>CM048043.1:10499266-11729266 GCA_026259375.1 Verasper variegatus
CCTGACGGACGGACGGTGTGTGTGGGGGGGGGGGGGGGCTACTGTGAAACAATTTGCTGCATACATGAAAAGTGCATTGTGATCCCAGAGCACCACAACATCCTCTGGATCACTGGGTAATATCGCCGCACATAAAGAGTCATGAGCCTGCAACCAAACACAGGCGATAAGACAGCAGGCTGCAGATTTTAAAGTGCTGGTGGGAGGAGAGGATGTCGTAAAAAAGAGAGAGAGAGAGAGAGAGAGAGAGAGAGAGAGAGAGAGAGAGGGATGGAGTGAGAGGGAAAGAAAAGGGGATAAGTGGAAGGGAGTTATCCTGGCCCGACCCTCCCCTCGTCTTTCCACTACACGCTTTATGCATTACTGCTAAGAGAGAGAGAGAGAGAGAGAGAGGAGAGAGGGAGAGGAGAGAGAGAGAGAGAGAGAGAGAGAGAGAGAGAGAGAGAGAGAGAGAGAGAGAAGAGAAGAGAGAGAGAGCGAGAGACGCTGAAAGTTTCTCAAACCTCTGAGATGGACGAGGGTGGGGGGACTCTTTCTTTCTCTCCCTCAATTTGTCACACACACACACACACACACACACACAGTTGACGGAAGGGGAGGGAGAGAGAGAAGAGAGTAAAAGGGTGTGAGGGAGACTATATCAGCACTGAGGAGATAAAGAGGAAGAGACAAAGAGATTGAAAAAAAGACATGGGCACAGAGAGAGAGAAATAAGACTTGGCGAGCACGACCAAGTGAGATCAAGCCTTTTTGCACAGATGCTATTTTAAAATCCATTTCCACCCAGTCCTTTAAAGGCTGATTACACTCGTCACGACCAGACAACTGCAAACCTCGTCTCATTTGTATCTTTGCATCTTGTGACACATCTCCACATCTCCTTTCCTGTGTATTTTAAGCATATGCATACATGCAAATATGCATACATGTTTCATGCATGTTCAATTTTACATCAGCCCTTATGTTTCCAGATGCGCTTTGTGCGTGTGCCTGAAGTGCTCGCTCCACGGGTTAATGAAAACCCAGAGGGGTCCTTATCAATGAAGGCTTAGCTTGTCCCCTCCATTAGCAGCCATGCTAGCCTCAGCACACTGTCAGCTCACAACCAGAAGAGGTTACGACCACGGGCGTCTGCCAAATGACTCGAGGACCCGCAGGACCTCTGTGTGGAGCGGAACCGCAGAGCAATGAGCATAATCATTGTGCTTTGAATGCAGTTTGTGCAAATATGCATCAAATAATAATGAGGCCGATTCCATTCTCTGGTGATTAGGTAAAACTCCTGATTCAGCTTCCAACAGCAAGAACGTTCCACATGTGCAGTTTACAGTGTGTTACTGTGTCTGTACATGTATCTTTGTAGTATGGTTTTAATGCTTTTTCCTTTTTTGCATCTCATTGAAATCCAAGAAAAGACATTTGAGAGTTGATAAAACAGTTGGATCTGCCCATAAATCACAAAAATGCTGTCGTGAAAGAATAAAGATGTTTGTGATCTCCACCTACCTGTCGTGGTCGCGGCCGACGCCCCACACGCGGATGCTGCTGATTGGCTGGGAGTGAAGCAGGCTGCGATCGTCAGGGTCCACCAGGGTCAACATGCGGTCCTGAAGCACCAGCAGCATCCCTTTACCCTGTAGCACCACAAACATACACTAAAGCTGGTGGGGCAGGACCACGTGAGGGACCAGAAGGTGATTCAAAACAGGAAATTAGAAAAAAACGACACTACTAATAGTCATGTAGTATGACGCTAATTATAATGATTTTTTTCAGATTTTTCTTTAACTCTAGTTTTTTTACGTGACATTATAAATACTTTTAACTTTTCAGGCCTCTAAAAACAACAGGCCAAAGAAAAGAAATAAAACATGTATTAGTTTGCTTCCAGCCAGGAGAAAAATTCCATTAAATATATATATAAGAATAAAACAAATGTTGTTCTTATGATTTTCTTTTCTACTAAAACATTAGCTACACTCCATGTTACCCACTGACCTCTCCCCAGACCCCGGCTGAGTCCCGGATGTCCCTCCTGCAGTACGACAGCTGCCTGATACAGTGGTGCACGGCCACACTGCTTCTCCCCTCGGACAGGTCCTGCTCAGCCATCTCCACCCAGCCCAGAGATCGCACTGGAAACGACTGGGAGGAAGACACAGATGTGTTTTGTTACGCTAGAGAATTCAAGAAGTTGCTTTACTTCATCATCCATCCATCCACCATTTATTTCAAATTCCAACTGGGGGTCTTCCGTTTGAAGTATTTACTGTCAATTTGTTGTTAATGATAACACTGACTTTGGTCAAATAATTTCAAAATAGAGGCTATGATGAACTCTGACTCGGTAAATAATTCAAGCAGTTGGATGATTAGGCAGGTTGTGAATAAGTTGGATTATCCAAAACCACTTTGTAATAAATAACAACCTTTAAAATGAACTATAAGGGAGGGAGCGTACCCGTGCCATGCTGATTGGCCTCTTTATAACCATATTGCATACACATCAGATACATATACCACCCACAGTTTTCTTCCAACTGCTCAGATTAAACTCAGGAAAAACATTGTCTCTTGTAGAGTTGAAAGGAATTTTTGTTATGTCACAGTAACTGAATGAATATCAACCCCCTAAAAATAACTATTTTGATTCACTCATAGATATTAGCACTCTACTAAGTAATAGTTACTAATACTTACTCAGCAGTTACAATAAACAAAACTAACAATGAACAAATACACAAAAACAAGATCCTAACTGATGCATATTATTATATATTAATTTAAATTTTAACCTCACTATACAATGTATTTTCAACTCATTGCCAAACAAGATAAAAATATATCATATGTGTATGAAGCCACACATATTTACTTACTAACACATACAAAGCACACAAAGTTCCTCTTAGATTCTAATGGTCATTGTATTGTGAGTGACAGTAACAAGAGCATCACAAGCTCACTACCACAGCAATAATGTGTGTGTGTGTGTGTGTGTGTGTGTGTGTGTGTGTGTGTGTGGTCAGCCTTTAACCACACTCTCTGCACTTTCTCTCTCTTTCTCTACCACAACAAGGCGCTCCTCTCTGCTGAGGAAACTCTCGGGATAAACTCCTCCAGCTCTATATCCGTGTCAAACAAACACACAACTCCAACACATACAAACACACAATCACACACTTCACCACCTCCTTCTGTCTTCCACTGACCATAATATTCCGTTTGTGTTTCTTCCTCATTAAACTTTCACACGTGCTAAGATCAGAGCTGAATTCTCACACTTCTCCCTCGTGTTTCTTCGTTCCTCTGAGGCTTTGGGATTTTCACCCACTTGAATTTAATATTTTGCAGTAAAACATCTCCAAGTCTCATTTCATGTCCTGTGAGATTTAGGTTAGTTTTGCTCATCTTAGATCAAGTTAAAAATCGGACTAAACAGGAAATGTGTATGTTGTACTTTTAGTTTGGGCATCAAAAACATGGTGATTAATTAAATAATGTCATTAATTAAAGATGTCCTTTGCAAAACATGGTGGAACTTGTTTTAAATCCCCAATTCCATAAATGAATTATATATGTGTATCATTGTCAGAAAAATATTTCTCCTTCTTTAATTGTTAAGCTTAATCTAACAAAAGATGCATTTTTATCTTTCTATTATTCACATCTTTCCACTTTGACTTTCCCTGTGAGCTCTGGTCAAGCATTTCTCTACCTTCCACATGGGGGCAGCAAAAAATAGTTTGCCTGAAAACACATTCACCACAAGTCACTTCCCACAGTCACCACTGAGTGGCACTGCAATGAATGGAGAGAAAGAGAGGGAGGAGCAGATGCTCGGTGAGCAGGTTCATTATGTCAGTGAATATAAATAAAGCCTGGTGCCCTCCCTTCTTTAACAAACACACTGATCTAACACACATTAGATGTTATACATAGCAACAACGGGTTATTGGTAGTAAAGCATTTCTATTGTCAGAAGTTTTATATAAAAATAATCCTAGGTGATGTTTCCACTTGTTTCATCTAAATTGTACAAATTGTTGCTTTCTTAACCCGAGAATGAGCCCTTTATATTTAAATACTTAATATTTACATCGGGAGCAGGTCTTCTCTATGGAAGCTGCCATGTTTTTTTACAGAAGCTCGGACTGGACAAACTAAACACCTTTCGAGTTTTTACGACCACTGAAGGCTGCCACAGGTTCTTATTCATGTTTGGAAGGGAGGGTGAGGTGAGGGGTGTTCAGCTGCTACAGGCTACTTACCCACTAGATGTCACTAAATTCTACACACTGAACCGTTAACATAGAATAATCATCATCAATTAATAATGATGACTTAGTTATTTCAGGCAGAAATATTTGAATGTATGCCTGTGTTATTTATTGTTGTATTGATCTGACCATTGCCTCTTCATTGGGGAAAGTATTGTTGAGGTCCACTGTCTCCAATTGGGCTGGAGGGCTGCAGGGTAACATCAGACATAACAAATAGTTACTGGTAAGTCAAATTACACAACAGCTAGACATATATCACTACATGGAAAAGCATCATGGCTCAGGAAAAACTAGAATGACACTCTGCTGTAGAGAATGTGTGTATTACTTGAGTTTAAGTGAAGCATAGCGGAGGGTGGCTCCCTCGAACGCCTTCAGACTGGGATCTGGATAGACTGGATAGTCCTTCAGCTCCTGCAGCCAAACAGACAGATGTTCAGAGAGACATATTAAAAACTTCAGATCCTGATCCTGATTAAACCAACGTATCTGATCTCATTTGCATTGTTATAACCACAGAGGGGACAGCTCGTATGTGAGATACTCATCTATGTTGAATATTCAACTGAGACTGTACGGAGACACTGTGGTGAGCAAATTTCAATTTAATAAGTGCAGCAGTGAAAGCAGAGATAGATCGAGATCACCATCAAGCTTTTAGAGAGAAATGGAGACTGAAATGTGACTCAGATGAAGCAACGCTAATAAGATTTAGACAGAAAACGCAAAGATTTTGCTAGCTCTCATGGTAAAAACCTCAACAGCACAATAAAGGACCACATAAACAAAAGGTATTTCAACCTTTACGGAGAGAGACTATTTCAACATGTGGATAAATTTGGCTGAGTGTCGTACTTTGGCTGTGCAGGTGGCGGCGTTGAGATTCGGTCCAGAAGAGGTGACATCATATGAGGGGGTGGAGGAGGAGGAGGAGGGGCAGGAGCCGGAGGGGGAGGGGACGGGCTCCACCGAGCTGTCAGATATCAGACTGCTGGGGCGCTGTGGGAGAGGCGGAGGCATACATTTAGAGGAACAGAGAGATGCAGCATGAGAGAACCAGAGACGGAGAGAGAGAGGATGGATGATCACCGACAGATTGTGTATTTGCAAGTCAAACCATCAACATTTGAAATTAGGGAGGTTCATTTGGCTTCACTTTTTGGGGACCTGTTTTGTCGTCCATCTTTATATACAGTTAATGTTGTATCTACATAGGGAGCAGGACAGATTCCCATGGATATAATTTTATACAGAAGAGTGGAAGCAGATGTTACAGAGAGTCACTCAAGTCACTCAACTTCAAATGTTTTATACCAACATGTGTAGAGCAGCTCTGAGAGAAATTAAAGAACATAACATTAAAGTACTTTCTTACACAACACTGAGCATTTAGTCTTATAAATAATAGACCTCTGCCTGATCAAAAACACATTATCTTAAAGTTCCTGTATTTAAAGTGACCATGTGACTTTATCTTCATTAATGTTGCATATTGCATGAGACAAAACAAGCTTCAGCTTTACTAAAAAACAAACACCCACACTGGCTGAACCTATGTAGCCTACAAAGTGTGTTAGATCTGCGGGTCTTCTCACCTCGATGGGTGGCTTGAGGGAGTCCTGTGATTCCTGCTGTGGGTCGCGCTCAGTGTTAGGCTCGTTGTCAGGAGAGGTATGTTGGTTGCCAGAGGCAACGGGTCGGTGGTACTGCGTGGTGCCGGTGGGGATGTGCCAGAAATAGACCTCTGATGAGTCCGAGATCTCCCGCCAGCCTGGGGGCAGGTCGCCCTCGCTCCATACATCTGCTGATGGATGACAGCGTTACACAAACACATATTGAGCCTGAGTCCTTCACACAAACACATACATATATATGTATGTCTGTGCCCAGGCGGGTTCTGCTGAGACACATTTAACCATAACATATGCACGTACAAAAGGCTCTACACACACACACACACGCACACGCATGCACGCATGCACACACACACACACACACACACACACACACACACACACACACACACACACACACACACACACACACACACACACACACAGGTGAACAAGGTCATTTCCAGAGATGGTCAGTCTGTCCCTACTTAGTTTCTGTTGTAATAACAACTCATCCTCTGTATTAAGATCCAATGGGCTTCAGACCCCCCTCCTCTCTCTGCTGGTTTATTTGTTCCCTGTCTGATTTCTAATATTTGGTCTCCACACACTCTCTAACTAATGCTTTGTCGTACATCCTTGGCAGTGTGCGAAATACGCAGTGGCAATTGTTCTTAACACTAGTTCTCCAGTGTTATGCTGAAGTACCCTACCCGCATCGTAATCTGACCCCTCCCCCCAAAATAAATAAATAGAATATGTTCAATATTGATTGAAAAAAACCCTCTGATTATAGCCTTTACAGCATCAGGGGGAATAAATAATCTTAAAAATATTTTTTCCAGAGACCACTCAGAATTTTACTGTTGAGGCTTTCAGGGGGTCTCAACTGTCAATCAAGTCTTTTGCACCCAGATCCTTGGCAATCATCGCTAACCAATTCCAGCTCTGCTTATTCTGTCTTTCCACTTTCACTTCCTTTTCAACACCGTTCTTTCTGCAGTATCCTATCCCTCTGTCCCTGCTTCTCACTCCCTGCATCATAAGGGGGCCTTAAAGGTTCCTGCAGTGTTACTGGCTTTTGGTAAATTTCCAGATCAGACAGTGTGTCGGCGGTAGAGAGGGGGAGAGGGAAAGAGGGGAATGAAAGGAGGTGCGTGATAAAGGATAATTAAAGGCTGTCGAGCAGATGAAAAGACAAACACACTCATATCCAACCTGTCTCCTTGGGAGTCTGAGGAGATGGCGTCTCCTGGGACAGGGTGGTCCAGCTGGAGTCTTCATCCCCTGATGGAGTTTCAGGAGTCAGGTCCATTCTTAAGCCCACTTTGGGGAGCCCAGTTTCATGTTCAGGATCCGGCAGAGGAGGGGGCGCTCGGGTCCTGGCAGGGGGGCTCCTCTCTGCAGCTCGGGCCTGTTTAGGGGAGGAAGGTGGGTACTGTTGCAGGAACTGGTTCTCATTGTTGGGGTGCAGCTCCACCTTGATCACCCGGGGCTGGGAGCTGCGGGGGGGTTTTGCAGGACTGCGTGCGACAGTCTGAACCTGACCACAGAGCCCCCCTCTGACCTGGGCTGGAGCCTGGTTCTGGAGGGGGTTGAGGTTGTCTGGGATCCACTCTGGGCTGCTGGTGGAAGAGGAGGAAGTGGAGGAAAGCGGGGCCTCCACCACCACTGGTAGCAGGGGCTGTCTTATGGTAGGTGTGGGGTCATCTTCCTCTTCCTCCTCCTCCACCACTGGCTCCACTTCTTCCCTCTCTTCCGGGCAGGTCTGCTTGCTGCTCGGCTTCTCCTCCTTCTGGCTCTCCCTCTCTTTGGCAGGACTAACCTGCTCCTTCTCTGGAGACGGCTGTTGCTTCTTCTCCTCTTTCTCCTCCTTGTTTCCCCAGTTGAAGTCTAGATCCAAGCCCTTCCCATGGTACTCCAAGAAGCTCTTGGTGCGTCTACGGGTCAATGACTGCTGTGAGTTCTCTTTCCCCAATTCTAGCCAATCCGAAGTTGGGTTATTAAGGAGATCATTGTGTATTTTGCCCTCTGTATTAGCCCTGCTGAGTTCCAGCTGCTGGCTCTCAGCTCGTCTCTGCATGTTGGCTCCGTTCTTGGCCAGCTTGGGGTTGGTTGCATTAAACAGCGAGGAGGAGGAAGAGGAGGAATAGAGGGCTGAGCTAGAGGAGGACTTGGTGGGGAGGCCCCTCCCTCTGGTCACGGGTTGGTTTTTAGACGACAAGTTGTCGCTGATCCCCATGGCGCTCCGCACGCTGGTCATTGCGTACCTCTGACGGCTCTTCGGCAAAGTGGACGAACTTCCGGTCTCCATGGACTCCTTAATGACATCACGCCCATGCAACTGGTTGTACGACGAACGATTGGCCAGACCCACGTTGGAAGGAGAGGAGCCGGAGCGGGAGAGCGGAGGGGTTTGAACGGACATCATGGCCGATTGGGAACACACTGCTGTGATACAGCTGAAGGGAGAAGAGACGCAACATCAGAAACCATGTCACCGTGTTTAACCTGGTGTAGCTGCAACACATTATAGCCAGATCCCATTTAATTAGAGTCATAGTCCAAATTATTGTTGAATGCATCCAAATTAACCAATTTATGTACAAACAAAACTGTTTAATGAAATGTCCATGGTGAACAAATGGGATGAAAATGAAACAAAAGTTGAATAATAAAACACAGAATGCACAACAGACACAATTATTGGCCCCGTTCGATGATGAATACAAATTTGTACAAATGATGGTTTTACTGCATAAAGACAAGAGAGCTGCCAGAAGCTAAAGAGCTATTAACAAAATACATAACAATACCAACAGGCAGCAAAGCAATCGCCAAAGATCTCTCTTGTTTAACAGTTGGTAAAGTTATTAAGAAGGTTCACAGTCATGAACTCCCAGTTGTAACGCAGCCCTGTTTATAGGTAACTAAATTATTAATAAGGAAAAGATGATTGTAACGACAGTAAAACATGGGTGGAGGTTCCATCGCGCGGTAATTCTGATTTCCTGATTTAAATCCTTGTTGTGTAAAGTAACCCATGTATCCTGAAATGCTCCCCTGACATCACTGTAGCCTGAGCTGGAAAAATCCACTGATCCATTTCCTGACTGTCTGTTTTGCTGAGTCAGTCGAAGTTGAATCATTCACTTCCTCCTTGTGGTTGAGCTTCTTTTAAGCCCACTTATCTCTGTAGCTGGCTAATGGTTGGTCACTGTGTTATTCACAGGGAGGGTTAGAATACTCCCTCAGTATATCGCATATCAGAAAATGCAATATAACACAGTGTTGTTTTGGGGGGGTTTTACAGCCACACGTGAAGCTGATGAAACACCTCGCAGGGTCGATGCAGATTCTTTTCCAGCCTCTCACCCTCACACCATACATAAGGTGTCGGTGTTGAAGTCTTCAAATAAAAAACACTCCATCAGGGTCCTGGAGCTGGAATGCACTTGCATGATATTGGTTGTGAGACAGAGCCTGGATGTATTCACCCAGGGCTGACGTTCACAGCCGGGGCTGAGCAGCACAGCCTGCTCTGAGGGGAGGAGAGGTGGCCGCCTGCTCCCGCTGACTGTAGCTGCACCGCGTCTCTTTTAACTCTGGGTGGATCACTTTTGAGATGTTGAACACAAACAGAGGAAGAGAAACTAAAACAGCGGCAGAGACACATTTCGATCGCAGGCACATGTTTGGGTTGCATTACTTCTGTTTTTGACTTATTTAATTAAGGCTACGACCCTGTGGAAAGCTGGCAGACCACAAATGCAGGTAGAAGAACACGCCCAGGCCGCAAGCATAAAATGTATAAACATCCTTTCACCCAGTCACGCAAACCTCAAACAATGCTGCAGCCGGCATCAGCACCTTTTCTTAGAAATATGGAAAACACACACGCAGCAGATTTCAAAGCACGACAAGATCTTGGGAACAGACGGTGGTGGGATTTGTGGCAAGAGCAGAATCCCTGGGCAGTGCACTTTGACTGTGCGGGGCCCCTATCCGCCCTCCGCTCCCCGGGTGGCAGTGGTGTTGTCCCTCTGTCACTGAGCCAGACAACCACAACAACCTGTTTGTGCTGAATCTGCGCTCACGCTCTCCAGGCCGGCGACTCGCAACACAAACACGGGGTCAACAGGAACAAATTATACCTGCACAGAACCCGCCTCGGGCCCTCAATGGCACTATTGTCCTTTTTTACATTTTTTTTATATATATTTTCCGTTTCATTGGCTTTTACCGTCCTCTGCAGGGTCAAACTGATTTTTGCATTAGAATTAGTCTGACCGTGCCAAACGACGCCTTGGCACAAAGCTAAAAATCCTCCAAAACAGACACAAACTGTGCCTGGAGCCACTGAATCTGAAAATCACAGCACGTTTCATGACTCAGAGGATGAATAACACGTCCTGGTACAACCCCCCCCCCCCCCCAAAAAAACAGTGCAAAACAATCAGCACATCATCTCATCTCTCCATCGTCTCCTTCTATTTACTTCGGTGTACACGGCAGGCCTTTCCTTTCTTTTCCTCCCCACCAGGTCTCAGCATGGTTAAAGTGTGGGGGGGGGGGGCGAAGAGAGGATGCGAGGGAGAGAGGGTAGGAGGAAGGATGGTCATTCGATGGGCGAAAGCGAGGAGAATGACACAGCAGTTTGCAGGACAGTCGCCCCAGGATTAAACGGTTGTCCTCAATACTACAATAAATCTGTTGTGCTCTGATACAGCAGAGGTCATTCACGAGATGCAGATTTCGGCAGCATGGCCACAGGACGGCAGCGACACAATGAAACAGTTAGTGTTAGGATTGTTGCTGACGGTTTTGCTAAAGAAAACTACAGATGTACTTGCATGGTGATAAAGGATGAGACTTACAGTTCTTTCTCTATTTCCTTGAAGCAAAGGTGTCAAAACACGATCCATGTCTCACCTTGTTTACAGGGTTCACAGATGGGGCCGTTTTCAGCTGAAGGTCGCCTGAAAAGGAAACAAGAGATTCTTGTCACTTCACAGCTTCCACAGAGGCATCATCACAATCCCGTCCAGGTACTGACAGCGTGAGATCTGAGGCCTGTCCAGAGGAAACCACCCGTCACATCCACACACCCCTCTGACCCACTGCTTCACCAGAATGAAATGCAACAGATGAAAGCTCGGGCAGAGCAGGAGGATGAACTTGAAAGAAGTGGATGATGTCATGGGTGGAGTAGCCCCCTCGCCTCCTGCTGCCTCCTGACGGAGCTGAACTCCCTCAGCGGAGCATCTGGCTGTGAGATCATCTTTTTTTTTTTTTTTTACATCTCTACCGTGACGCCCTCCTGCCTCCTCCACAGACAGCGGCAGCATCCGGACACCTCTCCGGCTCCATCAGCACCGCGGCACTGGGAGGGGAGCTCCATCTATTTACATCCACTCACCGCTTCGCTCAGCCTCCGGGCGTCTGCGCCTCCGCGACGGCAAGCACACCCACACGCACACGCACGCTAGTGGAGCAGGAGCGACGTCGACAGCCGCTTTTCAAGAGGCGGTCCGCCCGTAGCTGCAGCCGGGCCAACCCGCATCGGATCACATCACAGCACGACGCCCCGGCTCGGTGCTCGCTGGCGGCCAAGCTGCGCGTCCTCTCTGCGCCACAGGATCCCGGAGCTCCTCACCGCCGAGCCCCGCTCAGCCAATCACAGGCGCGGACGCAGCACGCTCGAAGGCGCACGAAGAAGACGCAACCATAATAAATCTGCCGGTGTTGTTTTTTTCCAACTCAGGTAATGAAGTCACACATCATCGGGGTCTTACGTCATGCAGGGGGGGGGTTCTGCAGAAGCATGAATGGTTTGCAGTGATACACGTGTTTACTGCATATGACTTGATGTATTTGTTATGTTGACGTGTAATCATTTCTGGAATTGGTAACACGTTTATAGTCTTCTTCTAATTACAATGATTGTTGTGAATAAAGACAGCGATACTGCTCATCAATGAATTTTAATGTTCATTACAAAGTCAACACAGTCATTTAAGTTGTTTTTTAACTCAACATGTGCGTGTAATAGTAGAACATCTTCCTCACAGTGCATTTGGTTTACAGGTTGGACACATTATTTTAAACATTTATTTTTCCGTCCTCCTCTGTGGCTTTGACAGCACTGACCCACAAACTACTGACCCTATCACTGAAGGTTCAAATATGACATTAATGTAAAGCACTTTGTCTGTTACAGAGGTGTAAACCCACAGAAACATTTAGCAGATTAGATTATCATGGTTTTTCATGTAATTAATCTCAGAGTAGTGTCAAGAAACAAGAATCCACCTGAAGGCACCGAGAAAACTTTTGACCCACTGCAGATTAGATTACAGGGAAGCTTATTCCTTATCATTGGACACATATGTTATCACACGTATTAACATTTCAACACTGACATACTTAAAAAAGGTATAAAAGCTTTCATGCAAATCCAGACTTCACATTATGTACAAATCTAAACACCTCGACCTTTCCCCTCTGTGAAGTAACAGTACATTCCTCAGTTTGGCCTGCGCTGGCTCAGGGGCAACTACCCAATCCCCACAGTCCACTGGCAGATTCCTCCCTCTGTGCTTTGGGGATGGAAGTGAAGAGGTGTGGTCGACAGTAGCGGCGGGACACACAGGCTCCCAGTGCTCCAGGAGTGAGGCAGGAGGGGAAGGGCGACGTGGTGACTGGTGGCAGGAGGGACACGAGTGGCCAGAGTGGAGAGCGGCTGCTGGAGCAGACGTTCGGCCACAGAGAAGATGGGAGCTGAACGGATGGAGCGTAACACTGCATCTTCAGCTGAAGAGGAGAGGGAGACACAAGGGAAATCTATTGCTCAATGTCTAAGATATTATCACTGCTGTGTGGGCTCATTATAAGCTTCAGTGTCAGTGACTAATGCAAATGCTTTTCTTTCCAACAGAGAATGTGTGCTTACATTTTACGTCTCTGTCTGTAGGAGGCGTCAGTAAGGCCTCAGCCTGCTCGTTGCCTGCCTGAGCGGCTCGTTTGTAGAATTCAATCGCTGCCCCCAGGTTCTGCTGCACCCCGAAGCCCCTCTCGTAACACTGACCCAGGAACAGCAGTGCGGTGTCATCCTGAGCCCAAAACAACACATAGGATTTAAGCTATTTGATCTTTGAGAATGACTGATATATTACATAGGGAGGTTCTTTGTCTCAGAGATAAAGCCATTGATAAAACCCGAGAAAGTGAACTCACCCCGTTCTCTGCTGCCATCTGCAGGTATTGGACAGACTTGCTCTCGTCTCTCACCGGCTCCTGACAGTAGACTGATGCGAGGCAGAGCTGAGCCTGAAGAGGGACAGAAATAGAAAAAGGAGGGAGGTGGTTTTACATCAATAAAAAGGGGCATTAACATATTTTCTTACCTCTGGATTCATTATTTACACTAACAGCAACCCAGGATGGATAATGGCAATAAATCAGCACGCTTACTTTATTATTTTAAAGTGTATAAATGACATACAACACTGCATAATAAGTTTCCTTTCATGACTTCTACCTTAGTGAGTCCAGCTCCAGCAGCTTGTTCCAGCAGGTCAATGGCTGTGTTCAACTCCTCTGGACCCTGATGCCCCCTGCTGGTCAGGAGCAGCTTTGCATAGCGGTACTGAGCCTGTGTGTGACCGCCGGCTGCTGCCAGCCTGTAGTAATACAGAGCCTAGAAAAAATAGAAAACATCGTCTCAAGATTTATGGAGAGAAGAGAAGAGTAGGATTAAGCACTAAAGAAAATAAAGTGTGCTGTCTGGATCCTCACCTTCTCTTTGTCCTTGCTGACTCCTCTTCCTTTCTCATAGCACACACCGACGTTAAACTGGGCTTTGTTGTAACCCTGCTCAGCTGCAGCTAGAAAACAGCTAAACGCTTGGTCGTAGTTCTCACTTTTGGCACTTTCCAGACCTGATACAAACACAGACATAAAGATATTAGCTTAGGCAAGAAAATCATTTGAAAAACGTATGTAATGAAATAAACAGCACAGCAACAACAGAGTCAAGTCAGTGGTTGGTTTTAAATAGTTTATCTTGAGTAGGAATCAATGTGTAAAAATGATTTGGTGTTTGACTTTGTCAGTAAATAATTACCTATGATGTTGAGGGTGACGGAGACGCTGCTGTCTCCAACATGTCTGAGATTCTGTGTTGCTCCTGCCAGCCTCTCCTCGTCAGACAACACATCCTGCAAACAGAAGGAGATAAAATCAACAATAAAGATTAAATGACAAGCCGGTCAATTTGTTGCAAGAAAAAACTAAATGCTGTTGATTTATTTGAAATAAACCCTGGACAAGGTAAAGGAAGTGGACTCTCACCTTCTCATTAGCATCTTTAGCCTCTGTGTTGTCTTGACTGGCATCATTCTGCAGAAGATGGGATGCTGACAGATGTGATTCCTCTAAATCTGGAAAGAAAAACACATTATATATAATATGATAACAAGAAAAATACTACTTTTTAATAATCTTCCAACTATGACAAGCAAAGACAACAGAACAAACCAGGTATGGGTGAATCGTGGTTGAGGACTGCCCTCTGGTGGTCAGAGGTGGAGCTGTGATCAGTCAGATTGTCACTGCTGATGTGAAGTCGAGCGTCACCTGATCTACTGCTGCTGCTGCTGCTGCTGCTGCTGCTGCTCTGAGCTGCAGCCTGATCTTGGCTCTGTCTCTCTGGCACCACCTCCAGGCAGAACAAACTGTTGCTCCCCCTGGGCAGGACATCACTCCGGGATACTGTAAAGCCCAGAGACAAGCAACAAAACAGAGTTAGGATTCAGATTCAAAAGAAAAATAATAGTGACTAGATGGTCAAATGCCTTATATGTTGATTTATTGAGTGGGTAAATCCATCAGAGATTTTACACATTCGTAAAAAGGAAACCATCAGCACTCACAGATCTCCAAAAGGATGCGGTAGCCACACTTATTCAGCAAGGAGGGGGCTGTCAGGGCTCCAGGCGCTGGACTGGGTTCTGTGCCTGAAGAGAACTTAGAGTGGATCCTCCTGCAGATCTGTACAAACAGAGCCGCTGCTGTACCCTGCACAGAAACATCAGTTTCAACGTCTAGTCGTGGCAATAAGGATGTGAATTGGTGCTCCAGTGTACTAACAGGTAATCATCAGTTTATAGTGTTAACATGGACGCAAAAAACTGTTGTGACAAACTGATGCCATCCAAAATGTAATACTGGACATTAGTGTTGGGCGACTGGACAAATATCGTCTATCTGCGATCAACTCAGCCTTTATAAATAACCAGTTAAGTTCAATTCAAACCTTGGATGAGCCTCCATCCCCGAAGTTGCAGGATATATAAATTTGAGCCAGAATGATGCTATAAATAACCTTACTGAGGCATTCATGCTAGTAGGCTTAGCAACGTGACCTCTGCTCAGGCTCATATTGAGTCATCACAGGAAACTGTGCCATGTGATCTAGGCTGTGGACGAACAATATTGTTCAGCAGCTCCTGGTATAGAAGAAGAGACTTGAAAACTTGTATGTAACGTAGTATTTTGTTCTCTTGCTTTGCACAGTCCCAGCCACAACCAGGGCAGTGACTAATTGACAATGAAGCCGTCTTTAGTGGTTCCTGTCTGATTGATTGGTACTGAAAATCAACAAGACTAAAATCTGTGCGTGTGGTTGTGCAGACAAATCATTTAATAGCATATCTTATCACCATCTGTTTGTTTATCTGGAAGCTGCAAGTGGAGGCGTCCTTCATCTGACCCCCATCAGGCTCTTTTTCAAATATCTGTGTCTGACAGATGTTCAGTCTTTCAGTCTTGTAAAAGTCTGTTTTACATCTCAGTGCTTATTAAAGATCACACACGTTCACATAAATCAGCCACCCCCCCACCCCCCGCTGAACAGATGGGTAATTATGTTGGTTGTGTATTTAGATTTCAAAATGTAACTACAACAGACCGTACCCATCCCACAGCATCCAGCACAGTGTAATGTGGAAGCTCAGTGAAGCCAAACTGGAAGGTCCTCTGTTTCTTCCTCCTCTCTCCATCCTGCTCGTTCTGAGAGCTGAGAGAAAAACAGCTTAAATTACATCTAACAATGTCATTTCTGTTCCCATCTCCAGTCTCTTGTCTTAAAGCATCAAAGAAATACTGTTTTAAGGCAGATGTCTTTGTTTCCGTTCTTTCGACGAACCCCGTTCATACACACTGCGGATGCTGCTGGATGATGCAACCAGCTGAAAATGTTGCCGAGAGTGTATTACAAGGAGGGGTTCAAAGAAGGGGTAAAGGAACAAGAAAGCATGAGGACAGTGTAGGAGCTTTGACCTTAATTCTCAGGGCCTCTTTTCATCAGCTGATTATATGGCTGGTGGTTTGACAGCAGAGAAGGCAAGAGATCAAAGTGACACTCAAAAACCTTTGTTTTCAGACCTGGGCATTATCTGCACAGCAAAAACTAAAAAGGAAAAAGATGAAGTCACCTGCTGTCCGAGGAGTGTCGAGAGGTGGGGAGGACAGTGGAGCTGTTGAAGACCTCATCCTCCACGTGGTGGTTCTGAGGCAGTCGCAGGGAGGTGCTGCCATGGCATCGATGCAGCACTGAACAGAGAAGCGGTGGGATGATAACCACAAAAGAGATTAGAATTTAATGAGGGAGGGAGACACATGATGGCTTTTGCAGAGGTGGTAAGAACATAAGTAATGTGATTTGACGGGGGAACAACACAGTGGAAGCATTTAAATAAATTTCATTGTCGCTATAACAAAGACTGTCTGGGTAGCTATTGTAAAAGGACAAAGGTTGTTTAACAGAGAGATACTAATTTCATAGACAGTGGAGTCCAAAAGTGACCACTTTTCCATAAGTTCATTTAGTTTTCCAAACTATATTGATAAGTAAATCCAAGCCAATAAGTAATAAAAGACATCCATCCAGACAGGTGTATAAGAATTGGTCGATGATAAATTAAGAAATGAAGTTCAGACAGAGACAAATACTGTGAGCTGACAGACTGATCCCAAAAACTACCTATACAATGTCTTGCAAGTCATGATGTGTGTGTGTGTGTGTGTGTGTGTGTGTGTGTGTGTGTGTGTGTGGTGTGTGGTGTGTGTGTGTGTGTGTGTGTGTGTGTGTGTGTGTGTGGACATTCACTACCAAACAACTGCCACCAGAAACAACATGGCAGCCCACACTCTTCTCTCACCTCTGCCAGCCAAACCCTGGACTCTCCACATGCTTCTTCTTCCTCAGCGGGTGAAACTAGCAACTTATGTCCGAGGACGAGGAGGCATGTTCTGGGTCGTCTGACGGGTCGTCCCGCCGCAGCGGCCGGTTCCGGTGCTGCGGTCACTTCAGAAACATGGAACCAGTCACGAGTTTGTGTCCGAACAGTACCGGAAGTGATGCAACCGAGAAGGTTTGAAAAGGTGGTGCTGCAAACTCACAGCGCCACTGTGCGGCATGTGGGGGGATTACCACTCAATAACTGCTCAGTGTGGGTAGAGGTTAAATTTCAATGGAAAAAATAGGACGTTGGATTAAGATTATATTTTAGATAATTAGAGATAATACTTGATGTGTATAAAAGTGTAGCTTCTGTTATGTTTAGGTTTGGTTGGTTTATATTTACCTCTGACCTCAGAAAAAACACCTAACAAGGACATTCTCCTATGAGTCAGACTTTAAATATCATCAACAATGTTAAGAGACAGCAAATTTGATGTTACAAAAAAATAACCCAAAAACCAGTAAATGTAACAGTATTAACTCACTGATGGAGCTCCACACCACACTACCCTATTTCACTGGAGATAGACTACTGCATAAATATGAAACTTATTTTGAAAATGCCATTTCATATCCAGGACACACTTTGCAATTTGGTATCTCCATGTTGCAGAAATGCTAAGAAATTAATACCTGAAGGAATACGTCCCGAATTTCTGAAATACGTCCATCATTTCAATACTTTGTGGAGGTTCAGCTCACCCGAGGAAGGCATGTGTTTTATTTTTCAAATAAGATTCTGCATAGTCATGAATTAAATATTGGGACCACCAGTATTTATGATGCTGTCTAATAAAAAATTAACCACATATCTGCCATTAATTCTTTGACTTCTTACATCTGTAGCACTTCACTCATCCAGAGTTTCTCTGAGGACACGTGAATATTTGTGAAGGTGTTTTCAGCTCTGGTCTGACTGTAAATGTGTAATGTGCAGAGAGGTAGTGGAGATAATTAGTCGACTGTGTTTTATCCAAGAGGGATGACTCTGTTAAATGATTTCTCACTGTGTTCGTGAACTCTCTGTATTTATCAGTCCACATGAATAAAGGATTCACTCACAGGTTCAGGGGTTGATTCAGTAAACCATCCAGAAATCATCAGTCACTCAGCAGGACAGCTTGGCTTTTCTCTGCGGGGCCGGTGGGTCAAACAGTGACGCACGCCCCAACACTTTTACTGGAAACATGCACTCTTCCAGTCAGACGGGTCCAAAACAACGGGTAGAAGGGAGGAGCTCTGCAGTCGTGAAGTTAGATTTAACTTGGAATAACTCACTTCTTGACCGGTTTCCATGGTGACACAGTCATCATGACTCTGGTGACTCTCGTTTAGCATCCTCCCCGAGCAAATAAGTCTAGACTGCAGTAATTTGTAATGCTAGCGAGATCTTTGCAGGGCAAAATAATGTTTGCCGACTCGCCTGGGGCCAAATTTGTCTGTGCAATATGGAAAACACAGAGTTGAGCTGGAGACAGGGTCCCACTGGACCTGACTAATTGAGCAGTTTGTTTTTACCCATGTTTCAGTTTGTACTCAAGGTTTTATGTTTGAGAAATTTAAAGCAAAGACGGGACTTTTTTGCTTCTTTTAAACCTCTTCTCCTATGTCACTAAAGTTTATGACTCTCAGGCTGCCTGTGTGATTGCAGACTGTGGGTTTCATTTCTCATTTATTTATTTTCTTAATTTCAGTGTAATCCCATGAACAAAGAAGAAAATCATCATCAACATAGCAATACACCATGTTGTATGTATAAGTTCTTTATTTAAGTATGTAAGTACTTTACTTAAGTGTATGGGCTGCTACTTGCACATTAATATATTAGTAATATGTCTAATAATGTAATTAATGATTGAGTCATAAGGTAATTTGTCAGAGGAGTGAGTCCTTTCCCTATGATTTTAAAGGCAACACTTTTACTTGTAGTTTACATTGTCGTATTGACACCTAAGTAAAGTTTTTCTTCTTTTTGAAAATCTCGAGCGTTGTTGCAGGCTGCCCTTCCAAACAAACACTGCACACTCACCGCTGTGATACAATCCTCTTCACCCCGACCTCTGGAACGTAGGTCTCATTCAGAGGAAGGGGAGGGAGGGCAGCCATGGAAGGACGTGCAGTGGAACCCAACTGGATGACCCCTTTATTTTGTTAGCTGTGTGGGCCGGTGTGAGGATGGGTTGCAGGATGTGTGTATGTGAAGGGTGAGATGTGAATCTTGTCTTCTCATAGGTTTCGGCTCTATCCACATAGTCTGTGGACATTGAACTGGGGATAGCAGAGGATTTGCTCGGAGCAGAGTGAGCCTGAGTTGAAGTTGTAGATTTTTTTTGTCCGTCTGGGGCCTTTCAGACAGTGAAGATATGGCCGGTGTGGAAGTAAAGAAGTGTCTTTCCTTCTCTTCAATGCAAGGCCACAGCTTCAAATAGCTTGGAGGGAGAGAGAGAGAGAAAGACTTAGATTTGAGTACTAAATTAAGTGAAGGGGGCGGGGGATTTAAAGAAAAGGCACTGGGGGGGGGGGTTTCTTGCCCCTCGCTCCCCCTGTTTTCTCTCTCCTGCCGGTCTCCTTGGTCACACATGCACACATACCACTCACACACACACACCAACATTGACGAGGGCTTAGTCCTGCTATGGCCACCACCACCACGGAGGAGAGCTCTCCGGTCCCGGCCTCCGTAGCACCCCAGCAGCCTGACTTGGAAACTAGCGTAGAACCCGGCTCAGCGGTGAAGCCTGAGCCCAGCGAGGCCCAAAGTGACAGAGAGGGAAGAGAGGATGAGGAGGAGGACGCTGGAGGAAGAAGCTCTTTCCCGGGGCAGGAGAATGCAAGAGGGCAGAGTCTGGACCCGGAGTGGCTGGAGGAGAGGTTCAGGATCGACAGGAAGAAGCTGGAGAACATGTTGTACGGTGAGGTGAAATGTTGAATGTTGGTAAAATCCTACAACTGAGGGTTGTCACATGCAATCGTTTTCATCCTCACAGCTGCTTTTTGTGAAACTTTCTCTGTTTCCGACGCCTATGAAGGCCTCCCTGCGTGCTCCTCACCGCCGCTCCTTGTTATCTACCTGACCTTGTGTGTCTGTCAGCGCCTCCAGCTGGCTGCTCCCTTGTTGTCACCATCATTCTACCTGTCATTCCCTAAACTCCTGTTGCTGTATCACCGTGATTTACGACCTGTAATTGTTTATGCATTCAGGAGTCTTTTTTCCCCTATTATCATTCCTGTCTGGGAAGCAGGGGTAACTGCCTCTGTTAGTTATCACCGCTCGGCAGGTTTATGACAAATGCCTCCCCTGTGTTAGTGGGGGAGAATCTTTCTGACAGTGCGCCACTGCTGCAGATAAGGGCTGATGTTTGTCTGTTTGTCCTTGCACAGCCTCTCGATGGGAAGGCGCTCGAGCAGGCTGAGCTGTGACAACTGTGTGGCTGTTTTCACATGTGTGTGCAGCTGGGGCCGTGCTTTTATAGGCGTTTGCGCGATTATTGCACAGCTCATCCTTTCAGGTGTAAATCTGTCACACTGCACTCAAGATGTCAGTCTGCTGGGCTGCGGAGCTGCTTTTTTTTGCAGCAGATTCCTTCTCGATATTGGAGTTGTTCTTTAATCTGTTTTGGGCGAGTGGGAGGTCTTTGCGTCACCAAATGCCATCAATGTCTCTGGCTAATTTGTGGTAGGCCCCCCCCCCCCCCCCCCCCACCACCACCCACCAACGTCTCTCTCCACCCCACACTGTTCTCTTACCATTCCTCAGCTCCGGCCATCGTAACCCAGAGTGATGATGAGGGGTGAGGGCGTTCCTTGGGCTGCCCCCCCCTCCCCGTACCCTGTAAATGTCACCCTGGAACGATGGCCTTTTGTTCCAGTCGCTTGGCCGAGTAAACATTTAAATGTTGACTTTGCACACATGTTTGATTCTGAACATTATTGTGCAGTAAACAGAAGAATGTGGCGCAGGAACTTTAAAATACCGATATGCCTTCTTCATGGTTTCTCTCCTTGTGTCTTTCAGCTCCAAAGCACGGAGACGCTGAGACAGGCGAGGAGTTTTTTGAGAGAGTAAGTAAATCTCCACATGCATTTTATTCATGAACCAGAGGACGAAATAGCATGGAGAGAAAATTCATCTTTGTTCCCCAGTAATCGTCTGAGCATGAAACCTCCCACCTAAATGCAGCCTGGAGATCAACGAGAGCATCCCTGCCAACATTTTTAACATTTGTTTCATACCCTGCATCCAGTGATGACTGGTTTTATGGAGGTGGTAATGGCAGTCTTTGAAATGCAAATGAGGCTTTGTATTCTTAGAGCGACGAGATCTGCTGCGTGTCTGCATGAGTCGGTTCAGATTGGACGTGCTGTGATTTGCGTGTGTGTGTGTGTGTGTCTACGCCGCATACAATGACTGCCCCGTCTCTCTTTGTCACTCTCTCTCATTGTGTGCGCTTCCTCAGGTGATGAGAGAAACCAACACTCAGGTGAAATGGCCGTCCAAGCTGAAGATTGGAGCCAAGTCAAAGAAAGGTGACGGTCACGCGGTTCTGTGTTTCCAGTCTTATGTTTGTTTCTTTTATTCTTTGCACAATTTGTCTTTTACACCTTAAACACAGTTCATGAACCCTGTGGGACTTTAAAACCAAACTGCTATTTTCATCCAGATCCACATGTGAAGGTGGAAGGGAAAAGGCCCAATGTATTGGAAGCAAAAAAGAAGATCCTAGAAGTGCTGGAAACCAGGGTGAGGCTGGTACTTGATTATCACGCCGGCACACTTTTACATTTCCTCTGTTACTGTTACACCCCAAAAGATTTTATACTGAATATCCCTTTGCACTTTTGTAAAAGTATCTTCTACAATCTGCTCAAATGACACCGTGGTTTGTATAACATCCAGGTGAACAAGGTGACTCTGAAGATGGACGTGGCCTACACCGAGCACTCCCACGTCATTGGGAAAGGCGGTGGAAACATAAAAAAAGTGATGGAGGTCACATCCTGTCACATCCACTTCCCCGACTCCAACCGCCACAATGCTACGGGAGAGAAAAGCAATCAGGTTAAAAGTCTCAAGAAGTGGCTTTTTAATGAGCTTCCAACGGCTGCTTTAAGAGGAATATAAATGTCATTTAATACCATTTATTTTTATTCCAACGTCCTCCAGGTCTCCATCGCCGGGCCCATAGAGGGAGTGGAGGAAGCCAGGAGGAAGATAAGGGTGAGTGGTCAGTGTGTCATTTGAGAAGAGGCTCCACAGGATAGAATGTTGTTTGTCCCAAAACACAATTTCATCGCTCGTGTCAAAGTCATAGTCAAAAAGCGATTGTCTGTCTTTGTCTCTCTTCATTTCTTTATCCCATCTTTGCCACTTCTTCTTCCTCTCTATCTCATCTTCCTCTGGCTTTCCACAAAATCTTCGCTGTCCCAGGACCTGCAGCCGCTGTCCTTGACCTTTGACCTCCCAGTCACTCTGGTGCCCCAGTCTCTGCCAGAGGTGGGTTCACCACTCATCCAGCAGGTGATGCAGACTTTGGGGGTCAGTGTGAGCTTCAGGGCCGTGCCCCCCCAGCCTCAGGCACAGCCCCCCTTCTATGGAAGCTGCTGCACCGTCTGGGGCCTGCAGGGCAACGCAGCTGCAGTCAAGGTTAGTAAAGAGAAACTGAATCCTCTAGAGACGATGCATTTTAGAATAAGACAATTACATTAATATCATATAAATCATCAACTGGCAGAAGGGGACGTGCATCCTGATGGACCTGCTGCTGGGGTCAGAGGTCACAGGTCTTGTGAGCAGCCAGCTGGACGTCACCTCTCAGCAGCATCTGTTCCTGTTGGGTCAGAACGGAGCTCACTTCCTGAGCGTCATGCACCAGACCCAGACACAGATCATCTTACCAGACCTCAGTGCTCCGCAGAGCCCCCCCTCGCTGCTCATCCAGGGCAGCCCTGATGGAGTGTGTCTGGCACGGCAGCAGCTCATGGTACAGTAGGATGTTTATGTTCAGGCAGAATTATGCTGTGAGAACATCCCTGAGCATTAGATATTTTTGTTGCCACTGTAATAACTACAGTTCTGTTGTGTGCTTGTCCAGGACTGTTTGCCGGTGTGTCTGATGTTTGACATGCGTGAAGATGGAGAGGCAGATCCTTGTAAGCTGGCTCAGATGATGCAAGACCTGGGAGTCTTCATCAGTGTCAAGCCCAAAGTAAAACAGACCAGCAAGGTGCAGTTTTACCCACGTAGCTTTGCTGCTTTCTTGTTTTGTTCACCCTCTGAAAAGGGATGTACATTTTTCTTTTTAGTTTTGTTGGCTGCCAGTCCCCATCTTTTGCTCATTTCATGCACACTCCATTAAATAAGAAATGTCTGTTGAAATATTTGTGGAATGTTTACTTTGATAATGAATGTAAAACGTCTCGCCCTCGCTGCGGTGAGCTGAATAACGATGTCAAACTCTGGTGCTGGTGTGTGTTTATCAGTCAGTGGTGGTCAAAGGGCTGGAGCGGAACATCTCCTGTCTGTATGAGGCCCGTCGACTGCTCCTGGGGCTGGAGTCCTGTGAGACTGCTAAGCTAATTGAGGTGACCCCTGACCCCATGCTCTCCGGCAGCGGGCTGACCAACTACTGGCTCAACATGTTGTTGCAGCAGCTTCGACTGTCTGAGCAAGGTGAGGATTCAGTCACACACTGTCCATCAAAAAGTATGTTTCGATTTTTTTTTAATGTGGCTAAAAAAGACATTGTAACAGACAGCAGTGCAAATGGAAAACGTGCAAAAAAATGCAACAGATGCACGTGGCATTCAACTGCAATCTTGTATGGATTTCGAATTTCTAGTACGGGGCCGGAATCTGGCTGGTGACGTTATAATTATAGATTCTGTTTCTATCACTTTGGTGCACTCTACGTTTATCAATATTTCTACATTGTTTAATTGTTTAATTCATACAATTTAAATGTTCTTTCTCCATTTGTGGTTATTTCTATCTGAGCAGTCTTTTATGCACACATTCAAAATGTGCACGAGAGGCGGATCTTATTGTCACTTTGTGATTTTGTTTGTTCTGATTTAGTTCAGACTAATGTAACTTTTCTACTCTCTGTCAAAATGTGCCCTTCGTTAGGTTCTGTATCTGCTCCCACTCCGGAGGTGCTGACTGGTACCAAGCTCCGCCCCTCAGCTCCACCGGGCCTCACCTCTCACGCTGAGGAGGGGAGGACAGGACTGAAGGGAGCAGACAGCCGGCCACTGGAGAAGGTTTGTCCCTGTTTATAGTCACTGTCAAAAAACTTCCTGACAGACAAACCTCTTTGACAAACTACGATATTCGCTTGTTTTCCTCAGATCCTGGAAAATGAGGACCAGTCTGGCCAATCCGAGGATGAGAGCTCTGAGGTCATAATGTCATCATCTGAGGTGCGTGATGCAATCAACAGCAGCATCGGCAGGATGGGATTGATGGCTCGGAGGGGGAGTCTCCAGGGCCCCGAAATAGTCAAGGTTCTTGGCCAGGGCCGACGACATTCAACAGGACAGGCCCTAACCTACAGGTGAGCACTTATGGACACACCTCTTCCATTAGTGTTGGGGATTGTTGGGGATTGTTGTTGCCTTCACATCAACTACCTCAGCATTTATCCTAATATTCTGTCAACCAAAAGTCATAACGCAAACATATGTGATTAACCCAATAATGTTTCAATGAAGAGAAAAGCTCCTTATTGTGGTAGAGAGAAGGAAAGAGAGGAGTGTATGGTACTAGCTGCTGACCTGAGGCGGTCTACACACAGAAACACACACACCTGCGTGCACTACATCTGTCGAGAATCCGAGATCCCATAAATTTTGTTAACACAGAAAACCGATTGGGACAGAGTAATGCTTGTTGACCTCATCTATATTTTGTTTTTCGCTGAGTCACTTATTCCGTTCTTTTGGTAAGTTTGCAGTGCTGTGCAGTTTTAATGGAGCAGCTCTGCCCTAACGCACTATGTCATTTTCCCAATCTCTCCTGTATTATTGCTGTTGCTGGTCTGATCCCAGTTTAACCCTATACGCGTGTGTCTGTGTGTGTGTGTGTGTGTGTGTGTGTGTGTGTGTGTGTGTGTGTGTGTGTGTCCTGAACGTGCCAGATTGCTGAACACAGAGATGGAGGGAGCGAGGAATGAATGGCGGAACAGCCTGAGGAGAGACATGATGCTGGCTCTGGATGTTCACACTGACTCATCCAAGGCTGAGGTGAGGAATAACAGGAAGTGAAGGTCCTCTGTACTCTCACAAACTGATGCATGTATAAACCATAGACTGTATATAAGGTATGGGAAGGCCTTTTATGACTACAACTTATTGTAACTTAAGTCAACACACAATCAAATTTCTGTGACCCTGTTTTAGAAGTGTGGACGACAAAACGGATTAAAAAGAGAGGGAACTTTTTATTTGTGGTCTCTTGTTACCTGCTGATTTGCATGTCCGTGACCGAAGATTTGATTCTGAGAATCGACTTTGGTGTTTGCTTCGCCTCTAATCTGTCATCTCACCCTCTCAAAGGTTACTGCATGGTGGATTAACAAGTTTACTGCCACAGCAGCAGGAAATGTTGTTTCCTGCAAGTGATTGTTCCCTGCCTCAATTTTCAACCATTTTCATGCATTATTTATCCACTCTATATCCTGTTTGTGCTTTATAGGATTATGACTATGAGAAGAAGAAACTACTGGCAACCAGAGGTTAGTGCTGCTAAATGTTTCATATGTCTTCCTGTCTTTACAGGAGCTCTGCACAGGTTTCTGCAGCAACAAATAGGGCACTGCTGAGCAAGTATTTCTTTTATTATTGATCCAGTTGCAGATGATTGTAGTTTAAACCACCGTACATAGCTGTTTTGCTCATCAAAAATCAATTTGTATACAAGCAAGCTGTTGATTTTTAAATTTGAGAGATCAAAGGTTGGAAAACTTTGTATCTTTACATCACTAGATCAACAGAAGTTAGTTTCGGTAATATTGGTGTTAAAATAGTGATTTAATTTAAAATATTTAAGTAGTATGCAACACATTAATATCCTAAGCTGAGGCAGGGGTTTCGATCGGGGGGGGGGGGGGGGGGGGCATTTTCAGTGCTGCTCACTGCCAAGACAGCTGATTAAAGGGACCTGTTTATGGGCTGCACTGTGCCAAAGTTATAATAGAGTAGCATTGGCACCCCGGCTGAATTCACACAGGGCAGAACACAATGCAGACAGCACACACATGCATGCTGACAGACGTGTGAGTGGGTCCATACATGTGGGGGGGACACACATACACACAGGATACCAGCTCATCCATCATGAAGAATGAGAGCCACTGAGAAGATCTGGAGCCAAATGGTACTAAACTCCCTCAGTGTTGCTTTATGGGAATATGAATTAGCAGTTTGAATGGGCCATCTGCCTGGCTGTCATTAAGACACCCATATGCCAGTGTATGAGTGGGACATTTACTCAAAACACACACACACACACACACACACACAAACACACACACACAAACACACCCATACGACAGCCGAGCAGTTATAATCCTGTTGATATTTCACTCTTTGTGGAGTGCTGCTACAGTTTTTTATCACGCATTCACACATGGATCCCGTTTCGGAGCCAGAGGAGGCCCAGGGTCTCTTTTAATTGTCATGTGAGTGTGTGCATCAGTCTCGCTCTCAGCAAACTGAGTATTATTAATTGTCTTGCACCATGTTGGCAAGAAGAAGAAGAAGAAGAAGAAGAAGAAGAAGAAGAAGAAGAAGAAGCTCTGTTTGAGATTCATTATTTATCAGCTGAAGTGCAGCTCGTTCGATTCAGAATATCAGAGAAGATGTGGAAAACCTGCGATGCATTTTCACGATAAGCCGACTGCAGATAGGAGCAGATTTGCATGCTACAGACAGTATCAATGAGAAGATGAAAGTGATGTACAGTGAAAGTGTATATTTCTGTGCACGCTCAAATCTTTCACCTTTGTGCTGCCACCATCAATGTTCTTACAATAGCAATGGGAAGAATCACAGTGGTAATGATGATGCCACAGATATTATCACAAACTCTACAGTTCCCCTCAGTCCTACAGAGCTTTTCAGCATCATTCAGCCTATTGTTTGGTTTTATTTTTTGTTTTCTCTTACTACTCTCAGTACCATTGTTTGCAGCACTTGGCTTGTTTGTGCAGCTAAAGACACAGATATTTACCAAGGTATCAGTGGAGAACAAAACGCTATTAAAAAGAAAAGTGGATATTAGACCCACATTTGTCAGGCGCCCGGAAACCTGGCTCACAGTTTTCATGTTGCTCTGAATCTAAAAGCTAAATGCGTCAGCACCCAGCGGCCACTGATCATTGAATGATTTTTATAAATAGCCTACATATGTTGATAATATGTCAGTTAAGAACACAGCTTGCATTTACTGCCCTGATTGGACTAAAAAACCCATTGCATTTTTCCTCTATATGTCTGCTGCATATCTTACATCAGCCATGCAGAGGAAACCTGTGGTCACTGAGGTCCAGACGCCCACAGACACCTGGAGTGGCCTTGGCTTCTCCAAGTCGATGCCAGCCGAGGCCATAAAAGAGCTCCGCAACATCGGCCGCCGCTGCTACAAGCCCTACCTGAGCACCAGCACAAGCACCAGCCAGCAACAGGTACACACGACTTTAATGCGGAATTCTGCCACAAAAGGAAATGGACCTTTGGCTCGATGTTGATTTTATCTTGAGCTGGCTTGGCTTGTATAAATTTGCTGAACTTAACAAATTCTTTTGAGCCTGCCAAAGCTGTCTTTTGTTGCAATACAGTGAAACTAGGACCCCTGTTGTGGGCCTCATTTATTGGCATTGCCCTCCAACAGCGTGAAGCATTTATCTCACTGTGTGGTAAGCACAGCCAATTTGTACGCTTAATTTCCTGGGGTCTGATACCATCGCCTCGGTCAACACAACCACTCCTCTGCAACCTGTTTACCTCTCCCCGGCTCTTTAAAATCCTCCTGAACGGGAGCTCTCTCACCGCTCGCTATCGAGTGATGGAGAAGCTGACTCACTTAGGTTAATAAGAGCAAGAGGTATCCCTCGCTGGCAGACCGAGGGAGCTCTGAGGTAGCACTCGCCATGCCACCAGCATTGATAATTTGAAAGAGTGCCACGATCACAGGTCAGCCACCAGAGGGAAAATGAACTGGATTACAGACATGATTAATAGCTTCTCTGATTGAGTCTTTGGACCAATTGATATTATGTCCACTCAAACCTTCGGCACACCAGAGAATTTGGAATCACTTGAAGATATTTGTCCGGTGACCTCGAGCACGGATGATGGATGAAAGACGGAGATAGCGACAAAAGAACAAAGTGCTGCGAAATGTTTGAGGATGAAAGTAACAGTGATAAATGTACCGTACAATGTAAAAAAAAAAGCCTGTCACAATTTCTCTCTCTTTGTAGCCATGGGCTGCACAGACAGGGAAGATGTTTAATGGGAGCAACTCGGAGAACTGGAGGGACAGACGTGCATCTGCATCTTCATTCCTGCCTGTCTCTTCCTCTTCTTCCTCCTCCTCTCCTTCCTCCTCCCCCTCCTCACCTGCCTCCACTCTCTCCTCGTCTTCCTCCTCCTTCCCTGATTTCGTGTCGTCAATGAAAAGAGGCAGAATTGAGAAACCTTGTAAGTTTTATTCTTGTGCTTTGGGTTTGTAGGCTTACTGGCCAAATGCTTATTTCAAATTTTGGCCTTCACCTCTGAACTTTGACCTTTGACTACTAGCGGAGAGCTTCCTGAGCAGCAGCGGCAGCTACTTTGAAGGCATGTGTTCATCGAGGAGGGCGTCGACCTGCAGTCAGAGGAGCCCCTCCCCCCAAATCACAGATGACCTACCTGAGCTGCTCAGTCAACTCGGCCTGATCAAGTACATTGATGTGTTTGAACAACAGGAGGTAAACAAATGCAGAGCGTAGACTGTACATAAAGGTAAACGGCATGACAGCTCCCCAAAAGTGGAGCCAAATCATCTTGACTGCCCCCCTGGTGGCTGGTTGCAGTATAGGTCACAAACACTGTCTCCTACATGTTAGCGAATGGGACATGGACAAAACTAAAATGTCAAAGCTTAATAACTTTTTCTTAAAGAAACAATCTGTCACTTGAGTTAGTTCCTGTCACACTAATGCTCGTTCAAGTGTTCATCCAGTCACAGATCCTTAGCCAAATTACAGTTATGCATTATGAGCAAGCATCATGAGGCAATTTGCTGTCTGTACTCATCCAGATTGACTACCAGACCTTCCTCACTCTGTCTGACTGAGGATCTGAAGGAAGTGGGCGTCTCCACCTTTGGTGCCAGACGCAAGATGTTATTGGCCATCTCAGGTGAGAATCTGATGTCCTACAGTTCTTGATTCAGACATGCTTCTCCATCTTTATTCTTTTTCCGGTGTCACTTTCCTCGTCTTGTGAAAGTAATTGAATTGTTTATCCATCAATCGAGACCTCACCAAGAGCAAGAGGAGGCTCTCAGACACACCTGCTGTGAAACCTGGATACCTGGAGGGCGGTGCTAGCGGTCGACTGCCACGAATCACGGATCTAGAAGTTGCTGCTCAGAGTAACCACTGGTGAGAGGAAACGTCGTTCTGAGCTCTATCTGACCAGCAGGGAGCTGTTTAACATCTGAAAGTGTGCAGGGACGCTGTTGCCAGAGGAAAAGTCTCATCTGCTTTTCTACGAATGATTAAATGAGCAATCATTATGTAAACATTTAAATCCAGTGCCTCTCACCTACAGCCATACCCCAAAGCTTTTTTTTATACAAAATCAAGACAAGGAGGTCTTTCCTTTCAGTCCTCTGACTCTGCAAGAAACAAACATATGACGATGAAGATTATTTTTTTCTTTCATGGCATCTTTTTTTTTGTGCCTATATTATGCAAACGTATCATGGTAACCACTACATTTATGCAACTGTACATAGATATTTACCAAAAATCACTCGTTATAATGTAATGTATTGTGATATGATAGTGATGATAAATAAAGTGTTGCTTTTAAGATTTATCCAAGAAAACTGGGGTTTGCGAATGTGCGTTTTTATTGGGTCTAAAAAAAAAAAGTGGCAAATTGCACAACATCACGATAAGCGTCTGAAACCCCTGAGCCACCCGGGCAACCCTGAAGACGGTATTTGTCATTTGAAATCCCAGGGGAGTAGCTGTAGTTTTTCATCAACTCAGAGCTGGTACCACACCACCAGAGGGCACTGGTGTCACTGCACTCTGTTTACAAATTCAGTTGCGTGGCATGAAAAATAATGGATTTGTCTCCGGGGGAGACAATGGCATTACAGAATTAACATATACAATCACAACAATCAGTTAATAACAAAAGTCATTGAAAGACCTCAATATGTAAATACATTTGTTAGAGTGAAGGTAATGTGACACTCCTTCTAATGAGGCTGGTCTCGCCTGATTGCTCACCTGAAAGTTCCAATTTATTTTCTCGCTGTCGCCGGGAGTGAGTCCACTGGAACTGCTCGTGAATTGTTGCCTGTTTCATTTATGTAGCAGAGGGCTACACCCAGCAATTGGGTGCTATTGGACGGACTTCGCTGGCAGAGAGTTGACGAAGACAGTTTGATCTCGCTCCAAATTTGTCTGTTACCAGGTCGAGAGTGACTGATCCGTAAAACCTCCACCTGGGGGCACGCGGGGTTCTGATCTGCTCAGACGCTCCAGAAGCTGCTGGCGGGTACAGTGGCAGCCACGCATGAACGGGAGCGCGAGTGGAAGTGCTGGGCTGTGACAGATTAGGCAGAGATGATCCCTATTTATTACAATGTCTCTGCTAATTACAAAGGCAGGCTTTAGACCCATGATCCTCAAAATCTGGTCCTCGGGCCTCGTAGCAGAGCTGGATTTTTTATTCTGTCAGGTAGTTAATTGCACTCCCTTGCAGTGGCAGGTCTAAGTCGGTCCTTGATCACACAGCTAGAATGAAAACTACCTGAAAGAACCAGCAGTGCTCCAGACCCTGAGGACTATGGAGAGCCACTTGGACTTTTCACCTGCTAAAGTGGCAATCATGGCACATGGCCCAGATACATGGTGGGTGTGCAGAATGAGGCTATGAGCCGACTCCATCTGCAGCCTGTCCTGTGGTCCAAACTTGATATCAAGATATCACTTGCAGTGCAAGTTAACCCTTTATTGTATAGGATGTGAAAGCTCGGCTGCTTTATGATTCATCAGCTTGATCATGGTGGTGTCTCCAATGTTTCTTGTTTGCTTATTGATCAGGCATGTGATTGACAATCACCATAGATACAAGGTATAGTTACAGAATAGCTTGACAAACCCAGAATTATATGAGGAGGTCAACATACACACTTTAATGTTTATGTGGAAAACAGGAAGCTGGTGCCCTGTGATACTTTTGCGACATGTCTACGGTTTACCACACAGTTCTGTACCTCACTGTGTGTGTGTTGTTAAAGTCAGAGATTTTATGATTCTGTGGTTTACCAGTGATCTGTATTAACACAAGAAAGATGCTTGAAAAGCACATTCCTCCCCCAAGGCTATCACCCTATCTCAACATTTTAGACAGAGTTAAAAGAAATAGCTGAATCTGCCTGTTTATCCAGATCCGCTCCAAAATTGAACTCCTGATTCTTCTGGAGGTCATGCCCCAGACCTCCACAAAATGGAAATGGGCAAAGTAGTTTTTGCATAATCCTGCAAACTAACTAACAAACAAACAAACGCAGATGAGACACTAACCTCCTTGGTTGAGTTAATTAGACGACTACCAACTAAGACCTAATAACTACATAATAACTAAAACATCATCATCATCACAATGTAAATAAACAAACTACATACCCCACCCATCACCAACTGCTTAAAAACCCCCTCTCAGAGCAGTGGAGGGATTTACATGACAGAGAATCCATCTGTAGACAGTGGAAATGCAGCCAATAAAGACATGAAAGAGAGGAATAAAGTGCCCTGAGGATATAACGCAACCACGCAACTTCCTTACTGAGATAAAGATAGAACTCACTCCAGGATTAACAATAATGAGACTGTGTGTGTGTGTGTGTGTGTGTGTTTGTGAAGCCAGCGAGGGTTGAAAGTTAGCGCTGCTGTGTTATAGATGTGTTTTGTGGTAAGGATGCGAAATGAACTGCCATGTGATTAAAAATGTGAATATTTTAGGCCTTTTGATTATTTGAATATCTCCTCATGTCTTGCTCATGATACCTTTTCGAGTAAAATGAACGTGACTTCTGGTTATTGCTTTCTGTTGTGACAGTTGGGAGCAGGGTTAGTAAGTAAGAAAGAAAGAAAAAAGATTTGGGGGAAGTAAATAATGTGGGAACACAGTCAGTTCCACCTCTGCCTCCAACTACTGAAGGATGAGAGGACGACCTGAAGAAGTGTCATCGAAATAACATAGAGTAGAACATTTCGCAGCTAGATTCTGTAGCTACAGACCACAGATTGTATATAAAGATCGATGGCATGACAGCCAACCAAAAGTTAAACCACTCATCTTGACTGCCACCTGACTGCAGTATAGGTCATAAACTCTACCTACTCCATGTTAGCAGATGGGACATGGACCAAACTACAAAGTCAAAGTACGCATTGTCAAACCAAGTCTTTATTTTTCTAGAATGTCTGGTCTTATTTGGTTCATTTCTCCAAATTACTTCAAAAGAGCGCGGTGCCTGTATCCGGGATATTTTGGCCTTACTTTTGTACAATTTGAGGAAGTGTAGATCCATTGACCATCTTTATGCACTGGTCCACGTCAAGCAATGAACAATTTGAAAAGCTTGGGAGATGATAAAATAATAAAGTCGAGTGTGTTTTTTCAAAGGAGCTGAAATAAAACCTTGTTTATCTCAAAGCAAACAAAGAGCCAAGTCAGAGCCTCAGGCCTTGTCTACACGACTGCTGATATTTTTTTGAACTGATATTATATTTCTGCCTTTGTTCCCCAGATGACCTTTGTTTTACAAATTGTCTTTGTCCGGACGTGAAATAAAAAACACTGCAAATGCTCAAAAAGCATGCCGGGCCAGTAGGTGGTGATAACGTCTACATCCATCAGCTTATTCTCCTGTCAACCAGTATATCCACTGCCTGCTATTGTACAACAATTAAGCCAAAATATCCCCGATTCGGGTGCAGCTTGCATTTTTGAAGTCATTTGTTCTGCATTAGTGTGGAAAAGAAGAGTACATGGTATAAGGGACGACCCCTGTAGGATTATGCTAAACCTTGGACATAAAGTGGAATAAGCAGAATTCGCATCCATAATTCACACAAGGCATTATGGGACTAAGAATAATGTAGATGCAGGAAAAAGCAGCAGAATTGAGACATTTTCTTTACAGTGTTTGTCATGTAGCCTGAGGAAAGCAGAAGACGCCGCAGAATTGGAATGATTATACACCTCTCTCCACATTTTGGCCTAATTCGATGCACATAGTTAAACCCGGCATCTATTGTGTCTGACAGAGTGTGTTGTGTCCTGCTTATTAGGCTGTTTCCAACCAGAGGACTCAGTTGTCTTCACAGCGTCTTGTTGTTGTTACAGCGTGTTTTCACAGTGCTGAGCACGCCGTTTCAAGCCAATGGGGTCAGCTGTCCCATTAGCCGGTGATTTTACAAAAACACTCATTAAGCTTTTCATGTTCTTTTGCTTGCACTGCTCGCTTTGTGGGTCTACACTCTCAAAGGCAAATGATAAGGGTAGTTTCTGCAGCGACCATTTAAATCTGCTTCTAACTGGGGAGGCTGTGTTCTCAAGGTTGGAAGAGGTCAGAATTGATGGAGGGCTTTGACTGCTCTATTTCAGAGAAATCTTGGCTTCAGAAAAATATAAAACCCAAAGCACTGGAAAGTCATTTAAATGTGTTTGTGGTTTCAGTGAGGAAAAGACATGTTTTTATTCAATCACGGTTTGGCGAAATAATATAAAATTCGAGAGGTGTTGTAAATGGTAGAACAGCAGACACATGGACACAGAGCTGTAAGGTTCAAAAGACACCCAAAGTGCCACTTTACTTAAATTTTCAAAGTTACAAATAAAAGTTCACTTAGTTGACATGGTGGAGATTTCAATTTCAAATTACTGAACATATCCGATGTTGGGAGGCAGAACAGAGCCTCTCCTCTGCTCGCCCGACTTCATGTGTCCTCCCAGCTCAGGAGCAGCTTTTTTTTTTTTCCTCTAGTGTCCATGCACAGTCAAACAGCCTCAGCAGCCCCGACTGACCAATCAGTAAAAGTATAGATGGCTGAGATGCTGCAGATTTTGGACTGTAGGCCGTGCAGTTCGCTTTTCTACACTGCTATCCCTCTGCAATGCAACTTCCTACCTCCTGAGATTGGGAGAAGAACCAAAGAGACACTAGACAGCATCGACATAGCAACAAAGTATTGTAGCAGCCAAAGAGGCATCACTTTCTGTTTGAGATGCATAGAGCTAGACCTGGCCAGGGAATCTCTCTTTTACAGAAACACGATGAGGAACATGCAACAACAACGACAATACATCATTAATCTCATTGCTTCCCGGGCTTTCTTGGACATTCAGGATCAACAATTAAATAATTTACAATCCTCCATGAAATAACAGAGAGGGAGAGACAGAGAGAGAGAGAGAGAGAGAGATAGAGAGAGAGAGAGAGAGAGAGAGATAGAGAGAGAGAGAGAGAGAGAGAGAGAGGGGGGGGCATCTCAGAGCCTGGGAGTGTGGCGTTGAATTGTGGAAACATTAATGGACACATGAAGGAGCCCAACAGTGGGACACAGAACATGAATGAGTGAAGAATGAACTGCTGATGGAGGAACGGGGGAAAGAAATCCCCGTTCTGGCCTTTCCTGGAGGAAACATATTTACATCCAATACATCAGCTAATATATGTGGGCTCACAGACTGACCAGAGGCCCCGACATGGACACACAGAGATAGAAGAAGGAGGGATAGAAGCGGTTCAAGGAGATAGAGGGACTAATAGAGAGAACAGAGAAGAGTCCTTGTTAGAAGAGGTTAAAGATGACGGGTTTAAGGGGAAGCAGAACGTGGACAGAATCTAACAGGGGGCTTGACAGTTGTTGATGAAATCTAATGGGCTCTCCGTTTGCTGTCTGAGGAAACACTTGAAAAGGAAGAGGTCGGTTGAGTTTCACCGAAGAGAGAGATTTGAATAAGGGATGGGCATTACAGGAGCAAGTTCAGGAGCCAAACGATGGACCGCTGCCAAGGTAACAGGAGGAGGAGGAGGAGACATTGGAATGGCTTCAGATCTGTGCTGAGTTAACGGAGTTTCCTGGTCGGGCTGATGGCAGAGCAAAATGAAGCGGAGCTACCAAACGTAGCCAACCTCGTCATCCTTGTCGTCTTCCTCGTCCTCGTCGTCCCAGATGGCGCCTCTGGGGTGGATCCGGCCCCGTCTCTTCTTCTGCCGGCTCCGGCCGCTCGGTGATGGCTCCTCCTCCTGGTCATCGAGGAGGATGACTGCGCCGCCGCTGCCAAAATCCCCCGATGTCTCCTGGTCCTCGTCTGTGGGGAAGTTTACAAAATCATACACAAACACAAAAAAATACACAAAAGATCTCTGAGTAACAGAGCTTGCACAGTGTGTGATTCCTCCCTCCATAAAAACAGGTAATGTACGGCAGCTTGTAGTTGCTCTCTTTGCCGCCAGTGGCTTTCTAATTTGGTAGACCCTGAGAGATTCTGCATATCTTGAGAACCGTTCATTTTATCGGCTTCACATTTGGCATTTTTATTATTAAGGCCACAAGGGTTTGGACATGTGATACATTCAGTAAGAGCGGAGGGGTGACGTGGCGAGCGCAGTGGCCGGAACGTGCACAGAACACGGAGCTTTCATACCTCTATTTTAAATAAATTGCATGATAAACGGAATGGCAACAATTATTTCTGAAATGCCCACGTCATGAGTAAATACATATTTTATTGTAATGACCTGTATACTGTTTGGTGCTTTGTGCATTTTGTTGTGTTTGCATGGCCCCGCCCTGCTTTCTGCAGTGTGTGGAATGTTGAAGCACAGCTTCAGAAACAAAGCTACGACCAGCATCACCACAGGCCAAACAGACAGCTCATTTCAAACAGGCAGGTTTAGAATGGGCACTGTACTAGTGTATTAAATTGATATTGATAAGTATACTGTGTGACTGACCAGAATATAAAATCTGTTGGTTGGCAGCAAAAAAAACAAACACAAAGCTCCTGTCTATCAAACCTCAACACAACATAACACAGAGTCAAGTGGATGATTAAGTAGCTTTCTCAGCGGTGCCTGGCTCAGCCCGGATTCATCAAGTTATACCTGGTAATCCGGTTGAATCTGGCGCAGCTGCAGACCAAACAGGAGCCGCTGACTCTGCTGCTGCCTCCAGCTTTTTTGGAAACCTGGACCCTGAAATCCTTCTGTTCAAAATAACCTGTTTACACCTGGGTGTTAGTGTGCCATGGTTGAGTGGCACTTGCAGTGTTAAAATCGGTTTGATGTCTTTTGGACAAGTCAGTGGAGAGCCTCTGCACTGCTACCTGTTGGCTCTGTGCAGGGCCAAATGGGAGACGTCCAACCTGCTGCAGCCTGAGGCCACTCAGAGTTAGACTTGAGCTTGTTAGACTGGAGACAGAGAGCTGCTGCTGCTGCTGTCTGTGTGTGTGTGTGTGTGAGTGTGTGTGTGTGTGTGTGTGTGTGTGTGATGGCCAGAGAGACACTTCATCAATACTGGAAGCTGCAATTACTGGCTTTGGACTAGACTGGCATTCGAGCAGGGCGTAATCTATGACTTTGAGTCTGCTGTTTGATTGGTAATCAGTATGTCTCCCTGGATTCATTCTTGCTAATTATTGTTCTTTTTTCCCCACTATTAAATCCCAAGTCATTGAGTTGTGCGCCCATTGACTTTTTGACCGTTTCCTTTGAATGTCCACTGTTGAACTGGTGAACTGTAACTTCAACATGACACTCTCTTTGCCCTGTCCCACACTAATGCAGATATTTTGCAAAACAAACTATTCCCTGATCCTTTTTAAGTCACTAAAACATTTTTCAAATGCTTTCTGTGTCCGTGCGAAAAACATGTCAAAATGAACACTTAGGGAAACTAGGATGTCATGGGTCACTTCACGCTTGCCAGTTTTAGCTTTGTGTTATGAGCATGCACCAGAAACAACCCCAACCATGGTGTAAATATGACAGTTGACAGGAGAATAACCTCACTGAGCATTGACATGTTCCTCCGTGGCATTTGACAGATCTTTGATGGAGATTTTACCGAGGGTTCTACTCTGGACAGAGATATTTTTTAAAAGGACGAAGATTTTTTTTTTTTAAATGCAGGGGAAAATATCTTTTCAAAAATAAAATCTGCAGAGTTAGTGTTGACAAGGGCTTAGTCTGAATGCAACAGCTACAGCAGTTAAAGTGTTTATTCTTTTCTACAAGGTGCAACTCAGACACTGCTCCAAATTCATATTTATTACAAATCTTCTGACACTGCTCTCTGCTGACAAGCGTGACAGATTCTCCTACTTGACTTGTAAGACGCTGGTCTTTTATCAAAGCTACACGTGCTAAATATCAGGGAGATAGAATAAGACATATGATGATGGTAAACCAGCTCGACTCTCTCCAGAGGCATGCCTAATGTTATCTATTTCTTAAATGATCACTGTTGCACAGAAGCCAGCACGGATAAAGACGAGGAGAGATACTGAGCGAAGAAATAGAGCAAACTTGATTCTCGTCTTCAACAGATAACAAAGGGAGAGAAAAGAATCAAAGCTCTGCCTGTGAAAGACCAGTTATTGGGAGCCAATTTGGGCAAACACAACACAGCCAATGCTCACTGTTGTTGAACTGAATTATCTGTGGGTGTTTGCACGTATTGTTGTGCTTCCTTTTATGTTTGTGTGTGTGTTTTGTGGTTTTATACCGCAGTTGGGGTTGCCCTGTTTTCTGGAGCCAGCGATCTCGTTGCCATATTTGTCCACACACCAACACTGGCCGGTGCTGCCATGGCACTGGGTTGGTTTGAAGTAGCCCTCCTCGGTACAGCGAGGAATATAAGAGCCTAGAATCAAAGGGAGGAAGGGAATGAAACGTAAGCAGCGATAAAAAGAGACAGGAAGCTATGGGAAGATCAAACCGACAAAGGTAAAGGGGCAAAATCTGATGCCAGGTCAGGTGACATGCACTGCACGAGTCCTGTGGCTGCAACCGAAGTTGTGTGTTCACGGAGGAAGATCAACAATCAATTACTGCTTCGAAGGTTGAAAGGCGAACAACAATACATCCTGTTTAAGGGGAAGCAATCACTTTCAATAGAACACGCACACACACACACACCGATTTTCTGTTACCTTCATTTGACCCAGTCTGAGCTCATTTTTCAAGGTTTCTTTTTTTTCTGCTGTTGTTGTGAGCTGGATCAGTGAATGTTCTGCCCGTAGGGAACAAACGACACGTGTACAAAATGTCAGGATGTGTTTTATTGTATGTGTGTGTTTCTGCCTGTGTGAGTCAAGTGAAAAGGGACATTCTTTGTCGCGTGTGTGTGTTGTGTTGTGTGTGCTTGTTAGCATCAAATGCCGTTAATCATTTAGACTGACCTATGAGGCTCTTCCTTCGACTCTGATTCTGGATCCTGCTCTTTTCAGTTTGGCAAGGCAGCCCTGCAACCAGAGAACATACAAAACATTTGAATTTAAAAGGCTTTCTTTAGTTTCCTATTCAACTGGTCCAAAAACACACAAACACCCACTAACATCTTGCTTTTGCCTCCACTGGGGATGGAAGTTACCAATCACTCCCTGGTCAAATCACTCTCCAGTGGACACAGGTTTTTTTCGGCTCCGGTTCCAATCAGCAGTGGAAACATGAAACCTGGGTGATCGTGCTAATTTCTTTTTCTTCTTTATTTTGGCTGCACCTTTTCAATTGTCCAGTTAAGTAACAAAAAACATTTTTAACCCCTTATCCCCTGCTCCCCCTCCCTCACCCTCAGGTTTCTGGAAGCAGTAACACCACTCGTTGTTTGACAGCTTGCCGTCCTTGAAGGAGTCGCACGAGTTGAAGAGGGGCTTCATGCACAGCTCATACTTGTCCAGGTAGATGGCGCTCAGCTCCGATTGGTCCAATAGGAGGTCAAAGTTCATGTCCAGCTTGTTGAACATCCAGCCCAGTGAGTCCTTACAGATGGGCAAGATGCTGGTGTCGAAGTCTAGAGGAGGAAAGAAAAAAAAAAAAATAAAGAAAGAGAAAGAGATAACATCATTGATGTGAACACTTTTGAAACCAGGGAACACGTCCATGTCACACTGAGATGTGTTCAGGCATGTTGACATTACAGAGAACAGAGCGGGGTCGCTGTCAACATCACTGCCAGCCGACATGACAGCTGAGAAGCATGACTGTTCAACGGGAAAGGGCTGCACACACACACACACACACACACACACACACACACACACACACACACACACACACACACACACACACACACACACACACACACCATACACAGAGAGACATTGCAGGGTGGGGGGGATGTACTCACGTCCAGTGGCAGAATCGAAGCTGTCAGAGGATTTGAGATCTCTGTTGGCGTCGAGGTGGAGAACTCCGAACCAGTCCTTCAGTCTGGCAGCCAGACTGTGAAGCTCTGCGTCAGTGCAGGCTACCACACACACACACACACACACACACACACACACACACACACACGAAGCAACAACACAAAATAATGAGGAGAGGGAAAAGCAGTCAATCTGCTGCTGTCATCAAAGAAAGAAAAAAAACAATTCTTTTCTTGCTCCTTATCAAACTTTCATTTCATTTCTGCTGTGTACTTTTTCTCTTCGTGTTCTCTCTTTTCTGTTTCTCATCCAACTCTTCTTCTTGACTAAACACAGAGGAGCGATAACACATACTGAACTGCTGCTATCTCTTGTCAGTTACCATAGGAACCCAATCTGACACACGCACACACACATACATGAAAATACAGTAGACTCAGTTTAGTTCGAGTTTCCTCATCTGCTGTCATCCCTCTGTTTACATTTAATGTTCCTAGTTCAAATGAAGGATTTTATCTTCATGTGGGAAATACACATACTCACACATGCTATAACAGACACACACAGACACACACACACACACACAAAACAAAGTTCTGCTGGTAATCCTGAATGTCGTCTTGCCTGGAAACATTCCTGAACGTCTCGCAGCGACAGGCCACTTGATCGTTGCATTTAATTTGTGGTGGTGGTGGAGTTGTCTCTGTGTTTGTGTTTTTATGCAGAATCACACTTTACCCACAACAACAGCTGATCCAACATCATCAAGCTGTCAAGCAACTGAGCGCTGCTGTCCATGCAGCTACCCGGAGGGAGCCCAAACCGAACAATATATTTAATGACGTCTCTAATTGAAAGTATAAACCAGCCTGTGGTGCTGCTCAAACAAATTCCTGCAGAACTGACAGGGTCTGTCTGCAATCCAAGCCGACTCCTGCCTCCGCCTGCCTCTCTGTCTGTCAATGTCCATCTTTCTTTCTATTCCCTTCCCCTGCATGTGATTGACGTATTTTTTTCCCCCATTAATTTTCTTCTGAGAGCTTGATGATGCTGCTGAAGGACAAGAGTCATTCTTCACAATGTGCACGGAGCCTGCCAATGCAAACGCTCCAGCTTGTCTGGTCGTGGAGGATGGGAAAACGCAAGGAGGAGGCCATTAACATTCCTGTGGAGCCCCCTTTGCAAAATTGAGGCAGCTTGCTGAGAAACGTGGCGGAGGTAGGAACAAAGAGTCGCATCTAAAAACAAATCACATTTTGTCTGTTCCTAACGTCAAATTCTTGGATAGACACACTTCCTTTATTCTAAAAGAGAACTTTGAAAGTCTGGATCACAGTTTGCTGTCGGTGGATAGAGACGTCTGCAGCGTCTCTCTCTCCTGTCGGAAGATTTTTGTTGTTTGGTGAGTCACTCTGTCATGCGGTAGTTGAATTCTATCCTGCAGCCCAAAATATATGCAAATGGTCATATTTTACAGTTGTAGTGTGCAGGACTGAGTCATTATCACAGTTGTTAAAGCAGTGGATGCCCCAGGTAAATAGACCGGAGCAGAGGAGAGGACAAAATAACATTAATCTGGCCGGGCATCCTGTGTGATATTAACTGCAGTGTGTGTGTGTGTGTGTGTGTGTGTGTGTGTGTGTGTGTGTGTGTGTGATACAGCCCTCCAGGACCAGACTAGATAACATTTCAGCCCGCTCTTCATTCCCACTGTGTGGAGAGAAGAAAAGAGGGAGCGAAATACCAACAGCTAAACATTATCTGTCTTCACCTCCTAAATAAAACTCCCACAGGCAGAAGTGGATCAGCGGCGTGTTACACTTTCCTGAACACAAACTCCTGGAAGGTTTATCCCTCTGTTCATTTATTCGGCCGTCCTTCATTCCACCAGGTTTCCCCTCCATCGTCTTCCTTTCTCTTCTCAGACATTGCCCTTTCAATCACTCTCTGCATTAGCGATTCTTTCTCTTCTTGCTCATTCCCCGTTATCACCTCTTCATTTCCTCTCTCTCTCTCTCTCTCCTCTAACTCTGTCAGTTTTCGGACTTTCAGCTGAAGCGACTCATCACACCTGACTCTACCTAACTCACTTTCTCTCTTCGATGGAGAAGCCCACTTTGAAATGCCCCACTCTCCTATTTCTTTCTCTTTACTCAAATTGCTTTGAGTGCTTCATTTCCCATTTCTCTCCTGTAACCTCCCCCTACAGCAGGCGTGCGGGGGAACCTTTTCCCTATCAAGGGCCAGTTAAATTTTTATAACCTCCTTTGCGAGCCATACTAAATTATTGAAGACATACATTATATTATATTTTGGACTTCTTTTGTGTCTCTGTCCTTCTTCGTTTGGTGTTGTGATTGTAACCTTTGATACATTCAAGGTTTTTTTTTTATTATTCTTACCAGGGTGGTGCAGTGGTTAGCACAGCAAGAAGATTCCTGGTTCAAATCCCGGTTCGGTTGGAGTCTTAATGTGCGGATTGGGGTAGAGTTGATTGGAGACTGACTCTACGTGCGAATATGAGAGTGAATGGTTAATTGTATCTCTTGTACTCTTTTACTGATTCTCCTTCTCAATGAGGTTTAGAGGGAAAACTACATGTGAGTGCATTTGTTCTCCTAACTCATCCTGAACATCTGCTTCTTTTTAGCTGTAATGATGCTTAAGATTAGCCTTTTCCATCAGTGTTTTCCCATTTCTCTTGGAAAGTGAGACCTTCCACAACATCTTTTCTTGACAATCATAATGCTGCATGTCAGTGATGTGTGTTGCTTTCATTCTGAACGTGATCTGACAGACACACCGGCACACAGGACCAACCTGAGGAACATGTGAGTCCACTGATTTAACTTATTTTCATTAATTACAGAGACAAAAATGCTTTTTTTCTTGAAGGCTTTTTGTAATGTCTAGCGGGAGGCCGGTGGTGTCCCATCCCTGCACGAATCTCCATCTGTCCCTTTACCCCTTCTTCCTTCTTTTGACTTCACTGCCCCCATTTTTTTCTCGCCAGTCTCGTGTGGACACTGTGACCCACAACAAGTCTCAGAGGACCCTTCTTATCGCTTCTTCTCAGTGTGACCCTAATTGTTCTGGACAGCCCCGACACTGCTGCCTTGTGTTAGGAGCCCTTTTGTTGGGCAATGAGTCAGAAAGCTGGGACTGAAAACATTCACGCACTGAAGGGCACAGCGCACAGATCAAATGGCCCGCTGGCCGTTCCTTTCTTTCCGAGCCACATCGTGGTCAGGCGGGCACACAACCATCATCAGTGGCTTTCCACAGGAGTTACAAAGATTACCCTGTGATGACAGAACAAGACATCATGTGGGAGCCGATGTTGCAGCTGTCAGTGGAAAAACTGTCTCATGGTCACTTCACAGATAAAAAAGTTTGACTCAAAGAGTAGATTATCTAAGAGCTGGACCCAAGGATTCCTTCACTCACCTAAAAACAACTTGAAATTTGGTCACTCATTTTTAAAAGTAGTTTAGACAGTTGAGCAGTAATGTACGGAAAATTACTAAATCACTAATGTGAGCACATTAATAAATCTACATGCTCATAAATGAATGATCTCTAGAGAAAGATCAGGGGGAAAATGCTGATCTTGCAGCCAAACCTAAGTCCGTCCCTGATCTATAAACTGTGTAGTACTCATACACTGTGACTCGCTGTTGGTGCATGTGCAGTGTGTGCAGATAGAGAAGGAACCAACTTTCCTTCTCCAAATAAATACAAAACATGACTCTTGCATTAAACCTGTTGGGTCACCAGTCCCCCGGCCCCCGCTGCTCAAACCATTAAACCTGCAAGACGAGCTCGTCAACATTTAGTTATGAGGATTCTTTCTCTTCCTCCAGTGCAGTCTCCAACTCCTCAAGTTGTGTGTCATCGTTTTTCTGTAAACTGTAGAGAAACTATTTTCTTTCCTTCCTCCCACAGCTTTTAAAAAAACAACAACATCATTTTACTTCATCAGGCCTTAAAAACTACGCCTGGTTACAAGATGTCATGTGACAAAGGGTTGGACACCACAGCACTAAATGAACCATTTGACTGGCTGATTGCACAAAGGTTCTGTCACTATTCATTTGACAAAGTGTGTGTTCCAATGTCAAGCAACTTTTTGTTATATATATATGCACCTTTGAAACTCTGCCAAGAAGGTTATGACCCTCGGCAGGATTACTACTAAACTACTGAATCGATTTCCATGCCATTTTGTAGAGGGGTCGTGCATCAGCTATTTGGAAGGACCCATCAAATTTTGGCTTGGATCTAGATTTTTTTTTCTTTACTTTCTTTAACATAGCAAGATATGGTGTTAGCCAGGTGCAACTGCTGTGTGAAGCTAAGTCCGCATACAGAACAATTTGCCAATGGCGACCACCTGTAACCCCTCATGACTCTGTGTCCTGTATCACAACATAAGGAAGAGAGAGCAACAGAGTTTGGTTTCACTCATCGGCATTAAAGGAGTGGAAGTTATTGTCTTAGAAAATGTGATCTATGTAACAAGTCTTACAATAGATGGTGACATAAAGTTGGCAGCAGCCAGAATAGCTAAATGACTTTGGCAAAGAAGTTTCCACGTCAGATCTGCAGAGAGAGTTTCTCCATCAGAATGCTGCTAAACAGTTAATCCACACAGTTACTTCCTAATAGTTACAGAGGAGGCACTTGTGTGCACAGAGACAGAGATAAACTGTAGGCCGGGGTTTGCCAAAGATGACGGCACTTCCAACCCACCACAGACTGCATGACAGTGGACATTTACCCAGGATGAAGAGGCAGTAGACAGCCCACCACCAGACACACAGGCGGCTTTTAGTAGAAGCTATCGATCAGAGCGGCAGGTCAAATATCAAACACTGATTCATGACTGGGGGGGATACCTTCTTATCCTTCTTCCTTCATACACCCCTCCCTCCGAGCCAGTACTTCCTCGTCTCTGCTGTCTCACATGTCTGTGAATTCTAATGAGTTTTTCAGACTAACTTGGACATCTGTTGTTATGTGGTTAAACTTTTTTATAAAGTTAATACCCGAGAGAGACTTCCTATTTGCTGAACTTCTTCTAAAAGAAAAAGCACAAAACAGAGATCAATAAAAAATATGCCATGAAGAAGAAGCTATTATTGGACTGCAGGTTAGAAAAAATTGCCAAAATTAGATAAAGAACGAGTCACCCTGTTGCCATTGATTTAATGAGTTATGCTGTAGGTGTTTTTAAGTTTGTTTTTTAATTTTGTAAATGGTAACCTTTCATATAATGCTGAATAAACTACTTACATTTAATATGTGCAGCAAGAGATGTGGAGACAAGTGGATTACTGTTTTATGATTCTGAACAAAGCTCAAGCACGTGATGATTCTCAAGCAAGTTTTAAGTAGCGTCATTTTGTATGATTTCTCGCTGAATTTATGGACCTGCATTGTGACGAACATCGGAGATAATAATATCCTCAGGATCTAAAAATATGAGCAGCCATAACATCAGCGTGTTCCACTTCGACTGAGTTATGACTTGGCGATAAGTGCCAAGGGTTTAAATTAACTTTATTACCTTCCTGAGCGGCGACACACACTGCTGCTGCTGCTGCTGCTGCTGCTGCTGCTCCAGTTGTTGTCAGTGTCGGTATGCAGCTCAAGTCAGTGGGAAAAACTACAATAACCAGCTCTTATCACCTCACGTTCTTCCTCTGCCTTAAGTCCCTGTCCGCCACACCTCATCACAGCCTTGGTCGAATTCTGGATAATGAATGGATCTAATGGATATTAAGTGGATTTAGACCATGATCAAAAGATATTTGTTCAGTCAGCCACACTGATTCAATGATTAAGTAAATACACAGGCATGAAAAAAAGAGAGCGCTTACACATTCACCTCAATAATTTCTACAGTCAGAACACATCTACACTGAAGCATCGCACTTATGTGATCTATTTTTTATCCGACCGGTACATTAAATGTCTCAGATGTGATGAAAACATCCCATTTGAAAACATCTGCCACACACCCATCATTTATCCCATTAAATGTTGAGATTCATCTCCCTTGTTCCCCCTTTTAGCTTCACACAAACAGTCTTGTGCCATAGATGCTGTGGTTACCACATTAGTAGGTGATCGACTTGTCCTTTCTCAAATTAAACATGGTGTCGATTCATCCCGGCTGGCTTAGGTCATTAGATAAATGTGTCCTCCAGACTTCTTAATATACAACTGCTACTATCACTCCTCCCATAGGTCTCCTTTATCTTTCTTAAATAATTAACTGAGTTTGTCATATAAAAGAGAAGGCGTTGACATTAGATCCAGACAGAGGAACGGCGGTTGGCGATCACCTTGAGACAACAGGAGCGTGGTGAGATCGGATCAAGATGAAAGACAGATGGGAAGAGAGAGGGAGAAGAATAGGGAGGCAGCGGAGTGAGGTGACACTTCTTAACAAGGTAACAGAAGGAGCAAGAAATGGACTGAGACAGTCGGAGAGGAGATATGAGGAAGATAGAAGGTCAGATTCATTAAAAAGATACAAGGGTCTGTTTGATTTTCTTTGCCCGGAGCGATCAGCTCTCCAGAACAATCGCACTGGCAGTGAGTTAAGATTAGACCAGATAATGATCAGCAATACATTGTCTGCACGGACAGGAAGACAATTACAGATGGAAGAGAGACAGGTAGAAAGACGGAGTCGGAGAGAGAGAACCACACGTTTTCACCTGAAGAGTGAGATATATTTACATTAACCATGGAGATTTACACCCCTGTCCATTTGTTTGTTTCTCAGGAGGATTTCGCAAAAACTATTGAATGCATTTCAACATTTTTTGGTGCAGGTCCAGATAAGATCAAAAGATAAGATGGTGAATTTAAACTGTTTTAAAAGGGGAGTCTTGAACCTTGGCGGATGTTTGTGCTCTACAGTGCCATACTATATATTTTTTTATGTTTTCACCCCTGTCTATAGGATGGGAAATGGGTCAAGACTGTTTTGGGTTATCATCATTTTGAGTAATTCATTGATCTTGACAGTAAAAAACACATTTAGGGGACCAATATCTACGAGTGTGTGCGATCCCCCCAACAAACATGGTGGATGTGGTGCTGAATTAAGAGAGAGGTTAGCATTTACTAAATCATTTGCTTCAGGTTTGACCTACTCCTGCAGTCCTCAGAGGACAGAGAATCCCACCACATAAATAACATGATCTACTTCTGCTGTGTTACATATTTGAAACTGTTTGCAAAAAAATAGATACAAACAAACATCTTATTACAGCCTCTGTAAAATGTACAGAGTTGCGCCTGGATTTTATTAAGCTCCTAGTAATATTGGTAGTGTAAAAATTCTTGTTTGTAATTATTCTCGGAAATATCTGATTCTTTGCATTAATATTAAAGTCTTTGATCAATGTCTTGATCCAGGAAAGAAAACCGGTTTTCTATGAAATTAACATGTTTTCAAGTTGGCTGATCTAATTCAGTTTTTCACACAGGGCAGTTTATAGCGGCCCTTTGTACGATTTAAGGTTATTCACTAGACTTTAACAGCTTGAATGTCAATAAAAGCAGGAAAAACAGTGCTACGGTAAAACCATTGGCTGGTTGTGTATATCCCCCTAAGATCCTCCCCAAGAGGCTTTGCTTCACCACAACAAGATCCTAGTCACACGAGTAGCTTGTCAGAAAACCGTAAACATAATTTGTCTTTAGTGTTGGAACAAATGGCCGATGCAGCTTTTTTTTCTGGTGAGGACAGTCTAAATAGGATCGACTATAAAACGCTCTGCAGGCACCATACACACTGGTCAGCACTCTGGGTCTAAAATCCCCACGCTACTGGCATGTGTTTGGAGAGGATAGGAAGTGTGGAGGCAGAAGAGAGAGAACACAATCTGTCCTCCTGCATGCTCTCTGTGAAGCTGTGAGCCAAAATCGCCAGGGAAATTTCAATTAAGCTACATGATTTACACCACTCATGCACTAAAGGCTTTTTTTGTTTTGTCAATGTCTTTGTTCAGCAGCAGCAGCAAGAAAAGTAACTATCATTTAAAAAAAATTACCATAACCAGTCAAATGGTTTCTGCCTTTATCACGAGCAGGATAATTTTATGTCAGCTCGAAACACTGACTACGTTTACATGGACACTAATATTGATATATTAACCCGTTTCAGCCAATATTCTGTATTAGATACTGCCATGTAAAGAGCCTTTTCCGATGGCCTTAACCTGAATAAGGTCATACTCTGAATAATCAATAATGATAATAAGACATGGAGGATTCCGACCTTAGTCGCAATATGTAGACGCATGGCCCTGGGTGTAAACAAGATGGAAAAGGTAAAATGGAGTTGGAGCTTTTGCAAAATCAGACAGAAAACACATACACATGGTAACACAAAATTCAGGTTAGGGTTTTACAACTGGCAGAATAATGTCAGGCGTAATGCCGTGTTGGAGGCAATGATGTGACTCATGATCAAACTTTACTCTTTAACATGTAAAGTGGAATATGAATGGAATATTCTATTAACAACTTGTGTAATCTAAATAAGGTCTTATTCAGAATGAGGTCAATAGTCAGAATATTGGTGACCATGTAGACATTGTTTTATATGAGAGTGATAAAATTCACAGTGCTGCTTCAGGTGAACGTATTACATTTAGTGGACGAATATCTGCACATCAGGATCTTTCACTGCAGAATGTTGGCTCGGACTCGAGACATAAAATAAATGAGCAGCAGGCAGATGGGAGAGTTTCACTGTGGAAGAAGAAATATGACTGACACACACACACACACACACACACACACACACACACACACACACACACACACACCACTCAGAGAAGAATAAAGGTTATTGGTGTGGTGGAGGCAAAGATACTCAAAAAGTGTATTTGAAGCCTTCCACTCTGCCTCATCAGATAAAGAAACAATATTCGCTCTGCACTTCTACACTGCAGCACACACACACTCCTCACCTGCAGGTATCATTCAAAACCAAGGAAGTGAGTGAAAGAGAAATGGCTGCGCTACATGGTGCTTGATACCTTTACAACTATTCTGTCTTTTAATCTTCTTCCTAAATTCATTTTCAAGCTCATACGTAATGACTCAGACTCTGGCTTTCTATGACACAGTAGTGGACCATACTAACTAATGAACTAAGCAACTAACCAACCAACCAACCAAACAACTGACCAACCAACTAACCGTCTCATCAAGGAATCACATAAGGCTTCATTAGAAATCCATATAAACATTCCTTAGTAACAATATCACATATGGTGATGCCCTCATTGTAAAGCCATACAACCAACCAACCAACCAACCCACCAACTAACCGAACGGCAAACCCACCAACCATGAGTGTATTTTGGTAGCATCACAAGCAAAGTACTACGTCAATGCTAAGAGCTCATTGGGAAAAGCAGGGAAAAAACCAAACATCTATGGACACCTGCTCTTCATTGACAGAAAGACAGGCAGAAGCTCAGAGCTTCAAATCATGACTTCAAACACCTTTACTTCAGTGGAGTAGAGTTCCATGAGCTATTTGAAATGGGTGGAATTCAAGTTAAATTGCAAGTAAAGCAGGTAAAAAGTGTATTTCTCAAACTGATCCTAGAGTTATCTTGGGCATTTCCTATGAGTACATAAGTGTAGGAGGTAAATAGTTTGTTTGTGGTGAAAGGTGGGATGAATCAATCCTATCACAGTATGCTAATTGGCTATTTGGATTACACTGTGTTTATTTGGTGGAGATTAGGTGAACCTGACTTAATATTAGTGGTGGGTGTCACAGTTCACAGGAGTTCATACAGGCAAAAAAGATACAGGCCAACATTGCTTTAATTATTCTTTATCATAAAAGTTAACTTTAAATAGGAAGTTAACTTGCTTGAAGAGCTCAGGGCCCTCACCTGATTAAAATAGAAATAGGTGGGTTCCATTTATTAAAATATCAAAGCACAGTGAGCTCAGTTGCCTCAGCAAAGTCATTAACATTGCTGCAAGTGTATGGCAGTGTGGTACTGTATATGTGGATGTCTCGCAAAACCTCATGTATACGATTAATGCTTGATTTAGAAAAGTCGAGCTCATTACCACTTTAATTAGCTCCGTTTTGCGCCTGTCAAGCTTCTCCTGATCACCATGACACTTACCTGCTCAGCGCAGATGTAACACAGACAAACACACACAACATTTCACTGGATATTCACTGCATCTTGCTTCTGTTATTCACATCCACCTCTACATCCAGATGCATTTACATGTTCATATAGTAATTTCCACACCAGCCGTCTCTTCCTCTCTAAAGGCTGAGGCTGTGATGTGAGAGCACCACCACCTCAAACCACGACTGAGGTGTGGAAACACAACACAGGAAAGGTGATGCTGATGACGCAGTCTCAGACGCAGGTGTTGTGTGAGCAGAGATATTTATATCAGTGTGGTACAAATGTTCGAACCCAGCAGGCAGGAGTGATTGCACGCCCTGAACTGCTGCAAATGCTCACTTCGCTAATCCCTACAACCTCTGATCAAACCACTACCCTCAGTGATGATCTGAGGACAAGATGTACGGAGGAGCTGTGCTGGAAAGTTTAAGAGAAGAAGAGGACGAAGCCAGGGAGATAAAAATGATCAGAAATCGAAAGTTAAAAGAGAAAAGATTCAAAGCAGAGAGCCAGACCGTGGAAATAAGTGTAAATGCTAATTTATGCTTTAACGTTGGCAAACAGATGCATCCATTTCAAATGATGCAACCGTCACCGTCCACGTACTTCTGTATCCTTTACGTTGGTATGGTTGTTAATCAATACATCCACTGGAGGGCAGCGAGTTTCTGACACAAACATGGCGATGGTGGACGAGGTTGTGATATGTACCTCTTGAGAGAGTCCTTATCCCTGTGTCTAAGTGAAGTAACATCATATAGTTTCTTACCAACTTGCAAAGCTTGTCTCATTTTTTCCTTGGGTCCTATTGTTGTCTCACTTGGCTACACTGGCCCCCAACAGGACTTCTGGTGGTACTGCTCAGTTATGTCCGTATCCGTAAGCCATCAAAAGATGTACACTGCTTGTTTTGACACTGTCCAAGATCTTGTAAAAGATTTCCACTCTCTTCACACACTCTCATTCAATGCTTTCACTCCCAAAGGCAAGCTCTGCAGACCAAACATATAATTATAGTTTCTATTGAGAAGAGATGCAGGGGGATCAATTAGACCGCAGTCAAGCTGGTAAATACTTCTCCATTACGACACCGCTCTCCATTTTCTCCATCATTCGGCTTTAAACTAATAAAGGAGAGTTTGAGATAAAGAGAGAGAGCCATCATTAATTAGTACGTTTCTTTTGCATTAAATATGCGTGATGAACCATGGCATCCTTAGAAATACTGTCTAATCAGAGAGTGTGAGGGCCGAGTGTGCACGTTTGTGTGTGTTGTTCAAACGTATTGAGGGTATAAGCATATCTAAATATTCAATATTCCAACTAGACCGATTGATATGGGAACATAAAGCACAACCATCTCACTACTCCCCCAATTTGGGACAGAGGAAGCCTGTACCGATAACAATCCATCCTTTTCTGTGCTGCTTTCCTTTTAGATTGCATTTCTCCTCCAGAATCTCTCCATCCATCTGCTGAAATCCTATTTCCATGACAAACAATGAGACACACACAGTCACTCCATCACTGCTGCCTGTAGCTGTCAGAGAATAGTTTGGGGGCTGGGAGTGGGAAGGGGGGGGGGGGGTAAGGGAAGAAAACAACATGAGTAAGGGGAGAGGTGACAGGAGAGGAATGGAAACGCAGTAAATCACCAGTGAATTTGAGGGACTACCGGGTGTGTGTGTGTGTGTGTGTGTGTGTTTATGTGTGTGTGTGTGTGTGTGTGTGTGTGTGTGTGTGTGGAGGGTCCCGGTCCGATTCCAAGACATCCAACAGAACTTTAAGTTGGTTGGGTCAAAAAACCTTCTCTCTGTCTGCACATTCTTCTCTTTGCCGATGCGCTCGTCCCTCCATCCGTCTATCCATCCAAGCAACTACATGCAAATACCCATCCATACAGTACACACATATTTAGCTAATATATTAAAGTCACACTCAAAATTAATCAAAATTCAAAATACAAATGGTTCGTCATGAAAAAATTGCCTCATGGCCTTAAAATGGCTTAAATGTAACTTGATTAACCTCATTTTGTGATGATGCTAATATAACCCCGTCCCTGCTCCTCCTCTCTCCACCCTCACCGCTCACCTGCAGTGAGAAAAGGATCCTTTTCCATCTGCTGAGTCCCACCCACAAGTTGACAGGATTGGTTTCTTAGCTTTGTGATGTCACAGACCCGGCCTGTCAAACTCGTTTAGTTTTTTTATAAACTTGCATTTGTTTAATTGCAGTGTTCATGTGGAAATACTCAGCAATGGTGGTGATTGCTTGTTTCCCTCAAAAGGTCTTAGTTTGCACAAATGGGAAACTTGATTTTCACCAGAGGGACACTTTAAGTGACTGAGCTTGTCAATCACAACAACAAATGCCATTCCCAAGTATGTAACAGTCTAAATAAGTTATTTGACTTTAATCCCAAAATGCATATGTGTTTGTAAGAAAACAGATATTAAGGCTCTCCAAACAAAAGAACTTTAGTGTTGTACTCACCAGTCTTCTCACTCCTGTGTGTTGGATTTAGGAGCTCCTGACCCGGCAAACATGGACACAGCCCATCACATTTTACTGAGATTGTCTTCCCAGCGAGGCAGCTCTGGAACTCCAACTTACACTGAAAAGAAAAAAGACAAAAAACATGGGTAACGGAGGTTTTCTTTGAGTTCTTTACTGAAGCAGACAAACACGACATTACAACCCCATCAGGTAGATTCTTCATCTCCTCCACCAAGGAGGTTATGTTTTCGCCCCTGTCTGTTTGTTTGTTGGTCGGTTTGTTTGTGAGCAAGATCAAGCAAATACCACAGGATGGATTACCCCAAAACTTGGTGAAAGGATGTTGTATGGGTCAGGGAAGAATCCATTAAATATTGGTTGAAATTAAATTAAATTATTGAGTCTATTATTTTGGATGCGTCCTATAACTAGAATATGTCAACATCAACATGTCCCGCAGACTAGTAACATGCAGATGTGTCCCTTGCCATGTAGACACACAATTAGACACAGAGATGCCCAGCAGGATTCAGCAGTAGCTTACAAACCTAATGCAATGCAAAAAACAAGAAGGGCTACTTCAGAAAGTAATTTAACAGTATAAATCTCTTTCCAGGTAAGTGAGGGGTAAGAAATCGTTCGGACTAGTTGGGGGGGGGGGGGGGGGGAAATCCAATTACAAGATCGTTCCAAGAGGAATAATGAAACCTGAGTTGAGTTATGTAAATTCCATTTGCGAGACGATGACGTTTTGTCAAGGTGAGACCAGGAAAGTTCATTTACACATCTACACACACACCATATCACACACACAGGCTTAGCCTTATCCTGCCAGCACTTTCATTTCCCACGTTATAATTCAAAATCTATCGTTTGAATCCTCCCCATCACCTCTTTAATAACGCTGCTAATGTTGCTTAATGACATTTGTTGACAAAGGGATAGCGCTCCGTCCGCTTCACAGCATATTGAATTAGTTGTCTGGGGAGGGAGATGGAGAGAGAGAGATAGAGCGAGGGAGACACACAGACGGAGGGAGCGAAAAGAAGAGAAAGCACAGAAAATGGATGACCTCCCCCAGTCACTGTCAGCACAGTGAGAGGCTCCATGAATCTTTATGTTTGTCTCTCTGCAGGGGTTAATGTGGTTTTGATGAAATAGTGTTTTAACACCTGACTATAAGTAGGGGAGGGGGGGAGGAGGAGAGGACAGGAGAGGAGAGGAGAGGAGAGGAGAGGAGAGGAGAGGAGAGGAGAGGAGTAATGGACTTGCAATAATAATAATCATAATAATAACTTTTGTATAGCACTTTTCAATACAAGTAACAAAGGGCTTTACAACCGTGTGAAAGTCGTAACAGAGCAATAAATAATAAATATAAAGATAAAGATAATAAAAGTCATAGACATCATGCAATAAAAGCTTTTCTACAGAGATGTGTCTTAGGAAGAGAGATAAAGCAGGTAACCGATAGTCACCTGTTAGTGTCTAGTCTAATCTCTTCTGGCAGATTGTTTCCAAAGGTTTTCAGCCTAGCTTTCAGAATAGCTAAGAATGTCTTACCAGAGGATGTCAGACTGGGTCCTGGCTCATAGGGAGATAAAAGGCCTGAATTATAGCTGGCTTTAAAAGTAATAAAATAACAGGCAGCCAGTGCAAGGATGCTAAAACACTGGAGAACTTTGGATTGTGTGATTTATTTCGGAGTAAGACCACTATAAAGGTAGTTACAGTAATCGGGGAGAGAGGATTTAAGGGTGTGAAGGACTTTTTCCAGGTCTGTATGTGAGAGATTGAACCTTGGCTATGTTTCTTAAATGATAAAAACACGATTGAACAACCTTCTTAAGGTGGGGGTTCGAACTCAGGTTTTGGTCTAAGGCCACAGCCAGGTTCATGTTGAGGACTCAGTAAATGGTGCTAGTTCACCAGGGTATGCTGTGCTATCATCTGTGCTGGAGGGGTGGGACCAAAGACAATTACATTGGATTTGGAGAGGTTTAGTTGGAGAAAGTTGTTTGCCATCCAGTATTTTAACTCAGTGGGCTGAAGCCTCTAAGGAGATAAGAGCACAGTCCTCTTAATAGGATATTGAGTGTGTGAGTATGTGTGAGTGAGTGTGTGTGCGGTTGGGATGAGGGAGGCATGTAATGTAATAATAAAACATGAATAATCTTGAGACCAACAGCTCACTGGTGAGCAGAATTTAAGTTGGGCCACAGGGACCCATCATTCCACTAGCTAACTGAACCCCTCCAACTAAAGTACCGCAGAGACCAGAGGGACTCCCCCAGCTCTCCTCCTCCTTTTGTTCCTCCTCTTCAACACCTCTCCTCCTCAGCACAGCCTAGCTCACAGGGGCAGGTTATTAAGAAATCTTATTCTCCAGACTTCCTCATACACAATGAGGAGAAACTCAATCTCAGCTTGTGGCAAACGTTTAGAATAATATGGAATAATTCTCTTTATTAAATGTCTACAAACAACTAGACCTATATGTAACACATTTTGTTGACTTGTCTACTTACTTTATCCAAAATGTCTCCAACAACATTCAAAGTTAAGGGGATGTTTCAGTTTCATCACATTTTAATATCCACTTTACCTGTGGCTCCGCTCATCTCTTCTATAACTTCTGGGATATGACGAAGGAAAAACTCACTGCTAGCCAGTCAACTGCTTTTTCCTCCCACTGTTTGCATTGGTCACTCTTAACAGATCCCGATTATTCACTGGCATTTGCTGCGTGACATGAATAAAACTTACTAACACATTCCCTGATCTGTGAATATGATTTGCGCCTTAGTTGCGCCAGGAAGATATTCATCTGCAATGGTGGTGAAAACAACTACCATGATCCCACGCTGCTTCAGGACATCGTCAAACTAGGTCTTGTGTTATCGTTTTGATTGTGGGACCCCCAGCAGCTAAAGTATTGCATGTTTAATTTCCTGCAGTTTAGAAACATGGCTGGTGTGGCTGAATACCAAGCTTTCCAGCAGTAGCACTCTAAGAAAACTGTGCATTAATAAACAATACAGAGCAAGTGACAACAGGCTGCTCCACTTTGCCAATATCCCTGTCACCAACACATCGATTCACTCCTTGCGAGACACTCGAGAGACGCCTTCGATTGTCTATTTGTATGAGGTTCCTGTGTATTGGATTGTCCTTCACCCCTGGAAACCAAAAGGTTGAACACAGCAACAATGAGATAATACGAATGTGGGTGGCAATAATATGCCACAGTCTGCTTTATCAAGGACAGAGACAAGGTGCTTCACTTCTTTCTTTTCCACCTGGCTTCACTCTTCAGCTCCACAGTCTGTTCCTTTCTTCCTTGACTAATCACCAAAGGTTAAACCTCGTCTTTCTTTCCTCCACAAACCTGCCACTGTGAGCTCTGTGTGATTTGATGGTGATGGGAGCATAGTTGGAACTGGGGCTTTGGAGTCAGAGGAGATGATAATGATGGTTTTACAATGGTGAGTTTAAGCTGCTGATTGGTTGGCTTACGGTTGACCCTGTTCTCAGTCATTTGCCCAACATACTATGAGAAAATTATGAGATGAATATGTGGGGGAGGGTAACATTTATGTTTAATATTGTACATGGTCGATATTATACAAAAAAATTGAATTATTGATGAAACTCACCTTGGAGGAGTAGGTGTGTCCATCAGATCCACACACAGGAGTTGAGTGCAGGGCCGAGCAGAGCCTACATTTCCCAGGAGCACCAGCTTCAAGCCTGCGCTTGTGGCCTGCGCTGCCTTTTCTTGGTTTCACACTGAGGAGGAGAACAATGAGAAACAATTCATTTCATTAAGTCACGAATTGGGATTTCGACATAAACAAACCATATCATCCAGCGTACGAGAAGCAAAACCCTTCCCAGTGGACAGTATGTTGAATATGTAAACACTACTCTCATAAATCAATGTGTGGGGGTAAATTGACTTTTCCTGTCAGGAATATTATCGAAACCAAGCAGAGTCTGTTTCACACTGAGCAGAAAGTTTTAGAAGCGCTTCTGGTTTTCAGGGTCAGCTGAGCGAATCCTGATTGGTCCACGGAAGCCTTTTCAATAACCAGTGTAATTATGTTTGATCCAAATCTCGCAGCAATTTTCTATCCAAGTGCTCTCATTGAACACCCCACAGCCCACATCCTTTGAGCAGAGACAGAATTAGAGGCAGAGCAGGTCGTCGCAGGGAAATGTGAGTGACGATGACAATTGGTGCAGAGTGAACATCAACTACCGAAGTTAACAGGTGGAGTTTCTCAGGCACATGCAACCTGTGTCACAGACAGAAAATCACTGCGCCTGTGAATATGTAACAGGAGCTCATTAGTGTAAAGCACACCGTGAACAAAAATAATAGATTCTAATTATAATAGAGCAAATCCTGTCCTGTTTCCTGCTGTAATAGTTATGTAACATTTAAGTCTACTGAACCCTCATCAGGTATAAGGCCGGGCATCACAACAGTTGTAGATATACATGTATGCTGGCTAAATTATCCAATCAGAGGACCAGGTGAATGAAAGACATGAAGCATATGGTAGGGTCAGAAAATGATGAAAGGAAAATATGGATTTAATATAAATAATTGCATATATTTTCCCATCCTATGGCTAAATGGCAAAACAGAAATCTTGTAATTCAACTGGTTTGCTCTTCACACCTGACTGCAGAATGCCCCAAACTGCAGGACCTGTATCACAAAGCTAGGCTGAAATCTAACTAACCACCATAAAGAGATTCTGTATAGGGGACTGGGATTCTGCAGGCAAGGGACAAGATTTCGGGGGGCCGGTAGCCTTCTGGTTTCTGTTTCAAGTTAATGTAATGACGTTTGAGCAGTCCATAGAGATATACAGACCTAGCTGTAACATCTGGACACTGTTTGTGAGTTATGTCGAGAAACGTTCCGACTTCTGTAACAAGAAGAAACTCGTCGGACTATGAACAGTGCGCAACGAGTTTTGACCCGGATATCCGCTGTATACACCAGAAGCCCCCAAATATTTTTTTTTACTGAACAATTTAACAGAAGCAAGGATATTTTTCTACATATGAAAATACATTTAATAATGTAACAATATTAAAATGTTGTGGTACGATGAAATCTCAGCACAGCGCACACTTGCAGCAGAGCTCAGATTGTTGTTAATGTGGCAGCGCTCAGTGCTTTTTCTAATTCATCACTTAAACTCAAGAAACTTTCTGTCTGATTTGCTCCCGACTAATTTAAGACCAAAACTAAGTCAGGACTAACAGTATTGTCAAGTTGAAAGCTTCCCCAACCCCAAAGCATAACGCTTAAATAGTAATCCAAAGTCAAAAAGCTTGAAATCACATTAAGCAACAGCTCATCATTTAATCTCTCCAGAGACGTCAACAATCTGCAAAACTACAACACTCAAATCCCAGGAAGAGCATCAACCACTTTCTTGCCTCTTTAGAAGTGTCACACTCATCGACGGAGCCACATTGATGCCACAGCAGATTAGTCATGCACCCTGCACTGATAAACAAAAACCTGTGCTGGCAGATAAGGCAAGACAGAGGTAAGCTGGAAATTTGTAGGATGATAAACATCGTCTGAGATGCTTCCACTCATCTTCATCGCCGTCCAATCCAGTGCTCATCATCCTCTGCGATCCAGCGCTCTGCATAAATGCCGTGTAGCACGAGAGCGTGCTCAAGTTAATAGTGTGATTTGAAAGGCGGGATCAGCTTGGCGAGGGGAATTAGTGTACATGCATGATGAATATTCAATGTTCAGGACATTTGCAGAGAGCAGAGAGGAAAGACAACTTCGAACAGACACTAGACAGCGATCTCTCTCTCCCCGTTATACTACTGTACTTCAGCCGCCTGCTGAGATTCCATGTGGCTCGGATTTGACGTTGCTACAGCCTCCACACAGCAGGATGGAGGCGCTCACAGATTAACACTGCGAGCCTCCATAATTAAAAAAAGTTAATGTTTTTCTTGCTGCTAATGTAGACGTCCAGTTAAACATTATTATCAACCTACAAGGGAAGTCTGTGAAGAGCTCAATCAATGTCAAGAAGAAGAAGAAACTTTGGTTTGCACTGTTCCCGTTGACGACGGCCTAGTGGAGAGCAAGACTAATTTGCTTGTGGAAACAACAGCGGCGATACCAAAGAATGTACAGGGCATTTTCAAGAAAGTATTTTGTTAGCAGTAGTGAATAATGATCTTGACTCATCTCCCTGATAAACTATGCATGCTGCACCACAGTGTACATTAATTGCATTGCAAAATATGGTTTCAAATATCTCAAGAGCAACAAAGTTTGAATTTGTCCTCTGAGAGGTCACTGAATCTGCGTTATGAGAATTACTGCAGCTACTTCAACTCACGTAGATAAACAATATCATGGTCCAAAGAGTCGATGAGCGATGCAGTCAGGGAAACGTGGATTTCAGGTGAATCGTTTGACATATTAAGCAGCAAAGTGGACTTAATTAATGCAACACAAGGAAAGGCATTTAAGCAAAGTATCTTAGGAGCTAATGACTTGAGGAAATCAATTAAACCTCAAGACAGAGAAAGCACAACATGTCTTTTGGGGGAAATGATTCTTGAACTGAAAAATTGAAAAACCTTAAAACTGGCAATGTGACAAGGTTGGAAACACAAACAAATTGGGTCCTGACAGACTCCAAAGGGCAAACAGATTTGATCACAATTCATTTGTGTATTTGTATGTCACTATAATACAGATTCTTGCACATTGCTGACACACAAAATGCTACTTCAATTCATGCTGCATTGGTATAATTTGTCTAACCTTCCCTGAGGGTCTTTAAGCGTATTGAAGTTCAACTTTGCATAGTAATTGTGAATAACAGGCATTTACCCCAACTTGTTATTAATTTCATATTTGAGGGAGAGAGATTCTTGCATTACAACAGCCAGAACTCCAAAGATGTGTTGTTTTCTTTTTGTAGATAAGATGCTGAGGAATAAATGTGATATTACTGGTGCTTACCTGTGAGCCGGCGGCTTGTGATTGGTGCAGATGGCCGTCTGGAAGTCACGGCTGACACACACCTTGTGAGGAGGACAGCGCACCTTCAGACAGGGGTCCTTGGTGGCGTCTGGGCCTACGGGGAGAGGACAACGAAATACCTTCATCTCCCGAAGTGCAAAAATAAATAACACGCAGAGCGAGAGCATCAGTGCTGATATAGAGCTGAATTTGAAAGTTGATGCAGCAAAACATCAAGCTGTTCTTTTGTTTTCCAGCTGGTAAATTCTTACATTCAACTAAATGATGCAGGCAGAGAAATAATGAGTTGGGGAAAAACACGGAGACAAAAAAATGGATAAAGGCACGAGGTAAACATTGAGTTTTCCGCGGTGTGAGCTGCTCTTAATGAGGACTATTCTCTCTGAGCGTCGACCTCATCTTCTCCCAAATCAATCTCCAAAGCGACATTATCGCCGTGGCCGCCAGGCACAGCTGGCAGGTGTCCAAGGTGACAAAAGATCACAGCAGCTCATTGACTCCAAGCATTGTGTCGTTTCACACTAGGCTAACAGCACACAGAAAGTCTCATTTGACAGACAGAAGAAAATAGGAAAACAGAGGATGGAGGAGGTAAGAGAGAGAGGGGAGAGCCTTGAGTAAAAATGAAGTGAGAGACGAGCCCACATCAGGCAGCAGAGTCTGGGCTGATGGCCCTCTCTGTCACACAGGCTATGCTGGATGTGGGTTGAAGAAAGATAAAATGCTTCTTTTTTTTTTTAAATAATGAACAAAACCAACTGAAAAAACCCCAAAGACAATAAAACGAGATCAAAGGCATAGTGGGGTTTACGCCACATGTGGAGACCACATGGCATCACCATGGTAAAGGGACTAAAAATGATTTCAAATCCCAAGTTAATTAAGACTGAGTGCAGAGTGTACAGATCAAAGCCCTGTGTTATGTACAAGTCATTAGCATGTGCCTGCTAACATCATAAAACAAGAGTGGCCATGTCTCCATTAGGGACCTTAATGGGTTATGCTTGAGCCACAGCTGGTGTCTGATGTGAACATCAACTAGTTTCTGACCCGATCGTACATTGTGCTGCTGTTTACATGCCGGTTTATCAGCGTTAAATCAGCCAGAGACTCTGCAGTTTTTCACTCCTCTGCTTGCGGTAACGCTATAATCTCCACAACCATCTATAAGAATGAATGAACAGCGACCCATATCAACTGTAAACATACCTAACTCTGTCAGAGGATATTAAAGAGCTCTGTTTATCTTTGAGGTGTAAGAACAAACACACTCAATAATGACGGAGAAGCTGAGATAGTCTCAGGGGAGGAGATTCATAGCACGCTGCACACATCTGTCATTAATGAGCAACGCACTTATGTCTTTACAATCTGTAAAACACACACACACATGCAAAAGCACATATACAAGCCTGCGTGCCCTCTCATAATCTACATCGCAGAGAGAGATAGCCGTCTGTGCTAGAGCATGTTTCTATTGCCTGCTTTTTGAGACCTCCATCTCGCGGTGCTGCAGGAAACCTGTTTTATTTCACTTTGCTACATAATGACTTTATCACAGTGAGGAAAAAGAGAGATGGAGTGAGGAGAGGGGAGAAAAAAAAGGGGGATTGTCTGTGGTTAACAGAGGATTGGAGAACAATTTAGGATTAGAGTGTGACCTCCACTCGTGGACAAATTGGAAGTAAGACACACACGTACAAATGCCACTTTATCCACCTACACACACCAATATGCAAAGCCTCGCATGTAGACCATTACGCAGATAAAACGTTCTCATCAACAATAAAACAGTTAATTTGCAGAGACAACGCTGCGCGGAATGTGGAATCGTTTTTCTCAGCTTATGTGATTTGAATTTTTATGCTATGTAAAGACAGGAGATGGGAGGATAACAGAGGGGACAAGAGGTGCAGAGACGAGAGGAGAAAGAAAAGAAGGGTGGAGGGGGGGGGGGGCAAGAAAAGATGAGAGGAGAAAAGAGGAAAGGAGGGGCACTGTAAACAGAGAGCAAAGGCAAAGACAGGAGAAAAAGAGGGAGGGGGAAGTGGAAAGAAAAGGAGACAAAAGAGAGGAGAAAAATGACAGAGCGTAGAGGAGGAGGATTGTTGGGTGAAAGAGAGTTTTATCCATCTATTAAAAGCTTGAGTGAGCAGCATTGGCAGTTAAACCAGCCAATCAATTGTGATGCAGGAGCACTGCAGCACACTCTTGCCACCTCTCCTTCACTTTCCTCAGTACGTGTCTCTCTTCTCCTTTCATTCCTTTTTCCTTCTCTCTAATCTTAAAATATGACTCTATTCTCATCCTTGTGCGTGAATAAGTTAATTTGCATGAACAATAAAACTTGAAATGCCTTATTACGTATCCATTCATTCCAAGTGAAACTCCTCTACTGAATCACATTTTTACCTTGAAAAACATTATTGATTTATGTAAATGAACAAGGTTGCCTGCTGCTGATAAGAATTTGCCAAATGAACAAGTGCAATGGATTGCGTGTGGTGTGTGTGTGTGTGTGTGTGTGTAAGTAATCAGTATGATTCTTCATCAGACACTGCTGAATGGAGAAACTGTGAAAACAAATTGTTTTGAAATTGGAGGCTGATAAGGGAGGACGCAACACAAGAGAAGTTAAGTCGTGTGTGTTATTCACTGTACTGTTACAGATGCAGTTTCTGAGCAACAGCAACAGTTGCCCACACAGACAGGGCTCCCAATTTGTCTAGCAATTGTCCTTGGCCATTTGTAAAGTTGACTGATGACCCCCGGGTGCCCAGTTACCAGACTGTAGGGGTGAGACAGATGGAGGGGTTGGCAGAGCTGTTGTAGAGGGTAGCAAGGACACAAGTTACCACCAGATGATTCACAAATGGCCCAAAAATGTCCTCAGTTTTAATTAAAGTCGGGCACATAAAAACTGTTGGTCGGACACAGACAATATTGTGTTCCTGACTGATATCTCCAAATAATTGCATTAGGTAGAAAATGCTTGGCACAATAAACTCTCAAATGATGCAAGAAGCAATGCTTATTGTGCAAATAACCCCACAAATTAACTTACATTAACAATGGCAAAAACACTATCACATTAATCATCTTACATATTAATTTCAAGTCACATGTGGATGTAACAATGGACCCACTTAGATGTATCAGAGAGGAAGCTGGGCAGCTGCATTGGAGGACCAGCCAATCAAACTACACAGGCACCAGCCAAGCAAATCCCAATGTGAAAGAGGCGAATGGTGAATCTGGTGTATGTTCATCTGGTTGTTATTTGTCGTGTACGCCTTTTTAGTATTGACAGCTAGCATGGCATGTTAGCACGACAGCTGGCTATGTGACGTGTTCAAAGTATGACCAAAAGCCCAGCGTGAAGCGCTAGCTAACGCAAACCATATGTGATTTGTTAAATGTTAATTGAGAGATTCTGAAGATGGAGGTTACTCTTAGAAATACAATGTACATAGAACAAAACAAATGTTTAATCCACCATTGCTCTCAAGTTTTAATGCAGAACACTCAATAAAACACATCTGTCCATAACATTATCTCTTTTGCTCTAAAGAAGCAGTGGTGTCACTTCCTGTTGTATGTATATTCATATTGGTGCTTATAAACAGAGGCTGTAACGGCAGCCACATTTTGATACTGTCAGAAATTTGATTCCTCCTTTGGTCCTTTTGTTGCAAAAGCACTAAATTGGCTGCTAGTGGTTTTGTCCCACTGCGTTTGATCTGCTGCAGAAACCACTGTTTTATAAAAAATTTTTTACTGATGACCAGTAGTTTCATCATGTTCCTCTCAGAGTCAACTCTGGTGCGGAACAGAAATTGTACATTGTAAAGGGATCAAAAGGGAGAGGCTGTAGCCGCCGTTGTTTGCTGTATGTGCAGAGTGTTGGTGGGTGCATCTCCAGGCAGCTGGTGAAGCATAAATGAAGAAGCTGATGCTAATCAGGAGTGTGAATTCAGAGCATGATCCAACTGTATTATGCATTGTGACTGAAATTACCAGTTGAAATGAATCCATCTCTAAGAAAATTGGAATTAAATTGAAGGGATCCCTGTGTTTTATACCTATATATATTGTAATTAAAACAAGAAAAATTAAGTTGTGGCTCAATGATATTCATTGGAACCAATATACTCCTGTACTAAACGCAACAGAGTTTTTAAGACCCTCACAATCTTAAATTTAAAAATGCATTCACGTGGACACCTTGTGGCTGTTGTACGTTTCCCTGCTGTGTTTCTGTTTGCTTTGAACGCTCGGCTGTTGCTGCAAACTCAGAACCATCCCAGCTACCATCTGGTTAGATCTGCTGTTGTATGCCGAGGGGGTAGTGGGGAATGGGGTGGGTGGGTGGGGAATGGGGTGGGTGGGTGGGGAGGATCAATATAGTCCTTGGTTGGTAGCTTAGGCTCAGAGAGCACAGCACGAACATAAAAGAAAATCCATCCCTGCTGAAAAAAGAAAAGGTTGTGCTGCAGCTCAGACGAAAAAAAAAAAATTTGGTTACAAAAAAAGGCTTCACCTGACTGAACATGAAGATCAATGAAATTTTCATTAAGCTCGCGTAAAAGAAAATATGCCTGTATTTTATCTATGAGCATGTAAAGAAATACGTGAAGCTATGAGAGGTTCGGTGTATTTTTCTCATCCCTTTGTGTCTCTTGCCACAACGTTTTACCCAATGTCTCACATGTGATTTTTCAAGCACATATCATCGGCCTCAGCTTTGTTCCTGTGTGTGTGTGAGTGTGTGTGGCAGCGTTACAAAACATCTGCAGTAAAATCACCCAGTGATACACATACATACTTTGCTATACACATACTCGTGGTTTTGATTCGAGCCTTTTACATGGAAAACACAGAATCGGTCTACAGTCACTGAATCATTGTTAGCTGCATTAGCGTGACAGTGTTGCTGTTTCATTGCACCGTTATTCACGCCGGCACGCCACAAATATGGCAATTTATTGTCTACACTGTGCAAGAAGTCGTCCTTTAAAAGGCTCCTGGATGATTCAACCCTAAACATGTCTTCCAGCTATTTAATTGCTGCAACACTTCCAAGTGGGTTCCTGGCAGAAAAGCACATTACACTTGAAGCAGTAAAATTTTATTACAATTAAAGTTGACAGTAAATTGCCCTACTTGTCCACTTTTTTGTGTCCGCAAGATTTTGCCCATCCTCTTTTCTTTCCCACCTAATGTTTCTTAAGAGACAGGAGAAGTGGCGATGGAGGAAAGGGGTGAGATACAACACTGTTCCCGTGTCCTCTAATACTGGACGGTGGCCAGAACAGAGTGCAGTGATTGGATAATAAAGATAGTCATAGTTCAATAGAAGAGGCCACATTGCCAACAAGGCCTGTCAGTGACTAGAGGGTGACCTTAAATGAATTGCTGCTGCGCTGTACATGGGTCAATGGGGTGTTTTTGTAATCTGTGTGCACGGGTGTGCGCGCTCCTTTTTCATCTGTGTGCTCTGTTGCCCTCATTGTTTGCTCTCCCCAGCTACTGTTTCTAATAGCAAATAAACAAGTTTAAAATTAAATAAACAAGAGCTCCAACAACCATTCCCAAAGGACATGTTTCTGTTATTAGAAAATTGAGCATCACATTCAGGCCCTGATAAACTAATTAAAAAGGTGTTTCGTCTCTTTCACCTGGGGGTCTGCAGAGGAGAAGAGAGAAGAGTGAGAGAGAGAGAGAGAGAGAGAGAGAGAGAGAGAGAGAGAGAGAGAGAGAGAGAGAGAGAGAGAGAGAGAGAAAACCGATCAGGAGGAAATAAAATCTCCGTCTGTCTCTGCTTCGTGAACGTTCCTCCGGGTCCGACTGTTTGGGCTGTGAGAGGCGTCGGAGCGAGGGATGACAGAGAGGAATGACGGAGGCATGAAAGCACAGAGAGGGCCTCTGGGAGAAGACGGAGATAGAATGGATTCACCATCCAGAAAATTAATTATTGAAAACATGGGTAAATCATATTATTGTGGATGTGGCTGTGGAATGGAGAAGATAAACAGGCCGCTTCAGTTTGAATGTCAGAGAAGAAACCGCAAAATACCAGGAGACTTAGGGAGGCTGTGGACTATCACCTACAAAATGAATAATCATCGCTGGTCCGTGACCAATATACACACATATTCACACACATAATGCAAACTTACACATTGTTATTGGAAAAACAACTCAGTCTCTTAACTTGCAGCTTAAAACATTTCTATAAGAACAAGGTGAAAGCAAATAATCTCTTGGTGTTTGAAGACAGCTTCAAAGTGAAGGAGCATGCGAAACCTACACAACATTCATTTTAAGTGGAATTTGCAACTAACAATCCACATTTGTTTTTATACACGACCTGTTTAATTTGCATTTACGATCCTTAGCATCATCAAGGAGAACTGAGAGGATGAAAATAAAACATGCATGAAATGTGTTTGGTTTGAGGGAACACGGACACGCTCAGAGAAACACAAACAGATATTTGGTTCGAGCTCGGGGCTTGACATTTATACTTTTTTTTTTAAAGGAGTGCATAAAGAAGTTTAGAGCTGTAATGAAAATGTATCAAATTATGTATTTTTCCTCAATACACAGAGACAGTTATAAGAAAAAAAACTAGGTTTTTAATCATTAGGCTTCAAATTGTATTTATCATTTATTAATCTTGAATATTGGGGGTTTACTGATACGGAATCAGATTTTTTATATTTAATTAAACAGCCTGTGTATCCGACACACTGAAATAACACAGCTGCAGACTAGTACATGTTCCACTTGTTATTCTTTTATGAGCTTCTTTAGCCAAATACTGAAAATCTAAAATTCTATAGTTTGAAAGGTCAGTTGGGAGATGCCACCTCTGACAGTGATGGACACCAATATTCAGACAACTGACCTTAATCTGAATAAGATATTAATTCGATTATAGTGATGTGTTGCTAATATTTAGAACCTAGACTCTTTATTCCGCCATTTATAAAACCCCAAGATGAAATAGTTTAATGCACAATGCTACTGTTAGCCATTGAGGGGGATTTCTGTCTGATTTTAAAAAAAGCTACAACTCCTTTTTATTTTCCCATCTTGTTTACATCCAGGCCATGCGTCGTCAAGCAGATGTTAACGGCTGTTTGTTGATGTCACAATATGCCGTGAAAACTCCAATAAGACGTTATGAGAAACTGCAGCCGAATGTTTCCCGCCCTGATTTACTGATGGTTATTAGAACTGAAGCTCAGTGAACCTGTTTATCTTTCCAACCTCTGTGTCTGAACCCAGTCACTCACTGCTGCCCCCAAATAATATTTCACATTCGCCAGTTTTCCCAGGCTTATGATCCTGCACTGCAGAGTATAAATGGTCTGAAGGAACACCTCTATAATAGAGTCGTTCTTTTTATTCTAAACATAAAAGAAATAAGTCTGCTCAGTGTGTTTAGACACAGAGGACGTCACCAGTGCAGCAGATTTTGTGAGCAGGTCGTCTCTTTCCGACCTCAGCCAGCAAATCACATTATGTTTTTTTCTCTGCAACACTGGAACAATATTTATCAACCTTTTTGTTAACAAATCGGAGAGGATCTGCTTTGGCTGAATTTTGTAATATCTATTTTCTCTTTTTTATCTGTTTTGTTGATTGTGGCAGGGTTAGAAGTGCACGTCAGCTGTGCACGAAGGGGAAGGTTTTCCCTTTATTCACTCACTTCTTCTTTTCAATTTGTACAATGTCAGCTGGTCTTTTTTTCTCGTTTGCTTTAGAAAAAAAATCCCCTTGACTCTAAACTGGACTCATGTTGCTGCCAGACTCAAAGTTTGTGTCAGTTTGACCTTTAGTCGATGTCAGTAGAGGTCACAATGAAGACCACGCTCTTGACTTATGCCTGGTTTCTCATTGACCCACTGTGACTTTTTCCTCTATCCTCACACAGCATCACATGCACACACACCCTTGCACAGGTGGATGACAGGCATCTGGCCTGTTGCCTCACCTTTAGTGTCAGGGATAATTAAATGTTTTTGCACTGTCCTAGACTGAGGCATTCATTAATCTAAATCTGAAAGGTGTGTGCGTGTGTGTGTGTGTGTGTGTGTGTGGATCAGCCTACTGTCTCCTCTACCTCATCTAGTCGTCTGTCCTGTTATTCTCCACTTATGTTCACCATTTTATCAATTTTACTCTAAACTAGAACTACCGCACAATGTTTGCATGCCTCCTCTACCAGTGCAGTTTCAGCCTATGTACAGTTTTTTCCACACTCTCACACTTTTGCCACCGTGACCTTGACATTTGATCTTTGAAAAACAAACTCTAATCAGTTCACCGGTGAGTCAAAGTGAAGGTTTCTACAAAATGTGAAAACATTTCCTCAAGACATGCTTGAGGTATTGCGTTCACAAGGCTGGGACGAACAGATGCGGATAGACAACCCTGAAAACTGAGAATGCCTCAGGCCACATGGCTGCCAACAGCATGGAGGCATAAAAATATGCAAAACAGAAGTACCTACCCTGACATGCAAAAGTTCTGAGTGTCCATTAGATCACAGCGTTACCAAAAGCATGTGTTGAATCTAAAACAACAGCAATAGACAGTTCAATTTGTCTGTGTTTGAAAACCCTCTTCAATCTCTCCTTTCTTTAAACACCATCTAGAAGACAAAGCCCGTGCGCTGAACTGAACACATTATGCCTCCAGCCCGATTACTACGCCACACAGTAACTCACAGCAAACACCAGACGGGAGAAAAATGGAGATTCTGATGAGATGACATGTGATTCAAACGCTCCCACTTTGCTCCATTTAAACGCAAAAAATTACTACGGTTTGTTTGCCCATATAGAACATGAAGGGTCAACATCAGTGACACAACATCAAAAGAGAAGAACTGTTTCACCACAGACCCAATCTGTATTTGACGTGACTCAAATACACAGAGATATATTTATTCAAGCTCTCACATCAGTAGAAGAATGTGTCTGATGCTCTTTTTGTGGATTTATCTTGGGTTTTGATACCGTGGATTACATATGTTACCATGCAGCTTATCTCACAGTGAATTCAATCAAAACATGTGTAATTGTTTTTTTAATTACCTAACGAACAGAGCTCAGTGTGTCGCCGCATCGGTGACATTTCTATTTGCATTTTGATTTGCCAATTGGTTCCCCATTTAGATTTCCATTCGCTAACTTTTGTTCTCTGGAGCCTTTTCGTGGCAAAACTAATCTGCCATGAAGTGGAGCGACTGACTTGCGTGCACGTGCTCTTGAACTGAATTGCTCAGTCGAGCCATCTTTAAAGTTTCTTGGTTGCACTGTGTCTCCAGCTTCAGGGGAGATGGACATGAGATATTTGATTACGTATAGTCACCAACTGTTTTATGAATGAGATCATAGTTTGTTTTCAGTAACACAAACATTGTGGTCTAACAAATTAGTTGACTACAGTTCACCTCCATAAAATTCAAATGTTAAAAGCTGTAATACCACTTTATTCCTGTAATAAGTAATAAGTAAGAAAAAAGGTTACAAGAGTAAATTCTTAATTTGATGAGAATTAAGTCCTTATATTATTTGGGCTACATGTTATTTTACAGGGAGGAAATCAAAGATCAGCCAGATGCTTGCATTGAAATAGGAATGTGCAGCATCTTGTTACTTTAAACTTCAGTATAGTTTGGTCGTAGTCGACTGCGAGACGGCAGTTTGTTACATCTGCCTGATATTCAAAGGGCTTTTGTAGTTTTTACAGTGAGAGTGAGATAAATTATGACCTTATTCTCACAATATTACAACATTGTTCTCAAAATCTCCATTTTGTTTCTCCCAATATGGCCTTTCAAGCTGTGTCACACTTTCTGGCTAGTAGGAATAAGCATATTAAAAATATTGGCTGTTATGGAAATCTCAAACACACACCATTATAAAGCATTTTGGCGCACTACACCCACATTAGCTTGTTAAGCCACAAGCACAAACACCAGAGCAGCATGCCACTGGAATCCTCACCCCAGTACATTACCACCCACTTACAGAATTTTAAATTACAATGTTAGCCTGCACTGTATATGTTAGAACCGAAGCTAACCCTGGAAATAGCTCCATGTGTCTAAAGGGGCCGACTTTGATCTTCCTGTGTGTGAAATGCTCAGTGTGAGCTCGGTTATCTCTCTCCTCTGCACCGACATCTCTGCACACAACCTGAGACAGGGAGGAGAACTAATTGTATTAAACGCTGTTGCATTATCTCCACTGTTTAACGGGAACTGTAACCGAGACAGCGGAGCGGAACAATTTAGGCTCAACGCAACACAATGCCTCAGTCTTCTCATTAAACCTGATAATCTGCAATGATCACGCTTACTATCCAGATCTCACTTTTATAGGAGGAGTAAATCACATGCCCTGCATTAGCTAAATCGGCTTTAACGCGGAGAACATAGTGGTTAGAGTCTCAACCGACTTTTAACTGCATGTTGGCGTTTTTCAGCCAGTTGAAAATGATGATCCCTTGAACTCACCATCCCTCACTGTCTTCTTGGTCGAGCCAGGGTGGGCTTTACTGCCTGGGTCTCCACTTCTACCAGGTCGGGCCTCTCGCTCTACAGAAACCAAGAAGAAGCAAAAGACATATGTGAGTAGTTCGTATTTTTCAACATTTTGTGAAACATAATAAACTTGTTTGATGTTGGAAGAGAAGATCAATAGTACTTCAAATCAGTCAATGAGCTGAGAGGCAGAGAAAAACAGGAGGTCTGTCTCCATCCAAGGTATAAAAATACACATGCCAGCATCAATTAACAAGATACATGTCTTTTATTTCATATATTGACAGGAACTCATGAAAAATCTACAACTTAACATCTCTGCTGGTAGCCCGGCACCACTGTGGTAACACAACAACACTCCACGACCACAATCGCCTACAGGGACAGCGCAACTCTGCCATTGAGGTCAAACTGTGTGAATTTACCATACTAAGTTATACTGCAGGCTCCGGTCAAATGCTAGACTCTATAACTGCTATTGTTATGTCACAGCAAGTGACTAATAAGCTTGTTTGGACTTTGGCTGACCCACAAAAACGTATCTAACTTGCCTAACAACAAAACTCTTTCCCCTGAACCACAGTGTGTTTCACCGGGGTTTCTCACTGTGAGTAGCCACCAATCGGGTCTCTTTTCTCCCCTGAATCACAGGTGTTTTGAACGGGCACCACACGGGTTAAACAAATGAAAAAGGACATCTTAATTAATATATCGCTGTGTCGCTGCAAAGCGACACTAACGCCTAGTTCTCTCCACATGATTTTTATTTCGATTTGCTGATGAGTTCTGCAAGTCGCAGATAAAAGCCCCCGATCGGCGTTGAATGTGCAGTCGTTCATCGCTAAGCGTGAACTCTTAGAAGAGGCTCTCCAATGCATTTCCCGGGGTACATAGACTCAAATTTCCAACCTGCTGGAAGCATAATAGCATTACACCGTCATTACTGAGACATAAAATCATCTAAACACGTCCCCTGGAAAAGCAAAGCAAAGCATCTAAATCTCTTCATCTAGATTGTACGCCGGATCCACCTTCTCTCCTACACCAGCACTGCAGTACAGCGTCCCATATGGAGGCAGGCCAGTGATGGCGGCGCCTCGGGGAGGCAGCGGAGCCGCCAAACACTGAGGTACAAGGAGTTTGTCATGTCTGTCTGTAGGCTGTGACATTAACACCCTGAGATGATTAACTCTCAGACTCATCCATCTCCTGTGTTTATCGGCGAGTGACGCCTTTGAAGGAGGGCTGAACATAAGCACCAGAAAAAGGTAGTGACATGTGACTATGGGAGACAAAACTACAACCCTGTACTCATTATTCCTCCACACTTTGCTTTCTCCCCTCTTTGCCAGAGCCCTGTTCTCCTCATTACGAGATGCCTTTCTTATCTCTGACTTATCCTCTCTGCAGGCAATCTCTCTCAAGTGCTCTCTGTAGGCCCCGTGTCTGTATATCTTTGTATCTCCCTCCGTCTGCCTCCCCGGAGACTCTCTCGATGCTACTGTCACTTTTGCATGCTGGCATTTAGCCTGAGGGCTGCCGCTGTGATCGCTACCAACAGCCTGCTCACATCCTCTGAAGTTTATTTATCCTAATTTATGATGATCATTGGAGGCTCTATTGCCTACTGGGCACAAAGGGCAAAATGAAAACACACACACACACACACACACACACACACACACACACAGACACACACACGCACACAAACATACACACCTCGTCTTCCCTCTGTGTGATTTACTGCTGTGTGTATCTCCCCTTGAAAACAGCCTGTTCAGCAGTGCTCGAACACTGCAGTCCATTGATTCACAACTTCATTTTGCTTCGAGTTTGTTGTTGGTTTTGGCTCTGCCTTTGTTAACTGGAAGTGTAGGAGCAGTAACAATTCACCGGACTCACTGTGGCGGTGTCTGCCTTTCTTAATCACCATTTCTCTTCTTAGCCACAAGCTCATCTGCACCTCTTCTTCCACACCATCCCTTCTATTCCTTCCTAAACAGAAATTGAACTGCTTTTCTGGTATGATTGCTTCATGTGTGCATTGAATTACCAAATACCCTTGGCGTGACTGTGTATATCTCCTTCCTCTGTGTGTCACCAGGCTCCAGGTATCATTGATTACCACCTCACAGTGTGTATGTGTGGGTGTATGTGTGTGTGTGTGTGTGTGTGTGTGTGACTGGTTAATTTACCGCACACGCCTGAAATCACTGTAGCATGTACGAGTGTGTTTCGGCTGATAGTCCCATTTATGTGTTGAGACTCAACACAGCGAGCGCTCACCCCGCTGAAAGAGCGAGATAAGAGCCCAGCCGAGGGTCGCGGATAGCGAGTCACTTTTTATGATGTGGCCAACAAGCCATTAAAATCTGAGCGGTAAACAATGTTTAAAGAACGCCTGGAGAGCGAGCTACAAACCCTTAGCACATTAAACTGAAATGAGATATTTGTTCTTTCTCCGGCTCACACTCCATTTAATGCACAGACCTGAGGTGCCACCCATTGTTTGTTGTCCTATCCGTCTCTTCTCTTATCAGTTTCTCACTTTCTAATTCTTTCAGCTCCTGCAGGCACAGATCAGAGATGGCTGTATGAGAATGTATTGAGACGCGGGTGACAGAGTTGGGGGAGATTAAAGATGGGCCGATGAGGAATGGGAGCAGACAGAAATCATATCTTCACAAAGACAGAGGCTTAGTGAGATGAAGAAAGGGCTGATGAAATATATAACAGCGACGCGCACTCTGCTGGGAAAACACAATGTCACGTCTAATCAGGCTGATTGGCAATTTGGAAGTTCCAGATTTTTCGAGGCTTTGTTTGTGGCTGCTACTGCCAAACCAGGGAGCATCGCAAATGACTTCTCCTTTTGCTGCCAAAACAGTTCCCATGGCAACCACTTATTCACTGTATAATCTAATTAAGCGCACAGGCAGGAGTAGTGAACACCTGAAAATTCTGAACTTGTATTGTCTTTTTGTCTGTCTTGGTGTGTGTTGTGTGTTCTCTGCTCGCGTCTCGCTGCCAGTTTGACTCTCCTGTGCTCCTCTGCACTGGCTGTGATAAAGGAGCACCGCCTGCCATTTGTAAATCCTCCCTTTGACTCCCCATCTCGGGATAATGCATTGCAATCACAGCCTCGCAAATCTGCGGGGCTTGCCCACATAGAGCCCAGAGAGAAATAGGCTGAATTCTGCTTCTGACATTGGTCTTGCTGACAGTACAACAGCCGCCAAGGACTCTTCCTCTCCTCCTGCCTCTCTGTCTCTCTGCTACAAGCTTAAAGGTCTTTTTTCAGGGCAGCTCTCCAATCATTTCAGATGGGACCGAGCGGAAAAATAATGCAGATGCAGAAAAAGCAGTAATACATAAAAATTCAGTTTGACTTTTGGAGGAAGGCTGAGCTGACCCAGAGGGGACATGATGTTTTTTAGGTTGAGCTGAATGCTGAAAGGAGATGTTGTGGCATGTACAGTGTGTTACCATGGTTAGAGAAGCTGGAGAAGTCAGCTGTTATATCACAATTAAGTTAAAGAAAAACCAAATCCACCATTGTATTTCTATCTTGGTAGAATTGATCCTATTAATTAAACATATATACGTTTATTCAAATTTGTTTATACTTCTTTTATATTCTATTTTCTCTATCACTTTGCATTTGATAACAGGGCTTTATAATTTTACAACAATCAATAAAGTAGAATGACTTCTCCACGGCTGTATGCCTCAGACAAAGAAAGTGCCATTTAAGTCAACATACGTTTTATTTCCAGACTCTCAACATGACCTTTGACCACTGGAATCTAATCAATTATTCTTTAAGTCCAACTGGTCAAAATGTGAGGAAATTCCCAAAAGGCAGACTTGACATATAATGTTCAAGAGGCTAAAACCATGTTTGGTGAGGCCACTGTGGTGTTGACCTTTGACCCTTTACAACCAATTCAAACCAGATAAATCTCTAAATAGGAGAACGTGTCTTCCACTCACTGTTATGGCTCAAGTCGAAAGCTTTGTGTGTGTGTGTGTGACTATGGGATTGTTTAAGAGGAGGTAATTCTGTTTTTCTTTAGTAAATGAGAAAAGTTTTCAGACAAGAGTGAAAACATGGCTGATGTTTGAATGACTACGAGGCAGCCTCTACCGCTGCAGTCAGTCACGGGTGGGCAGAGAGTAGAAGCGACAAGCATAGAGCGTGCCTGTGCAGCTGAGTGTATAAGCCCATTGTGTATATTGTGTGAACAAAAGACAACTATGTGGGTGTGTATGCTCATATTCCTTGGACTTTTTATGATGGCGGAAAGGCACAGGATATTGGGTTTTGCCTAAACAATGGGACTAACTTTAAAAGTTACAAATGAATGCAAAAACTGATTCCTTTGTAAAATGTGAAAGTTTTCCAGGGGCTGTTTTCTGAGATATCACTAGGGAGACACATCAGGTATGTTTATCCTCCTCATGAGACTCAAATCCCTGACTCTTAAAAATGTGGCTATTGTTGAGTTTAAAACTTCATTCTTGACAACGGAAATCATGGTTTGGCAATATAGTCTTCAACAAAAACAAAGCGGGGCCGGCACACTTACTCCACTCCTGACAAAGATCATCTGCTAGGCTAGCTCTTTAGCTTTGTCACAGTGCAATTAATCCAAGTGGGATAGACTGTGATGCATCAGTTTTCAATTGCAGCGTCTGAAGGACGCAAAGCGTTAGTGTCCTTACCTGTAAAATACTATTGATCATATATTTGATATAAATGTTAATGAGCCTATCACTTGAATATTAATGAGCAATCTCCACAATCTAATGAAAGTTTTAGTCATTCTTAAAGATAAAAAAAATCCTGTTTTACATTGTTTGAAAGGATTTGATGCATTTTTATCAGACGTAGTAAACAGAATATCTTTGAATTGTTGAAAATAAAAACGGTCACCTGCTGGGATATATTTTCCACGTTGGATTTATTTAATAAAACATCAATCTGATTAATCATAAATGAAGAGAGGAAACTTGTTGCATTGGTTTATAGCTCAGGGAAAAAATATCTCAAGGACCATGCATTGAGATAATTTTTATTGAATAGCTTCTATTGTATTAGTGACATCAGCCTCAAGTGCTGCTTTATCTTTTATTTTGTTGCAAACGATGTCCCCTGTCAGTCCTACTGGCCCCCAGGCACTCACTATGAAAGCATGAAGCTCTGATCTGAGGACAGCAGATGTCCGGGATGCAGGCCAATGTCACCCACATACACAACCCAAGCCACACACCTGCACCTACTCACACAGCTATAGAATTTTAAGCATTACATGTACAGAGCCGGAGCAGGTTAATCATCCATGACTGGAAAATAGACAGAGGTGAGGGAGCTGTCACCAGGGAAACAAGTACATGCTGCACTTAAGAGGAGTCTCCTTGGTCCACATGCATGATGGAGACAAGAGGAGTTGTGATGTGGGATTTTAAGAACTCTCTCAGCTCAATACCACATATTTCTCTCAACTAATATCACACTGGGCATTTTAACTAAATTAACATCTGGAATACAGATGAATATTTAAATTTCTCATCTCAAGAGTTGTGTTTCAAGGTAGATTAGTACAGATTGATAAATATTTAATCTACACGTGATCAATACTATTTATTGATCATTTTAAAAATACAGATTTTGAAAAGAAAGGAATGTGTTAATCCAGTGCAAAATACTTCAATGACATTCCATCATGAATCCATCTGAATGAGGCTAGATATAGTTTGTACTGTGAAAATGACAACTAGGACAAGTTCTCTACTGAGATGTCGGAACATGGAACAACTGAAGTTTATGACCAGAGCTAAAATGATCACATGCATTAAAGACGCAGAGATACCAACATGAAGAATGTGTATATATATGTACCAAGACTGTTTCAGCAAAAAAATGTCTGCAGGGCAAAACAAGCAAAGAAAGAAGAGAAGTACAAATACACAATAGGAATGTGACAGTCATAACCAAACCTCTGAAAATATTAATCAATATTCATAATAATTCATTTTTTTGAAAACCTCCAACAACATCTCACAGGCTCTCTCTCTCTCTCTCTCTCTCTCTCTCTCTCTCTCTCTCTCTCTCTGTGTGTGTGTGTGTGTGTGTTTACTTCATTGTGGTATGCTGATTCACAGTCATTCATTGTTCATGATTATGTAATTTCCATCCGATGAACTGAATACGTCAGAAACAATAGAAAACAATGAGCAGAAACTGGTGTGTGAGGTGAAGGGGTGGTGAGAGTTAGATGACCTGAAAAAATGAAAAACAAATTAAAAATGATGAGCGAGTTTAGTGAAAATGAGGGTAACAATAAAGAAAAGGGAGAGGGAGTAGCGGGAAGGTGGTGAACTAGGTTCCTGGCTGCATTGTATCAAAGCTTTAACAGACCACAACACTGTAAACCACCATAACTGTTTGTGTCAGACAGTTACTAGTCTACTTAATTATGCAGTAACCTATATCCGGGGCAGGAAACCTTTTTATATAAATGTTGTAGCATCCTTGAAAACAAAACTCAATTATTGAACATCTATATCATCGTAACTTTAAAGTGTCTGATGTCAGATGGTAGTGATGATCATGATTATAAAGACTGCTGGTTTTAGCCCAAAAACGTTTCTCAAATGAATCTTCACCTTTAGTAAAGCCATGCATGAATTCCTTCTTACACCACACAGCAATCCCACACACAAAAATATCTAGTTGGCCAAGTGTTTGTAATATTGTTACTGTCATGATGTTTTGTCCTGAAAAACTCCCAATTGCTGCAGTGAGATTTTTTACCGAGCTAAAAGAAAGAAAATAGTTACATTGATTAATGAGTAAAATCTGGATGTTGTGAAAGATGTAATTATACGTTTTTCCCTGGCCTTCTGTTACTAAAACAGAAGACAAATTTCCACAGAAACCAGTATTACATGCAAAACTAAGGCAACAGTAAACTCCTATCATGTTTAAAATGCACGGATGAGCTGGGTCATATGTTTGTTTCAATGAGACAAAGCAGACAGGTGGATTAGTTTATGTGGCAGCTCCACAACAACTGTCCTCATTATGCCACAAGACGCGGGGAAAACAGCTTTACCACCGGGAGATTTGATCATCTAACTTTCAGTTTTACCAACAAGTCATTTGCGATCCAGCTGATTTCCTTCATTGGTGATGGAGACACATTAACCACAGAGTGATTCATCAGGGGACTGGATACCCCCACCACCCCCATCAACCTTTCTGCTGCTGATTAGTCTCCAAGGGCGCTCAGCGATTCATTAGTCAAACTGAGATCAGCAGGTGCTGATTGATGCCGCTCTCCTTTCGCTCGTTGTGACCACCAACCAAGTTTGGTGGTCACACTTCAATACGATTTTCTGTAATCTGACCGGATCAGATATCATGACGTCACATCACGAGTCACTAGTCATTCGTCACCAGCTCTTTGGAAGCACAATCTGCCTCATACCATAGTGACAGAATGAAAAAGCAACAAAAATGCATTGTGGAGTTTTCCCCATAAACCACAGAGTAATGTTAAACTGGCAAATTAAGGGTGACGTCTTCCTGCCCACTTTACAGTAAACCGAGGCAGTATGTACCTTTTCCTTCTGATTATTCTAAGCAGCTAGCTGATAGCGTCAACAGTGAGACACTATGTTTGAATCTGGCCTATAACTGAATGAAATATCAATAAATTAAGGACTAATGGTCAGTGAACTTTTCTAGTCTCCCTGACCTTTCAAAGTCCTTTATATCACAGTTAACATTTACACGCACATTCATGAACTCTTTTCTAGCGATAGCTGCTCCACTGTCTGAGCCACAGCTGCCCTTAATAAACAACCACAGTTTACAGTACATTCAAAATAGACCCCTCACAGGAATTTCTGTAGTTTTCAACCTGGGTCATATGTTTATAAACGTGGCTGCATAAATGAATGGTACTTAGAACAACTTTTGGAATTGGAAGATCGCGGCCACCAGCAGTGGCTATATTGTAATCTTATGGGGCAACTGCATCAGTCCACAAAATGTCCACCAAAAGGTCACAACACTCAGAGGAACATGACAGGTTTCCAGAACTTTGCGACTGTGCATCAGCTAATTGTCCTCAGCTTGTCTCTAGCTTATTCACTCTTCAGTTTGTAGGAACCCTTTGGCGATATACCCATGCTCAAACAAGAAGGGGCGGCCATTCAAGTAAAAGGCTTTACAAACATTGTAAAGCAACAGAAAAAAGATTTAGCCATCATAGTTTCCCTCAGTAAAATCCAAACTTCTCTCTTCATCTCTCTCTCACGTTTTTCCTCTGTCTTCATGCAAAAACCAAAGCAAAGGTTAATGATACTTGAGAGTTAGACTGATTCTTAACAAAGACCAAGAATTATAGTTTTAGCCTTGATTTTCACAATTGCCCCATGAGATTACATTGCAGCCGCTGCCACCATGTCGCATCTGCCGGCAGAGGCGATCTACTGGACTGATTTCAATAGTTTTTGCAAGTACCATTCATTTAAACTAAAAATACCAGAAACCCCCTTTGATGGGAATCAAAGTAGAGCCTCCATGTTTGGAGAACAGAGCACAGATGTAGCAGAGACCACTGCTTCAGCATCTGAATCCGGCATGTACATGTACTTCCCCTGGATTTGGGCACAGAGGATTCCTCCATAACTTTTCATGTATTTAGTCTGTAGTTATAAGGAAATGAAGCTCTGTTTACCTTTTGTCTTTCAGTCGTCTCTGAGAAACCAGAGAGCAGTTCAAATTTGATGCGCTGAGGGGAGACTGTTTTTTGTTAGGCTCAGTATCCACGAGGAGCTGGCCCAGATAAACCTGCTCAGCAATTCTTTCCCTGAAGACTTACTGTTCCTGCGCTAGATATGCAAAACCGAGCCAGAACAGAGCAGAGCAGAACAAACTTGGCGGTAGAGAGATTTGCTGTTCAGAAAGCTGCAGACCAATCAAGCCCCCCCCCCGAGAGAGAGAGTGAGTGAGAGACTGTGCTCATGACGCATGGCATTTCATCTCCTCCCGTGGGCTATGATAGGAAATGTGTTTGAGATGAACAGAGATCTTCCCCAAGACGGCTCCAGAGACAAAAAAGATTTTATGTATAGTTTTTTATTTATTTATTTATTTATTAAGATCTATATTTCTTAGCAAATGACAAACTGAACCAAGCAATGACTAATGACTCAAAAAATCAAAATCTGCTGTGAAAAAGGCCTTCTATGGTTTTCTGTGTTCATTAGCTGAGCCTTAGACATTTAGTAAACATGGCATGCACACGTACAGGAGTGACTGAAGTTTTATCCACGGGCCCTACAGCTAATCCACAGATCAGGCAGGTCAAGTCATAAAAATTAACTCTGATTAATAGTAGATGGGTCCTGAGAGGTGAAATAATTAATTTTTAATCTGGCAAATATTAATTACCTTCTCTAATATGTGAGCAGAGCTGCGGTCCGCTGCTCTGACACGAGTTTAACGGTGAATTATCAGGAGCAGAAATGAGCAGGAAGCACACATTTTACCATCTAATCTAATCCAACTAAAAAGTATGAATCTCTAGGTGTTTCTCTATCTGTCTCTATGCACGTGTCCACAGCATATCTCAGAAAAAAACGTTCATCCTATCGACTTGACGCTTTGCGGATGTGTTGCTGCATGTGGACCCAAAGGAAGTACAGTTGTTTGATCATATTTGGGCACGCAACACATGTAGTATTAATAAACTTTGAATAAACACGTAATCTGCTCAGTTCTGCAGCAACGGGGCGGAGCTGTATATCGTGAGACAACTGGGAGAACTTTACTCTCAGAGAAAAGCAAATTCACATGGCGTGCACTGAAGAGAACATAAATATGAAACTGTGTTGCAAAGACACAGTTCATCAAGGAAACGTTTACTGAGCAGCTTCTCTAATCTTTACCGATGACGATACTGCTTTGTTTAAAATGTATTTCTTTGAGCGGCTAACACAATTTTAATTTACTTGGTGGCAGTTTGTTTCTGCTAATGGTTCTGGGATGTTGGAGGAAAGTTAATATGGAGCCCTGATGTGAGACGGTGAGACTGAGTGTGACTGATTCTGAGTGATTGCAAACATCTATAAGCAGTATACTGTGAAATGTAGCAGCATTTTGGCCTTGGAAAAAAGACACACACACACACACACACACACACACACACACACACACACACACACACACACACTACTACGTGTCGAGAAAGCTAAATTAGTTCATTATGAGTACAACTGTACCGTTAATGCCAACTAAATAAATAACTATACGCATCAACAAACTCAGCATGTTTCATTAAATATGATCTGAAAATTCATTTTAGGTTTCTGTGTATTTTCTACAGTAACTTAATTAATACAGTAAATGGTTTAGCACTACTTCTACCATGAGATACATAACACTGATTAATATAACACTGCCTGCATATGATTAACTCTCTTTAATGCAAGAGGATGCAGTTTGAATGTAACTGCCAGAATCTTGCATTATTTTTTTGTTTAATGATATATGTTACATTCTTGATTGAGTTTGTATTTGACTTTGGTTGTGAGACTGAGACAACAGAGGGTACAAAGTTTATTACACATGGTTATAAATGTTAATATAATTAATAGCACTTCATTTTTGCCTTTAGTTTTAACACATGTTTGAAGGCAGCAACAATTAACTTCATAAAATACTTTAGGGACTTTGTGGTGATGATGGCCTTGTGTATACATATATTTTTTTGTTCTACTTTTTTGTATAATATCTCTATTTTTATTCATACTATTATTCGTACTATTTTTCCCCCTTGCGCTGCTACTTTGTTGTGCTGCTGTGTTATTTTGCGAATTTCCTCTAAGGAGGATAAATAAAGGTACATCCTATCTTATCTTATTGGCCTCTGGTTTTCTAGCGCAAATTGCTCTTCTTGCTTAAGTAAGGATCCGTGCTGTAAAAGATGGTTAGAAGAGTTTTTGTAGATTTCTTGAGAGACTTACAGATCAACTCAATCTGCATTTTGACCAAAATCGTAGTTTGTTTTCAGGTTGTTCAGGGATTCATGTCTTTTCTGTACACACCTTTCGAATGCTCCAGACCCGTTTTGTTTGGTACTCAAAAGTACCACCAAGTTTCAGATACCACAGTTAGGATGAATATAAACATTAGAGTCACACAAACAACAGGACTCACCTTGGTCTGCAGACTTGGCAGGAGCCCAGCTCTTGAAGTAGTCATCCTGAATGGAAACACAACACAAGAAACTGGGTTATAAAAAAACCATAACGCCCTGCCGAGGATATCTTTGAATTATTTTGTAGACCAGAGAGGAAACAGCTCAAATACTAAACTAAACCGAAAAACCTTGTCCTCATTCTTCTCTCCTTGTGTTTGTTCCTTAACTTTTGTAAGGATTGTAGAAGATAGTTAAAAGACGAGCGGTAAACGATTGGTTAGGCATTTAAAAAAAAAAGGACAAATGTACGGAGAAAACTGAAGGAGACACAATGAGGAGTGAGGTAAGTTGTAGGCTTCAGTAAAGATGAGCTGAACTTGGACTAAAATATTTGATGTCAGGGTCAACATGGACTTTAACACCAAAAATAATTCAGAACACAGTGCACTAGTGGTTATTTGAGGGCAGGATTGGTGTAGAGCAGTATTACTACATCATTTCTATTAGGTCTTTAAGCTGTTAGGATGTTCATAATCATATTTGAAGAAGTGCAAATTATTCCTACTGCTCAGATACACTAAAATCCACAGTCATGAGGAAAATCTCATCAAATGAAAATATTTAAACTGAAAATAATTGGCTTTCCTCAGTTGAGAGAAGATTCGGATTTGTTAAATACACTTTGATTCAGTGGCTCCATTCAGAGCAGATTCTAGAGACATCTTCTATTGTGTAAAGCAATTAAAAAACCCATTATGGAAAGAACCAAGGCTCAAACACGATTTAAATTAAGTATATAGGTGAGAATAAGGTTATTTATCCATAAATCACCCTGTAAAACTAAGATATCTAAGGAGGCAGGAGTGGTCCAGGTGGAGAGTTGTTGTTTTTCGGTGTAGCAGCAGCTACTGGTAGGAAAAGAAATAGGAAACACAGCTGTGCATTTCAATAGACCACTCTTTATGCTCCTTTATTTTCCCTGTTTATATCAGCTCCAAGGTTTTTAGCATCTAAAAGCAGTATACATGGTTTATAATATACTATAATGTAGTTGTAAGCACATATAAGTACGTAGATTATTGCAGCAGTGTTTTAATATACTGCCATCCATTACCTGAACATGAGTTCTAGAGCTATTGACAAATAAATAAATACAATCTACTTATACAACCTCTTTAAATTTGTTCTATACCCTTTATAAAATGTTTTTATAGTGCTTATAAATGTTAAACATGGGGAGGTAAAGTGTTACCACACACACACACAACACACACACACACACACACACACACACACACACACACACACACACACACACACACACACACACAGAGAGAGTGGTGGATTCTGCATCTGAAGCAGAACCCAAAGCAAACCATATGTGTGCCAGCAGGGAGTGAGCCTGTGTCAGTGACACTAAATGAACCAGGCAGAGAAAACCTGCTGCGTTAGAGAGCAGGATCTATACCTCCGTCATTATCTTATAAAGAGAGAGGGAGAAGAGAGGGAGAAAGAAAGAAGGAGAGATAGATAGAAAGAGAAGTAAAATTAGGCAGAAACAGTCCACAGAAAGTGGACAGTTGACCCACTCCTGCAGTCCTTGTTCTATTAATGACAACTGCCAATGCTTGAGCCGACACAAAGGTTTCAAATGAGGAGCTAAAACCTAATTAGCTTCTCCCTCAGGTCCTTATTTCATTCATGTCCTCACTTCTTTTTTCTCTTCTTTAATGTCCATCTCTCCAGCCCTGGCTCTATTATAAAATTAACTTTATGGCTAGTGAGAGTGGAAAGTAGGATGTTACTGTCACAGAAGTCATTTCTGTAGACTTCTACAGCCTGTAGAGAAATGACAGACCATTATGTTTATCTGCTTTATGCACTCAATTTTCTGATATAAATATATATCCTTTTATCTGTGCCAGAACTATATATGAGTTGTTATATGAGTTCTGATCAAATAATGTTTTATATGTAATTTTATATAGTTTTTCTTTGTAGCAAGTAAAATATGGCTGGCAAATGATCACACTGTAGCATGGAATTCTTTTACATTTTAGACATATTATATCAGGCTTCTTCCTGTTTAAAGATGACGGTGCCCTTACTTTTTCCGGTTTGGAGCAGAATAACTTGACGAGCTTGCACATAGCCCGGACCACAACCCAATCACATATGGGTGTAATGTTACCATGTCTATATACTTGTGGTCATGTCTCGTTAAAAGGGAGCTTCTGTGAGGTTCACGTCACTGAAGGCTGCTGTGCACTGACTGATAAAACTTGTGCAACCTGCATAAATTGCTTTAAAGTGAGGAAAGTATCAAACCACTGCTGCAGCATTTTAATATGCTGAACTATACCACGTTATAGCTGACCAGCCTCCCAACCTGCTGTGCATTTAAATTAGCAACACCTCTCCAGCTCTGCAACAATGCCTTGCAGCAAGTGTCAGACAAACACATACCATTTCTGCAGTATGCTTCTTCGCAGTATTATCAGCTTACGAGCACAATGGATTTACTCACCTCCACTTCCTTTAGATGTTTGCACAGGAGCCAGGCAGAGGAATAGAGGGGAGAGAAGAAGAGAGAAAGAAAGAAAGGTCAGTGATAATGGCACAGTATGCTGTGTCAATCAGATCTATAACAGCTTGGTGTTACTCATTCAGAATACTGAGCTCAACCCTAGAGATTAATTTAAAAGGAATCTGAAGGAGGTGGAATACCAAGGCACTCACACACACTCGCACCTGCACTAACAGCATTATAAGCCTTATTTGATGTGGCATGTAATTTGAAACACAGCGAGGGCAAGCTCTACAGGCTTGAGCAAAAGCACAGCACATAGGGAGGCGAGAGAGAGAGAGAGAGGGCAGGAAGAAAGGGCGAGTGGTGCAAATGCGGAGGCAGGAGGAAATCAGGCTTATAATTTTAGTGCTTAAATAGGATGGAAAAGAGGAGAGAGGGTAGAGGTGGAGGTTTTTATGATCTGAGCGAGTGGGTGCTGGTAAAGTGGATGATAGTAATTGTATGTCGAGTCCAAAGTCAAACACAGAAATAGTTTGGACAAAACTGAGGTACTACGAGTTTTTTGGGGAATCTTCGAGTCTTTACTACGAAAAACCTAGCCTTAAAATAATTAAAAATAATTAAAACTCAAAGAAGGATTTCCGAATCCCTCATAGAGACAGACTAAACTAAACAGGAGAGCAGTTCGAGATGAGAGCCACGGCCATCATTAACATTTTCACGCAGATTTCTACATAACAGTAGTTTGTTTTTTCACCCAAACTAATTAGGTCGTAGCTATAGGCACGTGGATCCTGTTGAAAAGTTTCTAATCCTTGCTAATTATAGGCTAACTAGCATTAGCTTCGGAGAGTAGTTACCTTTATCTCAGCTTTTGACTGTATATGCGATTCATGCAATTTGGTGTAAATGTATTGATTTTGTAAATACATCTTTCAATGTTTGTTTATGTATGGATTTTTCACTTTCTCTCCCTGTCGCTTGTGCTTAGATTTTTTGCTGCTTGTGCTCAATCTAATGTGCTTACACTCTTCTGCTCACGCTGCTTCTGTGCATGCGGGAAACATCTGCTCTCAGATTTATTCCTCTGCGCTTGGATTTTTTTGTGCAACAAGTCTATAAAAATCTAAAACAGTATGCCAGGTGAAGTGTTGAGACATGAAACTGCTCCGCTCCCATTGTGGGTGTGTTGGCTTTACGACTTTAAGAACACGTAAAGGACTTACTTACTTTAACCAGATTGATGCACTCTCACCCTCAACAGCTTTATTATAACACCAGCTTTCTGTTGGTGTGTTTTATAGGAAAAACAACACCTTTATGGAGCAGGAGTCCGGCAGATAGTGAAAAGTATAATAATGGATGAAAGACACTGAGAAAGACAAATATGAATCCATATGAAATGTACTGTTGTCTGTTGTGAAACAGCTGATTTGAGGTCCTCTTTAGAATCAACTGTGAATAAAAAACTGTTATAAAATAAAAAAATAAACACTATTTCTTGTCTTGTTTGTACCATCTGGACAATTTGCCACTTGGCTGGTGTTTTCTGCTGAGTTCAGTTTGACCTGCAGCTACAAACATGTTGTGTGTACAAGAGGAAGTGTTTCATCTGTTCTCATCAACATTTACTGTGTCCACCCGAGGACTGCGGCTGAGGATCTGCTGCCTGCGATAGTCTTCAGCTTTTTTTTTTAGCTTTTACTGGTGTTGCTTAAGGTTTGCAGCAGTAACCACCAGCCCTCTTGTTATTCCGTCTATGTCTCAGCGATGACCTTTCCTTGCCCAGGACCCCCATTAATATTTTAGTGTGCTCATCTCAAAAGCATTTACTGGCTGTTTAGCTCACTGCGACACTGCCCCAATGTCATTCAAACCCTTCAAAGTGATTACAAGGAGATAAAAGTGTGTCGCTATTATCATATCATCTATGTTGGAGGTGGTGCTGGGATTTTCAGTCGACTGGTGAATCGCGGTGAATGAAATTTCTCGACCGTGTGCATTTGTGTATGGCAGGAACTCGCTGGCGAAAATGTCAATGGATTAATTAAGTCTTTTTTTTAAGGGGGGTTTAATTAAAATTTATTTTAAAATGTAACACAACAGCTGTCGGTGAAAATGGGATTCCTTTGTTATAAAATGGTACATGAAGCAGTTTATTTAGCAGAGCCTTTAATTACGGTTAAGTGACTGCATGCATGTGTAAACAGTGTCATGTGGCAGCGACTTCTCCCATTGGAAGTTGCTGTTTAGCAGCTAAATGATAACATTTAACTGGGCTGCAGTGTTCAGACAGTCACCCCAGAGGGGGAAAAGGGGCAGAAGTCTCAATGAGGGAATTTGAAGAAAAATATTGAATTACTTGGTTAAAACTATTACTCAGCATATTCTGTAAACTTTTAGCTACTTGGCCATGTTATGCTCATTGTGAAGCCGTTCAGTGTCAAACTTACAATTAGAAATATGCTGAAGTAAACAACAAAAAACAACATAAATGTGTTTTATATCAAGCAAAGATCTTGTTTTTCTCAAGAGGACAATTACTGAGTTATCAACACACGCAAACGTACTATCCCAGTTTCAGAAAGCTGACATATTTGCTAGAGAAACTTATTAGAAAAACCAAGACACTATGGCTTGTAAACGCCATATCTAATTATTCTCTGTCATACGAGCAGGTGCAGCCCCATCTCCAGTTCTGTGGTAAATGATGATAAATGATGTAGCGATGGTGCACATGCTGAGATAAAAGTCTGATGGTGATAATTAGGGGTGCAGTGGTCTGATAGGCTGAATCGCAGTCGGTTATCGACTCTGTTAATTGGACTGGGTAACCACCAGATGTGACGATCCACATTAAAATTGAGTTTCTTTGTCGACTCCCTATAAAATTCAGTTACATTCATTCCATCATGGTGGGCCGCAGAACTGTTTTTAGTGCCAGTGGAATCCCGGTGCACATGTAAATGATTCCATAAAGTGATGTTTATAGATTTTGAAAAAGGAAAATAGCTGGAATGGTTATTCTGTATCGGAAAACACCCTGATGCTAAATGTTATTGCTTTCATCTCCCATTACTGTTGATCTGATGGAGACATATCCAGGGAGCTCTAAGACCTTTACATGGCCTGGTTAACCAGTTTACAAAAAAATTCATCATTTGAGTGGTTTACTGGGCACCGGCAAACTGGCAGCAGCCTCTCAACAGCCAACAGGAAGAGACTGGACAGAATGATGAGAAGGACCAGCTCAGTCTAATGCACTTGACTCAGGTGTGACTTCTGTTACTTTAATACGTCTGTGCAATTTTAAAATCTCTCCATGTGCAATCCTGTTTACTTATTTGCTATTTGTTTGTTTACTTATTACTTTGTGCTGGTGCTTCTTGTTGTTATTGTCCCATTTGATGCTAAACCACCTTGTTGTAGGACTAATACAGGTTTATCTTATTTTATCTTATCTTACCGAGTTCAGACAGAATATCCCAAACACGATTCGAACCATAATAAGATTCAAAAAAGGGATCCTATAGTAGCAAAAGGTCACTTCCTGAAAAACTCTCCCCATTCCATGTGCCCTTGGTCAAGATACTAAACTCCAAATTGAGCCTGATGGCTGTGCCGCTACATTGATTAATGTGTTAAAGAAAGTACTGCAAATACATGTACTTCATGATTGAGTCTGTGAAAGGGTGAATGGCAAAAGTGTACTGTAAAGCACTTTGAGAGGTGATTAAGACTCAAGAAGTTCCATATAAATACAGACCATTTATTTCACTGTTAGAACAGTCTCAAAAAGTCTTCCATTTCTGCTGTGACCTTTGTTCACATTCTGTGCGAGGCACCAGCAGGTCAGCTTTTCACTTTAGAGTGATGGACCTGAGATTTCATCTGATAGCAGATCCCTGAGGAAGTGTGTGACAGGACAAGGTAGAGAAGGAACGGAATAGATTCAGAGGGAAGAGGGAATGGCTTCAGCCCGATTAGCTTCTCTCAGCAGAAGTAACCTCTACTGAAAACGTGTGTGTGTGTAAAGTCATGCCTGGAGTGCTGACTGAGGATGTCATAATCAGGGGATGAGGATGCAAATCTAGCCTCTTGGTGGAAACTAAACAGTATTAAAAATTTACTGTGTACTTTATGCATTTTATTCATGGGACTGGAACCATGCCAAATTCTTTCCCACCCTCATATTTTACCCCATAATCTCTAATTCATTCCCCTCTCTTCTTCCTCCTCCTCCTCCTCCTCCTGTCCTTCCTTCCCTCTCCACCAAGTCCTACCTTAAGGCTACATCCTACTTATAGGCAAAGCACCAGTCTGGGGCCTGATCGGCGCCCTGTGAAGCTGATATATGAGCTTTGTGAGCAGATAGCAGAACAGAGCAGTGAGTGGATCTCAGCGATACACTGCATCAGATTACAGTTAGGCCTCTGCAGAAGTGAAGAATGCTAAGTGGATGCAGCTTCGCTTCGGCACCAGTATTGAGTTGTTCAGGAATGACACACACACACACACACACACACACACACACACACACACACACACACACACAAACACATAGAGAAAGAGATTTAGCCCTGATGATCCTGTACTCCCAAGAAACTCTGTCCTCATTAGTAGGAATCTGCACATTTCTATGAAGTCAACCGAGCCCATCATGTTCCCAAAATTAAGCAAAACCTTGCAAAAACCTTAAAATAGTTTGACCCCAGAAAAACCAAACTATTCTAGAGCTCAGGCCTATCACTTGTCAAGTATTATATAAAAAAAAAAAAAATAAATGTTTCCTTTCAAGTGAATGTCACATGAACCTCTGTTGGAAATTTACACAGCTTTTACAAGCCCAATTACAGCCATTATACTGATGAAGGTAACAGGATTATTAGGGCTTACGCAGACTTCCTCCGTTGTCCTAATAGGATGAGTTTAATATGAAAACTCATTAACTGTCAAACGCTTGACAAATGACTTGGATCAGTAGTTTTATAAGTGACTTCGAGGGCATTACATGCTATTAACGTTATGACCAGAGCTCAACCCACAGCAATGTGAGGTCGTGCAGGTTAGCCCCAACCGGCTGAGCATTATGAGACCTTTTCTGTTTTAGCCTGGCCTCCACACCATGAATGTGAATCTGAAAATCCCCAAGCCCGTATTCAGATGGAAGATTTAAGTACAATTGGAAACACCCAAGCTAAAAGTGGAACGTCGGAACGTAAGCCTGTTGTAAGCATAGAGGCGAAGTTTAATGGAGATTATTAAAAGTCTTGTTTTCACATATGCTGTACTGTGTGTCTTTGCCCTGTAACCTGATCTTAACCTTTTCTGTCACATATGTTGAAAGATGTTTGTGTTCTCTAATGTGATTTTGATGGTTTTACTTGAATTATTCACGTGTTTCTTTATGGCATATTGTTAGGCGTCTCTAAGGAATAAAATGTATTATATTACTATCAAATGGACTTGGTGGAGCAGGGGAATGTGGATTTTACTGCCTTATTTTTTACTTCTTGTATATTCTTCAATAGTTGCACAGAACAGTGGGTCTGGTTTGGATGAAAAGGTTAGATGTGTCGGCATCTGTAATGGCATTTGAATGGCTATATGTCCAACATGGTATTGGAGGTTGGAGGGTCACAATGTCAGTGCAGCATGTTCACAGGTAAAATGTCACTACTGTAATGCTGGCTTATTTACTTACACATTCCAGCCCTGATTTGAGGAACAATGCAACTATGAAATATGAAATATTGAGTCACAGTGGATAGAGAGAGGAGATGGAAGCAAAGGGGTGTCTTGCAGAGGCAGAGCAGAGAGAGAATGTAAAGAAGGGAGAAGACTAAGGGAGAGAAGAGGAGATGACGAGAGGACACAGAGGGGGCGGGGGTAAGAAAGAGAGCGAGAGAGAGAGAGAGAGAGAGAGGAAAAGAGATGCGAGTCTGAAGCTGCACTGGCAGACTCATGTCTATATCCTGGAGACTGACAGGCAGCATCTCATTCATATGAATACAGAGGAAACAGTGAATATTACATATGGAGCTGAGATAATGAAGAAGCACACTACTACACACACACTCTCTCTCTCTCACACACACACACACACACACACACACACAATATTGGACCTTCTTCTAGCTGCATAAACTCAAATTAATAATTTGAAGGTAATCAAACTTCCTCACCTGCTTTCCATCTGTCAACAAACACACAAAAACACACACACACACACACACAGACACTAAATAGGCTTACAATAAACATGGATGGATCATTACAACCCTGATTTCCATCTAGACTGTAAAGTTACGTAAGGATCTGGCTAACCAACGAGAACATTTGCATTCACAGCCAATCCAGCTGCTCTAAACGGAGACAAACGACTTCTTTCTGCTTACTTCCCCCTTCTCCCCTCGGCTTTCTATTTTTATAGTCCCCCTCATTCATCAACTCTCTTCCTCACTTCTCTCTTCCTCTTTTCCCCCCACTCCCCACTGCTGAAAACATCCCTCAACTAATCCAGAAACTGAACAATGTGGCTCAAAAGCTGAACATTAAAAATCGGCTTCCTCTTCATTCTTCCCTTTCTTTTCATGTTAATGAGGGAAAAACCTTCACTGACGAGTCAGTTATTCAAAATATCTCACCATCTTCACACTCCTCTGTATTCTTTCTCTTTTTAATACCCTCTCCAAACTGGCTTCCTTTGCTTTTCCTTTTATTTCCTCTCAGTTTGAGGATATTGCACATGAAAATGAGAAGAGGCGCAGTGGAAAGAGGTGAGAAATGGTTTGGAGTTGGTTAGTTAGTTGAGAGGGGAAGCTGGGGAGAAAAGAGAAGGGACAAAGGAGGAGAGCGATGATAAAGGGTGCTCTGAAAAACAGCGATCTTTGCACATTCCCAGTGAGAGGAACGATGGTTGCAGCGTGTGGTGAACATGAATAAGACTTTGGACCAGTTGTCAGAGCATCTGCGGTTATACTGCCATCCAGATGTTGATGCAGTTTAATGAAAAAAAATATTACAAACATTATAGTATACGGACGGAAAGCAGCTAATGAAAGAAAGAAGACAATGAGAAATAAAAAGGCTCATTGTTAATGAGGCTTAATAAAAAATATCCTCCTTCTGCCAGTTTGTGGATTCATACATAAAAAATTAACGTGGAGAAAAATGGAATCTGAGGATAAACTCAAGTCTGCAAAAAAAAACCCTTTTGTTATTGATTGTCAATGTCTGTCAATTAATTAAAACTTGAGTGTATGAAATGCCAGAAAATGGTGAAAACTGCCACAACTTTCCAGCAAATGACATCTTCAATATGATTCATGTTGTCTGATCAACTGTGCAAAACACAAAGTTTTCTGTCTTGATTTATTTCATTATAATCATACAAAACAAAGAAAAGCAGCATATTCTCACTCATTCTCATTTCAGAAACAGTAAATTAACTTTATGCTGAATGAATGATGTCAGCGATAATCGTCTAATTTCCTCTCATTATTTCAGCACAAGATAAGCTGTTACTATGGATACCATCATAGTGATCTGTGTCAGGTATTTCCTATACTTATAGATATGTCATGTACACGTCCGCAGTGAGAAATGTGGATGATTGAACACCTGAGTGACTGCCTGAAAAAGTCTGTAAGTGATAAGGATGAAGAGAAAGAAAAATACGGATGAAAAACTTCAAAACTGTTCGTGCTATACACAACGGCAGAGAAAGAAAGAACTGAGGAGAACGAGATCCAAGCGAAAGCAGGAGGAAAGTGACAAAGAAAAAAACAAAACAAAGTCATATGTGAGACATTTTCTTACGTCTCATGTTAGAAAACTGTGCCCGAGTCTCTTTTGGCTGTCAGATCAGTGTTTCAGTCAGTCTGACAGTAGCTCACAGGCGTGTCAAGGTCAACACAGACAGGATCTGGTGGACACAGTGATAAATAACAGATAAGATGTCACTAGATTAGCTGGACATGTGACGTCTGCTGCCTTCTGGCTGTTTGATCGGCAGAGGACACGGGCAGCAAAGAAGCATAGTGTGTTGTCTCTGTGTGTAGCTGACAACAGCAGGTCTGAGTGATACGGCTTAAAATGTTAACAACATAAAAACCACTCGATCTTGATAATAATCACAATTACCACATTATCAAAGTAACCTCCCATTGTTTTCATCTGTGTTTGTCTGTATGTTAGTTGGCAGGATTTGGCAAAACTGGATGGATTACCACGAAACCTAATGGAAGGATGCATTATGGGTCAGGAAAGAACCCATTACATTTTGGTGCAGATCCAGGAATAGTTTTTTTAATTGTCTTTAGAAAGGAGATTTGTTTTCAACAATTTTGGTGATTTCTCAGAGAGAAATTCATGGATCTTGATAAAAAAAAGGGATTGGGCTTTTATGAGCAGAGAATGACAAGCACTTGATAAACAGCAGCTTGATAAATATCTTTATAGATTTAGTTCCCGGCTCTACTACAGGTCTGTCTGTAGTGGTCTTCTCTGAATGTGGGTCCTTGATTTTGGTATCTGTGAGGTGAGCTCCACCAGTGAGTGTGCAGCCATGAGCTTGATGATGATGAATAGACTGTGCTGCTGCTGGCTGCTCACAGCCTCGGCTCTCACACACTGCTTTCCTGTGGCTGCCATGCTTTCATAACCTCTCCTTGGTGTGAAAAACAAAGTCGTCTTTTTTTATTTTTTTATTTTTTTTATATTATCGTGTGCTCCTGGAAGCAAAGCCAACAGCTTGCTCTAAACATTTTAGTTTCCTTTTCACTCTCTCTCTTTGCGTTAGCTGACAGATGCTGCTCCACTGTCACCGTGGCACAGGATGTACAGCAGAGCTTCAGAGTGAAAACTGTGAAGCGTGAACAGCCCACCTGCTTCTGCTGTATTCTGCTCGTGCTGCCCTACATACATGCAGAGCGGAATAATTGTACATGAAAGTGCCGCATCAGGTGATATTTGGAATCAAACAATGGAAATCACAGGGTGGAAGACAATGCGGCCGAGCTCCCCTCTTCCTGCTTTCAAACCGATGATTACATCTTCAATTTGTCGCATTAGAGGGAACCTATGGTGATGAAAAACACTCATTGGCTGTAGCCGAATCCATATATTTGCATTGATGAGCTGTGAGAAAGCTCCAGCATGGAGATAAATGAAGGAGCAGATGAGTAAAGCGCAGAAAGGATGCAACAGTTCACAAAAGACATGTGTAATATATTCATTTGGCGGCAGAGGTTTTTCTCTCAGTGTGAGTAAAGTGCCCTAAACAGAGATCTATTGAGTTTCACTGTGAAAATACATGACAATCGGAGGAAATTATGCAGATAGAGTGTGAAGAGGACCATGATAGTGGGATTACAGCTGCATAGTCCAATTCACACGCAGAATTCAAAGGCACGATTTGATGTCAGTCACAAACTTCTGTACAAAAAACACATCCTATCTGATAGAATCCCTCAGCTCCTGTCCTTCTCCCACAGTGGTAGTGCGTCTGTGGCGACAGGCGAAGTGTTGAGCCAATCATACGCAGGCTCTTTTATCTGTCTCCTCCACTGATGAAACAAGGATAGACCTCGGGAGGACGGAGAGATAAATGTCCTTTCTTTACCCCAAGTACATTACTCTGCTCGGTTTAATCCTTTTACTCCTCCACCTCCTCTCCTTCCTTCACCTCAGTTCCCCTCACCAGGTTTACAGCTTCCCCGAGTCTCCCTGAAACAGTCGGAGTAGTCTTGCGCTGCAGCGTCTCTTTACTTCCACTTTCCCCTGCCCGCCAACTCCTTCTCGTTGGCGTTCATTCTGCTCTGCTACTTTCTGTCTTTCTTCTTGTTTGCTTGTCTGTTCGCAGAGTAAATGCCAGCAGAAAGGAAGCCCGTGGGAAGAAGGGCTCTCATATCTTACTGTTAGCGTGCGTTAATGCGTGTGCGCTGATACCTACCTGTCTCCGAGGCTTTGTCAAACTAAACGTAAGTAACATGAATGCAGACAAAACACACACCTGCTCCGGGCCAGAGACAAGCTCTCGTACTAAGGTTTTCAAAAAGTGTTTTGACATGTGAATGGAAAATCAGTTTTTTGCAGAGTTCAAATTACAGTTTTTTTTTCTCCACCAAGGGAGTTTTTCTGGACGTCACTCAAACTATTCTTTACAGTGAAGGCTGCACTTAGCTAAAGTCTAAAATGTTTATATATCCCTCACTTTACACACAGTGATTTATTGTTAGAGCCTACAGTGTGTCTCATGCACAGAAACTAGGATAACACTGCAGGTCAATGTGTGTGTGTGTGTGGAGGAGTGATATTCATCTTAACTCCTGGTGAGGTCACATGTATCCAAATGAGTCTGACACCAGCACCATACAGTATATGTGAGGGTGTCAAAGAGATACAGAGCTTCATTAAATATGTGAAATGTGAATAGTTTGTGAGTTTTATGTCCGCAAATATCTTATCAATTAATTGATTCATCTTAATATTCACCTCGTTTTCACCTCGTTGGAACTGCCTTGGTGTTAGGAATTCTCCATCCATTGCAGCTTTTAAATTCAGGGTGAAAACCAGTCTGTAACTAAACTACAAATGATTTTGTTTTATTTTATTTTATTATTTGACAAATTTCTATCTATTTTATTTTTATTTTACTCCTTTAACTATTAAAAAATAATTATAAATATTTATTCTTTTCTTTATTCTTTATTTTGCTGTCTTTAGTTTTGAATTGTGCTTTTTGACTTTGAATTGATGTCGTTAATGTCTCTGTACAGCACCTTGTCTGCCAAGCAATCGATTAGAAAATACAAATAAAACAACAACAAACAAAGTTCACATTCAATTTTCTTCAGGGAAAGATGAGGAAAGCAGCAAATCCTCAAAACGGAGAACCTGAAACCTACAAATGTAAAGCATTTAGCAATTAATCAGAATTGATGTCGATTAACTGTTGAGTAATTAACTGATCCTTTTTGCTCAAGCAGGTTTATACACTTCCTTTGTTGATCATCTCTGACCCTCTCAGTTGAATTGAAGTAAAATAGACGTATAACTTCTTAAGCTTTGTTTTTTTTTTACTCTGCAACAAACATGTCACTGCTGGACAACCTGAAAAGCACTTCTGTTGAGGCGTACTGACCCCTTTATGCTGAGAATACCCAATTAGTTTCCCGTTTCATCTCTCTGAGGCAAACACAGAAGCTAGACAAGAACTGTGTAAGGGCTTCTGTGTAGTAAAGGCAGCAGCATCCAAGTGTATTTTATATACTAGGTTGGAGGCAGGAATATGCACTCCTAAGGGCGCATGTTGTTGAAGGATACAGCACTGCAGAGGGCAAAAGCCAAGTAAGACTACTTGTCCAAAATGACACGTCACACACACACATAGACACACACAATGTGGACAGTCTTTGACAAAAACAGCACTGCAGCTGCTTGAAGAAGGAGGATTTAAAGCAGGACAAGACTCTGGACAAATATCGAAACCAACCTGCATTATGTCTGATTGTCCTGTTAGTCCTGAAGATGTCCAAGACCTCTCACTGATGTGTGCACCCCCCCCCCCCAGATCGACCACACACAACAACCAGCTAATTTCACACAGTCCCATGGGAGTTTAAAATGCTTACTCAGGAACAGAGTCAGTGAGGGAAACAAAGAGGAAAGAGGGAAAGGTGCTGATGTAGGAAAATAAGGAGGCGAATGAATGGGAAAGGTCAATGTAGGATAAAAAACCATGGAGAAGGAGAAAAGGAGACAGGGTGCAAGATGATGAAGCAGAGAAATGCTACCTCAGGTTAGCTGAGAGACGTCTTTATCGAAATAAACAAGCTGCACTAGATCCTTTACTTACAGATCAGCAGCACAGATACTGATAATGTTTGGTCACATTACAACCAAGTTTGCGAAAGTTGTTTTATTTATGGCAAACAAATAATACTCGCATTGGGAATTCAAAACAGACAAAATAAAAGCACAATATTTCTTTCACGCTTGAGTTATGAAAAACTGATTTTTGTGTTTTTATTCCTCCCTCGGCTTGGAAAAAAACCATTAAACATGCATTTTTCATTGTTTGAGTTTTCAACAAAGCAATACACAACACTGTGTGAAAAAAAATAATATGTCTTTTTAATGTTATTAAAGTAATGTGCAACCTTGGGTATTTGAGATACCACATCGCCATTATATTTCCCAGAATTGTCTTCATTTCATCTTTTGTAAAACCCAGGGTTTCTTTTCCTGCTGCACACAGGTTTGTAAATTGCACTATTCAACTTATGAGACCTATAAAAATACAATATACAATTTAAGAAGACACTAACTGTTGCTGCACAAAATATTGCCTTTGTTACTAAAACCTACTAGTTAAAGACTTATAACATAAATTGATCCACTATGCATGGAAATGGATATTTAAATGATTCATTAAAAGAACCCTAATGATGATGAATTTGCAAGTTGTCATTGTCAATTAATTGACCAAAATGAAGTTATAATCACCCACAACATGAAAAATAAGATGAAGAAAAGTGAAGAATATTTCACATTAATTACTCTTTTAGTAGAAAGTATTTCATTTGACCTGTTGTAGTTGATGTCTAAGTGTTGAGAGGAGAAACATTTAACCGTCTATTTCATATAAACAGTGTGAAGCATGTATGTCCAAGGCAACATTATGGTCTATAGACTCTCACTAAGGCGAGAGACACCAAAGCTTTTTTAGGATCAGTGGGACACACACGAGTCCAGATGGCGTTTGAACGTTTAATCCGGTCACATCTCTCTCTGGGGACCAGTCTCCACTGGATCACAATAGCCCCAAGCTCCACTTTGAAGACGAGTGCAGAGCACGCAACTCTTCACTTTCCTGCCCATCACACTTGACCAACAACAGAGCTGCAAGCACACACCTGATTACAAACAGTATCCTGTAAACTGTTTCAGATTAAGGCATCGAACCTCAAGATTTCGCTCTGTGAGAATGGAAACTGGTCTAAACTGGTGCTGAATATGTCAAGTCCACATCGTCATTTATAATTCATATAGATCCTTTTACCTTAACTAACATGAATGTTTCAAATGGGCTATTTGTTTGGCCTGTGGTGACGCTGGTTGCAGCTTTCTTTCTGAAACTGTAAAGGGACCTGCACACAGGTCAGGTGTGAAGGTGATAGATAAGATGAACGGTTCTTGAGAAATGCGAGCCACATGCAGACAGACAGATTTCTGGAATCATTAGCCATAGATTGTATTTAGGTAAAGTGCAAAAATCTAAATGCAGCTTCTTTTGTTTCACATTTTTATATTTCTCAGAATGAGGTACTGGTAGTGTAGCATTGTGGTATAAGTGCCTACACAGACAGCCTGCACACACACACACACACACACACACACACACACACACACACACACACACACACACACACACACACACACACACACACACACACACACACACACACAGTTTTCCTCATCACTTATCATTCTAACCTGCTATTATCTCAACTCTCTCCCTCTCCTCGAGATAAACAAACAACACCGGGTCCCTAACAACCCCACATGGGGAATGCTCCTTCCAACTGGGTGATCACTGCACTGATTGGCTGAAAGATTTTCTTTCACTCTTCAGCATGAATACAATTATTATATTCTACTGAGAACCTCAACGATGCAACCTTCTTTGGTATTGGTGGGAGGCATCCTATTACTACCACCCCAACCGAGCAATGTCTGAAATAACACAGAGAATAAGTCTCTCTTCTTTATTTTGAGTTAACAAACAACAAAATCTAATTTAATGAGCCCTCCGGGGAGAGGCAGCCTCCCACTGATTCCACTGGTTGATGCAAGCTTGATTTTACCCTTTAGAGGTGAAACAAGGATTTACCACATTTTCTGATCCTATACAAGCTCCATTTCTGTTCTTTACCCACTTATGATGATGCATAGCGCCGTCAGAACACATTAAGGAACTCGTATGTTTTTTATTGTATTGGTTTGACTCCAGCACAATGGATTCTAGATGAAACAATCAGTACGGGGTTACAGTTCTGTGGGTGACCAAGGTAGAACATGCTCTTTATATACAAGTATCCCCCTGTTTCAGGATTATAACCCTAAAAATACAAAGCAATCCAAACAGTTGAATGATTTTGACTGGCCACAGCACTCACCTGAAGGAATAAAAGAAACATTCTAAAATGGACGGGATGCACAGTGGTCACTGAACGCCTCCTGTTTAATGTTGTCGTACATGTCAACCAGTAAGGGAGGGTTGCTTCAGTAATAGCTCTAATTCAGCAGTTTCATAAAAAAAAAAATTCGGATTCCTCATGACTGCTCTGTGATCACAGTGATTTCAAACTCAGAAGTCGCCTTCACACTTTCTCCAGCTGGTATTTTAACAGCCAAACCACAAGCTCTCATCTGTAAATCCTTGTTTTAATTCCGTCACTCATGATGATTATTAGTCTGGATGTTAGATGTGCTCTCAAATAGGGAAAGTGAAGTTGTAAAAGCTCTCTCTCTCTTTCTCTCTATACTTAGTTCTAAACTCTCTTAACTTGTCTTTCAGCCATGCTCCAGAGGAGATACTTTCACATGCACTATCAATTTGAGTCTCTCCAGCTGCTCAGTGGAAAACCTTGTGTTTCCACACTTGACGGCAGCAGAGTTCTGTGGATTACTCACCACTTTAAATTCACTTAAATTAGTCGAGTCAGCCCTAATGTCTTTTTATTAAAATCCCTCTTGATCGCTGTGTAATTATGAGATCAGTCCAATTAGGCTGAAAACATGAGAGCGATGCTTAAGATGCTGAGGAGATGGGAGGGTAGAAGCAATCCGCTCTTAAAACAACAATGACTCTTCCCGAGGAACACTGAGGGGACAGCTCCAGTCATCTGTGCTTTAAGCTTTAATACGTCTCCCGGGACTGAGACGTGGAGAACTCACATGCCCTTCAAACATACCTCCTTTCATCCTGTGGACACAGCCATTCAGTCAGGGTGACAGATAGGACTGGGTACCTGTTCGAGTAAGGGGACAAACTGAATACCATATACAGAGTGCAGATTTATCTTAAAATAAACCACATGATGGTAACAGAGTAAAGACTCCAGACATAACTAAACAGTAAGACAGGGCCGTTGTGAACCGAAAGCACTCACCAATGTGGTTACAATTTCAAATGTCGCAACAATGTTTGTGATGTTCATTGCAAAGCTGGCCAGAGCAAAGTGCCTGAACCCATACTCTATACATGAAGATGGATGACATGACAGCTCCTCAATCTATAGCATAGGTCAGAAATCCTGCCTCCTCCATGATAACGGATGGGACATGAAACATCATGATTGACTTGAGTGACTTATGATTGGCTGAGCATGTGGATCCGCAGTTCCATCCCACGATAGCTACTGAACAGACTTTGGCACTAAATATGCAGCATTTAAGATATTTTTATTTAATCAAGAACTTTGTCACAATTTTCAGGTAATTACCGTAATTAGCCAGTCAGGGACTTAGGCAGTTTTGCTAGCATCAGACATCCCTCATCTACGGGCAAAATCCCCAAATTCAATTTAGATATTTCAGTATGTCTGAAACCTTCATATAAAACCAATGGTAAATAAGTTGGATCCTATTTAGAGGGATATATTAGTTTGCACTGAGCTAGAAGAGACAACAACAACAAAATGCAAGAGTTACAGAGAGTGTAGAGTTCTGCTGCATCAGTTTAAACATGAACCCTGATGACGGAGGATTCTAATAACATTTCTAGACATACTGTTGTCAATGCAGATTTGTGTTGGTTGAAGCTCCGTAAGTCAGCAGCTCCTCTGTGCTCACAGAGCTGCAGTGAACAACTGAGAGCTACATCATTCACTCCTACAGACAGAAGGAGGGTTTGCCGTTCAGTACAACAACTGAAACATGCCGCAAAGGCCTGTCAGGTGGTTCCTCTGCAGACTCTTCATCAACTACAATCTACTGCATGAGGAATGCATGATGAGATACAGACTTTTTTTCCATCATTTTCAATTATTACGCCATTCAGCAACAACAGACAAAAAGGCCAGAGACACATTACTGCTAATAGTTGTCATTACTGTCAATTCCCCCCCCCATTTGTTAGTGATTTCTCTTCTCTTTTCCCTTCTAGAAAACCTTTCAACCTTTGTTTCTTTCCATTTCTTCCCAGCAGGCGACAATTAAAAACGGATGAATTTTTTCTTCTTTGTTTTCCTCCAACACGCTTTATCTTTTCCTCCACACATTACTGATGTGATTATAGGTCTTAACCTCTGTGTGACTGCAAGTGTGTGTTTTTCTATTCACAGCCAATTCACAAAGCAAGAGGGACATTTTCTGTAGAAGAGCAGTTTTCTTTTTCCTACTCTCTCCGTTTTCCTCTTTCCTTTCTGTCTTTGCCTTTTGTTATTTCTGAGTCACTCCCTCTACACCGAACACTATGCATGATGGTGAACGTGCGTTGAAGAATTAAAACCTGCATGGACGTGCAACAGGTAATAGCACATATATATATAATGTTAAATTCAAAAGCATTGAAAACGTACTTTTCTCCACTTGCGCATTTCATCCCATTATCGATTCTGCTGTAGTTCAGTAAAAGTAATAAACTATAGTGTTGCTTCAAGGTGTAATTAACAATGATTATAAAAGAAAACAACAACTTCTGACAATAACATGACTGAGATTAAAAATGACGGCTGCACAACTGTTCTCGTTCTCTCTCTCCCTCTTCTTTCTCCCTTGTTCTCACTCCAACCGACTGAGGCAGATGGCTGCTCACACTGAGTCAGGTTCCGTTTGAGGTTTCGTCCTGTTAGAAGGAAGTTATCTATCTCTAGAATATTGTTGAGTCTCCACTTTACTATATAAAATCCTTGAGACAATGTATGTTGCGATTTGGAGCTATAGAAATGAAATTGAATTGTCAATGTTTAAAATATTGTTTTATCAACAAAACAATATTATCAGCAACTTTCAAATATAAATATCAGCTAAATGAAAAAAAAATCATTGCCTCTTCTGGAAATTAGGGACAAAAAGTGATGATGTTGAGGAGGTTACTTAACATCTTCTATGGTACAAATATAACAAGGCAATTTTAATACCATTGTATATTGCATTTTATATATCTATTAATGCTTTTTTAATGCTCGTCCTTCTCTTCCCCAGACAGAAAATTCCACACAGAACACGTTGAGCGGATGAAAGATTGCGTCGGTAACATGGCCACAGTCAATAAGCAGAGTAATCACAAACACAATCATCATCACCATCATCACAACAGTTATGATCACTGTAATCGGCATTATAATCATAAAGCTGACAGGAGCGCTAATCAAAATACTGACAGCGAAGTGGAAAAGTAATTGAAATGGATGCATAGATATTTATCTCCATTTTAAAAGGCGGAAGCTTGTTTTGTTTTCCCGACTTCAGGACTTATAATCATGACTGAAGCGAGGGAAGGAGCCTGTTTTACATTTTGTGCACCAGCGAGACTCTACGCTGTCTTCTCTGTAACGTGCATCTGAGCATGTGTGTGTGAGTATATGTGTCAGTGCAGCAGGGAGAGAAATGTTGTCAATAACGAGAGCGGGTGTTGGAAATTGCTATGACTGAAAGGTTCCACAGGGGATGGGAGGGGGAGATAACATATATACGGAGGGAGGGGGGGGGGGGGGGGTGTCAATTATCACACTGAGCTGAGAAAAAAAGTGGGTGAGGAGCTGGAAATAAAGAGGGAAGTTAAAGGTCGGAAGAGGGAGGGAGGAGAGGTGTTGTTGCTACAAGGTTAAAAACATTATGAGTACACAGTCAACACTGTCACAGAAAGATCTTCATTTTACAAGCTTTTTTGATAAAAGCTTTCTACAAACTACAATTAATCTATGATCAGTTTTTTGCATGTTCAATTTCTACCGATTGACCAGAAAATATGCTCTATGGGAGAACAACATTTTGAGGTTTCTAACAATAACACAACCTTGTGGGCGGAGGGATATTGCATGGATCTAGATGGAAAAAAGTTTGGGAACTGATATCTATGAGTGTGTGAAGTGTGCTGCAGCTTGAATGAGTTTAAGGGAAAGTTAGGCCTTGGAAGAGGTACGCACTTCTTCCCAATTTTTGCTGCAGACTCTCTGGCTCATGAGGTAGACTCCCACTCTTAGGGTGACATTTTGAGCTGAGCTGGATGGCTTCCCGCCGGCTGAGGCTTGGCCTGGACTGCCAGAACAGAGTATCGCTCTTTTCCCAGGTGGGCCTCATATTCTTCAAGACCTTTCCATCACTGCTGACAACACGACGGTGAGTCCAGGCCAGGCTGCCAAGTGTAATCGGTGTGATGTTACACAGCCTACAGCTGACATATGGAAGCTCGCACCATGTCCAGTCCAGAGTAATGTAATTCCTCACTCGCTGCCAAACTGACTTCAACCACAGTCACAGGCTGACTTTAAAGCCTGGTATTGTACATTTTGGGCAAGTTACACATATGTTCACACACAACGTCATTGTTTCCTGCCAAAATATATGATTTTGCGGGTCAATATCCAGTTTGGTTAAGGTTACTGTAGGGAGTATAACTTCAGAACGCTTTTATTTATCTTTAACAAAAAGGCTCCTGCTGCCTGAACCTGACTGTAGACAGGACTTTGGATCAGAACAGCAAACAGAGGTTAAAGATACACAGGCAGTCTGCTTTACAAAGTAAAGAAACTACTAAATTATTGAATAACAAAGAGCGGGGAAAAAAGAGTCTGTTTTTGTCAGTAAGTGTATATTGTGTGTGTGAGAGAGATAATTGTGTGGGGATAGAAAGGAAGCTCGTAATTTCTCTGGAGGGCACTTGTTAAAAGTCATTGAGCTCTATTTTTGTATTAACTATTGAGCCCCCACATGGCTCTATGCAGGTAGATGACAAGCATTCACAACTTCTCCTGTTTCAAATCCATGTTAGCTGTCCACACACATATACACATCAAACCACCATATTTATAAAGCAACAGCAGCGTCTGGTAGAAACGACTCATAGACCAATGCTTTAACTTTGCCTCTTCTAATATGCTCCTAATATTTATAAACTAATGTCTTTTGGGCATTGTGGCCGAGAATCGTTGCCGTGACAACAAGTTCATCTTTTGTAACAGAAAAAGAGCAAAGTAGGTGCCGGTGGTCACGGCGACACAAAGTGTTTGTTGTCATGTCTGCAACCTTTCGTGTGAAACTCATGATGTTACATCTGACCTCACAATAGGCCGACATGATGAGTGTGTTTCTTTCCACCAATGTGATTTTGTACTTTAAGTGTAAGTAAATTCTATTGCAGAGGCAGCATCAGCTCGTTGTAACTCAAGGCTCGTCTCCACAGGAGGGGTTTAAGCCACATTTTTGTAATCGTCCATCTCCCGCGCAGCTGATTTAACAGATAATATACCATTGTAACCAATATTGCTGTCTGCAGTGACTGCGTGACATAATTACAGTGATTCCGTGTTGGGCTTTGATTGCTGACAAAAGGCGACCTACACTCAACTCTGCGTCTGAAAGACTCCCGTCTAGACACTGACAGAGGACTGAAGCTGCTGCTGCTGCTGTTGCTAATGGGCTGATTTCATTATGCAGCCTGTGTAGACACCGTGTCGCAGTAATGTCATGATCACAGGTTGTCATATGTAACTTTGATTGGTCACCAGATGTCAAGAAGGCCGATACGAGCCAATCAGGGGGGCTGATGGTGTGAGAGGAAAGAGACACAAAGGTGGCGAGATGTTGACCCGCTCGGAGAACAAATCACTATGATACCAGAACCTTATTTGGTGTGAGTGTCAGAAAATGGCAAATGGAAACTGAAAATAATCACCAAACTGACATTTTACATTACGACATTACGTTAATAAGAAACATATCTGGAGACATTCGCCAGTTAGACAAAACACAGGCAGGATTACAAACCCTGTAATCCACTAATTTAGATGTTTGACTTTATGTTCCTTCCCTTCTCAGATCTACCAGAGTGGTTGTGTTTCAGCGCTGTAGTTTTCCACGTGAAAGCACAGAGCGACAGACGAACAGTAAACAAATCAAAGTGAGGCTCATGGGCAAATGTCAAATGAGGTCAGAGATCAAGGCAACGTAAAAAAAACTGCTCTCCCAGTGAAAGAGCGCAGGAACAATGCCTGGAGGGGCTGAAAGGGGAATCTTACTGAGTAATGCTGTAATTTCAAGGTTCCTTTATTCACGGTAGTTTTTTTCCCACCATTTTCCACCCATCTATTTCCATTTGTGAATTTCAAATTGAAGCAATACCCATTCCCACAGAAAATAAAGGACAGAAAAGGACACTGGCACGCACACACACACACACACACACACAGTGAAGAACACGATTAAATTATTTTTTCATCAGGACCTCAGGCTCCCCAGTGAAACTGCAGTTCAATCTAGGAGCATCACAGCAAGAAGGCGTAGATCCAGATAACACCTGTCTAATAGATATACAGCGGGATAAAGAAATGCAGCAGATTGAAGCGCTTCTGGGATACATTCAAAGAGGAACAGCTGCAGACTGGGACTGGAGAGTAGCAGTGGCTAAAGCCAGGTAAAATTCATTGCTGTTTCATTGGATGAAAGTCAGTTGCTTTGCGCATATGCCCGTGTTAGGGCTGTAACGATACGCAGAAAATACATTCCAAAACATGTGGAACAATAAAGAGAAGAACACTAAAGAACATGTTGGACTTGACTTCACATGAAACTGCGTAAACAAAATAACAAAAGAATTTTAAAGAGATAAGGGTCCCAACACCCAGAGTTCAATCCCTCTATATACAAAGTCTGTTTCAGTCTCCCCCACAGTTCAGTTCAATCCAGTTCAAATGACGAAGAACAGATACAACAAAAATGAGCCATTCCGGGTTTTACTGCAGAACTTCCTCAACCGCTAAATCAGGAAAGTAAAGAGGAGTAGATGGAGGTTGTGTTTCTGCAGTGGCCCTCAACAGCATGTGGTCATCGCAGGCTCGGTCGATCGGAGAGAAATATTGATTGAAAGTAAACGTTTTGAAGACTTTTATAGATATAATATAAAATTCAGCTTTCGCTTCTTCCATCGTTGTTAAAAATGTATACAAAACTTTAGGCAGCAAGGTACAAGTCCAAAGAGCACTTATTCTCAGCCAGATTATGATTCATGATTTATTCTCACAAATAACTTAATCCATAGTTTTGTTATCAAGTTTTCTTTCAGTTGTTACTACTGTAGAATACTGCAGCCACTATACTGCAGTGAGACATTTCCCTCTGCAGTTTGTACTCTGAGTGCACACGGGTCAAACACCATGTAAACACTGATCAACATGGAATGAAATTGGTTCAATAACGTCTGTGCATTTCTGCACAACAGGCTGGGAAGAGCTTTCATGTCGGTCGAGGGTGAAAGACTCAAATCGTTTATCGTTTATCAGGGATGTGAGAATATTTTTAGTCTTAAAATAAAAATCCACACAGTTTATTGCAATTGAGTCTCATTGTTTCTGGAGAATTTTTTATGAGATAATCCTGCAGGACTTCAGACACTTCTCACTCTGGCCACCAAAATTTAAATTCTGTGTGTGTGTGTGTGTGTGTGTGTGTGTGTGTGTGTGTGTGTGTGTGTGTGTGTGTGTGATGACAAAGCAGTAATAAGGCAGCCGGCTGGCTCCAAACACAAATCCAATACCTACTCTGCACCACAAAGTAGAATTGATCATATCAAAAAAGGCAGTTATGTTCTTGTCTGTGCTGTGTATTTGTACATCATATATTAAAGCTAAACTCATTAAACTGCAAAATCCAAGGTCAAAATTTTCCGACACATTTTAATTTGTTCTCCAACATATTCTGTCAACAACTGATGATATCAGGGATAAAGTCGAAGATTCATTCTAAAGCCCTGGGGTCTTTAAACACTGCCTGTCGTATGAAAATCTTCAAATCCGGGACTCTAATTAGTCTGAAGCTATCAACGAACCACATTCATCTGGTCCTTTAGACAAATCTGCACGCTAACTATTGTGATGCTGCATGTGCATCATGGCAGGAAATTAAAGGGATTTCTTTTTTTTTAACAAACAGAATAATTACAGGCTTAGAATTTGGGATTTTTCTGGGCAGCAAAACAAGCAATAAGCCCAAACTAAACTGTACAATCTAAACAGAATTCCCTGCAGGGACACAGTTGACTCACATGTGGTGAATATTTTGGCTCCATTTGCATGAATTCTCACATGAAATTTTATATTCAATTTTGTTCATGTATTATATTGCTGTATTTATTGCTTTATATCTTAACGTGTGTGGTTAAACCCTATCCCACAGTATATTACTTTAGATACCGCGAAGAGGCGATGTCGCCACGAGGATCAATAAAGTTTCATTTGGTCTCATCTCGTCTAATAAAGCGACATCTGCGGACTCAGCTCAGAGCCATTGTCCATTTTACTGTCGTCTTCCGGCATGTACACGTCGACCCACCCAAATAGCTCGCCTGCAGGCGCGCAACCAAACACAAACAAACAAACACACACACACACACACACACACACACACACACACGCAAGCCTATTTGTAGATGGTGTCCTCGCCCATCAGCTGGAAATCTGTTATTGTACTTCAAAAAAAACCATTAAAACCATCCCATGAGGCTGCTTTTCAAAGGGAAGACAGACCTGTGAGATGTGTGTCAGCATGGCTGAGCTGATAATAGAGGAATTATATAGAATGGGACTAATATAATAGAAAAGCCAGTGACAGGCAGATATAAAAAGGAATGGATTTAAAAAAAAGAAAAGAAGCAGGTGCACAACTGAACGAAAAGGCTATAAAGTAAGAAGAGAGAGAGAGAGAGAGAGCAGGCTTTTCTCCCTGAGATGTAATTTGCTGACTCCACTGTGGCAATGATGCAGCAATAAGACTTGTGGAACACACCACTTCTTTCTCTTTCTGGCCCTCTCGCACTGTAATTGCCATTCATTACAAACACAAATGGCTGTTGATTGGCATTCTGTTGAAGGCTGTTGATCGGCGCGCTGTTTGTTTGTCTCGGCGCTGCTCACTTCTGGCACTTAATGACTGCGCAGGCTCTCCACAGATGACGGAAATAATGGAGCTGCCATTGCCCCCAAAACTTAAAGAGAGAGAGAGAGAGTCGTCCAAGAGAAATGTTTCTTCCTCCCTCATCCCTCTTACTTTCATTACCCCATTTTTGATATCTCGCCGATCAATTTCCATTCATCACATCTACCAAACACTGTCAACCTCCCCCGTCAGCTTTTCATTTGTCAGCCGCAATCTCTCTTCCCCGTGTCATCCTCGCCGTCTCCTCCGCTCCTCCTCGCCGCCCTGACCTCTCCGCTCACTTTCCATTCCCCTCGTTCATGTCAGGCTGTTGACACTCTGTTTGAGAGCACAGATTAGCATTGTGTTTGTTTGTCTCCGCCGGCGCCCGGATTCATTTCTCACACTAATGATCTGGCAGGTTATTAATGGATGATAGTAGTAATGGAGCTGTCACTTTCAAAACTCACACTCTTCTGTTTAGCTCCTTCTCTCGCTTCCTCCTGTTCTCTTCACTTCTGTACCTGCCGCTCCTTTGTGCACTTTAATGAAAATGGTCACATCAATATTTCACTCCTTCTTTGCTACTATACTCATGTATATCTGGGCCTTTTCCTGTATCGGACACTGTCTTAAACACAACACGAGAGCAAATAAACCGAGACTTCCTGTGGTGCATCAGACCAACGAGGCTGCAACTTTACACTGTGGTTTCGTCATGACAACCATCTATATTTGCTTCAGGTTTGAAAATCTCCATCAAACCTTGGTTTATATGCGTGAGCTTTCAAGTGTTTGTATCAAAGACCTGTGTTGACATGTGTGTTATTGCTAAAGTCGATGTACTGAAAAGATGGAGTTAGTAAAAAAAATAAATAATGAGGTGCATGGGTTTGTTTGTGCAGCAGCCATTTGCTACAGATGTTAACCTTTCTCAGAGCTAAATATAAAGCTGTTTCCGAGCAGTTAGGTAAACAAACCATATTTAATTGAGCATAATCAGTGAGAAACACTAGGGACAGTGTTGTTGTACAGCTAAGAGGACACTTTCAGTTTACAACCCATTTATCTGGCACGCACTCTAAACAGCTTGTGTTTTAACCACTATATTTTTCCAGTTACATTGGGAGAACTTTGGAGGTCAGTTATCATAACTGATGTGGAGCAAACAACAAAACTAGCTATTATTACTGAACCACTTTAGTTATCTAACACCGGCTGCACTCGAGAGGATGATCGGCCCGATTACGGGTCAGATTGAGCAATGAGAACTTCTTTTATTTGGCCCCAAATTGTGTGTGGTCCTGCGTCCCGACTGGATCGTCTAGTGTGCGTTCTCGCTAGTAAAAGAACATCCTCTCTCGTTATGATTGCGCTCACATTTTTATATCAACTAAGATTCAAAAATCCTGTCCTCTGCAGCAGGAGTAATATTGAATAAGAAATATATTATTATTTTCTGTGTCAAGAACGCAGCAGCAGATGTTTTCTGTTAAACAGCAGGACTGCATGAAAAGTACAACTTTATGCACCCAGAGTCACCCGGAGCATCAGCAGCGACTTTCTATTACACAGATAGCATCCGTCTATGATACAAAGATGAGGTTTTTACAGGAGCAAAATAAAGAGGCTCCACTTCAGAAATAAACTTTATAGGCTGCTGGTTCAGATTATGTTCCAGAGATAAGCACTGTGCTGCTGAGACGCGGCTGTAAAAAGTGTTCAAACATAAAAACATGAATAAATAGAAATTCCAAAGTGTTATGTTTACTTTTACGCTCTGTTCAAAACTCTTAAAACCCAACTGGAAATGCTCAGTTTGTGTGTATGTCTCACTCCAGCTATGTGTGTGTCCCAAAAGACTTTGTTGCCAAAGTTATTGGGCTCGCGTTCCACACCACACCTCATTCTATTAATCCAGAACATTCTCTATTGAAACTGTCAGTCAGGGAAAAGTATATTCCACTCTCGCACGTATAATGTACACACACACAACTTCACAAAATGTTGTCTTCTATTTTGACCTTTGCTGCAAAAGTATGAAACGAGGCCAGTCATAAAATCTGAGTCAGGAATATCACAGCCTGGATATTCTGACCCTTTCTCACTCCCTTGCTGCGTGTCCTTGTTAAAACAGGATGGGGGGTGGAAGTGTAAGAAATGTCAATAAGGCGCACACATACACGCACACACACAGAGACACACACACACACACACAGATAAATAAGGAAGCTCTCTGTACTGTATAAAAGCACTGCCTTAGAACAAGCAGTTAGGACTTCTGTAACTTTCCGAGGACAGAAAACCTTCGCTCTAAGATCTATCGCACAACTCTCATCAACCCAATCAGGTTTGAACAAGTAGAAACTTTCTTGGTGTCAGTGACACAGTGCGAACATTAGAATTAGCCATTACCCTCCTGTTTCTTTGAACAAATGAATTAATGATCATTAATTATTCTATCAGACTGGAGCAAACATGGCGTATTTTATGGTGGTTAAGTGGAAGCAGGGTCCCAGGTATCGTCAGGACGACTTGAAGTCTATAACGAAATGACTCTCCAGGGATCCCACATCATTATGGGAAGGTAGAGTAGTTCTTGTATCCCAGGAAGTGAAACAACTTGAAGCTCAGCTAACAGAATTTCAGCTCTGGCAAACAGCATGCTGGGTGCCATATGAGTGCACGCACACGCACACGCACACACACACACACACACACACACACACACACACACACACACACACACACACACACACACACACACACACACACACACACAATGATAAAACATACTTTCACTGGAAGTGAGGCGCAGACACTCTCACCCACTCTCTCTTTCAGAGAAGCCAGGCAGAGATAGTGAGAGCTGGTTGGTATGTGCTGTTCAGTATGAAAAGCTGCTGCAATAAAAGTAAGAGCTAATACAAGGGGTCATGAACTTCTTCAGATGTGTGTTTGTATAAAGAAAAATAAATGAAATATGTATAACATTTTTCCTCTACTTGAGGGCAGGACTACTTTAGGATGCAATATTGATCGCAGTGCGTCGCTCTTCAAGCGGCGCTCTAGTCAAACTACACTTTATGAGCTCCCAGTCATGGTTGATATAATGACAGGTAATATGGCTCAGTGATGACACTTGTTGCCTCTGGTATCAAACAGGCCATGTGACTTGATGAGGAGACTCCGAGTACAATTTTCTGATACAAACGCAGATCAAGCACAGATATTAGCGTCAACATTTTCCCAAATACTTATTCAATGGAATTTTATTACGAGTGTATTTAGAATCTACAAGGAGAAAGATGTTGGTTTTGCCCTTCCCATCATCTGCAATAGCACCGTTTGTTTTTCCTCTTCTTGAGCTCATGCATAGTCCAACAGTGCTGCAGAGGCCATCAAAACTTTGCACAGTTTACTGTAATTGGAAGAATTCACAAACGTTAACTTTGGAAAAACTTACACTGGACCAAGATGGCCTTTGCAGCAGCAACCATCTTCTTAAAATGTAGCAGCCAATGACTGGAGCCGTAAAAAAAAAACGGACTTGATTAAAACCACTAATCACAGCAGCCCTAAAAGTAACATTACTGACGTTTGTCCTGAGGCTGTCTTTGACTGTTTCTGGCAGAGAGGTGCAGGATGTTGTTGTTAGAGAGTTTAGAGACACTAGAACTGCATCTAAGGGTCTGTGTTCAGCCAGTGTACTGCATAGATGGTGGACAGTTGTACAGTTTAATAGTGACTTTGTTTATCCTGTTGTACTATTTATATCCAATATTCAGTGATGGTCATCACTATTAATGAACTTCAGTTTTGAATGTCTGGGTACCTGCTATCACATGCTGCTTATAAATAGCAGCATGTGACCAACTAAAGACTGCGACCCCACTTTTAGTGATTTGGATAAAGTCTTACTATTAATCGGTATCTGTATTTGACCTGAAGAAAAAAACATGTTGGTAGACTCCTTGAAATGGCAGAATCCAAAGTTGAGCCAGGTCTGTCAGTGCTGTCAGAGAAGGAACAGTTGTACCTGTCAGTTCCAGATAAAAGAAGCTTTTACTATTGATTAGCAACATCCCAGTTCACCTTATTATCCAATTCAAGATCCATGAGAAAGTCACTGGGAATGTGTCAAAGGCTGACGCTTTCTTTCAAGGTTAGAGGTGTATTACAGAGAGAGAGAGAGAGAGAGAGAGAGAGAGAGAGAGAGAGAGAGAGAGAGAGAGAGAGAGAGAGAGAGAGAGAGAGAGAGAGAGAGAGAGGGAGAGAGAGAGAGCGAGAGAGAGAGAGAGAGAGAGAGGGAACCCCCCCACACACAGGAAGCAGAGGCAGACGGAAAGAAGCAAAGAGGCTTAAAGAGACAGACTTTATTCCATGTGTGCTCATTAAAATGTGATTGAAGGTGCGGCTCAAACTGTCAAACAATTCTTGTGTCACCCTCCAACATGCATATGCATAAATGTATTCATTTCCACTCCCATCTCCCTCCGTCTCTCGTCCGTCAATTAAAATGGAACATTCGCATAGCCGATCTCCCTTTATTCATCGCAATGACTGGCCATTTGGTTTCATTATTCAATCCGTGTTCTTCCCCCCCCCCGCTCGATCACAGGGACTGGCCTTGCCAACACACACAAACATGCACGTATCGCTACAAAAGCACAGAAACGTGAAGAGCGGAGAAAATGAGGAGGGTGAGTCCATCACTGATTGTCATTAAGTGGGAGGATTTCTGCTCCAGACCTTTGACATAAAAATGCAATGCATTCCTCCTAGACATGTACAGATTATATAGATGTAGTATGTGTTATTGACGCAGTAACTTATATTATTAACATACAACTGTTATTATAATACAAGTTTTAATTCTGTTTTCCCTGGCCTTATGTTGACAAAGGACCTTATTCGAATAAAACTTACTGTAGTATTGTATACCGAGTACAGTATCAAGCTTTTTGCCCTTAAAGGTCAGGTTGGTCAGTGTTTCTGAAACGTGGTTTGTCTTATTTGTTGAAATCCATTTCTCATCCAGATAGCCGTGAAACAAAAAAAAGCCACCATGTTCCAAGATTATCATTCATTAAAAACTAAAAAGCACATACGGTACAAAGGGGACCTTGTTTGTGTCGCTGTGAAGAGTTTAATGATTACATCCTTTCATATTTAATATAGTAAAGAAACAAAAATCAGTTGTAAAGCATGATCTGATCTGATGTCAGGCTTTGCTGAGATGTGCAAACAGGGGCACTTTGTAGCAGTAACTGTATATAATTAGGTTGTGTTATTACACATTTCATATGATTCAGGTAATCTCATCCTGTTTGTTGTTTTTATGAATCTGTTTGTCATTTACCTGTGAACAAACCATCTGCAATCCCCTCGTGTGTAATATCATTTATCTGGATTATGACTCTGAATAAAACAAACCTCATCAGTTTCCAAATCCTCTGAGATTTGTGAATGTTTGCCTTGCAGACTGTGTTGTGAAAGCTTCTGCAGCTGAATGGAAATACAGGCTTAGTATCAGTGGAGGATACTGAAGTAGCTGATGCTGGTGCCTCACCATGCATGTGTTATTGAGGTACACAAGACAGAAGCCCAGGTAAACTGTGCTTTAAGTCCATTTATGAATATGACTTTCGTAGATTAATTCAACAGTTTCTACGTTTACTATAGAAATGCTATTAGAATTTGACTTTCAAATCAGAGTTTCTCCTTCCAGCTACTTATATCCTGTTTGTGTTCAAACTTTAAAAGAAAAACTTTAAACCGAATAAAAGGGATAAAAACACCATCTGGATTGAATCTCGTGTCTCTCTTGTGTTTGAAAGTCAGCCTGAAACAGGACGTCCAGCCAGCTGTTACCCTGACAACACTGTGGCATCTGATTGGAGAGCGGTTGCAGCGCCAGAGAAAATGGGTGCAAAGTTGGCAATGACGGGCTACAACCAAGGCTAACATCACCCAGCAACGTCATTCAGCTCAGCAGCAGTCTGTCCTTAAAGCAAAACACCCTGTCCAATGCTGTTTTTATCCACTTGAACTTTTCTTTTCTGACCTTCAACACTCAGAAATTACTCACTCTCCCAACTACACCCTGACAGCAGAGACACACCAACACAGAGCCGCACAGTCACCGGGATTCTTCTCCGCTACAAGTGGAGAGCAACACTGTGGTGCTGACCGTGGTGCTGAATTCTAGAGTCTGGATTATAGCTGAAGAACTCATACAGTGGGGGTGGAGAAGAGAAACATTTTATACGCTGCCACAGGGTCCAACATTTGCATCTGACACCTGGCACTTCGATTAAATTCGACAAATTTAACAGAATAAATGATGTCAGTCAACATTTGTGAGTTGTTGAAATAAGCCTATTTCACTACTCGATTGACCCTTGATCGATTGATTTCACTATATCTCAACACAAGACAAAACATGTTGTGATGCCATTTTTGGTGCCAGGGACCTTTTTTCATGCTTAACTTTGTAGTATGCACTAACTGTGGCAGCACATTTCCAGTATCTTATTAATATTTCTGCTGAAATAAAATCTCAACTCCAACACCATGGTGACTTACTCAGACAGGCAGTTAGTTGACGCATCTCTTTGCTCACTCTCTCCGGCCCAAGCTGGGTTAGCTTTTATCACAGCCTGCTTCCTTCTCAGTTACAGTGCAACCTACATATTTGAAAACATTCCTGTACCCTGTTTCAAAGTAAAAGCACTCTGGCATTTCTATTTATTCTAAGGTTTTTAATTGTTATTGCAGGACCGGAAGATGCATGGCTTCATAGAGTAGAATCCTAGCATTTAGTACATAGGCTACTTTTATTCAAGGAAACACAGTAGTTATACCAGAAACCTCCCGTAGCAGCTCTGCAGTGGCCCCACAGAGGACAAACTCCCCATGCGAACAAAAGATGTAAACAAGAAGCACCAGATTATCAACGCAGCTGCACACACACCTAGTGGCTCAAGAGATGAGCAAACTGAACAGTGAATACAATGGAGTTCAATACAATTCCCTCAGGGCTCAACTATTCGTCGCCATTACCAGCAATTCCCAGATGTTTGAATGTCGTACACAAGAGTGCAGCAGGGGAGTTACTCAACTGCAGACAATGACAAAATGATGCAGCAAGGAATATGGAAAGGCACTAAAAGTTACATGTAACAGATCTGACACATCTTTGTGTCAATCTCTCCCTCCCCTCTTCCCTCCCCCCCCCTCTCTCTCCCCCTCCATCGCTGTCTCCGTCTCTCCCAGGAGCATCACATGAGCTGCAGCAGCAAAAACCTCCTGAATTATTGAAGCCGACAAGACATCTCTCAAACCCTCAAACCCACACACACAGACACACACACTCGCACACAAACAGTAACTGTATATCTGCCCTCAGGGGGAAAATGAGATAATGACGAATTCAATCTGACATGGTTTTAGAGACCATAAACATCAGAGTGAGAGAAGGAGAGGAACAGAAGGGGGAGGGGAGAGATGCTGACACTGATGGAAAGGAGGGCTGGAGAGGTGTGAAAAAGAGAAAAAAAACAGACTGCCCATGATTTATTTCACATGGTGACACTCTGGGCTGGGGAGGCTACTTTCCCATGTGATGGGAGCAAGAGGGCCCACTTGTAAATAAAATCAGCGGCATGACATCATTGATTAAGCTGCCTCCAAAACAAAATGCGTGGCCAGATAATTTATGACAAAGTGCAATGTGTAAATTGAATGCTGTTCGTATGATCATCTGCATCAGCTATCCCCGTGGGCATGAAGCGATGACCGCGTCCATCATCTCAATAACAACTGCTTTGATTACAGGGAACAAGTAGAGGCAGACACATGCAATCAATCGCAACACAAGGCTGCTTTATAAATCAAAAGATATAACCTCATTACACGGCAGTGAAACCAGCAAAGAGTGTGGAGGCAACATGTTACAAGACACGAAAGGGAATGGATTGACTAACAAAATGAACAACACCAATAAATATCTGATTATATCTCATGTCCACATTTATATTGACTAACCATTACTGTTTACAATGTCCAGTGTGTGTATAGTTGTGTCTATGTGTTCAGTTGTATCAATAGAGAGCAAGCAATGACTAGTTATTGTTTGAAAGAACTGTTTGGGTTAACAGACCTGCCTTGACTTCTTATCAACTTATTAAACTTTAATCAAAGAGATGAAGGATGAATGAAAGGCAGCGCATGAATTCTATCCAGTTTTGAATACATCACAGGCATCATCATGGATAATTGTTGGGTATGTTGGTGATCTCTTGACTTTACTGCAAGCGCCACCATCTTGTTCAGAGCAAAATGTAGTTGCTGACAGCTATTGAGTAGGTTGTGATGAGAATTGGCACAGACATCCATGGTGCCCAAAGGATTCATTATTTCTCCTGACTTTCAATCTAACATCATCATTTGCTGAACATTGTATCCAATACTTTAGAGTTGTAGAAAGCCCCATCATCTATTCATTTTTCTATAGACAACAAACCTGATCTTTTGTGCATCAGCAGAAGCCCCCATGTTCATCGAACAACAAACCCCAAGTTGTGAAAAACTAGTAAGTACTTAGTCGAACGCTATAATTCTAAAGAGAAGGTGTGTGTGCTCCGACCTGCAGAGCAGAGTCACATCATAGAGAAGTGAAGTCTAATCACATGACGGGAGGCGAGTGGACCGACAAGACAATGATGGAGCAATATAACAGATTTAAAACTGAGGACATTAACTTACACTGTGCACACATACTTTAACAGTATACGTGCTAAACATTAGCATGTTCGCATCGTAAGCATGTTAGCAAGCTGATGTTAAAATTTAGCTGTAAGAGTCAAAGGAGGAGATGTGATAACAATAAACAAAGAAAACATATTTTTCCCAGTTCTATGTTCACTAAATTATAAGCCCCACTAATCCCTTTTTGCAGTAAAAAAAAAAAATCATATCATGGTATCTACATCCCAAAGATATTATTCTACACTCCCAAAAAAATGTGGCCTGCACTCTTTCCCCTTGATATTACAGTTAGAGAGTTTATCGTCATTGCTGAATAAATATATATGCTTTAATTTCAGATGAGCTCACACACTCCCAAGACCTCACACTTCCCAGCACAACAATACTTTGTGTGTGCCAACAGTACAGGGGCTTTACATTTGGCAGCCCAACAAGCAGGCAAATAAGGCTGCTATGGCTCATCTCCACTCATAGATTCAACTTATAAACCTGATTAGGGGAAGACAAATCCAGCACTGGCATATGGAGAGAAGTGGAAGGAGCCAAAACCCCCGGAGGAAACATCTGATCACACACAAGACCCTGCACACTGTGCGGAGGACGGCTCAACACAAACAACAAATACATACAAAATGATTACATCCATCTATGTTTTAATGCACAAAACATGCCATGCATAATGTAATACTTTCCAGTTTTCTTCACACATATTTTCCTCCCCCTTCCTTGAAAACCAGCTGCTACAGACACAAGCGAAAAATCCTACATTATTGACATATGTTGGCAGAAAGCTGGCTGCCTGTCATTAGTATAAATAGATTTTCTAACAACGGTGGCAGACATCCATGAAGATGAAATATGGCGTAAACACAGCCAGGACAGCTTGAAGCCATATGGATCAAAACCATGTGTGGCGTAATGGCACATAAAACCTGCAAATTAAATTTAGAGTGACTCTGCTGCAATGATTAGTCGTTTAATCAGAGATGATTGACAGACATTTACTTTCGATGCAGGTTCCACAATTTGAAATGTAAAGATTTGTTTAGTCTAACATCATTGTAAAATGAATATCTTTGGTATGAGGCCGTTATTGGGACAAATAAAGAATCCTGTACATGTCGCCCTGAGCTCTTGATCACTATTTGTCGACATTTTGTGGATGAAATGATGATCAATTTATTGGTAAGAAAGTCATCATACTAATCAATAATGGATTGTTCATTAGTTGTAGCCCCATAATAGGTACAGTATATAGATAGAACAGAGATGAACAGAGAATACTGTGTATAGGAAAGGGTAGGTGATATGGATAAGGGGGTCCTTCATCACACTGTAGCTTTTCATATTAGCATGCTAACATTTGCTAATTAGCACCGAACACAAAGAACAGCTGAGGCTTGATGGGAAAGTTGCTGAGTCATACATCAAAGTTTTGATCTATTAAAGACTTAAAGTTAACATGTCATCCTTCAACAATTGAATGGAATTTTTCCTGCGAGGGACATTACTGTGGTTGACCACATGGTGGTGAAAGAGCAGAAGTCAGAAAACGGGTCGGTAAAGGACCAAAGCGGGATTGATCCTCTGGTGACCACGTCTGAACAAAGGTTAATGGAAAACAGTTAAAGCATCACTACTGTCTGTGCCACTGTGGCTAAAAGACTGATATTGCAGTGAACAACTGATTTAGTCGCTGATTTACAACATTGACAGTGATGATCTAACACATCCTGAAGGATTATCAGATAAAATGCGACAAAATCTCAACTGATGGGCAAATCTAAAACACATTAAATGATGTGATAGTATATGTCATCTCAGCCATGTCATGCAGCATAGGTGATCTAATGCAATCCGGCTTTATCCACAAGAGTTTGTCATGTTGCATTTTAGTACTAATAGTAGTCGAGTATGTTTCTCAAGAATATGATTGACTACTGCAATGCAATGATGTTCAGATACAGTATAGTGATAAGTCTGAAGGTGTTTCTACGGTGGCTGGGAGAGCTCAATTCACTGAAACTGAAAAAATAGACAAAACACAAGCAAACAAAAAACTCATTAACTTGACAGCATATGCCTGGACAACCAAATGCTTAGGAGAATACATGCTTGTTGTTGCCATGATGATTCATTAAGATTAAACATTGTGATTGCACCATTCAGACATTATTCCTGATATCTGCTGTTAACACTGCAGTGATTCTGTAGCTGTTTCTATATTTAGTTGTTTTCTGTGAATGAACTTGTGTTTTACTTTGTAGCATTTTTCGCTAAATGTGGCACATTTTATGAAAATTAGGGTGTTTTCTTAATTTGCTTGTGACTTGTGTATTTAAATGTGGATTCTTCAGCTGCAGTGCGTTGAGCTCTGAGGACCATCGTTGGTTTCTGCGTCTGAGCAAATCAAAATCCAACACACACACACACACACACCTATTGATGATGGAGTCGACATTTCTCCATCCATCTGTTCTGTCCACAGTCTCTATGGGCTTCACATTAAAGTTCCTCCTCTTCCTCCCTTCTCTTACATCTCTCTTTTTTTCCTTTCCCGTTTCTTATCGTCAGCCAAAATTACAATTCTGTGGCTGCCAAACACACACACACACACACACACACACACACACACAGGCACGCACGCACACACACACACACACACACACAGGCACGCACGCACACACACACACACACACACACACACATAAACGTATTTATCCTGATAGGAGACACTGACCTTTGTCTACCCTGCAACCAAACTGTCCTCTAGTGTATTTGTGTTTGTGTTTGTGCTTGTGTATGTGTTGGCGTGGGTCTTCCTGACTTTTCACACTCATTGATTATATCAAGGCTCCAATCAGGGTTACCAGACCCTGTAAATTTACTGATCGATCCCTGCAAGAGCCTCTGGGTGGATGGGCAGCTGTGTGTCTGTGTGTGTGTGTATATGTGTGTGTGTGTGTGTGTGTGTGTGTGTGTGTGTGTGTGTGTGTGTGTGTGTGTGTGTGTGTGTGTGTGTGTGTGTGCGTGTGTGCTAGTGTGAGCATATAACCATGGAGAGAAAGCAGCAAAGAGATGTGAACATTTTTCAATACACAGTTTAAAGAGAACTACCTGACACAGAAAAATGCACTTGTCCCTCTTCACACATACAACCACAATCCTTCAGCACAGAGATTAGAATCAGCATTTTCTCATTTGAAATCAATAGCCCAGTGAGAAATGTGCAGGCAGGAGGAGAGCATGCAAAAGACAAAAGGGATGAAAGGAGCAGACAGCGTGAGAGAGGAGGTTTATTTTGAAGGGCACTTTTTCATTAGGTATAAAATGAGAGATGAATGAGCCAGAAGAAAGAAAAGGCGATAAAAGAAAGGGATGAATAGGAGTTATAGAGGGAGATTGAGAGGAGGAAGAGAAATGGAGGAGAAGAATGATAATTGAGACTGATCGCTGTCTGGTCAAGTCTTAACTGTATACTGTATGTGTGCTGTGTGTGTGTCTGTGTGTGTGTGTGTTTGTAGACGAAGGTGACTCCAGGGTTCATCTTGTCTAAGCTGCTTCTCTAAACCACACCCCACCCTTCCCCCTCGACTGTACAGCCAACCAATCAGAACACACACACACACACACACACACACAGACAGACACACAGACACACCGATATAACAGAAGACGGCCAGTTAATTTGGATGCAGTTGGAAGCTCCCAGGTGTGAAAGCTTATACTGTGAGGTGGAGTGGAGCTGAAAAAGAACACGCACCGTCAGCGAAAGCATTTCCTTTATAGATGGGAAAACATGTGGTACAAGCGACCCGACCAACCACCTTTGATTTGGAAATAACAGTGTCACTACCGATGGTTCCCTGGTTGAAAACCACGTAGTAGCCCCTAAAAATGATTGAACATACACACATGCAGAGTTCTGGGGTGTGTGTGACTGGCAGCCCCTGAGAGAACGTTGTCTCCGAAAGGAAAATACTTCCGATAAAAGATGACAACATTTAATTCTCACCATGAGACAGAGCTGACACAGGCCTCTGCATACACCCAACACACACACACACACACAGCAGTTTTCATCCTCCTAAGATTTTCGACTTGCCAACAGGATCACCAGCTAATGAATAGACACCCTGGCGATGACATGCATTTCCACAAAACACACGAGGAAATGATCCGATTTTGTTCACTTCACAGCATGAAAACAGGAAGGAAGACAGGATTTAAGAAGGAAAAGAGAGGGAGAGCAGGGGAAGGAGGATGAAAACAGGGAAAAGCTTCTTTTAAGAAAAACAAACAAGGGACAGAGAGGAGTGGAAACAGCTTTTCCACAATTATACACTCAGGATACGAAACTATAAATACCGATGTTGTACTGTTACATCACTCAAATGTTATGACTTTAGTTTTCCACAAACTCTGCAGTGATAAAAATAGTTTAATTCCTAATCATAATACAGTGTTTCCTCTACTGGCTGCAGAGGGCATATGGGATTGAGGTCGGCCATTCTGACACACTGTTCTAAAAACATCGTTAAGAAACAGTGGAGGGCCATAATTATCCACTGACACTGTTTATTAAGGACATTTAAGAAAGTGGTCTTCAGAGAACCGGAGACAATGAACTGGAGCTACATGCTACATGGGTTAGTGTGCGGCCGTGTGAGATTAGATTTATTATTAAGATTTTGTGTTATTCCCCATGAAGCTACTTGTATCAATGCTCCAGCTGGGGCCCTCATACCCACTTCTGTCGAGACCGGAAAACTTTGATGTAGCCGACAACACGAGGCAGCTGTGGGCTCACAACAAGAGTTGACCCCTGCCTGAAACAAAAACAGAGTCAAACTCTGCTGCATGCAAATGTGTCTAAATGTATGTGTGTGTGTGTGTGTGTTGTGTGTGTGTGTGTGTGGGGGTCTTCAGTTGCATTTAAATTCCACGAAAGCTCATGGAAGTTTAAGTGTTGATTGCATCCTAAGGAAAACTGAAATACCGCTGGCATAAATCACAAGTGATTTGGCAAATGGGAAACAAATGTGTTGTAGCAAATTTTTCAGGATTAAGAAACAATTTAATTGGTCGTAAACATTAGGGTATCCACAGACACGCTGAGCAGGCTCCGAGGCATTCACGAAGCATTACGGAAACAAAGGCACTGCACTAGAAACCAAGATAAACCTCTTTTCTGCTAAGACAACTCAGCTAATTATACCCAGACATTTACACAGCAGCGTGGTTTATAAACAATTGGACCAGCTCAACCAGCAAACCTGTCCATGCAATTCATTGTGATGCCAATATAGTGTATCATATAATATAAAATCCGCTGGAATTCACCTGCAGATGGTATATAAGCAAAAACAGACAAAGACATTGGCTTTATGTTTTTAAACTGAGAGGATTGTTTAAATTTCAGCTGCAGACCTTCCTCAGTCGAGGTAGAATAAAACTGCATCAATCTGCAATTGCACTAATGTCCCAACACATTAAAGCTCACTTACTAGAAAATATGGGTAAACATATAAATCACATCCCATTTTTCCCTATGTTTTCTAGATGAGGCCACCTGAACTCTGACGACTAAACTATTGCACCGGCTCCCCTGCCAACATACAGACGCTCATACATTATGCAGGAGGGAGCAAGTGGCTCATCAGCAGGGATACGAAGTGAAACATGGCAGGCAGAGGCGAGCGGCAGAGAGGAGGAGTCATGGGTGAGGGCAGAGGGAGAGGGAGGAGGAGATAGAGAGGGGCCATGGTTGAGGAAGCACAGGGTCATTCGCTGCTCAGAGGCAACAGAGGAACAAAATAAGAAAGAGGGAAAAGGAGAAAACGTGGAGTTCATGACTCAGTGAGGAGGGACAGGAGGGGGCGGGGCTGTTGTTTGACATTACTACTGTACTTTACATGTTTGTGGAGGAGAATAAACGATTAAAACTATGACATCAACTCATTTAGTTGACGATAGAGATGAAAGATTTCATTCCACGATTAGAGTAACCAAAATTATCATGATGAGTATTACCGCTGTATTTTTAGAAATATTCGAAAATGTTCAAAAGTACTGACATACAAACTGAAGTAATTTCCGCAAGTTTTATATTTAAATAGTACATTTACTATCAATAAAAATAATAATATAGCACCAACACCATATAAAATATGCAACATTAACTTTAAAGAAGGGCGGCCTTACGAGGAAAACTCTCCGAAAGGCAGGTTTAAATGAAACCTAAATAATAAAATAAAATATGCGTATAAAAACAACCATTAAGACAAGAGTATGTGCATGTAAGAACAATACAACCATATGTCAACAAATCTGATGTCAGGTGGACAGTGGATGCTAACAGTTGCTGGCTTTGGCCAAAGCACTAGCAGCTCATGCTGTTACTGTACCAACCAACTCAATAGAAACGGTACAAATAACCATCAGACATTTTACCAGAGTAAACCATGAAACTGGAAGCTTTTTCATCCCTACGTGAAAACCTAGCAGTCACATTATCGGACGTAAATGTTAATAAGTCTGAAACTGCTCAACATTGGTCACCAAATGTCTAGGTCAGCTCCAACCACCATTTTTCCCTGTTGGCCAACAACTTGGCCAACACTTTTTTGGTTTCAGAAAATGAAATAGTGCAGTTTAAATGTGGCTTTGAACACACCATGATCAAACTGGCATTACATCAAGATCACGCTTTCCCTGACTCGTCAAATTAAGCTGGTTGCAAGAACAGTTTACAGAGACACATTTTCCAAATCTAAGGTTGAGCTATCTGTGCTATTAAACTGTGTGGCGCCAGAGAGACGAGGAAAGAAATAACAGGGAAAGGTTGGCATAGGAAAAAAAAAAGACACAGTGGGACAAAAGACAGCAAATGTCTCAGCAGACAAATTACGACCAGCGGGTTTCCCTGTGTGACAGGGCAAACAACACACACACACAACAGCAGCACCTGCGTTTGGTTGGTAGCATGGCTTGAAATATTAAACATAAATGTCACCACCTTTCCCACTATCTATTGCTCCTCCTCCCACCTCCCTCCACTCCGCTCCTGTCCTCCATCCTCCACTGACAGTTTCCTGTTAATGAGTTTCATTTGCACAGCAGACCACGAAGAGGAGTAAAGAGTGGACAGCACACGCATGCACACACACACTCACTCCCACTCACACACACTGCAGGTAGTCAAGCCCTGGCCGAGTGTATAGAGAAATGACTAATACTAGCTTTCAAATCATGGCTTCAGTGCTGTATAGGGAAGACCAGGTTCGGCTAATTAGGCTGACGTTAGCCTTCTGTCTTCTGAAGTCCCTGGCGAATACGTTAGCAGGCAACAAAAGACAACACATTGTTAGGAGAACGATATCAAATGCAATGCCAGTGGTAACACAACTGTCAGCATAGGCCTGTAAACAACTGGTCAGACTAGAGAGTGTGTTAGCTCTGCTACTAAAGCTCCTGGAGTGATATCTTGGTGTTGAGAATACTCTACATATGAAGAACATGAGCTTGTCCTAATTCTGACATCTATAAAAGTTTCTGGGTGTCAAGATTCAGTCTCATTTCGTGTCAACGTACTTAAGAGAGCTCTTGAGGTATCCTAACCCATTTACAAGTCTTCAGCAGATGGCTGTTTCACTTGGCATAAATGGATAGAGGTTTTGGAAGTGAACGATCACACAGAGTTGATTAAATATGTCGTTATATGTGTTGTATGAAGACATGTCCCTAACATCCGCTGGTGGTCACGCACAACCGCTAACATCAACTGGCGGTAGGCATTAATTAGTGCAGTAGAACCTAGGTCCTATGTTCTAAAATGGGGCAGCGTTTAGTTTATGAAGGCATAGAGGTAGGGCTGGGCAATATGGCCTACAACAAATATTGCAATATTTTTCGGCTTTATCGATATATACACAAAATATATCTCAATATTATGAAATCTCCTCTAAATCACTGTGCAAATGTTCAATTCACAAAAGTCCACAGGATGTGGCTGAGCTAGCGGACGTTTACTATTTCCGACGGTAACCTTAACAATTAACCTGTACAATTAACCTAAATCATGCAGAAGACCTTCAAATGGAAAAGAGATATTCACCATCTAGTCCTATATTGTAAAATAGAGACCATCTAAGTCACCATCTTCATGAAATGTTGGAATAATGAAACAGTTCATTAATTTGGTTGTGATGGTCGCTTGCCAGGAGCTTCAGCCATTGTTGCAATGACAACAATGGGGGGTTATTCTATGTCCCCTCTGCAGTGCTACTTCTAATGGGCAGAATTGACCCTACGAAGACTTGCAGCTAGTGGGTTAGCATGCCGTTACAGACAAACAGTCCTTTTCCATGGCAGAAGACATCTCTTAGCGAGTTAGACAGAGACCATGCAATGTTTCTGCTAGAATGGTAATAGCTAATGCTAATGTCGCTTATGTAGCAACACACCACACGTAGAACCTCTTAAAGTAGGTCACATCGTCAAGGAGCACCTCAAAGTTTTCCCCAGGTCCTTATTAAATCTGTATGATGTTTATACAGAGTGAAATATTCAACCCATGACAGAATAGTTTTATGGCTGCACTGTTCCTTCAAATGGAAATACTCTGTGCAGCATTTTGAACACCTTTCCTCAAAACTCAGCGTGAGACTTGGAAAACCTGCGGAATCTCTCCACAAATTCACAGCTGTGTGGGGTTTAAACAATGAGGCTGCAGCAACAGGCTGATCCTGTGTTTCAGTACCACTGCAGCACTTCTGAATTAGAGCTTCCCTCCTCTAAAGCAGATACTTTATTCTACAAGTCATTCTTCGGTCAAGGCTTAAAGTTATTCATAAGAGCATTTAATCGTTTTAAACACTGAAAACCTGAGTTTCAAAGGCTGAGTTTCGAAGCATAAACCAAATCTGGGTCAATCAATCGAGGCAATTTAGACAGAGTTGTACATAAATGCATCTGTTTGCATCTGACCGCACATGGGCCGCTGGTTCTTAAATTAGCCTTGGTGAATCTCGACAATGGATTGACAGTGAACTACACACATACCTCCAGATATAGAAGGTAAGTAGACTAACATGTTCATTCTTTTTCAAAAAGATCAAGTACTGCAGGCTTAAAAGTAGAAACAGCCAAACATCTGACTCAAAAAGACAGAATCGGTAATCAGAGAAAAAAGCCAAAGTCAAATCATAAGAAAAACATTTTCCATCTCATGCAGAGATTTGATTCTCTGAGTCTGACTTTGTTTCCACCAGGCTTAGAACCTGCTGAGTTTCTACAAGGTGGATTAAGCCTGCTGGCAAGTGCTCAAGTACTCACAGGGTGTTGTAGCAAGGGCGTAGTGCGCTCCCACACCGTCACACACACACGCACACGCACACGGACACGGACACACACGCACACGGACACACACACACGACACACACACACACACACACACACACACACACACACACACACACACTATGAAGCTAATTATAATGTCCCTTTTGGCTGTGGATGTTGTGTCGCTCAGCGCAACTCACGTCTCTGAATCTGTTCCAGGATCTGTCCTTGTTGAATTGAGCCACGGTGCTCAGCCATTTGTCGTTACTGTCACCGGAGACCGCCGTTTCTCCGCTCAGCAAGAGAGCCACGACCGGTAGGAGCAGAGAGAGGAACATCTTCTGGAAGTAAAGACGGAGAGAGGGCGTGAGAGTGGACAGAGGAGAGGAGAAGAGAGGATGCTGCTGCTGCTGCTGCAGCTGCAAAGTGTTGGATGAAGTGAGCACTTTGCAGAAACACAGAACTCTGCGCGCTGTGACGCAGAGCGGGTCAGGATGTCACCACAGAACACGAGCCGAAAACAAAACACACGCTGTTTACGTTCGGAGTGTGTGGAGAGCGCTCACTTTACCGAACGGCTCATCCATCTTCTAATCGGATTACAAACATTGGAGAGTTGTCACCGCGGCAGATGGGGCGCAGGCGAATCCTCCAGCTCACGAGCTTCCCCATCCTCCAATTTAAAAAGCAATTAGCGGCGTCAGCACTAATTTCAACCCCCACGGAGACGGAGCATTGTCTTGGCTTCTTCTTCTCCTTCCACTCATCCATCCCGCAAAAGCACCAGCACCGCGAGAGCCGACTACTGACTTTAATTTCCAATTTCTAATTCTTTCTCCTTTTCGGACAAAGCGCGCGCACGGTTGATACGAGTGCGTGTACCTACCTGGGATAGTTCGTCGGTGTCCTATTCCGATTCCCGGGGGAAAATAAACCCACGGCCCCGGGCACTCCGTCCGGTTTCACCCGACTGCTTATAGGACTGACGGCGTGAGGGAGCTGAGAGGACGAAGAGCGGACCAGGAGTTTTCTCCTCCTCCTCCTCGGTCACCAGACACCGCCTCTCTCTCTCTCTCCTTCCCTCCCTCTCCCTCTCTCTCTCCTACCAACGCACTAACCGTGTCATTGATTTTCAGCAGGGGGTTTATGCATGTTTCTTTTGCGTTCACACCAGGGTGCACACATTTGGGAGCCCTGTCAGAGAAAGTCGTGTTGTTCAGGGTGCACAACACAAATCATTTTAGTCACACATCCCTGCTGTTGTGTGTCCATCATAGTGAATACAATGAAGTTATATTTTTAAAGAAATTTGTGTTTTTGTGCCTCAGTGAGTTGTTGGTCTTTTTCAGCACCATGGGCAGAGACAGGCTGCTCTTGTACTTATATGAAAACACATTTCTTAAATGGGCCGTGTAAGTAGGCCGTTCATTTTTCTTGGGGGGGGGTATAACTATATGCAGTGTGTGTAAATATTTAATCTGTGACTCTCTGCTTTGACTCTCGCTGTTTTTTTTTTGTTGGCTTTTGGCAACACTCTTGTCTCAGTCTTTTCCTCCCCCTTCTCTTTGCAGGGTGTGTGTCTGGATGGGACTGGAGTGGAGAAGATAGTTTCTGCTTTGGCGCCTGTGTGGTACAGTTCAAATCTGTTTTATTGACCTGTTTTGGCACAAAAGCAGCCAGGAGACCGATACGGCTCCTTATCTCCCACAGTTTCTCATTAAAAAGCTTCTCTATTCTAATAAAGACAATTCCCTTTAGTTCTGATTGCACTTTTGGGAAGTTTCACCAGGAGTGATATGAAGCCAGCTCGCACTGCGTGAGCACTGTTGGTTTTTGCCAACATTTGAATGTACATTTATATTTTCCTCATAATTTAATGAACCTGAATTCTTTCTTTCAGTCATAGTTCTGTGTTTTTTGAGTGGTATTTCTTGCAAGAAAATTAAACCCTATAGATTTCAAGCCAGAGTCAAATCTCATTAATAATGTAACAGGGTAAACACAAAGAAAGGTTAGACACAGACTAGTTTGTAACAGTGTTTTTTTAATGGGGAAATGTGAGGTCCAGGTTTTATTGAGTAAAAATAATAATAATGATGATTCACAGATGCACTACTTTTCTTTTCAGTATCATGATGGCTTACACTTTATCTACTGGATCAAAAACAATATAATGATTAGCTTTGTAGTAATTGTACTTAAACTATGGGTATTGCAGCAAACACAGTATCAATTTTCTGTATATGTTTTCATACAATACACGTTTTCTTTGGTCATTGGTCAACATAAGATGAGACTGAGAGAATCAAAACAAATTAAGCCAATGAAAAGTTATCTGATGTAGTTTCAGTTATATACTTTAACTCACATTGTAAAAGTCTTGCAGATTGGACTTCTGAAATTTAAGTATTGTATAATAAATTGGCTTTGCATGTCCCAATCTTTCATTTAATCACAAAAGTATTTGTTTCATTTGGACTTTAGCACAACATACAGTACATCAACTTCATATTTACAGGATGGAGTTTGAAGTCTGCACAACATCGGCTATGATGAGACCTGATGAGGATATTTCTCACTGTGCCATCTTGTAGAGGAAGTGCCGGGTAAGTGGTGGAATTAAGCTCATGAGCAGCTTATACTCTGAGTGATTATGAGACACTTGATTTTGACATTCAGGAGTGCTGACATGACATTTATATGCAGCATATGTAAATAGTTTTGCAGCCTGTGTTAAATGGGTCCTGTGAGATTTACAGTAAACCTGGATAAGGTTAGGACAGGTTGAAAAGGAGATCAAGCGTTTGTCCTTCAGCTGCTGCCGAATGACGTCTTTACATTTACAATGAAATTTAAAGAGATCCATGTATATAACACCAGCTGATATATATTTTCAATAAATATCTTCAAGCAGCTGGTGGTTGACGAAAATTTTCTCAAACTTGAGAATTAAAAAAAAAAAAAAAGATATATGTATATATATATATACAGTAAGTGAGGGAGATGTTTGAAAGTGAGCAGCGAGGGTGTGATAGACTGTTTCCCAATGAGCTTATCTCCAACTTAACTTGTGCATGAGAACTTCAGTTCCACTTGAGCAGCTCCAACAGCTGCCTGAGAGCCGACCACGAGCATAAACCACATCAGCATCTGAGATGATATCAGCCCGGGCTGTCCCACCGCTGCGAAATGATGCAAAATGATGCAAAATGTACCATTTCCATCACACAACAATTCACATTTCTGCTCGGTGATCCTGGGGGCATTTGCAAATCCAATCACACCTCTGACGTTCCACATAGGATGAAAAGAGAAAAGTCAGAGAGCATGAAACTCACCAGCAAATGGGATAAAGTGTATAAATGTCTCAGCATCCCGACAGATGGCTCTATACGCAGGGTACATATCCTAATCAGTTCCTCATCAAGGACCTCAGTGGCAGGAAACAGAAAATGTTATTGACATGCCCGATCTAAAAAAGGGGCAAATTTAGCATCCGAATAATACCGGGATGATGCTGAGCATGTAAACGCATTAAATCACGACATATCTGACTTCAATGGGTTTTGATGTTTTCTCTGTGGTTCGGGCACTACAGCGTTTATTTGTCATCGTGAAAGTGTTTTTTTTTTTTTGTCATTTCCTCAATGTTCATGTAAAAAGCAGGTTTGTCAATGTTTGGTAAAGTTTGAAATCATCATAGCTTTTCTTTGTTGAGCTAAAGACCAAGTTTTAGAATAAAAAATGACACAGACAAACAAAGTATGAACCAGCCTTTAATAAAATGATATAAAAGGGAATTACTTATTACTTTCAAAGGGTGTCAACTAGGTCTTGATTTTCCTTTCACCGAGACATCATTGGCGTATGTGACGCTGTTACAGCCACAGATGAAATACAAGCCCAATATATATTTTTAAATGAGATATATGTTCCAGGAGCCATTTTCAGACATGCACTGAACTGAGAGAGCCAATGTGAGTGGGCGTGCTGATGACATTTCTAACATAAGACGAATGCAAACTGGAGAAAAAGAACATCTCAGGATCAAAAAGAGGAACACGTAGGAAACCCATGACAAAAATGTCCACTTGGAAAGATGAGATTTGATTTAAGAGCTTTAAGGGCCGATTGCAGATTCGATGTCAAGAAAACCCAAACTTGTGATTTCTGCAGCATAATATATATATAATGTCCTGCCCCCTGCATGCTCAACTCAGGCACCACCCATCGCCCAAATGTTCCGGACATGTTTCTACTTTGTGAACACATCTGACCCAGAAAATCTGCTGCTGCATTCTTCATGAATAAGAGGCAAAGTGCTTGTCGGAAAGGTCATGTCTGGATAAGTTGACCCGGTGACATAACCGATTTTTTGTTTGACCTCCAATGACAGGAGTATCATCAGGAAAGGCCTGAGTTACCAGTATTTGTAGTAAACAAACACAATGAAATACATCCGATCTCCACTGTCTGAATGAATCTGCAGGTTTTAGCAGTTCGGCTTCTCAATACTGACGGAGCTGAGCTATCTACTCAGCCATGAATACCCCCTGTAAATATTTGAAAGACAACATGAGCCACATATACTTCTATGGTGTCATAATGCTGTTGCACAGTGGCTGCACTTAGTGGAGTGTATTTGAGTGGTGATGTGCTCACTTGAATGAAACTATTCAAATATCCACAAAGCGACGTGTTATTTCTTACTCTTCGAAGCTTTGTCAGTATTTTGGTGTCTGAGCTTTTAAAATATACAAATCAGGACCCCCCCCCCCCCCCACCCACCACCACCCCCCCTGCAGGCCTGTGAGGTTTAATGAAGCCAGTAAACACTTCAGGCACAGGAGCTATTCACGGAGAGATGAACGTTTTGCTACTTGCCACATTTCAAAAACTGAAAGGCAGTTAACTAACAACTCAGAAATAGAGTGACTTTTGTCTGACCTTTGACTTGAAATGAGGAGGCAGGAAACCACTTTCGCATCTCTCTGCTTGGAAAACAATTGGGAGCAGCAAAACGTCCCAGATATGTCAGAATATCCTCTACTTTCTAATCATCAAAGATCTTTAGGTAAATAATGTACACTCCTTCTTCTCTACAACTTAAAACCTCGAAAAGCTTTAGAGAAAAACCCAGCAATTGAACACACAGGATTAAATTGGACCTTTGATAGAAAAACACAAGGAGCATAATTCAGAATATGAGCTCTGTACATAAAGCAAAATAGACAAAGTCTGGGGCCCAACATACTGAGATACATTTACAGATACATTGTAAATAAAGACAAAGAGAGGGAAGCAAAATACAAAGTATAGTCAGCAGTAAAACTAAGTTTGATATATTTTCATACAGTTGACGTCATCTCTTCCTTTGCAGACGAGACGCAGACACAGTGAGGTAGACAGCGTGGTTACAGCCAAGGACAGCTGTGAATAGATATATTTTGAAAAGGAGTTAGCCTACATGATGGTGTAGATCAGCAACACAGGAAAGCAAGTGTTAGAGTCGATATTCCAGAAGAGTGGAGGATACAGAAGAGGAGAAAACAGTTCACTGTTATAAACCAGCAACACCACAGAGAGGTTATCTTCTTTCAGCAACTCACTGTTCGAGAGGACACACAACAAAAAAGAGCAACGCACTGCAATGCAGCATATAGCACCAAAAGCTGCTGTGCCTCCCTCCAGGGCAGCAGTGAAGAGGCAACATGCAAGGTCGCCAAGGTTTCTGGACTCGTGCAGGTGTAGGAGAGGCTAACTCAGGCGGAGTTTCTCACCAAAAATAACAGAAACCCAGTGAGGGATGTTCGACACGATGTCAGGGCAATTATCTGCAATGAAGCAGAGCCCCTTCGCCTCACCTGCTTCTCATGTCCACAACTTTGAGGGCTATTTTGTCAGGGAAAGCACTTAATTGTACTATTTGAGTTTACTTCGTAAGATCATACTCCTGTGTGTTTTATGGTTTGTGTGTCACAGACAATGAAACAACAAGGGAAGGCATTAAGTAAGAGATAAATGAGCAAAACTTGCTTAATTGCACTTCCGTAGCACTAATATGGCACTTACATATAGCACTTTGTAGGTTGGCTTTCTTGCAGTAAATTGTACTTTCTTGATACTTGTTGTTCTGGGTTTGTAGCCCTCATGGTTGAATGCACTTATTGTAAATTGCTTCGGATAAAAGCGTCAGCTAAATGTAATGTAATTGTGGGGTTGGGTACCTGAATCCAGGGACAATCAGGTTCTAGTTCCTACACAGCCGGTACCTAGCAGACCACATTTCCATATTTCCACGCCTGAGCTCTGTACTGAACAAGTTTCCCTGCTTACAGGCAACATAACCACCACATATGTCTAGTTAACATTAAACATAATACAGGTGGAAACACACTCTCTACATGGGACTGGCAGCACTTAAAGTATACAATTAGCTAGTAGTTACCTCAACCTAAAGTCGACATGACAACAAATTACCTAAAACTCAGTGGTAGAAAGTGTGGCTGTATTTCACGTGAAAGGACACCATGACATGCAGCAAATGTCTGAGAAATAGCCAAGAGCAGGGAGCTGAGTGCTGGGACCTAGCTACTGCAGTAGCTTGTATAGTTGGTGGGTGTATGCACCTTGTATTTTGCGTTCTGACAATAAACCGAGAGAAGAAGAGGGAGGAAGGGACAAGAGTTAATGTTAACACAGGATACATTTGAAAGCAGAAGGATGTAGTTGTGGGCTTAGATTAAGGGAAGTCCACATGTGGCCAGTTTTGTTTGTCCATAAAAAGTATTGTGGATGATGCTATTTATACTAAGTTGCTAACCAAGCAGCGACCCGTGGTCTTTAAGGTGTGAATACAGCCTTGATCAGTCCCACGGTTATGTCACACGGACACAAGCTACTTGAATTCAGCACTAAATTGGGAATATTTGTCCGATTTTTGCTAACAGAAATGGCAAAAACCTCAAATGATATGAAAACCTTCAGAGTTGTCCTCGTCTCTGATAGAAGAAGATTCAACCTTGATTGAACCTTTATTTTTTGCTCCGCAGACCATCAGAGAAGAAGGCCATATTTCCTGCTTCCCAGGTTGAAAAGATCCGGGGCCTTCTTTACCCACAGCGGCAGAAAGGAAATGCTGTAAATGACCATGGCGGTGGGCTGGCAGCTGCCTCAGAGTGGGAGGAAATAGATTACCCTTATCACCGTTTTCTCCAAGGAAAGTTGCAGCCGTGAAAGCTAATTACACTCTGGATCCGTGGAGAACAACTATAATAAAGCCCACTGATCCCTCACATTTTATTATCTCTGAACTTTGCTGTGAGGTATTTGTGCGCAGATTCTTACTCAGCGCTCTATGTTTTTTGTGGAACCGTATTGTGTGACAGTCTATTCACTATTTCTTCCCCTGCAAATTCTGCTGCAGGCCAAGGATGTAGGGGTGTTATTGTGGATTCAGAGCTCTTACCACCCATGGAGACTGAAGGAAGACGAGGAGGTGAAGGAGGTTCCCAGTGTGGGACAAGACAGTTTTGTCCACACATTATTCCTGCAGAGAGCCACTTTACCATGATCAAAATAATGCTCGGAAAAGGCTCCCTCAACTCCCTCAGACCTGTCTCATATTTGTAGATCCTGTCAGTCCGAATCAGTCTCTCTCGCCCCTGAACAAATCACTCGTCACTTCAAAAACATTCGACTCTGACAGGGTCTGACTGCCAATTACGAAGACTTTTCTCCCTCACTGTCTATCAATCTATCTTCACGTGTGTTTCATTCATTTTCTTTCAGGCAGGTCAAGCTAATTCCCGAAGAGCGCGCTCCGTCTCATACCAAGACGGCGATTCTTGACATGCCTGATCGAAAAAATGTATTAACATTCCACAAGAAGGCATTTAACATTCAACTGACGGCTTCCGTAAAGTTCAAGTGCAGCCATCAATCGGCAGAACGTGTGAAATAAAAGAACACAATATAAGAGGAATGATTGTCTCTGAAGCGACGAAGGAGGCAAGAGGCAATCCGCATGCAAGTACTTTGATCCTTGTTGGTGGTTGACCAGGTTTGAAAATGACGATTGACAATAAATACAACACACAAAGTAAATTCAGATTGTAAAACTGTTAAAGATCTCAGAGGAGCTCTTTTGCACGAGGGATAAGGGACCTTCTGCTTCCTCTATGTAATTTGCAGACAGTGAGCAGGAGAGGGGAAAACGTGTTAGTGTAAGTGTTATTGATTAATGTCTGGGTTTTGCTGCATAAATTTGAACCACAGGGTATTCAGTTGTCTCTGCTGCTGACTCAGCAGCTTCTTATTGAAGATAATTCTGGCAAATTAGTCTGTGGGCATGAGTTTTCTCACCATTCAATCAATTAGGATACACCAAGAGGGGGCAGTTAAATTAATACATCTGTCGTAGTGTGCACAGTCGGACTTGTGATATGTAAGGAATCTTTGATGATTGATGATTCATGTTATAGGGCCTATTGGAAAGCCGTGTCATGCCACCTGATTAAGTTGGAAGCAGGAGAGTTAAAGTCTTAGTGATTAAACTTTGGCTCAGCTTTGTTATTATACTTTACTGATTGTCTTCAAATTTGTAAAAAAGGAAAAAAAAAAATAATCATACGGAGATTTAGTGAAATCAACTTGTCTTTTCCTTTTAGCTTCATGTGAATATATCATTTGTTTTGCTCATTTCAAACTAAATTACATTTAGACTTATTTTCAGACTTTAGAATTAATAAATAAGAGATATTCCAACTTTCGTCACTGTTATTTATATTTGCAACAACAGTAATTTAAAACAACTTATGTTGTGTGTAAAACTCAGCTTGTTTTCAATGTAACAGAGTTTCTGTTTGAAGAATCTCATCTTTGAGATTTTACTCAATTTTATCAAAGGAAGATACCATATTATTAATAAAAGAGTTTAAAGTGTAAGTTCCTTACTAATTTTGTTCATAACTAATAATCGGGTTCAGATGTCAAATGTGTCAGATAGATCAATCGATTTCTAGTTATTTAGAGAAATTGTTAACCTATTTGCATACACTTCCCACAATCCACTGCATTAAGGTTAAGATTCCCTCCAAGGTGTCAGAAATTCTCTCTTTGTTCAAAACGAAAACCATTGGGTCATGGTAGTTCTATTGAGGAGCAATGGTCCTGGGTTTATTGCGACTGCAGCATCACATCAATAACTGTGAACTATTCCCACACAAACATCAGTTTTTCTAAAACTCCTCACTCAGTCTTACTTGGACTCTATTCTCTGAAAACTCTCATCATCCGTCTTGTCATCCTCCCTCTCGCTTTTCTTTTACTTTGTTTGGCTTTTTCTCTCTTTGTCAGTCTTTCTCATTTTTTTTCCTGCTCCCGCAACCTCAAACCGTTCTGACTGCACACTTCCTCTCCCATCAATCTCCTCTCTTTCCCTACAGCTTTAGGTAGCCTGCACTTTTTCATCCTCTGACTTTATATCGCCCCAGCTGCCCCCCGTCTCTCAATCGCAGGCCCTCAACTCCCTGTAGACTTTGCATCATGGCTCAGGACGAGTGTTAGTGTGGCCCCTCTCCAAATTGTTTTGGACACACACAACTTAGCTGCCTGTGCCAGAGGTCCTTATGTTGGGCAATGACTCAGAAAGCTTCAGTCATGCTCTGAGAAGTACGCAGCTAGGAGGATACAAAACAGGGAGATAACGTGGACTCTTAACCATCTCTCCTGGAGCTCTGAGGCCGGGGCAGGCAGGTTTATACATCAGACGTCAGGTACACAAACAGCATCAAAGCCTCTCCAAGGGCAGTGGAGAGGTTAAATGGGTTGCAGAGTTACAGAAGCATTTCCATTACGCCAGGGCGGCCAGGTCTGCGCGATAGAACCAGCACAATGGCCAATCAAAACAGAGCGGTGACACCCACACAGGTATAATCCATTCATTTCAGCCCAAATTCTGGCCACACACCTGTCTGAGTCGTGTGTGTTGCAGCAGCGCGGGAACAACAGGCGACTCTGTGTGCGACTCCCGAGGGTCTAACAATATCCTGCATGTGAGGCGACATCTGTGAGATGTAGCTACAGAAAACAGCCTGGTTTACACTCCCCCCCTCTTAACTGCATGAGGCCCTGCATGCCCCATCCATCACACGCTGCGGCACCCACCACCACAAATAAATTCTCAGCCTGTGGGAAACACGGATGCTGCTGTTGTCAGGGTTTGAAACATCCCTGAATAATAAGGAAAAAAGCTCAACTAGTTTTGTCATTATTTTAAAATGAGAAAACAACAGGATCTTGAGGGATCCTGAAACACAGAATATCATGTTTAATATGTTATCTAAAGGATAAAAGAATCGGCAAAAAGTTGGGATGGAGATTCTCGAGCGGTCACAACTGTAAAATAGCTGATATGCCCGATCTTAATCACAAACATTTGCTTATTGAGCCAAACAAGCCATTTTGTCAGACAAGAACAAAAAGAAAACAGGTTGCGTTCAAATGTTCCTGGGTTAGGACAGTACACAGAGCTCACATGTGCAGACACTGCAGCTTCATCTCTCCGTCAGTCTCTATCTGGGGTGCTGACTTTATTCCCCTGTCACACACTTGGAAATAACTTTCTGTACGCGTGCAAACACAGACAGTGTGAAATGTAATCCACACCTTCTGTTGCCACAGCAGCCACCTGTGAAGACGCCTTCCTCCGGTCCTCAGCTCTTTCAGCAGAGAAACAAATTAATCACTGGCAAAGGGAGGAGAAATTAGTGGAGGAAAACAGAGGAAAACAAAACAAACATCAGTAGGTGTGTCGTGCTGTGAGCTCATCAGAATCTAGTAAATAAATTAAGCATCTCATCTTGAGATATTTGTAATCTTTTGGTTTTTTTCCATTGTTAGAAATGTCCACTCACTTGGGGTGAATCCTCTGTAAACTCACAAGGGCTCACTCGGACATTCTCCAGAGTTTTTAAATCGGTGGATGGGAGGAAAAACTCTGGAGAATATCTGCAGCAAGCGATGGGTCATTTGTGTTCTGAAATACAGCCCCTTTGTAAAGTTTCAGGATATTCTCCGGAGTTCAGTGCATGTCTGAAAGTAGCTGCTCCACTATGACAACTCACTTGTGACCACTGTGGTTACAACACAAATAAAAAGGTGGGTTAATTGCCCTTTTAGAGCTCAAACTGCAGTAAAACAGCTTATATATATATATATATATGTATATATATATACACAAATATATATATATACATATATATATGTATATATGTATATATCAATGTTACAACATAAATGTGAAGAATTCGAAGAATTGAAGAAAAAAGTTGGTAACTGGAAAGTTAGAATAAACTGAAAATCGCAACATGCGGTGGGGGCATTTCTGTAACTCAAATTAAATAGTGTTTCCACACATGAAGGCAGTGGCCATAAAGAGGGTAATAAAGAGCAATTAGCACTAAGGACAAAAAACAAGCCTCTCACAGGGAGGCTGCTACTGCACCCACAAGAATGCATTAGTGGAAAAGGGTCCGGCTGCAGCATCAGGGGAAAGTGCAGCAGAGGTCTACAAAATGACTGGCAAGGAGGTGAAGAAATCCAGACCACAGTAGTGGATGAAATCTCCTTTGAAGGATTTGAATTGAGTCATCCTCGATCAAATTGTTTCTGGCCTTGTCAAGGGAGAAAAGAGTCTGATCTTTTTTAAACCAATATAAGATTGGTGATGGCAGGGCACCTAAGCCAGTCAAGGCCAAACTTGAATACATGGTAAACCATTAAAAGTGGATCTATTGGATGGCACTGAACGAGTCAGCTTAAATGGATTGGGGCTGAGGTTTGAATTCGGACTTTGGAAAACAATACGATCTTCAGTCAATTCTTTATCGTTGATGTGATAGACAGAGTGCAAAGCTGCGAAATTACATCTAAAGTCCTGGTATGTGTGTGTGTGTGCGTGTGTGTGTGTTATTTGTGTGTGTGCTCACAAGGAACAGCTCAGGAGAGACTTTATTGATCCGAGCCATCGGTCAAATATCAAACACTGGATCATGTTTAACTGAAATCAATTTAAAACGACAGTAGAGAAACAAAACATAATGGCCATCGGTGTTTCAGAGACACTCAGAAAACACTGAAGTGACAGCAAAGATAATGATATCAACGGAGGTGATGTGCATCTAATCATGCTCGTGCATAACTCCCACAGCAACAGTACTATGTGCATTTATTTATTTATATTGTACTGCGAGTGTTGTACCCTGTTGAGATGCCTCTACGAGGTAAACAATCGGTTATCGCGTTGTGTTAAATCTCGTAAGGCAAACTGACTGCACACAACATGTTTAGGGACGTATGCCATGTGACATATCAATAAATTAACTAACTAACAAACAATTAACTAACAAGTTCGTGAAGAGAACAACACGAGCAGGAAAAGAGGTGACGAAGAAGAAGCAAGTGGGAATTTCAGACATGAGCTCTTACCTCGCAGTGTTGCTCCGTGGACAAACACATGTGGCCAAAACAGCTGGACACGTGTTCGATTCCTCACGGCTGGAGTGTGGACGGGGAAGGACGCACACACACACACACACACACGGACCGACTGACCGACTGACTGATGGTGAGAGCTGATCACTCTTCATCCACGTGTTGTGCTGCTGCGGTGTTGTTGCTCCATCTGGCTGTGTGTTATGTGTGTCTGTAGATGTGTGTCTGTGGCTGTGTGTCAGTAGCTGTGTGTTAGTGGCTGTAGATGTTTGTCTGTGTCTGTAGCTGTGTGTCTGTCTCTGTTTCTGTAGATGTGTCTGTAGATGTGTGTATGTAGATGTCTGCTGTAGCTGTGGGTGTGTGTCTGTAGCTGTGCGTCTGTGGCTACTAAGTTGCTGTTGAGACAAACTGTGGCTTCAGAGTTTTCAAACGGGTCCGTGTGATGACCAGTTAGCCCAGTTAGAGGACCTGAGTAACCTACTGGTGTGTGTGTATGGAGCAGGTCAGCGGATTATGTTGTGTTTTGTATTTCTTCTCCTTCTCTTGCTGTTTCTGTGACAGTTCTGTCAACGATTCAGACAGTTGGCTTTCATTCAGCATAAGTTAACTGTATATGCTGTAATGGTTGTTTGGTCAGTATAGGCTGTGACTGTAAGTGGTGGCAGTTCACATCAAATACTGGTGGCTATCACTCTACATTTAGGAGTCAATCCGGCACGACAGCCAAAGCCTAACCAGCCACTGACTTCACTTTCCTGCCATGTTGTCCCACGGTGTCCTTCATTGATCCAGCATTTTCTTGCCTCCACGCCTCTGGCTCGGTCTGTGTTACAGCTTCATTAGATTTGTGGATCTAATTTATTGTTCTGTTGCTGTTTCCTGCAACTTTCTACTTCTCATGCATCTGTGTATTTTCAAGGTTTTGTGTGTGTGTGTGTGTGTTTTGTGGCAAAGTTAAATTGCATATTTTGATGAAGACGTTAAATAGAATTCAGGGCACAGTACAATACAACAAACAACATGTCATAATTTAGCACTGTGCCTTGTTTATATATTGTTTGGAAGGTTATTATTTGACCACAAGTCAGATTATGATACAGGTGAACCAGGGACGGATCAAGGATTTTGCTAAATCAGGGGCACATTTCACACAGGGGGCCTAGCATCCATGCAAATGTCCTTGTGTGGAAGGTGATTCCTTGTTTGCTGATGCATCTGTAGCTTTGACCCCATCACTGAAATAGTTTCAAAAAGGAAATGTTCGAATGTTCGCTCATCTGCTTTTATCCAACACACAGTGAAACTTTCAATGAACGTAATTATAATTTCTGTAGAACAGAGCTCAGGAACATCTGTGAGACAGCAGTCGAGTTGGTAAAACACTTAAACAGCCTCGCTCTGTTCCCATCATCAATCAGTCTTCAACTAATGAAGGAGTGGATTCGATCAAGAGACACTCATTCATTTTTAAGGTTTTTTTTTTGTATTAAACATATCTGACTGAACTTCAGGATCCATAGCCACACTTTCTTATCAAAGAGTTATTAGAAAAAGAGCTTTGTGGGCAGTTTGCCATTATGTGTATATGTATGGTGTTTGGAATCTGAGCCAAACATGGTGTTGGATTATAATTACTTTATCACACCATTAACAGGTTTTAATAATATCACTTTCCCTAAACATCAGAAGTATTGACACATCAGAATAAAGTAATAGTGAACCAGTTAATGACACACGCACAGTCACACTGAAACAGCTCAGAGTCACAGTTTATTGTGCATCACTGCACATCTTCATTGAAATATTGACGATGTATCTGTTTAAGATAATGGACCAAAATGTCTGAGAGGGTTTTGTCAGACATTCTATTGTTTCGAAGACACAAACAGAGTCTCTATTTATCCAGAATGACAGATCTCATTTAAGACTAAAATACAAGTCCATTGATAAATAATGTGTGTGTGTCTGTGCTATATTGTCGCTGTAGGGGTGCGCCTGTTTAATGCTTGTACTTCCGACTCATGGGACCGATGCAAGGCAGCTCATCACTTATTCAGTTCGTCAAAGGGGCGGCATGGTGGTGCAGTGGTTAGCACTGTATGCAAATCTCCCAATGTCTGCAACGGTTTTCTACAGGGTTCTCTGGTTTCCTCCCACAGTCCAAAGACCAAGGTTGGGGGTTGGAGACTCTTAACTGTCCGTAAAGGTGTAAATCAAGCCCTCACAGGATAAGCGGTATAGATAATGGATGGACGGACGAAAATCCCTGGAAGGAACCAGGGCAAGACAAAAATATAACTTAACATCTTAACCAAGGTTTGCTTCTTAACAACATCTCCAAGCTTTAGATCCACATAGACTTTTTTCACAGGAGAGGATCGGTGTCCTGAACATGAAGTAGTTCTATCGCTTGCTCATGACCTTGATTTGCCATCGGCAGGTATGGCTGATATTTTGCCATTTGAGGAACACGTTGTCCAATCAAATAGTGTGAAGGACCTCATGGGGCAGATTCCATTGGATGATGAAACAAGAACAACCGCTTGAACTTCTGTCTCCTGAACTTACATATGACACCACTACCTCTGCTTTATCACAAATAATGTTTCTTTGATTATTCCACAATACAAAGACCCAGCATAGATGGATAGACAAATAGAAAGAAGACATAAAACATCCCTATCAAAATATCATCCATATTCATGGGCTCATAAGAAAGGAAAGAAAGAAAAGATGAAATAATATGAATATAGATAAAATACAATGAATTGTTCATTATCCCCCGGGGGGTTCAACGTCTCTGCATCACTCAGGGGGGAGGAGCATTAATATAAGAAACATACTGTGTAATTCCCTGCCTGTCACTGAATGTCAGTTTAAATATCTTACATTCAAAGGGTGGAATGCAAATCAGTTGTGCATCCACTAAACAATATAGTCCATCAGCGTTAGTGTGTAGGCAGAGCAGTGTGCATTTGATTGCAAATATCAGATTAAGGTTAATTCTTGTTAACTCCATGTTCTTATTTTCCTTTGTCGATTGAATTTCTTCTGTCACCCAATTTCACCAGTCACGCACGCACGCACGCACACACACACACACACACACACACACACACTCACACACACACGTAACTAACTCATTGTGTGTGCACACACAAGTGTCGATGACACATTGTTCCGGTGTTTCTATCTATTTGTGTTTGAATTAAAACTTACCTGTATGAGTGCAAATGTGTGTGGCCCAGTGTTACGTAGTCGTATGGCCAGCTTGCCGGGACGGGTTAAGCCCAGCTTGGATAAAAATTCAGATATTATATTTGGGTTATGTCATTTTGGCTGGGCTATTTTTGTGTGCCTGTATTGGTGGAAAACATTGTTGGATCAAGTTTAGGAATCAAAAAACAGACGCCTGTTGGGTTCGGGTCAGAAGGATGTCACAGAAAATGTCGGCCCAAGCCTAATTGGGTCAGACTTTTCTTTTTTGTCCCTTTCTGTTGCTATGGCTAGGAAACAGTTAAGCAGAAGGGGGCTGCAGTAGAGCACTCCTGTGGCGCAGGCTGCCAACACCTCTGCTCCTTAAAGGTCAAGTTTACATAAGCTCCATGTTGAGCGGAAACACTCAATTAATTCTAATCAAGTGTGCAAACAACTTTGAGTTTAACTGTATATCACGGGCAAACATTTCTAGTCAGTTCCAAAAATATTCCAATATTGTAATAAGTTATAAAAACAAGGTCATTATTCAACAACTACATTTCCTCTATGTTTCTCGCTTCTCTTTTATTAGTGTTGCACATCCTCTGTTTAGGGTTTTTGAAGGTGAAGTGTATTTCTGAATTCAGTGGGAGAGAATCAGTGTAATAGGTTGAATAGTTTCCCAAAAGATACCTTCAGGTTGTCATGGAAAAACAAGCCTGTTACAGAAACTGTTTACTTGGTATAGATGCTGTCCAAATTATTTAATATGAGGCCTGATGAAATAATGCATGCATACAGCATTAAGTGGCATTTAAGTTGCAGAACAGATGCATTGTTTTAACTCGCACTTTATTCTGCCGTCATTATTCAAACAGTTGAATTTAGTCGGTCCGATTTTCTATTAGTCTCTGGTTCCAATTGAGAGAGTGATTGTCTGAGAGCTTTTAAAAATGGCCCCATTTCTACGAAAATGTTCCAAAAGTCAAACCTCGCCCACTTGACTATAAAATTGGACTCTGATAAACTTAATGGCTGGTTTCAAAAAATTAATCCAAGTCTGTGGAAAAGTGTCAGCAGATGTTGCTGCCTCTAATGAGTTCTGCTGGGGTTTTTTCCCTCCTCTCACAGTGACTGCATTTAATCAGACTAAGAAAATATGTTTTTATAGTTTGTGCCTCTTTGTCCTCAATTATCAGCAACGCGACAGATCGTGGATCTGATTTCCTCTTGAGTCGACACTTTCATGACATTTTTACCGAATCTGTGATGAAGCCTTTGAGTATTGAACCCATTTCCGAGATGCACTCCTCTTAAGTTCCCTCTCTTCTGATGCCTCTTTTTTGAGCCACTGTGTCAGCTCACTTCCCGAAAAAAAGAACAAGCATAATCATACAAAATTAATCTCCTGCTGAGATGGCTCATTGTGACCTACTCATCTCAGACAGAAACTTATTTTCTCTACAATACAGAAAAAAAAATGTTAAACATTACTCACCATGACATCCATCCCTCTGCGCGCTTTTTCCAACAATCGTTTAATGGATTGTAAATCCACATTTTCATATGACAAATGTGACGGCAAATCATTTACATTTTACGTTTTTTTCCCCCCCCGATGAATTAATTTCCAGAACTGACTGTAAGGAAAGTATTACAAAATTGGTTACACACAAAATTTTAATACCACTATCAAGCCGGGGAATTTGGAAACCACACCCAGCTTTAACTACTTCAAAAGGTACGGTAATTTAATAGTGTTCCTCTCCTCTCTGATGGTGCGTGTGTGTGGGTGTGGGCTAAGAAATTCTGCGGGAAGAAAATCCAATTACAAAGTCCCTCCAAGAGAAATAATGAAAATTCAAATGGCTTATGTAAATTCTGCCTGTTAAGTGGCTGGGGACAAGTGTGGCGAGTACAAGGCTGTGCACATGCACACAGACGCACATTAGCCGTTTTGCTTCTCCAACACTTTCATTTTCCATATTCTAATCTGAATCCATCATTTCCTCCCTGTCACCTCACTGATAGCACTGCTAATGTTGCTTAATGAAATTTGTTGACAAAGGAACAGCACTCTGTCCTGTTCTCAACATATTGAATTAGCTGTCTGGGGAGAGAGAGAGAGAGAGAGAGAGAGAGAGAGAGAGAGAGAGAGAGAGAGAGAGAGAGAGAGAGAGAGAGAGAGAGAGAAAACCCAAGAGATAGATGACTTCCTCCCGTCACTGTCGGCACACAGAAAACTTCTTACAATCTCTTAAGGTCCCCCTGCCTCAATCTTTCACTCCCCAGCCCTCCCTCTTTTCTTGGTTTATATGGTTTCTATGCACTGCTCACTGACTTAATGCTGCATGAAAATGGTAGAGTGAAGAAAGAGGGGGAAGAGGTGAGTGTGAGAGAGGGCACTGGGGATAGGCAGTGGGTAAACAGAAGGGGGGTGAAGGGAAAGAGGAAGAGTAGAGTGAGAAATGGGGAGATGGGGGGGGGGGTGGAGTGGAGAGAGAGAGGCCCTAATGAGACGCAGAGTAAGAATGAACTATGAGGCAAGGATGTGAGAGATACAAACACCAAGAATGGGGGTGGGGAGGACTAGGACCGGAGAACAAACTTTGAGAGAAAGCACTAGAGAGAGATCCGGTCAAAATGGTTTGGGAAAGCATCAAATAAAAAGTCGAATTGTTCAGGACAAAGGGGAGGAGGAGTGGAGAGGGAAAGAATGATGGTTAAAAAGGAGGAGGAAGGCACTGGACCCAGTCCATCAACTCTCATGAGATGGGAGCACTTTGATGCTAATAAGATCTGGAGTAGAAAGGGTCAAGGTCATGTGTGTATATAATCAAAGATGTTCAAATAAATCTTGGTCCGTCTTTGACTAATTCATAAGGAACAGCTTGCTAGTGAGTCCACATGTGATTTTAGTCTGGGCCAGAGGGACTCATTAGTATAGAGGGGAACTGAACCCCTCCATCGGATTCGCATTGATTAAAGCTTTTATCGTTGGTTATCATCGGCAGACTCTCGACCCGTGCTATTTATTCTTCTGCTTTTCCCTGCTGACGATTCCACGAGAATACTGTAATACCACCGTGACCCTCGTCCTGTTGCCCATCTTTGTTTTAACTGTTAAAGGGAAGTAATAATAGACTGTTATTACCACAAACAGCAGAAAGCAGTTCAAAGATGTATTCACAACAAGGGTCAAAACCAGACTTAATGATGAGGGCATGAAAAGGCAAAGAAGTCCAGTCAAGGGAAGAAAAGAAAAGGAAATCTGAAACTCTAGAAATAGATCAAAAGATAACAGAAACCAAGGTTAGAGAAGATACAAGCACGAGGAAACACCAGTGAACTGAACAAAGAAGCTTTGGCATTGAGGGGAATACAGACTTCTTTCACATCTAAAAATCCAGACCATGGATCATTTGTTTGCTACATTTGATTCCATTAGTTTTGGTTTCACATTGCAATTTAGGGATTGGACCAAATGGTATACGCCCATTCTTTCATCATCACCGACACAGGGTGCATCCACCTATACTTGACTTGGATTGGGTTTTAGATGGGTGTGTGTCTTAAGTCAACTTTTTTGAAAAGTTCATAGAAATCAGCAGTCTTTCTGTTTGAATGACGAAAAATAACAAAAAGGTTCATTGTATTCCCATTTTAATATCATGATGGTTTTACTAACAGCAAAATGATTGTACTTGTCAGTTCAAACATTTTTTCAGAGGCAAAGCAACAACCTACACAGATAATTACAATCATTTCATAATAAAACAAATAAAATAATGCCCTTGACAATTAAACTGCATTTGACTTTCCCCTCCCAGAATGGATGAGGTCATGTTAAGATATATGAGGGATTGTCGTGGTAAGAGAGGAGGCACTTTTACTGTTGGGCTGAGATTCCTCTGTCATTTTATCATAATAAAAATGACACAAGGGGAAAGTAAGTGGGCAGCAGCACAGGAGTGGCAGTAGGAGCTTTGTGCAATGAGACAAGACAAAATGAGAGGCATGGAAAGAGAAATGAGGAGGGGGTGTTGGCTAGAGCATAAAATGGCCTAAATTTCCCATGAGCAGCAGTTTTTAGCATGTGTCAATGGATCCTAAAACCTGATCATCAAAAATATTGGAATTAAGCAATCAAACAAAGTAATATGCAACTAGAAATACTTCACCGTGGTCGTATGCCTCCGCCAACCAGTGCAGTTTCCGTCTATGGATTTTTGTCTTTCTCGATTCATATCAGGTCACTGTGACCTTTACCTTTGACCACTTCAATCTAATCAGTTCATCTTTGAGTCCAAGCGACAACATCCCTCAAGGCCATTTTCTCAATGGGAAGATTTCTCACCATTTTATATATATATATATATATATATATATTTTTTCATTAATTTTTAACAAGTTTAATCAATACCAGCAGAAGAACTTTAATAGATACACACATACATCACAGTCAAAAGCTGCATAAGGCTTTAGTATCACCCTTTGTGTATATTACTCTGCCCTGTATTAGTCATGTGTTAAATGCTACCATGCTGTGTGGCTGTCAAAACCAGCTGCCACTTTCACTGAGAAACTCCTGGCATATTTTTACCACTTTAAATTCCTATTTGACTAATTTCTTTGATGAAAACCTCATGTTTGGATGTTTCACATTCTGCGCTATCGTGCGAGTTTCCTGGGTAATTAATGGACCAGTGTGAAGGATTTAGTGGCTTCTAGTGTTGAGGTTGGAAATTGCAACTGACTGAATCCCCCCCTCGCCTCACCCTCTCTTCCAAGTATGTTGGAGAATGACCTTCAGGTGACGTAAAACTATCAAAGGTCCCTCTCTAGATTTACGTATAAGATATAGATATGAAAGGCTCATTCCAATGTAACGAAAAACTAACTAATTCTTAGTTTCATGTGAATATACAGCAATGAAAACATAATTATAAATATATACTATTTGTGCCAAAAGATCCCCCCAAATTCTACACACTGCCCCTTCAAATACTACAGTACGGTTATTTTAGGGCTATTTCAACTGGGTAGCAAATAAATCAAACAGAATTATGTAACAGGTTTTTGCCCTTGTATTTGTAAGTCGTTTGTGCATACTTAAAGCCTGCACTCACTGTTGGATCCACATCTATTTTATAAATAGGATTTTTAAAGATCTGGTCAGAAAAATACTTGAATCATTGTTCTTCATTTCTAAAAAGCCTCAGTGTGTGATATAGGTGGGAAAGAAAGTTTCCAAGCGAATCATTTATTTGTTGGAATTATCAGCAAGAGAGCTCAGTTTAAATGAATAACAAGTCATTAAGCTGTGACTTGAATAATCCAAAGAAAAACTGTTAAAATGTTAAATATCTGTTCTGAATCAATGCATTTACAAGATTGTAAGTAATTACACAAAAGACTAAGCAAGAAATTAAAAACCTCAAGCTGGAAAAATGTCCTCAAATAGCTGAATGAGAGCACACAAACAAAATGCTATAATAATAATGATTTCTCAGTAGAGCCCATATATCTGCCATGGCCTAATAGTCGCTCTATGAAACCACATTTAAATACGCTAGAGCTGGCTTTTTTTAATTGGATCTGCACCGAATTGCACTCACTCGCAGATGTCCCCTTAATATCGCTTCATATTTCAATTAAGATCCATTAATTATTCCTTTGGAAATTGGTTTAAAAAACAACTCCTGGATCTGCCCTAAAGATTGGTTATTTCTTGGCCCATGTTCCATTCTTCCACCAAATAAACTAACCAACAAACTAACCGCAAACCTCTTTGGTGAAGGTAGCAACGTCAATCCTTACAACCGTAAAACTTTACATCTTCTCCCCTAACTCTCTCTCCTTATGTAGAACACTATGTTCATTTATGTAAATGGTGTCACACTTAATGAACTGCTAAGGATGGGGAGGGCTTTATTAAATCACACTGCAGGAGAGGGACCGTCTACTCTCATTCACAAGGTAAACATGTCATTTAAGCTTCCACTTTTAGAATAAGCCAGTTGTCCTTTGTTTTTTACCAGTAGAGTTCACTCTTATTTTCGATCGCACACAATGAAGAGGGCAGAAACAAGTATCTGAAAGGGGGGGGGGGGGGGGGGGGGGGGTGCATGTCACTTTTTAAGTAGGAACAGCTTGATGACTTTATTTTCTCTGTGGCACCACTGGCAGGTATCCAAAGAGACCGAGTTCAAAGCAGCTTAATGACTTTGAGCATTGTGTCATTTCACCAGAGGCTGAAAACACAAACTTGAGAGTGAGGGTAAGACAATAGAGCTTCTAGTACAGATGATGGTAACATGAAAAGAGAACTGGAGCTGGAGATGAAGCAGACGTCAGGCGGTGAGCGCTGGATCACTGGTGCTGGTGAACATGTCAGTTTCAAGGGCTAAGTCATGTGTGAGAGGGAAAGGAAATACATCTCCATTTAAAAAAAAAACAAACACACAGAGTCAAGATGGCATGATGAAACTTTAAAGACAATCAGATTTTTCTGTGTGCTGCAGATTAAACACTTTTTTATAAAAGGTTTAAAAACAACCTCAAAGTCCAATTTAATCATGCCTCTATATACTGGTGTAAAAGCCATCTGCTGCAGTAGATGGCCGTAATGCAGCTTGATGTTTGTTGCCACCACCCAATAAACCGAACAAAGAAGAAGAAGTCTTGTGTAGATGGACCTCCACTTTATATGGTATGTAATGGAATCACAGAGATGTATGTTTGTTTCGCTCTCAAGTGAAATTGAGTGAAAGAAGAAAGAAGTGCCAGTTCTTCCACATGATTGGGAAAGTAAAGTTAGGGATTAGAATTTCAGTTTAACTCAGAGAATTCACTTTTACTCCTAAACTGTGTGAAAGTTAAATCTTTTGCATTATTAAGAGAAGGTTAAAATCCCTAATGCTGACATTTTAAGATATTGTAAATCACTATTTATAATTGACAGAGAGAGGCTATGAAAGAATTGACTGGTCCTGAATTCAGTTTCTCCCAGATAGAGCAGCAATTCACTTCTTCTTCACTGCTCCAAAACCGCAGTCGCGCTCTACTAAAACTGGCCAGTGCTGTTTTTAGAGCGGCAAACAGGAAGGGATTTCCAGTAGTGTAGTGTTCGCCAGAGTTCGCTAATCTGTCAGCAATTAGGCAATAATTCATTTTGAGCAGCCTCACAAGTAAAACAACAACACGTACCATATGCACAAGTTAAGTTTTAAGGGGTAGCACTAGTGTTGCATATAAAGCATTTGAAGAACCACTTTTTTACAGGATTAGTAGCATACAGCTGTTAATATATATTTCTACATATTCTTTGAATGCACTGGTACCGCATCAGTACCTGATATTGGCCATTACACAAAGTCCAGGTGTTGGAATTGTTATTCCCGGATGTTGAAGAGAGTCAAGGGGTCATATAATGTTTCACCACTGAACTCGGATGTTTTTTTTTATGACACCAATGACAGTTTTTCTTCAAGTTTGCTAAAAAAATGTAAATAAATGCTTGCCTGGTATAATTTACAGTCCAAGCTGATAAGCACAATATCCCATCGTTCAAATTTTTGTCACATCTGAGAATAGCCCACAAACTTCAGCAAAATGAAAATCGATTTTCAGTACTTCACATTGATTTCATAGCTCCTTGTGTTCTCTGTTGTGGTTGCCTTGGCTACGATATCAGAGTGTTTAATTGAACTGTGGAGTCTTTGTGTATTTGTTCATATACAAACGTGTGCAATGAATATGATGAGTCTTTGGTGAAGAAACACAGTGTCAATGATGTGGGCTGAAAAGTATGTGTCTGTGTGAAAGTCATATCATCACATGATGGCATGACTGGCTGCTGCTTACACGCACGCACACACACACGCACGCACACACACACGCACGCACGCACACACACAACTTTTTGACCAGTGTCCTTTAGCAGGTTGATTCGGTGATTGACAGCCCTGCTGTGATGTAATGGCTGAGTGGATGAGCACAGATGGCAGTGAGGGAGTTGGCAGATCTGTAATGTCGAGAAAACTTTGTGTTAAAGTACAACATGCCCGACAGTTTTTCATAATACACAGTTGCAGCTAATTGGAGGAATTAATATGAATGTTGTGGTTATTGTCACATTTAGTTTGGACCCACATTTTAGCATTCTCAGGTTTAGCTCCTGGTTCATAATAACTCCCCCCCAGTTAAAAATTGAAATATATGCATGGTATTCAAGTGAAGTATGATATTAAATCACAAGCTTCCCCACTATGCATAGACTTGTAAAATTCCTATTTCTCTGTCTCTATTTTCTTGATTAACCGATGATAACTCATTGTGTACGTGTGAGATATTCACCTTTACGAGTTTATGTGATTTCTTTGACTTGCTGAGGTCTGATGTGGGGGAAGAAGGTGCAGAAGGTGTGTGGCAATGGCAAATGGGAATCTGTGCAATTATTTTGCTGCGATAGCACCTTATTATTTGCTTTTCTTGTGTCCGTCCGTACAGTGTCTAAAGCCATTGAACTTTTATGGGAATGAATGTATGAAATGTGATTTGTGCTTTTACTGCTGAGCTGAGGTGAAATCTTATGGAAGCTAACAGCATCCAGAGTAATGTTATCCTATTACCATTTCAACTTTTAAATAGAGGAGAGGGAACTTCACTAAATCGGTGAAGACAACATCTTTACCACTGCAAACACAGCATTATAATTTGAACTCGAAAAGTGAAATGATCAAAGTTGTTGAAATTTTGAAATGAGAATAATTCAATGTCAATCAGAAAAATAACCAGCTTAGTCTGAGGCCTGGTTTATGGTCTGTCAGAACTATTTCATAAGACATCCTGTCAGAGCATGACGACAATCCAAACCACCACACATGAAAAAACATTTATTACAGTGTGGGAGGGACCTGGTGGTGTTGCATACAGTGATTACTGGTCTTATTATTCAGAACTGTCTCAAGTTATAGAATTGAATAAGCATTAGGATGTTGTACAGACCTTTTATTGTACCGTATTCCATACACTTTTTTCCAGTTTACACTTCCGAGGGGAAGTCAAATATTCATTTTAACAGTTTAGCTTTAAAGCAGATTTGCAGCAGATTTGTTTGTTGTTTTACTTAACTCCTTGTTGACACCAACCATAATAGGTGCACCTCCCTCACTGTATCATCTCTTTTCTGGGAAAGATTATCCCCTGTTCACCAAACTAAACAAGGATAATAGACAGAAATGCAATTGTTGAATATATTGAATCCATCCTTTAAATGATGGAACAGAAGTAATTTCAGTCTGTGTATTAATCAGCGACACAGCCAGACAGAATAAGATTGATTCCCTTTGGCACTAAAGTAGGAATCATTTAAGTTTGAGCGGTTATTCTCGGAGGTAGATTCGTAATGGAAACCCATTTCTCAATTTGCTCATTTCAATTAACCGTGCGCGTGAGTTTGTATTAAAGGTGCGATTCGGCACAGCAAATATTTGCATTATTATTAGAAGCAGAGCTGTGTTTGTAGCCGGGCAAGTCTCCAGGCCCATGAATAAAATGAATAAAGCAGGCAGCAAATATTAAACGCTCTTTAACCCGTAACATTTGGAGACCCTGACTCTGACACTAGCACTTCAAGCAGGACTTTGCCAAATTTAATATTAATGCTAATAATTTGTGTACATGCACACACAATTCAATACACAAAGGAGAAGACAGGGTAGAGCAGCTTAAAAGACAAATCGCTTGCTTTCAGCCAGCCGTTAAGTTTAATCATAATCCAAGAAGTTTGTTTTCTTTTTTGTTTTTCATGTTGTAACATCAGGAGAAATACTGTTGGAATGAATATGTGGATATATTCATATACCAACATGAATTCTGTAGTGTAATAAAAGAGCAAAAGGCCTGGACAGTCTTTAAGATTAGTTAACACCACTGCCTTAGGGAGGACTTTCTTCTTTCTTAACTGGACACATGGGCTCCTTCCGCCTGTTTCAATTTGTCTCAGTAATAGCCAATCTATGCAAGATGGATAAGAAATAAAAGGTGAATGGAAAAGGAAATATCAGATAGCACTGAAACAAATGTTGTTGAGGGGGGTATGAATGAAAAGAGGAAGAGGGAAGACAGAACGCCTGTAAGAGTCAGATTGATTTAAGGGGTTTGAAATGTAGGTGAAGAGGGGAATAGAACAGTTGCAGAAAAGAGTCATAGAAACAAAGTTACATTATTCAAAACAATATTGAAATAACTGCAGACACTGACCTTTTGGTAAGTTTGCTGTTGTAAGCAGAAATTTGGAGCACAGATTAAAAGTGCTGATAAATGTTATCTTTGTGTTTTCATCTTACCGCCAAGATAAGGGGAAATGAGCCAAACATATCTCAAATGTGCACTAAAGCTGTTTCCAGTGGCTGCTCACAACACACCAGTAACTCTGAACTAACCCCACCATTTTACAGTCCAACAATATTTAAGATAAATAACTAAGCAACTAAACAAAGCAAATAGAGCCAAATATGTAGCACATGAATGAGTAAAATCAACTTAAAATCGAAACTAAAATGTACGTCTTTCTGCGCTGTTTACAGAAAGCCTTGCTGAAACGTGGCCTGATCATAGTGCCAGTCCATAAGAAAACAATATGATATATATTGGAGGCAGCTTCCCTTTAGGTAAATCATATTTTCAATGGTAAATCTGCACTGAAAGTGACTGTCGTACGAAGGAGCGTGGGAGCTGAGCAGTGTGACATTGCTTGGATGGAAAAACAAAGGGAAGGATGGAGGGAGAACAACAGCGCGAGTGTAAGGTGCAGAAATAATGAGGGGGGGTGAGCAGCACATAAATGAAAGCGTGGAAACAGTGAATTTGTTGCTGGCAAATGAAGTGAACTAAAGAATTAAAGATCAAGGGCCCTTGTCGGGGTAAAGTAGTTTAACGAGAACCACAGAATTTCAACTTTTCAGGAACCTCACATTCATCATCACACATTCCTTATCCACATAGAATTGATTCTAAGGTTGTGTAAATTGACATAAAGATAGACAGTTGTGCTCATTAGCAAATGGGAGCTGGGATAATATGAGGATTCACAGTAAGGAAGGAAAAACATAATGGATAAGAGGCAGAGGTGCAGAAAGGAAGCAGGCGAGGAAGAAAGAAAACGCGGAGGAGAAGCACCAGCGGGTTAAAGCTGCTGAGTGATTGCTGCATCAGCTCGTACAGTGCAGCAGAGCAAGTACTGTACATGTTCCCCGAATCAAATGGATGCACTGTACACTGTACCGGCGTTCCCACTGCACGTCCTATGGTTGGAGAACATTGCTGTTGTCGGCTTTACTCTATAGTTCTTGTGTCTCACTGTTTTCTGGCTGGCAGGTTTTTCTGTCTCGATCCCGTCAGCACCGAGCAGGATATGCCTGTATGGGGCTCACGTTATTAGCTGGTAATGGTCCACCATTTCCTGTACTGGAGCTTTGAGGGTGTGTTACTGTGTGAGCTTCTCTCCTCTCCTCTCCTCTCCACTCTTACCTATGTTCTTACTCAACTAGACCTGGTCAATCCGTTTGCGATGTTGCTGACTGAATGGGGATTGCTAGTAAGAAATAAAATGGTGATTGAATCCATACATTTGCATTAATCTGACGAAAGTTTCGCTATGGAGAGATAAATAAATGCATGTACCATCAGCCAGCTTATAGAGAAAGCAAGAACATATCTATCCTCTGCTTGATTTGAGTACAAACACATTTACGATAGAGTGGATCCAACTACGAATATATACACTTATACCCAGAGATTTTAAAAGGAGCAGAATTGAATCCGCTTCTGTGTCCCCGGCATTGTGAAGCTATTGTGTTCTTTGTTCCCAGAGGACACAGTTCACTGCAACATTGTCCTTGCAGCTCCGAAAATGCCTCTTTTTATTAAAAGTGAAGAGACGAAAAGCAATGGGAAGAAAATGCATATGAGCTGCTGATTATGCACCAGCCTCAGTCAGCACGAGTAAACAAGAGAAAAAACAAAAAATGGCTACAATAAATTGTTCTTCATTTTCTATTCCTATTTCAAACCAGTTTCTTATTATTTAAAGATTTTAATAATCAAGATAATGAGCTCTGTATTTTATATTTCATGCGGTGGTAGTGGTGTATTATGCTGTTGAAGTATATGAGTATATATATTGTTATGCATTGTTTTTGTTTTCACACATGGAGCAAAATGTTAAATTGACTGTGTGGGCTCTTGAGACTGTAGAGAAGATATTTACAGTCCGATATTACTGTCAACAAATGTGCTTTCGTAGCCTGATGCAGTGATGCTTCATAGGGTGACTTTCAATTCATTAAAGTGATTCATTACATCTTGCATCTCTCACTGCATCGCACTTCCCCCCCCCCCCCCTGCATGTCTCTCTCCAGAACCACACAGCAGCTCGAAACATCCCAACACACTGACATTGACACGTCATCATTTAAAACGACCTTCGGCTGATTCAGACCAGTGTGTCAATCAGTCTGTGTACAACTCTGCTGATTCCAGGACATCAGCAGTGGTTTGTGGGTGTGTAACTGCACCTTTCCTCCGCTCCACCTTTCCTAGTAAAAGGGGTGAGCACATTAAAGGTAAGAAAAGCCGACACAGGCTGTCCTTTCTCACTCCATTTACTTGTCTAATCTAACACACACACACACACACACGCACAAACACACACAAGTAATTGTCACCCTTGCTGAGGAAGAAAGCACGGCCATTACTACAAAGAAGGACAGAGAAAGATTAGGCTTCTGTTAGGTCTGCAAATTGGACAACAGAAAATCAATTCAAGCACAAACAGAAGCTAATATACATTTCCCCATGAAGCAAGGTCTCACTGTGTGTGTATGTGTGTAAGTGTGCATCTGTATGTGCACGTCACTGCAGCCTCATATGAAAACAGTAACATGCACTAAGAAAAAAAAAAGGAAAGCTGCTGTATAAGGAGGAGGAAGAAGAAGGGAAACTGTAGAAATAATTCACCCAAGATACAGGGCTGCACACACACACACACACAACCAGATCCATAGAGTGATCAATTACTTAATCTGTACTGACTGACAGCCTTGACTTGAACATTGATGTAATCAATAAATGCCGGAGAATGTAAGAAACGCACAAACCCACACATGTACACCAGAGGACAGATAAAGGTTATAGTGCCACAGGAGCCTTTTAAATAACAAAACATGTTCATTTGCAAAACCACTAACATCCAAATATAACCAGCCCATTAAATAGAAACAAAAATCACTACTAAACACATTTTAAATTTCAGGTCCAGTCTCCTCATCATCAACATTGAATGAAGGAATTATTCAAGTTGAAAATCTTTACTGATGTACATTGTATAACAATCATTCAACCAGTGTTTGTGTAATGCAGAAAACCTTAAAGCCCCATTTTTATTAAACTGATAGACTATCAGATATTCATAAAGCAAGGATTTATCAAAAATAACTCGTACAGTAGAGGAACTCAGACGACAAAATACCAGACAGCCATGATGTTCAGATTTGTATTAAAATGATGTTTGGCCTTCGCAGCTTGTTCCGTCTGATCACAGTCTGTATACGACTTTGTCTCTCAGAGTTCACCACAGCACCAAACTCTGGAGAACAGCTGCTGTTGCTTCACTTTAGAAAATAAATAAAAAGAGAAACAACGGTGGCACACGTTGGGCTTTTACTTCTCAGCCCTGTGAGGGGTCCCATTTCTTGCCTTCAGTGTCACCTTCAAAGCCCTCCCCTCTGATTGTGTGTTCCTGTGAAAAGTAGTGGTGCTGTAAGAGAGTGGTCAGGATCACACCAGCCTGCTGGAATTGGATCCATAAAGCCACAGACTGTTAAATCTGTCACAGGTGAAGCACACTGCCCGAGTAAACACACATACACAGTCTAAAATGCACAATGGAGCCTGCACACCGGTACGGTCACAGCCATTTAGGTGAGACATTCATATTAAATTTAACTAGACACATGAGCACCAAGATAAAATGGGAGCAAAATAAGACAGAGACCTCCTTTTGACCTAACAAGGCAAACAGAAACACCATGTTCTCTTCTCCACGATCCTCACCAGTTGTTAGCTTGTCCAAGAAAATGTTTCTCCGACTATTACTCCGACAACAAAGGAACTCCAATGCTCCACGCAAAACAAGAGGAATTCTGTCATTGGTTGAGGAAAGAAGAATGTTCACCTTTCAAAGGTGAGTTGTGGGTCTGCACTGAGCACCCAGTTTCAGGCTCTAAGGGACTTTCTGCAGCAACACTGAAGTAAAGCAAATTTAGCCTTACCCTTAGATTTTAAATCTGCAAGAATCCATATTTCTGTATCAAATCAGACAAATCATATCGAGTTATCAAGTTTTCCATGTTGCTCATATGTTATGTCCTTACAGTCTAACCCCTTTACAAGCTGGTGAACATAGTCAATCATCGATTAAACCATTGGTGTGGATATTTTACTTTGGAGTGAGGGAGGAGCTAAAAGGACTGTGAGTCATCCATTATATTCAGTTAGATGTTGAGAAACACAGCAACAAATCAATGGTCACATTGTCCAGGGTTTGGGATTCCAAACGAGGAATGAATCTGCACTTGTCAGTTTGTTTTTGCATGTTTCTGCCCTCTAGTGGTATGTAATCCATATATACTGTATATAAATCTATACGTTTCACATTATTATTTTCACAACTCTGAATAACGTGGGGAGAGACCAGACATTGTAATTAAGGTGAGCTTGGTGAGCCACTGTCTCAGCTGTCTTCAGAATGACACCCAGGAGGTTTTCACGAGAAAACGTTTGTACACACCAGAGTGTACTTGTATCAATTCTTTAGTCAGTCATGATTTAGTCTTGTTGTTTCCATCTCAAAATCTACCTATTTACTTTTGATTTACTTGCTCATTGCAGCTACAGCACCAATACAGTGTTTCTATGCCCTTTAAGATACTGATGCCTGAACTCAGCAGCAGTGAAATCTTGAGGACGACTCAAGGGACCTTTACAGTCATGTTAAAATCAGCTCTTGGAATTTTTTTTTTTTCACAATATCTGATTCAGATGTCAGAAGCCCTCCTCTGTGATTCAATGGGGGGGGGGGGGGGTCACAGAGGGGTTGATAACATTTCCAGAGGCTGTAGATGCAGATCTGTTTTGGTTGCAGTTCTCTGAGCACAACCCAGTCTCATCAGAAAACGTACACCACCTACGTTGGTCCACTTGGAAAAACGTAGGCATCTCACAATTTGGCCTCTCAAATTGTGAGATGCCTACGTTTTTATCTGCCCGTTGTTTTGTATTGGCCTGCGCCCACGTCACGTGACTCTCAAGTTCCCGTCTGCGAAAACGAAAACATGGCGGACATTCGTTATATTTTCAGATAAAAATGTCATTTTATAATATAGTTTGGGCATTAAAATACATTCTGACACCATTTCTAGCGAGAAATATGCTCTTTGCTTCCATAATCTTCAGCCAGTTCATGCTTACGATCTATATTCTATAAGTTATCACGAACATTTTTCAGATCTCGCCAGAAAAATCGTAGTTATGTAACGTTTTTGTCGTTGCTATGGTGGTTGCTGTGGACGCTGCCGTGCCGTAAACCACTTCGTAGCGTGCTGCTTGAATCATCGTCCGTGCGTTGTGTCGTTCAGTGATCGTGAATGTTATTCACGTGATTTGATATGAATATTTGATGATAGATTACGCCTCTAATTCGAAGGACCTAAGAAGTCCCCGCAACTACATTCATACCGAGGCGGGCCCGATTGCGCATGCCTGATCGGACCTGTCGTGTGACTGTCGTAAATAAAGTTTTTTTTTACTTTCCGGTCCATTGAACACAAAGCTACGTCATTAATACGGAGCGCTTGGAAGACGACGGTGTTATGCTCATTCTGTCAGGTAAGTAGTTCATTTTGTTTTGTTTTTAAATATTGTAACGATCGAGGTTTAGTGCTGAGGCACTCCATTGTCTGTCGATGTAGACAATGGAGTGCTATTCATTTGCAAATATGCTGTTGTTTTGCCACAGGCTACATCCTACGGTAGCCTGTTACCTGGGGTGCTAATAAATGTTTGGTGAAACCAGACGCTTAGCTCATCATTGAGGGACGCTACAATAGAAACATAAACAGATAACGTAATGGTATAAGGAAACTAACAGAAACTACGAATCCGCCCATAAAATAGTTCTACATGATACAGTGTAGGGCCTGCAGTTTATGATTAAACTTTGATTTATGAATGCTTTAGAATAACAAGGGATGTATTTGTCTACCATTACTCCACAATATCAGATTAATTTGGTTTAATTTATAGTATGCAATATGACAATAATGTTTTCAAAACAAGATGTTAGGGCGTTGCGATACATTTTAAGTAACAGTTGATATGTTCTGTTTTTTTAATCAAGGAGGATCCAAGTGAAGCTCCAGGAGTTTCAGCAACATCCAAAACTGGGACCGAACAGTTTGTTTGGCTTGATGAGGAACAGGAAGGGCATCATCTCCCAAAAAGAAGGAGAACTGGAGAGAAACAGGCCAGGTTTAGGCCACTACTACCATCCACATACTGGAAGATGAGGGAGAGAAATTCTCCTATCATTAAAGAGGTACTTTTAAGTTACATACCACAAACACCATTTTATATAATATACTAAATAGAAATTTGTATTAAATCCCCAAAGTATGCTGGGTGAAATTCAAGTTAATATCACACTGAAAGAATACCTCCGCTGTTTACCGTTGATGGAATTTAGTACATCAAATTATTTGTTTTTATTGTTATTATTATTGTATGCAGTGGATTGGTTCACTCAATATGATGACCTCAAGATTGCGGGATTGGGATCTGTAAACTATACGCCTTTTAAGAGCCAATCAGGGTAGACAATTTAGAGTGCCATAAACAGTACATCTGTAAATATGTATATATTTTTGCATGATAGAGACTTGATTGATTTTTTTTTTTGTTGTTGTTCTGGCCAAGGATTCTGAGAGGTCATCCTTGCTTGACTACATCCATGAGATGACAACACGTAAAGTTATATTACATTGTCCCTTATTTTACAACACAAAGTTTTCTTGTACCCTACCAATTTTTTTTTTATGAATAATGATGTTTGGAAAGTAGAAAACAAAAACCCCACCACCTTCTAAATGTATTCTTCTCCTACGCACCTGTCTCATAAAATAGATGTGCAAAATTTTATGTTATGTATAATGATGACCCCATAAAACATCATGTATCAATATTTACACCTTTTAATCTATACTGTTTATTTCTGTCTACATGTGTGAAATCGCCTTCATTAGTTTTATTAAAGAGCGATGTTGTATCGGTCAGTGGCGGCAGCACGAGACTCCACAAACTAGTCTTTAAGTAGCCGAAGGCGCTGAGGTTGCCGTCGGCCATCATTGTTTTTTTGCTTAAGGGACTGAATATGTTCCGTGCAGAAATATTTGCACTTCCCTTATACCTACAAAAACTGCTTGCTTCACAGACTGCAGTTTTGTTTTGCTCTGATGTGGTCGTAGCCGTATCTGCAAAGGGTTGTGCGGCATTAACATTTTGTACTCGGATTTTGTTTTGACAGACTGTGCAAAGGACCTTGAGAACATCACCAATCTACAGGAAGACACAGTCCAGTAATGGGTGTCAGATATTATGCAGTGGACGACAGGTACTGTGGAAAAATGTATGTCATTGTTGCACAATGTCCTTTGACTCTGTTTACACAAGGTCTCCAGAAAAGGTTTGATTGTAAACTGATATTGGCACAAATTCATTTTATTCTCCTCTTTACGAGGACCAACCAATCAAAATGATGTGCAGAACACCATTGAGGACTCTATTTGAGCATCTGCAGAGACATTCAAATGTTAGTGTAGTAGACTGGATTTTATATTTTATTGGTGTTACATTGGTCATCTTGTATGGGTACACAAAAAATATTGGGTTTCATAATTTAGATGGCAATAAGCGGAGACATCAACTCAGGAAACAGATTTCTGTAGAAAAGAAAGGTGTGTGCGCAAACAAACGCACTATTAAAATGTTTCGGTTTTTTATCATATATTCTCAGGCAGTACTGAGGCATTAACGGAGACGGGACATGAGGGTCTTCTCTGCATGCTCAAGAGAAGATTGCACAAAGTTAAAGCTCAGCAGGCTGCAGTGGGTCTGACATATTCTGAAACAGCAACAATGTCTTTGGATGACTCCTCCTCTGAACAGGAAAACATGGAGAGTTACTTCTTCACTGATGAAGAACTGTGAGTGCTGTGATTAGGTAAATGTGTGAATAACTGTGTTGCTGCACTGCTGCTGTTGCTACTCCCTGGCAGGCTAAGGAAGGCCTTAGCTTGGTGTTGGGTAGCTGTTAGCTTTAGCATATTTAGTTTTTAGCGGCCTGTATGATGTTTATCTTTTTAATAAAAAACAATCAGAGGGAACCATCTTCATAATGTAACACTATGGTTTGTTTGTGTCCTTCAGTTCTTCTCAAGTGAAGCTGTACCACTGCTCCAGTTCCACACTCCCTCCTGCAGCCTCCTCTTCTGATGCTAACCTCCTGTCTCCATCACACCAAGCAGCAAACCTGGAGGGACAGAACTTTCTCCCTAGCTGAATTGTTGATCATATCAATTATTTCCTGCAACTGCCTTCATGTAATTTTTGTACATAATAAATGACATGTAACATATTGGGATTTCCTTGCACTTCTACACCATGTTATTGGCAGATAAGATGCTGATTGAGTTAAAGCAGTGAATGCTCTGCTTTAAGCAAAATAACACACAAAAGGATCAAATGGATTTGAAGTAGAATGGGCACACTACCTTCTGTAGAGAGTACCTCAGCTACTGAAGTCAGAAAACTACTTTTGTTATCTGAGATTTCAGTCATTTACAGTCACAGCAAAGCACACAGGTCTGGTTGTCTAAGTGGCACCCATATCATATTGTTTAAGTGCTAAATGCATCCAGTCATAAGTCAGAGTCCACCCTCTTGTTTCCACTAAAATTAGGTGACCCAGATGTTTCACAATGCAATCTGATAAGGTCGTATGGGAAACATTAACATCAAAGAAATGAACAATACAGCAATAGATGTTTCTCTTTAAATCAATAGCTGTTAAGTGGCAGCCTGACTTATTCAAACACATTAATACAACAATGAATGAGGCAGGGGGTTCTATAAGAAATCATAACTTTAAAAGATCTCCAGTACAAGCAAATATGTTCTAAAATTGGTTCACATCCAAGTGTGAGGCTGTTCCACCACTAGGGGTTAAGATATATATATATATATATATATATATATATATATATATATATATCAATGAACAGTCAAAACCTCAAATTACACCCAGTATGGTATGGTTCAGGTGACAGTAGGTGGAAGGTGAAGGTCATTTCCATGAGCTCAAGAGAAACAGTGTGACATCTTAGTAGTTCATATTTGTGTCCTCTTAAAACATGCACCCACTAGGTACTCTATACTGTAATCCTGAATATCAGGGACCATGCTGCATTGGGGTCTAGGGGAAGGGAGAAGCTATGTTAAAAATCAAAGGGAAGACTGACATGAAAAGTGTTTCACAAGGAAAATTAGGTCTACACTGGTCTAAATTGAATGCAGATATATGTATCAAGTCGGATGGATACCATAGATTTATACAGAGTCAATGTCATCGGTAGTGAAAGTAGAACACTACACTAACTGTACACTAAGATACATACAGTATGTACAGTATATACAGTACAGTATACAAAATATATCATGCAGAAGAGTAGTGGTGTAAGTATATGGACATAATATATGGACACAAGTATGAATATTGTTGTGAGAGAATAAATAAGTAGTCCAGAGAGTATGTACACAGTATGTGTGGGGGAGGGGTGGCTGCAAATTAGGGATTGTGGCGGTGGTTGGAGGGGGGAAGGGGGGGGGGCATGACGACACACCCTACTCTCCCTCTGATTGGCTAGTAATCCTTGTTGGCGCCAGAGTTGGCGCCATTGGTGTTTAGGAATGAGGACCGTCAGAATTAGGGTCAGGGGTTACCAATCAGAACCAGAGTAGGGGGCGGGCATTGTCGTCATCGCGGGAATCCTGACACTCTCCACAACAGCTGAAGCTCCTGGACAGGTATGGGACGAGCAATGATGAATTTTACTATTTCAATATTGAAAAGTATAAGGCATATGTTAATAATTACCATGGAGCATAGTTTATATTGGTTCCTAACGTTTCAGTTTGGTGTGAAACGTGTACTATAGTATAGTGTGTATGTGTATACTTAACTTAAATGTGAAATCTCAACATATAGCTCAGTCTAGTCTACTGCAAAAAGTCATAACAACACATTTAAAGCATAGATCATTAAGTTGTATGGATGTATTTTATTTATATATATATTGAAAATAATGAATATGCTAGTATGCACCACAAAACATTACTCTGATATTAATGTGTTTTTGTTCTATTGAGGTTGGAGTAACCAGCATCCCTCCCCTCACCAACCCTCCATCATCCCTGCCAACCAGTCACCCATCAGCCAACTTGTCCTCTCAACCACCCCTCCACCAGTCCTGACATGCAGCCTCCCAGTGCTTTGTTGAATCAGGGTAAGTTGTGGTGACATTTTTAGATAACAATCACAATAACGTTGTATTTTTACTAATGTCTTACACAAGTAAATAATACATGTCACATTGAACACCATTTATCGCAGTCCAAGCAGTCTTTTGTGATATGTACATCGCCCATGTTGATATCGTGATGACCGTAATTTTTAGATATCTTGTACAGCCCTAGTGTCTATGATTTAAAACCCATAAACATGATCTTTTTTTTTCCCCTGTTCTAAAGCCAAATAAGGTTTGCTGCCATCTAGTGGTTATTTATTTACAACCAGCTGATTGGTTAATGGTTTTGATGAGATGAAATGTTGCTGGTCATCAACGTAATCATTATTTTGCTGATGATAAAGCCAAGGGGAATCATGTAAAGTTAAAAGTGCTACAAACAGCTACAAAAACCTTGGAAATGTGTCTCTGACAATTGATTATCAAATTGTGCAACAATGCTAATATTAATATATATGAGGTCATTGAGAGTAAGTGTACTCTTGTTTTGCTCTTTCAGAAGCAAACCATTCAATCACTGGAGAAGAGAAGTATTACCCAGTGAAGAAGGTACTAAAATGCAAAAGGCTGAAAGTTGTATTTGTTGTAATTTGAGGTAAAACATTTTAGTTGTGATCTACAAACAAATGTTGTACTACAGAGATACTAACTGGATTTACAATCACCACACAACTTCTGACCATAGGTTTGATTTTAATGGTAAACATGTTGGAATGTGTTTCAGGGGAACGCAATGGAACTGGTGGAGCGGGAGCCCTGTTCCATGTGGTCTGTAGAATGTCTCTTAATTGGATTTGATTGTCCCTAAAATTACTTAATGTTTACTGCAATATTACAATTAAGAAATTAGTAATATATAACATTATGCATTTCTTTACTTTTATGTAAATTGTTGCTGCTAATGTGGTGGTATTTATTTATTTGAAAAATATTTTTAGAAAGACAAGTATAAACTATTTGTCTTGACAATTGACTATTACAATAATCAGGTCATTTACACTAATCAGCTTACTGTGTGCATGTTAACATATTCAATGTGTATGGCATTTATAGCTCGCTGTGTCTCGTTGCCCTTCTTCCTTGTCAAGTTATGAATTCCATTCAATGCTAATGTAAAAAAAAATCTTCTTGGTTAATTACAGTGGGAGGATGTGGCGCTTGCAGTGGGCCAAAGGAGAACACCAGGAGTTGACATTCATACATACAACACGAATATACACAAAACGCATACACACACCCACACAAATATGACATAAAAGGTTCAGTGTTAAATGTTTATTTTTCAAGACGTTTTTGTTAATATTACTATATATATATATATAGATAGATGGATAGATGTATTACAACAGAGCATGTCAATATACAGTGTATATATACTGTATATACTGTATATATACTTTATATAAGGTATATATTAATAATATTGTAATATTACTAATATTTTATTTGTTTAATTGAAAAGACTATCTTACGGTTTCTTTAGCTTACTGTTAATTTATATTTTAGGAATGTTGTCAAATTTGTTTTGTATGTATGGTACATTAAAAACCTTTCAAACCCCAACGCCTTGTGTGATTGTGTGAACTCCCGAAACCATTTGCTGCTGGAATTGTTTGCTGAAGTGTATATATAAATTATATAATTAATTTAGCCCTTGCCTTATACAGTATGTTTATCATCTCTATACAGTAATATAAAATAAAAAAAATTAAATTCAAGTAGACAGCAGATTTGTTTTAATTCATCGCTATTACAGAGCACATGAAGATTAACAATATGTACAAACAACTCTTTACATAGCAGAAATACAAAGTTACAAGAAAAAAGTAAAGATAAAAAATGTATTAATGATATCCGAAAAATAATCTTAATGTTCATCATCAGTCCATATCAAATGTATCAAATACAAAATAGGCATATATACTGTAAAAATGTGCACTCGACATACTAAACCGTCCAAGATTACAGATCCGCTCGCGCATGCGCAATCGGGCCCGCCCTCGGTATGAATGTAGTTGCGGGGACTTCTTAGATCCTTCGAATTAGAGGTGTAATCTATCATCAAATATTCATATCAAATCACGGTGAATAACATTCACGCTCACTGAACGACACAACGCACGGACGATAATTCAAGCAGCACGCTACGAAGTGGTTTACGGCACGGCAGCGTCCACAGCAACCACCATAGCAACGACAAAAACGTTACATAACTACGATTTTTCTGGCGAGATCTGAAAAATGTTCGTGATAACTTATAGAATATAGATCGTAAGCATGAACTGGCTGAAGACTGTGGAAGCAAAGAGCATATTTCTCGCTAGAAATGGTGTCAGAATGTATTTTAATGCCCAAACTATATTATAAAATGACATTTTTATCTGAAAATATAACGAATGTCCGCCATGTTTTCATTTTCGCAGACGGGAACTTGAGAGTCACGTGACGTGGGCGCAGGCCAATACAAAACAACGGGCAGATAAAAACGTAGGCATCTCACAATTTGAGAGGCCAAATTGTGAGATGCCTACGTTTTTCCAAGTGGACCAACGTAGGTGGTGTACGTTTTCTGATGAGACTGGGTTGCTGAGCAACAGCCCTCTGGGATGTTTTAACTTTAACTAGGTGTAGTGTGATGCTGTGAATAATCAATAACATCAGCAGTGCCCATTTAGACTGACATCCCATCAGTTAGTCAGGCACTTCTTTTTATTTGCCATTTCAAGTGGGCTATTCACCATCTCCCCACCCTGCGACCATGGCCACATTCACTGCACCCACAATTAAGTGATATCCTTTTCTGCCGCTACCAAAACCAAAGTGATGCAGCGCTGCAAATCTTTCCTTCAGGCTCCGGGTTGATGACTTTTTCTCATCCATCTGGAAAGCCTCAGGAGGAGTATTCTTCTTCTGCTCTCCTGTCATAACAGCCAGTCATTGTACCTGGGTGACAGCCATTGTCTCGTTTTGACAAGCATCACAGGCAGCAATGTAATGAGACGTGAAGGGAAACCACCAATGTGCTCCGCGAATGTTTGTAATACAAACAAGATCAACCACAGGCAGCTTCCACTTCTATTTGTGCTTCTCTTTGTGTGGGTTTTTGTATGTCTGTTACACAGACGCTAGGGATGAATCCCAGGATGACTGTTCACACACAGAGCTGAGCCGGGAAGAGGAATGCACGGTGGGATAGAGCGAAGCAGGACCGATTTAACTATCCCTTGTTGGTTGGACATTATTTGTGTCTGTTCAAACTGTGTGAAATATGGAGTGCGTTCCTCTGCTTCAGTCTGAGGACACATCACTGGAATTTCCTGTACAGTATATTTGTTTGTGACAAAACGATACAGGTACCAATAGCCATACAGTGATTTCAGCAGATGCAGCTTTGGGGTAACAACCACTGTCATGTAGTTTTGGGGATCATCATCACTTTTGAACTCCACATTCGATTTAAAGGGTTGTATCCATGGTTATACTTTTTGGTGACTGGCCAAGTACAGTAAATATAAAAACTGATTAAACTGAAACTGAGCCACAGAGACAAGGTGAAGTACAGCTGCCACATTCCCAGCCTGACACTATAAGAGATACAAAGGCACTGCCAACATGCACTCGCACTCGCACTACGCACACGCACACACATTGTGTATATATATGGCTTTTTTATGCCATAGAGTGTTGGAGTGCAAAATCTTAATTAGTTGAAAATACTACATCTTCTTTGCAATTGTGTCACTGTTGGACATCTAATCATTAGTTAATGCAATCAGTCAGGCTCACACTCACTCATCCTTCCTACACTATATTTCTGGAGAAGGACTGATGGAAGGATACTAAATTGGAGATTCAATTTACTGAGAAGTGTTGTGCTGTGTTTTTCATATTCCTCTCCCCCCACTCTCTCTCTCTCTCTCTCTCTCTCTCTCTCTCTCTCTCTCTCTCTCTCTCTCTCTCTCTCTCTCTCTGTGTCTCTGTGTCTCTCTCTCTCTGTGTCTCTGTGTCTCTCTCTCTCTCTCTCTCTCTCTCTGTCTCTCTCTCTCTCTCTCTCTCTCTCTGTGTCTCTCTCTCTCTCTCTCTCTCTCTCTCTCTCTCTCTCTCTCTCTCTCTCTGTGTCTCTGTGTCTCTCTCTCTCTCTCTCTCTCTCTCTCTCTCTCTCTCTCTCTCTCTCTCTGTCTCTCTCTCTGTCTGTGAGTGTTAACCATGGGAACTGGGCAGGAGGGCAGAGGCGTGTGATCCTAAGAGTAGGAGGATTAAAGTCAGGGCTCTAAGTGGAGCCTTCAGACTTCATACACAAGTGGCTGAAAAGAGGTTTCTCTGCATGGTGATTGACCTTTAGTGACAGGATCAGGAGCCAGAGTCAAAGTCTGGGCTCCTCAGGTGCCATAGGTTTCTGTAAAAGATCTGCCTGCTATTTTATTTATATTACTTTTATATAGTAGGGAAACACGTTACAACTGGCTACAGCATAGACAATGATAAGTGTTTAATACATGACTCACCTGCAGATCTGAGAGCACAATACTATAATTATTTTTGCTCTTTTGAAAATCCAGTTTGAGTTGGAGCCCCACCACTGAATCAGATCCCTTATCACCAGCATCGTTACATTGGATATTTTCTTTTTCATCATTTGCAGTTCTATGTCGACTGTATTCATCTTGAGTTTATTTATGAATGGTCAATAGTCATTATCATTTAAAATCTCTCCAAATATTCAATATTCTTAAGATTATTAATTATAACTTTAATTATTAGAATATAAATTTTACATCCAAACTATACAAATCAAATGATACTATTATCATTTAACTCTGCTCGCTGCTCGTTCATGTACAATCACATCCATGTCTGTGCATCTTCATCTGGATGTAAATTTGCCCCACAGGTGCATTTCAGTGAAGGGCATTGGCCAAATGAGCCTCCAGCAGCAGTCAAGAAGGCGACCTCTCAAAGAAAATCCATGTGTGCAAGCAGTTGGCCGGGAGAGCCCGCTGGCAAAGTGATGGGGGGGAGTCAAGAAAAATCAAATATCCACATCAATTGGAGTTTCGTTGCATTTCGAGTATTGATCAGCGGTAACTTGGCTGACGTTAAGGCTCATGGTCTCTGAGAAAGTCGCAGGAGGAAACACAAGTCAAGGCTCTCTCTCTCTCGCTCTCTCTCTCTCTCTCTCTCTCTCTCTCTCTCTCTCTCTCTCTCTCTCTCTCTCTCTCTCTCTCTTTCTCTCTCGGCTTGATCGAATCCGCACACAACTACATACATTCATTCCGGAGAAGCAGAGACAGGTAAATGAAGAGTGAGGATGTGTCAGACAAATGCAGCAAGGATGCAGTGATATATTGACGGCTGTCAGTTCTCTTCGGATACTGTGGGAAATGAAAGTACATGACTTATTCCCTGGCGCCGAATCTGGTGTGGTGATATGTCACCAAAATTTCAAACCATACAAAACAAACACTTTGCATCCCCTATTCTAATGTAATCTTTTAAAGTGGTGCAATCATGAATTGTTGCAATAAGATCATAAATTGTGCTATTAATACGCTTGTGTCTTCAAATGTAGTTTCTCCTCTCTCTTTATTTCAGTACAGGTTGTAAATCTTCTGCTGCATCTCACTGTCTTCCAGGGTCCTATTCTTATCTTGTTATTTTTCTCCGCTGTATGAAGCCTTCATTTTCCTTTTCTTTCAAAAGTACTTTTGAAAACTATTTTTAATAGAAGTTTCGCTGAGAGTCAGGCAGTTTTTTAGGGACTCCCTGAGCAGACATTCTCATCTGGAATTTGCTCAGAACGACCACATTGTGAAATTTTAGAAACTAAGTAGCTCTACTGGAGCAGTTGAAGATTAAGGGCCTCGGTGAATAGCACCACAGTGGTTTCAAAATGAAGAGTGGTTTCTCCTGGATCTCACCTGCACTTCTCCTGCCACTCCAGGAACTGAGCTGTGGACCTTTTGGCTGCTTTGACTCAGGAAGCAAAGTGGGTCATCCACTAACGAGAAGGTTGGTGATGGTGAAGGTTGGTGCATGGAGGTTGTTTTGCAGGATGTCAGAAAAGGGAATTTGAATTCAGAGGGCGCCATCTGAGGTGTATAGCAGTAGAATTAGTAATTGACCCTTCACATGCTGGAGAGATATTGTATCCTATCTGGCCTGGAAATGTCTCACATGCAGGATCCCCCAGGTGGAGCTACTGGAGGAAGCTCTGAATGACCTTGGCTCTGTTTCCTGGAAAACCAGCATAATATGGATGACTGGCTGGGTGGATGGATTATTGCCCGGTTGAACGGACACTGTATGTCAACAAGAGACACCTGGCAGAAGGGGAAATCCCCGTTGAGCTTCAGCGCAGGTCTTTCCTCTGCACCTCTACAGCGTCTTGTGTCAGAATCTGTGAATGGGAATTGCTAGAGAACGCCTGCTGTTTGATTCTAAAGAGGGTGGGGAAGTTGTTTTCTGTCTCTAAGCTCATTGTTTGTTTCTCCTCGAGGGCTTTTTTACCTCTCACTCGTCTCCCCCCCTCCTCACCCATCTCCCCCAGTCTCACCTGTCCCCCCCCCCCCTTTTTCTGCTGACAAGGAGTTCTGCTGTTTACTGCCTAAAAGCTGTCAAGGAAGGTGAGCGCCTTTTGTTTTTGAGGATTTTCAAGATTTTTTTCTCCATCGACATCTCTACCTGTGTTTAGTAATGTTCTCCTTCAGAGCATCATATGCCTGGATGCTGACTAGTGTGGCACCCACCAGCTCCAAAGCTCTTTCTGTCTGCTCTCTCTGTGCATAAAAAAGACACAGGGCCTGTCTCAGCCAAGTCCCTCAATAAGGATTAGATATTGTCATCTTTTATCAGCCGTCATTTCTTTGCCAAGCTCTGACAGTCTCTCAGGGGCTGCCATTTGCTTCAACATATTTCTCTCTCCCTGTCTGTGCGTGTGTGTGTGTTTGTGGGGGTGTGTGTGTGTAGCCCCATGCGGCTTTTACATATCTTTACACCCATTCTAGTATTTTTAGTGATTTATATCTAGAAGCAGATTTTGACTCATCTTCAAGATAACCTTACCCTGAGGTAGTTTCACACTTTAAATCTTATGGACTTAACAGTCTGCATTTATTCAACATTGGCAGCAGCCCGGTGAGTCTTAACTTCAGCAGCAGGGTTAAAGTAGTAAAAAACCATGTTAGTAAAAAACCATGACAGATATAAAGGGGGTAGCCTACACTGAAAACCGGCAAGAAGATGCTTTACACTACACTGCAATGTGCAGAAATTCACCTTGTATGTGTCATTTTCTAATAACAGTCATATAGGTACCTATTATTGTGTTAAACTATGGTAGAGAGAAATGAGGAATTAGTACTTATGCTGTCAAACTGCAAAGAAATGAAGAAACATGAGGAGGTGCAGGAATAATCAGTGAATACGAGAGGGGATGTCAGCAATGATGTGTTCATAGATTGATCGCTGCAGTTATTTCTTAAGCAAAAATGCCAAATGTTCCGTCGTTTCATCTCCTCAAATAAAACGGTGATAGTGCATTTCTTTGTCTTCTACTGTGTATAACAATTCTGTATGTTTGGTGTTTTTTGATGAATAGCAAGCTGATTATAGTGAATTATATCCCTTTTTAAAACTTTATCATCTAAATGAATCACCAAGATGTTAATAAATAATGAAAATAGTAATTTATGTACCAGCCTTTGGCATCAATAAAAGTAATTCGTTTTTCGTGATATAAAGTAATGCTTCTTGGTTTTAAAGCTTTGTCTTGAACATGTGAGGGCGTCTACCAGGTTTTGTCTCGCTGATTATGAAGCATATCCAACTTCCACTAGACTGTGCAGCCAACCAATAAAGTGATGAAGCTTTTTCTATGTTTACAGTGACACATAAAGGTCTCCTGGCATTTTTTGGTTGGTTTGTTTTCCGGGAAAAGGTTAAGACGAGGATTAACCTTTTGCTATGTGATCATCATCCAAACATTTTGTCTGCAACATGCTCTTGACAAATTCAGATATTTTCATACGCGACAAAATGCGGCGTAAATCAGTGAAGTAGCATAATTGTCTGTATCGCTTTTAGCTATCCACAGAAGCTAATCCACAGAATTGTCTCTGCAGCAGGAAGCAGTGCAGAGCCAGTGTGCAAATTGATGTGATCAATAATGAATTGTGACATTGTTGTCACATGCTGTTGGTGCACACTCATGAATGTGGTTTTACATTTTTTTATCAAATTTAAACCACGTGTGGTTGTTGAAAACTAGGCAGCATGTGTGTGTGTGTGTGTGTGTGTGTGTGTGTGTGTGTGTTTGTTTATGTTTTTCCTGTTTGCTTCCCAGTTCCTCTCCATATGCCAGTCTCGACTCCGTCTTCTTTTGATCTATGTTTTATAGCCTGTGAATCCAGTGCTGAGTGTTGTAATTGGAGATGAACCACAGTTGAAGACAATGTTCTGAGAACGTGTTTACTCATTTACATTTGTGTGGCTCAATGAAGTCAGAGGTTCTTCAGTAAATTACAATAAATATATACATTTTGTTTTCTTACTTTCTTTCATTACCACAAATAATAAGGTCTCTTAAAGGCAGAGTTCACAGAAAAATGAAAATTCACCCATTATCTACTCACCACTTTGCTGACGGAGCGGTGGGCGAAGTTTCTGAGTCCACAAAACACTTTTGGAGTTTCAGGATATTTTGCTATAGGGTTGGGGTTTGACATTTTCTTATGCGTTGTTGCTTCCTGCTGCAGTGTTGTAAAAGAAAGAGAGAACGTTGGGAGTGACACTGTGAACAAAGTGCTGCTTATCCTAATGTGCAGGACTGTAAAGTAGATCACTGTTGAGTTGGGTTTTATGTAGCGCCAAGTGTAACTTAACAACAATATATTTTTAGCAGTACAGCCTTAACAGTCGTCTAATAGCCTCTCTGTTTCTATATCGTGTTACATTTCACAGAGGGGAGCATTGTTTTGGTTAAATCTTAGGGACGTCTGTTTGTTGTGGGCAGCCTTGATTGTTTTCTGCAGTAAAACGAGTGAGTAAAAGGGCTCGATTGTCCTAAAGGCTGCATCACATACAGCTGTAACACAAATATAAAAAATTTATGACATTCAGCAATTCCAAAACACCTTCAAGACAAATCCAAAACAGCACTAAAATCATCAACTGTTTGTGTGAGCAAATTATAGATTACATTATATTAAGGCTGGGTGCACGCAAAAACTTGCAATTGTGTCAACTAGAGTAAACACAAAGTAAACTTCAGTCCTGTAACTTCTAGGTGTTTGTGTTTATTGTTAACGTGTAAAGTGAGGAGGGAGGAAATGCGACAGGGTAATAAAGTATCGCACAAGATACATTTTCTGTTAATTTCCCAGCCCTACATTATATTATATGATATTATATCAATGTTACTATCACTCAGTTCCATCCCACAGAAAGTAATGTACATGCTGGTAGATTTCAGCACCATGGACAGCTCTATTTTTTCCTTTACTGGCTCTGACTGAAGAAAGAAACCTCCTCGTGTTTTACAATGAGACAACAACAAAACTCTTGCTTTCTCTTTCTCACTATGTGTGTTTGTGTGTATGTTTGTGTGTGTGTGTGTGTGCGTGTGTGTGTGTGTGTGTGTGTGTGTGTGTGTGTGTGTGTGTGTGTGTGTGTGTGTCTTTTCCTGTCCTCTCTGATGTAGTTGCTAAACTTAATTGGGTTTCTCTATGAGCTCATATCTCCTGCTTTGTACCAGTTACCTCTGTAAGTGTGCCAGAGAACTTGAGGTGTAAAACAATGTGGCGGTGTGTGCAGTGGTGGGTTGCTGAGTCTGCAAACTGTATTTGTGTCAGAGGTAAATTGCTCCAGCTCCCTTTGGTGTGGGTTGCAGCAAACAGAAGATACAATATTCAAAGCTGCGGTCGTGTATGCATGTGTGTGCACATGTATGTGCCTATGTCCACTGGGAATAGCTTTCTGCTTTCTTTGTGGCAGAGGGCAGATGTTGGTTTCAAAACTAGGCTTTTGCATTGACTTCCATTCATTATGGACAGCCTCCCAACCGCATCCCTAAAGTACTGACCAATTCATGCTTAACCCTAAAACTAACCTAAAGTACAATTCATCTTACGTCTGATCTTAACCAGGAGCTTAGATATGACATTTTGCTTGATAAGGACTGAGCTTTCGTCCTCATGAGGTCTACTGGTTTCTCCCTCTCTTGCACGCACTCATGCACACACACAACCCCCCCCCCCCCCACACACACACACACACACCAACACAGTGGTCAGTCATCCTCTGATTGCACCTGACTCATGAATCTCTTCATCAGTGTGAGTCCAGCAGAGAATCACAATCACCTCCTCCCCCAGTGACTCCGATCAGTCTCTAATTAAAGTTGTAAATCAAGATGTGATTCTCCTCTCTCCCCCCCCCCCCCCCCCCCCCCCCCCTCCTTTGATGACTGGGTATTTTCCATGTCTCATAATTAAAGGTTTCCTCCAACCTAATATTGTTGGTCTTGTCATGTGAACGAGCAACAGCTCACAGTAGACTCCTTAACCAACACAGCTGACTGCCGACTTGTTGGTGCGTATAGTTACCCTCTTAGTGAAAACGCTGACTTTACTGTGGGTATAGTTTTTAGGATTTCATGGATGAATGGTGAAACAAGCCGGAGCCTCACTGAGCTGATTAGATGAGGAGCTGCAGGCCTATTGCTCTTAGGGCAAACACCAACCTCCATCATGTCCATTTAGTGACTAGTTCTGCTGCGCTGTTTCCATTCATTTTTGAAAACAACTTGACCTTCTGCCAAAGGTTTGATCACCAGCTCCACTCTTGTTATGCTCTTTTTTCCCCTTGAAAACATGTTTTGATCCGATCTGATTTTGCGCGCCTGCATGCATTCATATTCTTTCTGTAATTTGATTTACTTCAGTTTCTTGTGTTTGTAGTTGACATTCTGCATCTGTGCACCCTACATCTATTCAAAATGCACTGTATCTGAAAGCAACACACGCTTAAGGTTCCACTCTAGAGTTCTAGTTGTCTGTCTATTGATGTCGGAGGATTTTTTCCTTTCAGTTTCACATCAATAAGTTTACAGGCTGAACCTTGGCTCCTACTTCATGTTCAGAAGTTTGGTTGACTATTAGATACTCTCTCCTTTTCCCTTTTGACGTTTCTACTCGTGGACTTGTTAAGTTTGATTTCACCATTATCATTTTTATTAGTTCAGTGGCCGAATAGTGCAGAATACTAAAACCTTTTAAAGGTTATAATGGTGCTATAAAACTGAATCAGATACAAGTGTTTAGCACTTTGATGTCGGTGCTTTTCCCGAGGATAAAGTGTCTCAGTCATCAAAGCTGCACCACACAACAGCATTTTCCAACAAAGCAACATGGAGTCACAGGGCACACGATTCATCATTATTCTTCCTCCGTAACTTGTCGACTTATGATCACTGTGCATATCATATCAGCCTTGTTACTCTGTCTCACATAGAGAATACGCAGGTTGGAAATGCAAATTATAATGAGGATTTTCATGCACCCAAAAATGACTTACTATTGTGTAAGAGAGAGACTTGCAGGGTAAAGTGTCCTATTTCCTGCTAGCACTGAGGATATGACTGTACATATTACATTATGATAGTTGCACAGTAATGGATAAGAAGCTGGGAAACTAATCGATTAGAGAAGACTCTGCACTTGGATAAGCTCAATATGTCTTATTCCTTGCAAGATAAAGGCACTTTGAAATGTCCCAGTTTTTTAATTATCTTGCCTTGAAGAAAAACCCTAAAGTTGGGAAGAGAGAAAGAACATTGTGGCCTTTTTGAAAAACATTAAGTCTTGAAAGGGAAACCTCTATTCACTATGATCTGTTAAGATAGAATACATTTAAAAGTAAATCAACCCTAATGCTGTAACTAAAAGAGAGGCCCACCAGATAAAACTGGGACATATAATATAATATAATGTTTGTTCTTAAAGGTTGTCCAGCCACTGATGATAACATACCGTCACTTTATACAATTTTAAAATACTGCACATGATATAATCTTGTAAATAATTGCTTCCGTTCTTAGCCGTGCAGCTGAGTCTCAGTCTATTGAAGGACCAGTGTGTGGGGTATCTGTTGGCAACAATTGAACAGAGTATACATAATTATGTTTTCATTGGTTTATAATCAGTTGAAATTACCACAGAGTCCCCATTGTTTCACCGCCATACTCTATATGACTTTCTACGAAGTGCAGTTTGTATGCTCTCAGCCAGAGGTAATGAATTTGAAGAGGAATGATTTCCATGGTTAATTGCAGGAGCTGATAGAATCTAGCTGCTGTTGTCATTCACACGGTGAATGTATGAATCCTGTCTTGTTCATAATAATGAGGCAGAGTGTGGAGACTGTGAGGCAGCCGCTGCAGATTGTGGCTTTAAGCAAAGTGTAAATGAGACTGATGGAGTGAAGGAAAGGAAAGAAGAAACGAGCAGGAAGGTCTGTGGCGTCGTGCTTGTCTTCCTCGCATCATTACTGTCGTGGCTCATCACCCTCCCTCTCATCTTCCCCTGATTATTCTTTTGCTTCTCTTTTGTTTCACAGCCATGTCTTCCTTAGGGTCATCTCTCTCCCTCCCTCGCTCACTTTCTCACTGACTGACTGAGCTTTATTGAAACTGTGACAGGAAGTATAATGGAATGCATTTGACTGACTGTGCAGAACAGGGTTAGAGGAATATTTGTGACGAAAAACAGCATCAGCAAGGTGTTTGTGTGTGTGTGTGTGTGTGTGTGTGTGTGTGTGTGTGTGTGTGTGTGTGTGAGAGAGAGGTCAAAAGAAATGAGTTGCTGGACAAAACCATAGTTTTCCTATGGTATGCCTCCCCTACCTGACTCCTTTCAACGTGTTTTCCAGTGGTTTTAGATGTGCATAAACGTATAGATATTATCAACTTTTCATCAGAAGGCATGGAGTTACAGCGCTCATGGCCCAAGCAGCCAATCAGATCAACCAGGAGGCGGGCTTTATTGCATTACCACTTCCTGTTTTGTTTCCTGGTCGACAGCGCTACACCTGGATGCGCCGGTCATCCAGGCCCAACTCGCTGAAGAGATGGTCATGTTCACCATCCTGTCATGAACCTCTGCTTTTTATGGGCTTTTCCCCTCCTCATCTAATATAAAGCAAAGGCAAGAGCTTGACGTCTGCTTCAATCCGTTTTTTTCCCTTTATCTACTTTCGATTGCTCACTTGCATGCGTAGGCCAGATCCACAGGAGCCCAATGCTCACCATGAATCCCCCCCTGGCTTCTCCAAGGTTGTTTTAAGGGGGCTGTGCCTGTTGTTACACATCTATGTGATTGGCCCCTCACTATAAATACTTTGCATAAACACATATATATTTATTACACTGACAGACCAACCTTGCCTGCAGATTGACCACACGCAAACAGAAGCTAGGTTTTGAAATATGTAATTTGTCACAGTAAAAACCACAGCAGCTCTGTCCACGTGTGTGTGTGTGTGTGTGTATTCATCACAGGACAGAGCTGCGTGCGTGTGTGTGTGTGCGTGCGTCCTCTGGGCTGGCATAAAGTGCAGTGTACTGATAAGCAGGGTAGAGCCTATTAGCTTTTTGGCCTGCAGCCTGAATGTCAGTGGTGATTTTGTGTCTCTGGTCAGAAACCACATCCTCGGTTATCGGAGAGCCGGGGGGACACGGGATGGTTTCCAACACGTGACTCCTGTTATTTCCTTTTTTATAATTAACCTGAACCTCCACGGCCACAAACCTCATCACTTGTCCTTTTCCTCCTTCTCATTCAGTCCTCTCACTCTCTTGTTGTGTGCTTGTGTTTGCCTGCAGGTCGCTGCAATCTGGACCAATTCTCTGGCATCTAGAGAGGGAAAGCAGTATTTATTGTTTTATCTACGTTTTGACAAGAGCACTCCTGGGAGGGTAGCTTTTGTTTTCTCTTCTCTTCCCTTTGCTCGTCTCGACTCGTCTCTTCTCTTTCATTATAATTCACGATGCCATTCTGTTTGTCTGTGACTGTCTGATCACCATGGCAACAGTCAAAATCATTCACTTATCTCTAAATCTGTTTTGCACAATTGATCTTTTTCACTGTGGTCTCTGGCTGTTTTCATCTATTGTCTTTTACAAACTCAGTCAGGGATGAGCAGGAAGCTAAGCAGTAACATTATTGAGTGTTTGCTGCATAACTGCTTGCAAATATGAGCATAGAAAACAATATCCAAAGCAGAAAAAGTAAAATCCCAAAACAGTCTCATAAGTAGTTTTGATGTTGGGCAATATTTTATTTATTCATCTGATGATTGGTTTATCAAGTAGCATAACTAATTAATCATTCTCTCTTTAAAAATTATAGGACATGAAGGATGTTTATACTTTTTTTCCTAAATTTTCTGAACACACATTATTTTCTGAATGACAATTCAGAACACTATCACATAAGAGATCTAACTAGCAAAGCACAGTTATGAAGCTAGAATTTTTGTATAAATTAACATATAATAATATCTATTGATCAATTCATCAACTAATTATTTCAGCTCACTGTTATCGATCTAATAATTCAAGAAATCTCTTGGAAATCTGCAAGAGCCATTCACGGATCGCCTGCACACACTTAATGTATGTGTGTGGCATATGTTCTGGTAAGGGGACAAGGAGGTGCACTATTGAATTTGTACTATATATATATCTATCAATATCTGGTACATTTCATCCACTGAAGTTTCATTATCTATGAAATGCAGCCAGCAAATCACAAAACTGATGAATATGAATAATGGAAGAATCTGAGTAAAAAAATACAAGCCTGTCAAATTCAATAACTCCTCCATCAGCACTTTAGTCACCACTTGTGTCAGCTTTATATTCATGGAGATCACAACCGCTGTGATGGTGACGGTTGAGCTTTTGATTAATCTGTTTATTGACTGAAACTGCTCGTGTGTGTGTGTGTGTGTGTGTGTGTGTGTGTGTGTGTGTGTGTGTGTGCGTGGGAATGCAAAACAGGCAAGCAAAGATCAATAAATCGCTGGAGTTTGGCTCAGATTTGTGACACAAGTTAAAGTAAGAGATCAACATTTTGTGAAATAGGCTTATTTGTTCGGTGAGATATGAAGATCCATAATAGTCTCCAGTCTGTACCGTATTGGTATTTGTTTTGTAATGTTAATTATATATTCTTAAGGGAAGAAAAAAATATATTCAATCGCTTTCTCTTGAGTGTTGGATGAAAGGATCAATACTAATCTTGTGTCTGTTAATTAAGTCTGGAGGCAGAGGTATAGCCTGGCCCTGTATAGTAAAAAAAAAACTTAATTACAACTCAGAACTCTCCCTGCAACCAGAAATCGGTCAATGTTACATTTCCACTAGTGAAAGTGATGCAGGATCATTGACCTGTGTGCAGTAGAAAATCATTTCATCGAAGAAAAGCAAATGTCTTTCTTCCTCAAAGTGATGAACTCTTCTCTTAGGAATACATATAAATATTACAAAATAAAGGTTATAATGATTTATATGTGAAGCCAAATCATCTTAATCCCCCTCTGTTGGCAGGCTCCATGTTAATTGATGGGACATGGACCAAAGTAAAAAGTCAAAGTAAATGTTACAGCATTTTTATTCTCAAAGATGATTTCTGTCATTTTAGGTAGTTCTTGTTGCACTGATGTATGTTCAAGTCGTACTTTTTCTGGTAAGTTTAGTTTTTGTTAGTTGATGCTATAAAAATGGCAGTAAAGCGCGACTATCAGCGGGACCTCAATACCGCAGCTCGACACCACTTTCACGACTGCACAGACTCTGGCTCCAAATGACGACAAAAGTGCAAGAGGACGTGAACTCGTACGTGGAATATTTTAGCTTCATTTTTGTACAGTGGGAGGAGGTAGAGACAGGTCATTGATCTTCATGCTCTGTCACCAAAGTGTTACGTTTTGTTGTAAATGCATGACAGGGGAAATCGCATGATTTAGAAAATCCCATATGTGTCATACATGTGTGAACAGTCCAAAAGGTTTAAATGCCTGATATTCACGTGATGTTATCGGTCTTTGATCACAGCAGTGTGGCTTTTATTCAGTCCGTTTGGAGGCAGTGTGCATGACAATGGGCAGAGCTGAATCGCAGCTGCAACAGAAGCTAAAATAGCTCTTTTGAAAAATAAGGGCCCCAATCATTGATTTACATTTAGCTGTGATACAGATTAGACTGATGTTCTCTGCTTTGTATGAATGGAGGCAAGTTGAATGAAAACACGCATCTTTCAAAATGAGGACAAAAAGCTGTTTTTGTTATAAGGCAATAAGAGTTCGAGAGAGGTGATTGATTTCCCAGCAGCGGTCCTCTCCCAGACAATACTTATTCAGTATGTTACACACACCTCTCCTTAATCTGAAGAACAGAAGTGACTGGCATTATTTATTCATTATTGATCAGGGTAAAATACCAGAGATACTCTTGATGTCTGTTCAGTCAGAGCACGATAGAAATGGTTAAAGCGAACACTGATTTTCTTTCCTTATCTTTACTTTTTTTTGTGTGAAAAGCTTCTTGTGATCATTAAAATGCAACGCGACCCCACATTTGTTTTGGTCGCATTAATATTTTCAGTGGCTGCTCTGTGTGTTTGCATTGTCTCATCCCATTTCTCTCTCCCTATTTACCACTCTGTGCTTTTATTTATCCTCTGGTTTTTCTGGTGCCAATAATCTGCAGAGATGACTCAGTGAGCAAATACGAATCTGCAAGAAAGACACGTGCACATACACTGTTTTCCATGGCATTGAATCTTCTGTGTATTTATGTACAAGAGTATGTACACACAGTACACAGAAATCCTCTGTGCTTGTTTAACGGCTCTTATTTCATTTTTATGTGAGTGTGTGTCTGTGTGTGTGTGTAGTCTGTGAATTACTCACATTGTGTGGGCTAAAGCTGTTCAAACAATCACATTATGGGGACTGGTCTTCCTTATGGGGCCAAAAAGGTAATCCCAATGACGTGTTTCATTAAATTCTAAGGTGAACACATATTTCACATAGTTAGGGTTAGGGTTAGGTTTAGGCAAGGTTTGGCATATGTTGAGTGTGTAGAGAAATCCATGTAAGTCAAAGTAATGTCCTTTGAAATCAAGGAGACACGACGTGTGTGTGTGTGTGTGTGTGTGTGTGTGTGTGTGTGTGTGTGTGTGTATGCGCGCGCCATCTACTTGGCCTCTCAGGGGAGAACGACCTCGCTGTTCTGGGTTTGATTTACAATGTGAAAATGCCACTTCATTTCCCCCTAATAAAGTTCATTTACCAAGCTGTAACGTCTGTGTCTTAAAAATGTCTAAGAAATAAAAGGAACAGTTGGAGTTGTAGGTGTTTGGTGTTTGTTGTACGGATTCTACGCAGACAGAGACCTGGTTTCTACTCACACGACAGCCTAGAACTACTAAGTAGAATAGCAATGCATCATCAATTCACCTCACACACAAGGAAGTACACAAAACCCCATAACACACACACACACACACACACACACACACACACACACACACACACACACACACACACACACACACACACACAAGGGGCTGTTTCAAACACACACACACAAAACTTTACAGCAGGTTGTGCTACAACAGGATATTTGTTCGACATTTTTATGTTGTTGCACATGTGACATATATTTTGCACTGCACACCCACAGTGTGTGTGTCTGTTTCCAATATTGTGTTTACTGACAACAGTGTCAGTAATCACAGTTTAGCTGCTCTCATCAGCTTATATGGAAAATCCTGTCACAGTTTGTTGTATTTCAAGGACGTAACGGCCTGTTTCGTGACTCTGTTGTCAAAATATATCACACAACAGTGACTTAATCAGCTCAGTAGAGTTGACGGGTTGATTAACTGATTAGTCGGTTGTCAGGAGATCAATCAGCTGCTACAGACATAATTAATTGAATTATTGAATTGATTTATATTTGCTGCTCTAGAAATGATTTATTTGGGAGGAAGGACTTTGCAGCATTAACATTGGAAAGAAGAAAAGCAAACACTGAAAAGAGAAGCACAATGTTCAGTTGTTAGTTGTGGCAGTTTGTCAGCCTTTGTGTTTTGTCTTTAATTATAATTGTTTTTTGTACTTTTCTGTGCAGAGTGACATTCAAATAAAAGTCCTGTTTGCAGTACACAGAGGCACAGTGGGGTTATTTCATGCAGCTGTTGATGGTTGAGACGCTCATTTATTTCCTACTTGACAGCCTTTAACAGAAAGTGCCATTTTTTTTTTTAAATTGATTCGCCCACTGGCTTTCCGTCTCAGAGGCTGCGTTTGGTGCATGATGTTATTCACATCAGCTCCTCTAAAGCTCCGGTGAATCACCACCAGCAGCAGCCGGCTCCTCCCAGAGCTGAATCCCAGATAAATCAGCATTTACAGCACAACTTTTTGCGAAAGGTAATCAAGCTCCTCTGCTGCCCCCAGAGGACTGTCGTCCTGTAAGTACAGCAGAAGTGTGTGAAGTGTGCAAGTCCTTCCAGCGGCCCTCAACGTTTCAGTCCTGGGGATTCATTAAAAAGCTTCAAGCGTGTAATTTATATACTGATGTCACTGTAGAACAGTTTAAGTCTTTGGTCTCCAACTTACATCTCCTCAGTGGTGTCAAATGCAACATTGAAAATGGAAATCAAGCGTCCCCAATAACTGACTTCAGTGACTGAGTTGAATATTCCGACGGAGTCTCACTTTGATGATGTGTGTTGATAGAAAAAAAGAAATCTTCTCCGGAACCTGATTCAAAGGCAAAATTGACTGAGACTGACATAGATTCAGATCTGCGCAGAGAAAAGGAAAATACATTTTCACTCGCAACGCCATCAACAACTGCTGATTCAAAATGACTGTGAAGTCATTTTCAACAAGTCAAGGGTTTCTCTGTGTGATGTCAAGCTGATACAGATCAGCATCCAGCCGACTACTGGCATTTTCTGTGTCCTCGAACATGTGAGGTGGGACCAGGACTCCCTCAGCCGATCAGACTGCAGATAATCCAGTGAGTAGGGGGTGGGGGGGGGGGGGGGGGATTCCCAGTAGGGCTCATTAGATTTCTTGTAGTGTTGGTAGAGAGACATTGGGAAAAAAGGGAAATGTTGTGGGATTTGATGTTATATGCTGTTAGGGTGAGTGGAAAGGTTTTTGGAGCAGCTGCAACACTCCTTGGGAAAAAAAAGAAGAAGATAGTATTTATAACTAGTGCTTGGCAATAATTCAATATAGTCAGTGGAATCCCATCATGCTGTTATCATTTTGTATGAACATTTTTTCAAAACAGTGTGATTATTTGCTTAAATGTTTTGGCGAAGGCCTCTCCACCAATACTGTGATCACATGTGAATAGTTGAAAAGCAAATCCATCCATGCAACGAATTAATTCCACTTGCAGCAGAACGTGGGCATGAGGAGGGGCACAACGTGGACAGGTTACCAGCCTGTCACAACATACTAGAGGCAAACAACCATTCACACTCACATTCACAGCTACGGATAATTTATAGTCGCCCATCAATCTTTCCTCAGCATGCAAACTCCACACATAGAGACCTCAGCCAAACCAGGATTCAAAGCAAGAACCAATCCATCTATCCATCCATCCATCCATCCATCCATCCATCCATCCATCCATCCATCCATCCATCCAAACTTTCTTCCCAACTTACTCTACAACAGCTGTTATGTGTCTGAGAGCCGAGTTCGTGTTGAGGAGGAATTACTCTTTGAAATCTTCTCTCTTTGATCAGTGATAATTTGAGCTGCTGCGCTCTCTCCCCTGCTGAGACAATATGCAGTCGACAACAAACTGCATCTCCAATGTTTTCCATCTGGAGAATGACTCTAATCCAACCCAACGTTTGTAATGATGGAAACTGTCGAGTTACCACAGTTAATTTCTTTTGCCGCCAAAGATGAAGTCCTCTGGATGTTATATAGTCTGGTGCTTGAGTGCCGTGAACAAAATGAGTCGCCCAGCTTTGATGAAACCGTAACGGAGAGCTGATGCAACTTGTTAGCAGTTGGCCCACGGCCCTGTATCATTCATGGTGGTAAACATGATTCACCCGGTTTGTTTGTTTCTTTGTTGTCTTGCCTTAAGTGTCTTCCTCTGTGGTGAGACTCTCTCTTGGGTTTTCTCAGGACAAGAAAAAGACCTCAGTCCTTGATTTGTTTGCTGCGGTCCACAACTTTAACGCAAGCAGGGCTATTCACACACGCACACACACACACACACACACACACAGCCCGTTTCCCATGTAAAGGTACATTAACTAGTGTGTATACTTGAATTTAATTTTTAATTGAATTTCTCTAGGCCACACAAATAAGCACATTTTCATTTTCCAGTCTTTGTTTCCCACTTTGTGTCAGAAACATTTCAGAATAGTGGCATGGTGCAATATTTTACATTAAAAACAATTATGTTACATAAATATATCACAGATTAAAAGCACATTTAAAAAGGTGAGTTTTGAGTCCATTTTTGAAGGAGGTGATAGAGGGAGAATGTCTGAGGCGTTGGGGGAGAGAGCTCCAGAGGGAGGGGGCAGCGATGGAGAAGGCCCTGTCCCCCCAGGTCCAGTGCTTGGACAGGGTAAGAGGGGTGAGGAGGTTGGTGTTGGTGGATCTGAGGTTGCGGGTATAGTTGGTGTTTAGCCCTGTTTAACTGTGCTGATGTTGTAATGTCCTGACTGATGTGTCTCAACAACTGTGAGATGGAGTGTCATAAAATCCTGCACAGAAACTGTTTGGTCCCCAGATGATGAATCCTACCGACTGCGGTGGTCATCACACTCTCCGATTCCGAGGTCATTGGTGAAATGTCTTGGTAACTGAATGGATTGTCATGGAATTTGGTACAGGTATTAAATTGATAATGGATTTTTTTTTGTCACTTTGATGACTTGACTTTTCACATTGCTCCACCATGGTGTGCGAATTGCCAGTTCCCCCGTTCATCAGTGTTTGTATGTTAGCAGCTCCGTATGGCTGCTTTGCCATGGTCTCAGTACTTTTCATTTCTGGGCTGCTAAATGCCACATATTCACAGATAAAGGAAATCACATCAAAACCAAATCTTTTGATAATAGATAGAAGATTTGAGTAGAAAGAAGTCAAGTTTTTAGACAGTATTGTACATGATGGACAAATGAGGGGAAGTGAGGGGAAGAGATGGAACAGATGGATGAAACAAAGTGTCCAAATGAGAAAATGATGCTGTGATAAAGTAGAGTAATGCAGTGAATAGAGTGCAATATATCTTCTTCCTGCTGAGCCCGTGTTTCCCCATAGGATCACACAGATAACACAGCGTCTGCACCTGATTGGTTTAACACTTGTCCCATCGCCACGGCATCACTGTGGAATAGATTCAGAAGGAGAACGGTGAATATTGTGTCAAAATATTACATTTGCTGCAAACCTTGATATCCATTAAATGATTTTTTCCCTCCTGTTTTCATTCATCTCTTTTCATTAGTGCCTCCTTCCAGCTCACCAGAGCAAATTAATCCATTCAGTTACTGTTAATGTAGCTAATGTGGGTTAATTTCACACAAAAAGACGATGCTACTGTCGTATAAAGAGCTAAATATGTTTATGTGCTTTTACACGCTGATGCCTGTTGATTATTTATATTGAATTTGAGGTTGTATTTGTGTGAGATGGAGACAAGTCATGTGGTTTTCTGTTGCTCAATCTCTGCACTACATTTATGTGTTTACATCTCATATTTATTGCTGTTTGTTCCTATGATGAGTCTGTCCATCCCAAAGCTGGAGACAGAAAACACAGGAAACACCTTCTTTGGCTATTTTTTTTCATTTCAAGTTCACTTATCCCTTCCACCTTACATCTCTCTCCTCTTTTTCCTCTACGTCTTGAAAACTCTCTTCCTCCAACTTCTACACACTGTCCTTGTTCTTCCATTTCATTCTTCCTCCCTTTGTCCTGTTTTAAATCTCTAATACCAGATTGCATATTCAGTGTAAACAACTGAAATTCTGAGTTAAGTCTTCTCCACCAACTGCACATTTTCCACATGTCACCCTATATTTACCACAGCTCTTTGAGAAACTCGTGGTAATTCATTTTATATTTTCCTGGCTCTGTTGCTGATTAACTTTGAATCACTCAGCTCTGAGTCCCCTCAGTTTTCTTCCTTGGTTTAAAGGGAACTTCCAGCTTCTACAGACACTATTCACATAAACAATCATTATAATCTTAAAAAGTTGAATCCTAAATCAAAGTAAATTGTGGAAGTTTGGAAAAAAGTCACTTCCAAAGATACTTCATTACGCTGTAAGGCACCATGATGCAAGTCTGTGATGTAAAAACCCAAAATGAGGTTCTGACTTTCAGTCGGCCAGTGAGTTCACTTTTCATCAAGACATTACAGACATGAATCTGTTCTCTGTACTTTGAAGTCTTCAAATATTAACTGAGCGTCTCTCAGCTGACTGAGGCTGTTTGGATTCGGTGGGCTCCATTACTGGATTAATGGATTCTTACTGGAAGCTGTCCATTGCTTTGAATGGTCAGCACTCGCTTTGCAGGGGCACCATCGCCCTCTGACAAGTTACTGATCAGCTTCAGATTTAACATTTTGAAAATCTGTCCATCTGTCCACAGGTAAAAAAGTATTGAAATACTAATACACTTCTCAACTATTAAATAAGCTACCTTCACATGGACGAGAACTGGAAATAAGTCTTGTTAAATGTCTATGGAATTTATGCAGCTTAAGCAAAAAACAGTGGTTTTCTTGGTTCTTTTTCTAATGTTGATTTTTTTTTTTTTATCCTAAATTTTTAATGAAATCCATGTGACTGACTGCTCCAGGAACTGAACTTCAATGTTTTTCTCTATATGTTTGCCCTGCGAAATGCTGGCAACCTGTTGGCTCCAGCTTCCTGCGACCTAAAAATAAGTGCTATAGATAATGGATGGAGGGATAATATCATCATGCGGTCACTGACTCTCACCTGCATATATCCTGTTTCTGCAACAATTGTTTTGGGTCCTTCCAAACATTCTCCTTCTCTGTCCTCTGAAACCTTTCCTGCCCCGACAAACCGAATGATGCAGAAAGTTGGTTTATTGTCCTCCCCATCATTTCTCTTTCTGTTCCCCATCCCTCTCCATCTCTCCTCTTTCAGGTAGTTTATCTCTGTCGTGCCGTACATGTCGGACCAGCAGCTGTCACTTGTGCAGCAGACGGATGTGATGGGGTGACTGTGTGTGTTCCTCTGCTTGTGTGTGTCACGCTGTGGTCAAGCTTTGACTGAGCTGTCAAATGAATTTCTTGTCTGAGGAAGAGGATCAGCACCTCTGAGCTCCCCCTCTTTTCCTCCCTTCATTCCCCTCCATCTATCTCCAATCAGATAACATGGGGTTTAGTGAGACACCATCTATTGTCCTTGTTTGCATGAATGACATTCATATTCTGTATTAGTGCAGTGGCACTGATTTTAATTTTGTTAAACCTGTTGCAGCTCTGATCAACATTATAAAAAGTATTTCATACACTGTTAGATATAATATTTTTATATTTTTCTGATATGTTAAAATGTGTAAATTAATTAATTCCAGGTTTGGTTAATACGAGCTTCTAGTGGATAACAAAGTTTCACTGTTTTGGGGACTTTACCCCATTGTTCCATTTCGCTGATTGAAGTTCTAGTTAAAATAGACGTCTGCCACTGGGTTGCACCATATTTAAAAGGTGTAAATGGGTCAGCATAAGTCAGCCAACACTCCTTTGTGGAATATCGCTCGAATACAGCGTCTCTTTGGTGATTATTGGCATTTATTATTCCTACAAAATGGGTGATGGTCATGGGGTGTTGAAAACAGATTGACTGGACAAGGTAGACTCGTGGGGGGGAGAGAAAGACGTGAGTTTAATGTATATTTGGTTGTTGTTCAGAGAAATGTGTTTTAGCAGTGGAGTCAGTGTCAATCAGTGTGACAGCTGTCAAATAGGCCCACAGAATAAATGTTAGGCTGAATAGCATTTGATCCAGGTATTAGCCACAGACATATCAAAGTCTTAAGGCCTTTGTAGACATGATGTTTTTCAAACCTTCACCCATTCAGTGGAAGCTTTCTCTTCTGACATGTACAGAATGTGTGTTGTTGACAACGTCACATCTTAAAGCCGTAGACGACAAACAAGTTCCTCCTCCGTCCAGTCTGATATAAAGTTCATTTATTAATTTTTTTCAATATATTCAATATGTTTTTCTTTAGCCATCACTCAAAGTTGACTATGTCTTTAAAAGGATGTGATGTAGCCGACTTGAAGATAGGATCAAGAAACAGACAACCCAACTCCGGATTTTTGTTATCGTTGTATATGTATTTGCTAAGCTAAGGTTCTTTAAAATTCACTTCCCTTGCCTTTATTGTGCCATTTATGTGCGATCATGCATTTATTTATTATTTATGACAACCTATAGATGTTTTCCTCTCGTCTGCCACATTTGAGATAATCGTAGATAAAGCAGCTCATAATAATGTTGTCTGCACCAAACTTACAAAGTTAACCAACTCCCACAAGTTTTAAATATTTTAATTGGCTTTCACTTGCTGAAATGGTAATAGACTCACTTTATTGAGATGTCAGGCGGAACTATTATTGAATCAGACTATGATATCTTGATAATATTGTACTCCCCATTTTCATGAAGGTTAATTAAGTCTAACTGAATCAGAGGAGAGGGAGATGAGATGGAGAGAAGCTGAAAGAAAATTAAAGGTAAACCCTGAGATGAAGATACAATGAGGAGACAGAAACTTACTTGGTGAGGTAACCGCCTGCGGGTATCCTTTCATCAGACAGTTTTGTTTCCAGAGTGCAAGAGGTGAGGTTGGTGTTTGTGTGTTTCTATAAAATAAAGTATTTTTTGTCTTCTTCTCATGGCCCATTTTGTTAAAAGTTTCTATCCAGTCAAGCTTGACGTCCAGGTCACTGTAACTTTTCCCTTTCCTTCTTTACCTTTACCCTGTTTCTGTGGCGCTCTGTCCATCATCCTGTTAGTAGCTTCCCCTTCTACTTTACTGGAGAGTGACAAAGTTAGAAGACCCGAGCAGCAATTTTACCGGCCCTGTGCTCGGGGAGTTATCATGAAATTATGGAGAAATGCAGCTGCAAGCACAAGACAGAAAAAGGCCGACTGGTTAAATAATGAGAACAATGCAAGAGAGGAAAAAAAATGTAATGTCTATAAAAAGAAGGAAATGGACGTGCAGAGGGAGAATTGTTTGGATTTTTCTTTTTCAAAAGGAATGAAAGTAATTTTGGTCGGTGTGTGAGACTATACACTAGTTATATATGAGCTCTCAGTATGTGACTAATGTACCACAGTGGGCATATCGTTTAATGCATGCTTAGATGCCTATAGTCCTTTTCTATACAATGCATCATAGTGAATGATCGGTGAAAAATAGAAAATATGAAGCACCGGAAATCATATATTTATACACAAGAATATTAAGATTCTGGAGTGAAGCTGAGATGAATAACTGAATATAATGAAAAACAGGGAAACTGAATGAATCATCTGTGTATTACTATTTGTGTAAGAAATCTCCTCTGCTAATTTCCTTTCAGGGAAACCACTTTACACCTTGTCTCAACGTGTTATATAAACCACTCTTAGAATCACCTTCTCCATTAGATGTGCTTTATAAATGAGGTTTCCTTAACTTGTGTTACTGGTGTGAACCAAGAAAACATTGGACAAATCTGTGTGAATGGGACTATTAGTGAATGACAATGGACCAAATCTGATTAATACACACTTATAGAAATCTCTTTTACAGCCAATTTGTTATTGCTTTAATTGCTTCTGTTCTAATAGAAAATGAGATTGGGATGTATCTTTGGCTGCAGCGAGGTGGTGGAGGTGGTAGATGATGTGCAGGGAGTTGGTTTAGCACTTTCATTTCAGGTTACGGACTGCAGATGTGTTTACACTTTTAAAGAGTCGACAAGTCCTGCCTCCCGATTGATGTCTGTGTTGACTTTGTCAATATTTAAGGGAGACCAACATCCCAAACTTTAAGCGAGGGCTTTGTGTGTGTGTGTGTGTGTGTGTTTGTTGAAACAGATCTATAAAAGAAGATTATGAATGCGTTTATTTGCTACAAGTTGATAATTTTCCTCCCCTTTAGAAATATGTACCAAATACATATGTAAAAATAAGTACATTTTGAAGTCTAGAGTTGTATTTATTATGTTTGCTTTGAACTTTTTTTACAATTAAATGTTCATTGATTCATTTGGAAAGTTTAAGAATGTTAACATTAATAATAATAACAAAAGTAATAGTATTTTCTTTGTATAGTTCCTTTCAAAACAGCCTTTTCAGAGGACAAATACAAACACAAAACAAAACATCAAAGCATTTAATATCAAAGACAGCAGATCATATAAATACAAAATCAAAAGCAATCGTTTGAAATTAATGGGATAGGAAGATGATGAAAGATAGATAATTTGCTCCATATAAAACGTCTAATTACAATTTGTTTTAAACCAAAACTCTTCAGTTCTGAACTGTCCCTGTTACTCTTTCTCTCTCGTCACTTTCTTCACCTTCTTTCTCTCTTGCACCTAATTACCCAATTGTTGTTGGCTCTACTCGTGCTAAGAGAGCTAAGCAAACATCCAGCTGCTAGGAATCACATCCCTGCATATGTGTGTAGGTGGTCTGTGGGCTTAGTTGTTTTGAAATAACTGGTCACTATGGCAACGGCCGTTTGTGTTAATTACAGGAACATAATGGCTCCTCCAACTTCTCTTGACCTCTCACACACACTCACACACCTTAACGGTGGTGATTACTTGATTGCTGTGCAACGCCTCCGTGATAACTGGAATTGTCATTTATATTATTGCCTGAAGTCTTTCAAAATAATCAGTTGTAGTGTAGCAGTGAGCCAAAGAGAGAGTAATCACTTTGAGATGCAGTCAGAGTAATTATATATCACTGAGCTTTACCTCAACTTAGTGAGGTGCAAAAGTTTACTTGTGATTTACCGAACAATAAGCTGTATGTGTTATCCTCCATGAGACCACGGGATGGGCTGCAGGGACGGCAGGAGCAGAATATTTTGCGAATGGATTACCAGTAGAAGGAGCAGTGTGTTTTTTCTCTTGGTGCCAGGCAGGGTGGAGTTTTGAATAGGATTAGATTGGATCTACAGAAGAAAGGCGGGCAGTGTCTACCAGCTGTGGCATATATAAAAGAAATAATGGCGACATTACGCTTTAGCTGGGCTGTAGATACGGAGACAAAGCTGTCAAGCAACTTATCCTTTCTTTCCAGAACTCTTCCTCTGCGAGATGGATTTCATCCCTTAAAGCTAGATTTGGTAAGCCTGGAAAAGGTAGCAAGAGCAGTCTACACTTTGAAAATATGCAACAGATACATCCCACCCTCTCCCATCGTCCCTCTCGTCAAAGCTAAGCCCTCAAAACAGCCTGGCTACTGCTAAACGCTGACTTCTCTGTGATTATTGACACTTCCTAAGCGGCGTAATTCCTTTCCACCTCTCTGGCTTGTCGAGACTCCGGTCATGCGCAGTGAGAGTCGTGTTTATTACCGCCCTGCAAGGGACATCAACACTGGCATGTTTTTTTCAGATGACTTTATTTATTGATGGCTTTCGAGACGTGGGGAGAATTTCAATAAATAAGATAAAACATGTTTCCGAAAACCACTTACCATCCCTACCTAAAGTGTGAGTAAGCAAGTGTAACTCTTAAATTAATGCATTTGATATATGGGAAACTTAGAACAGCAACATAAGTCATTCAACAATCAGCATATACAAAACGCACTTAGTGCTTTGTCGAGTTTGAAAGACAAAAATAGAAACCATATCTTACAAATGATTTACAGTTGATTCAGGTTGGCTGAAGATGGTGAAGAAGCTGAAGATCGTACCTCTCACAATATGGCACCTTGAACACCTCTGTATAAATGGGGACCTGTTTTGCCTCATGCTCCCCCAATGCTTGTTTTATTAGAGAATCTGTCTCTGCCCAGTTTGTGCAGTTGGTTTAATTGCTTCCCCCCCCCCCCCTCCCACCAGTGTTCTGTTAATGTGAACATGGTTGTTGGCATTGTACAGTATTCTTTTCAGGGCAGGTAATTTATTAAACAGGCAGTACCTTAGTTACAAGAGCTTATCTGTTTGCTTGGCTTTGTTGCAGAGAAAGGGCACTACATGTGGCCTCACTCATCATTTTCTTTTCCTCATTATAGTTCCTCTTCCTTTGTTCTCCCTTATTTTCTAGTCCTGTCTTCAACCCTCGTTTTTCTCTCTGGGTTCATTCAATGTTTCCAGCTTCATTACCGCAACAAATTTCAAATTTTTTAGCCTCTGACTTTATTTTTGTTCCTCCGCAAATCTTCTGCTTGCACACCCCAGAGCCTTCTATTGTTTCTGACATATTACGTCGAGCTGATAACTGGAGACCCTCTTATAAGGGGAACACAGCAGCCATGATGCCCATGTAGGAGTTCTGACTCATGGGCCAAACCACGCCCATCTTCAAACGCAGCCTTTATTTTGATCTCAGCTGCGCACCTGTAAAGTTTTGTGACTGTATCTTGCACGGTTGTTGTTATGCTGTCATGGTGACAAAGTACTAAAAACCACCTCTGTGTTGTTCCCCATGTTGGTGTCTCTAGGCCCACATTTTGCCATTATGACACACACACAAACACACACTGACTCACGAGATGAAAACAACACTATCCCCTCTGTAGCGGCTGGTGAAAAGTTCATGATGATGGTCTCACATGAACAGAGGTGGGTGTGGATAAACCTACTGCACCAATACACTGTCCACTCAGACACAATTAAAGCCTGTGGGAATCTCCAGTTAGGAGTTTTCATGCATTAATATTTTATTAAAGCGTTTTGATTATTACTCTGGTATTCTCCAATTGTTCTCCAGTGACTTCAGTCCTTTATTTCATTTGGTGCATTGTTCTGAAGTAAATATTAGCTCATCCGCCACTTCTTCATTTTAAAGCTGATACTCAGACTAAAGGGCTCATTTAAAAGGTTATTAAATGTACTGGTATTTTTTCAAAAGTAATATGAGGGCAGACCAGTATTTATTTATTGGATAAATAAAATTTAACTTCAGTCACACATGTAAGTAAGTAGTAGTAGTTACGATAGATTGATACCATGGATAGTAGCTTGTATTTCAATAAATATCAATGTATTAAAGTTAAATTTGAGTTAGTATATTTAAGTAACATTTTAACTAGGTAGATTTATTCAAACCAAAACACTTAAATGTGACTCAAAATGTAACACAGATCTAATCTGAATAAAAACTCCTCCAGCAACTCATCACACATGCATGTTTGATATGCTGTTGCTTGTTCAAACTCCCCAAGCCCCAATCACCATTTAGTGTTTAAGGGGACATGCCCCCGATGACTGAGACAACATTATCACTGAACCCTTAAGACCTGATCTGATATCAGCCTCAGGCACAAAAGCTACACCTCTCACCCCCTCACACATTATGTAAATCCTCGCTCGCTCCGGATCCAGGGTCAGCTGAGGGAAATGGTAGCAGACATGCCCCGCAGGATCTGATGTGACTTCAGCAGATGTCTGGCTGAACCACCCACAGGCCAGCCAGGCTGTCTGCAAGATAGAGTCAGGCTGACCTCAGAGCTCCCTGTCCCCTTATCTCCCTCACACACACACACACACACACACACACACACACACACACACACACACACACACACACACACACACACACACACACACACACACACACACACACACACACACACACACACGCGCGCGCGCGTAACAAAGCATATATCCAGTTCCATGTATATTTCTCCTTTAACTTTCAGCTATTATATATGTACGTTTATCTACAAAATGTAGTGCTTTATGCTACACGTAAAACACCTCGAAGAAACCCCAGACATTTTAAAAGTCCAAATACAAAGAGGATTCTCACTTGTTTCAGGTGCAAAGGTTTGATGTGTGGATTAAAAACCAAACACAACTAGTACAACAGAAACTGTTGGCTCACAGCAACTGGGATTCTGGTTTGGACCCAAAGGCCTTCAGCTTATCTGAGTGGAGTTTGCATGTTCTCCCCTGCATGGGTCTCCTTTGGGTACTTCAGCCTCCTCCTGAACTCCAAAGGAATGCAGGTTGATTGGCTTCTCCAAATTGCTCATGGGTGTGAAAGATAATTTGTCCCAGTGCAGTGAGTACTCTGCCTCTTGCCCAATACCAGCAGGCATTGGATGTATGGCTAATAGATGGATGAACTGTTGAAGGAATTTTGAAGCAACAGGTCTCACATTTATACTAAATTCAAGAGATATTTTTGCATAAGATTTATTTGACCCCTTCCAAGCTGCAGAGGTTGTATCCCAATCTCTCAGCGCTTTCTTTTAGATGTGGTCTATTAGCGGATACTTTATTTCATTGCACTTGGCAGTGTAGTAAATGACATGGTTTTTGGCAGGGGATCTGTGATATCTTATCCAGTTATTATATCAATGTATCCTAAGCTCTTTTGGCAGCCTCTCAAAATCTAATCTTAAACATATTCATTCCATCAAGCTTACAACAGTCCACATAGTTATTGCCAAAAATGTATCACAAAGAAATGGAAGTCAAACCTCTCGCTGTCAATTTGATTGTGACTCTCAAAAGTGAACAGTTGCATAAATCAGAGTTAAGATACACAATGTACTGAATACATGCAGCGAGCATTTTTTTAGGGACCCTATAAACTCTGTTTCCAACATTTTGTGGAATTGATGCCATGCAATAAGTTTTTATCCATTATTTCTGAAAATGTCTTTGTGTATGTTGTGGTTCTTAAGGTCCCCCATAACGTATGTAAACTTAAACAGAGAGACACAAGTGATGGGGTTGCTGGTTGTAGGTTACTGCTGTTTCATCCACAGGGCTTTCACTAATCTAAAGACTTGTTGGATCTGCTATTGTATTCTAGGCTTTCCTATAAGCGTGAGCATGAGAGCATTTTTTTTGTAATTCATTGTGTGGTGTGTGGTGTCAAAGGGAGGATTACAAATGGCAGGCAGTGCCCCATTATCACAGCCGGTCCAGAGGAGCACAGGAGAGTCAAACTGGCACAAAAACTAAATAGAGGACACAACACAGAACTGAAGTGTATTAATAGAGAGCAGTGAAAGAGAGGCAGATCTGGATTACAGGATTACAGATCATGAGTGGAAGATGAGCTACAGTTTCTGGATAATGGTGACCAGCTGAAACACAGACACCCAGAGACTCACAATGATGTATGAGGAATGCCTATCCAGGCTTGTCAATCAGGTCTAGGTTGAAATGTGCTACAGGTTAGAGGATGCCAACCAAAGTGATTTAACTAAAGTAAAGTGAGCTGAGTATCAGTACTGTCTGCCTGGGGAAATGTAGTCAAGCCCCAGGCATGCACAGAGCTTCCCTTTCAGAATTGCCACAGGGTATGAGTGACCTGGCCGAGCAGAAATTGCAACAGATTTATCTACAAAATACACAATCTGCACACATGTCTTAAGACCTGGAGCGAGTTTTGTTAACATTGAAAAAAACCTGCCATTGATGCCACCTGAAAAGCTCTGGAAGCAAATTGGCATCACTCTCAACAGTGATATTATAATGAATTATACTATTGGCAGTGGGGTTACTGAGCCATTGGAGTGGGGTGGGGGGGTTAGTAGCAGTCCCAGTGCGCGTGTGCGTTTGAGAGGTGTAGTGTGTACGAGCCTGGGAAAGCCTTGTAGAGAGACAGATTACTTGTGGGGATGATAACTTTGAGATAAGAATGGCACTTCATGATGAGAAAATGGATGTTGGAGAATGAGCACAGCCAGAGAATGACAGAAATGGGGGGAAAGGCTTGGAACAAGGATATAAAACGTCCTTCTCTGAAATGAAATTTACTATCCTGGGTGACTTAGCAGCAAACCAGGACTTTGTCACACCTCTGCAACACTATTTTGTTCCCTACTTTTCTCCCCCTCCCCTCGCTCTCCATCTCGGTTTTTATGCTTCTCCAAGTCCTCCGGGGCGGAGAATAAAGAGCAAGAGAGATCCATCAGCTGTTGCTAAAAAGCCTTGCTGGCTCATAAATAAACGAGGTGGATGAATTAGGAAGTTAAATCACCCTGGGTTGTTAATGTCACAGCCTAAAGACTGACATGAAATACTTGCAGCACCTCTCAGCATTTGGCTTCTCTGCTCCCTCCCACATCCCTATGATGGGGTGTCACAGCATGACATATATGTGGGCGACATCCGTGTCAGTGTGAAGAGGTCGATGGGTGCTTGGGTCCATACTTGGTTTTTGAAGTGTGCTTACACTTATTTATATTTACGATCAGCCTACCATTTATATATTTTTTAATATGATAGCTCTTTATACAGTCATGCAACAATGGCCAATGTGAGCTTAACTCAACCTACATGTTGAGTTGGAGATAAGGAGAGAGAGGAGCTCAACCCGGCTGATTCTAGAAAACAAGAAACTGTCATAAACAGACCAATCCCTCTCCATCACAAAAACCAGCAACAAACCAATCATCTCACTTTTTTGCCTGGGTGGAGCAACGTCCCAGAAAGAGACAACAATCTCTCTCTCTCTCTCCGACACAGTGTCTTATTCATTGTCTCTTTGAAAGCACACAGCGTTGAGGACAGTGAGTCTGTTTTCCATCCCTCCTGTCATTTCATCGTATTGATTTCTTATAGCGCTGTAGTTTCTGAGAAAAGCTTCAGTCCAAGCCTGATGCATAAGTGTTTGGACAAAACACAATCCATATTGATTTGATGAGGACATCATCTTTTTCATTACTGTATGCAGCTATGGGATTTAATGGTTGGTTCAGAACAACAGATACGAGACATGATGGCAACCCAAGTTTGTCTGCTCTTTCTGCTCGTGGTAGTACTTGTGTTTTCTGTACACCGACTTGTTTCAAGTAATTATCACTCCACCCTGTGTCTGAAGTGTGAGAGATAGCCGTGTGAAGGAGAGAGATAGTGTATCCAAGGCCTACAGCCTGTCATCTGAACCAGCTCGAGCATGGATAATGCACACAGGAGGATCAAAGCTGGCCCCTTCAGTAACATGGAGCTATTTCCAGGGTTAGCTTCAATCCTAACATCATGGTCTATTAAAGGATGTTAACATGAAAGCTGTAGCATGGGACTGTGCAATATGATCAAAAGTAACAACACAGTACGAGAGAATTTCACCAGCAATGTGTTGTGCCAAAACTTTTCAAAGTAAAACCTTGAAATCTATGATTTGCACGAGGACAATGAGACCCTGTTTACTAAGCTAATACTTTTTCGTTCCAGCGGCTGTGCAGGAGCAAAAATAATATTGTTAGGAAAGAAAAAGTTTCCCCACTCTGCATCCACCTTATTAAATCTGACCAAATGCTTCGGTGGTTCTCCTCATTTGTTTCCCTGTCATGCTTCTGTTTCTCTATGTTTATTATGATTCAGTGGATAGATGAGATACAAGTGAGATGAAAGCTGGTCACATCTGGCATTATACCTGCAGGCAGTGTGTGCGTGTGCTTATGCGTGGCTGTCTGTGCATCATGTACTGGTGGGGAACCAGTGAGTCGAACTATCCTGCAGGGTGCTCTAGTGTGTGCTGAATGTGTGAATATGAGTCTGAACACACAGACCTTCAGTATTGGACTGTTTGCTGAGCTGCAGAGACACAGAGAACGTAGACAGACCAACTCCAATGCAAACAGCATGAAACAAAGAATGAGAGACAGTGTTATTCTTCCTGATCTCCCTCTAGTCCCAGGACATGTTTTACTAAATGTGGCACCCTGACCTCACAGATCATCAATTGCTTTTATCTAATTCTGCAGCATAGTGAAAGTTCTAAAAGGAAAAGCTTTAATTTTTTAGCACTGTACAGTCCCACAGCCTTTTGCTTAAACCCTACTTGTATTTCACAGTTGCTCTGGGTTGATTTTTTTTTGTTCCTTTTTGTATTGGAAGCTACAACTCCAGAGGCAATTATGGATTAAAAGACATTATAGCAAAGGGGTTGAGAGTCAGACGCAGGTGTTCTCGATAGGGATCTCCCATGTCCATGTTGCGCCTGGAGGGAAACACAGAGGGGAGTGACAGGCTGGGGATGGAGGGAGGAAAGGTCACTCATTTAATATTCATGTGGACCATCTTTTATCTTAACCTGGTTCTACAGTGTCTTTCATTGAGCCATAAATGCTTGGTGGCAGTAGTCCTAGTGGAACAGAGACCTCAGCATTTCTGTTACAGAAAAGTTATTACTTGTTCCTCAGCCTCTTTTACTTCACCATTGGCAAAGTGCTGTGTCGTCATGTATGTAGTGCTGTTCCACAGTTCTTTTTGTGTAGTGGGTTTTCAGGTCAAAAACCTTACAATAGTAAATAATATAAAGTCAGCCTTTGTCCAGTGTGTTGAAAATAGTTGAGTTTGTAACACATTGAGTTGCTCAGTTGAGCATCAAAATGATTAACTATTATAAAATTATACAACCTTATCATTGTATTCAATTATGCATTTATTCAGTAACCTTTGCAATATCATGTGCTTGTAGGCTGCGATATGTGGGAACAATGACTGTGGATTTTGACTAATTGACATTAAGAAAAGAATCAGACTTGTCATCATATCGTGTTAGCTGTGGCTCAGGAAGTTCATGATTTAATACCCGGATCCCGCCGGAGTGTCCTTGAGCAAGACACGGAACAGAAACTGTCAGCATGTGGGGGTTCTGTCAGCATGTGAATCATGCAGCATGTGCCCTGCGTATATAAATGCTGTTCGAATGTGTGTGTATGAATGAGACTTGTACTGCAGAAAAGGTTCTTTGAGCTGTCAACACGACGACACTGCTTTTACTTAACATTGATAAGATGCTATATAGATGCATTTCTCATTTATAATTTAGATACCAAAGTTTCTGTTTTCTTAGCATTTTAACTTTTAATAGCAGTATATTTTGTACCTGACTTTGTGTTGAATAAATTATATTGCCTTAATCTGTGAAAGCCTTTTTCTTTGTCTTTTGCATTTTGCCCCATCACAGTGACTATATTTGCCACTAATCCCCGATGTTAAACATCAGCAAACATCAGAAACCTGCATCAGACACGGGTTCCCTTTCGGTTACTGTTCTGGAATAAGTACACTTGAAATCGTATCCATGAGTGCTGATCTCTGAAGCAGAAGGTTATGTGATGCACTTAATTTAACATTATTTTAAGGACTAAACAGCTGAAGATTTTCTATCACTCTGCCTCTGATACTTGGTACTTTACTCATAATGACTGACTTTTGACTTTCGGATTGGTCTCAGTTTGTCTCCTTTGGTCTGTTATTGTCTGTTGCCAGATTACCAGATTTATAACCGCTGCATGTGAATTGAAGTGGGACATTGATCATCTTAGCATGCTTCAACCTAATTGTCACCTGTGCCAAGAATCATTCAGTTCAAGCTCTTGAAATACTGCGGCAGCTCAGGGAAACTCTTTCACTGACAGCTCGGTATGTTATACATTTTGAGTGCAGAGCCATATTTTGGGATCGCTGCCAAACGCTTCCAAATATTTCAGTGTGATGAAGGAGCATCGACGCTGCGTTTATATCAAACAGTAAGTGCCACAAAGTTTGGCCGTGGAATTGTCATCTCAGAATGTGTATCTGGATATAATAAAGGCTCTAATTAGCATATACAAAGTGGCTGTCTTGACTTTTACCAGTGAAAACAATCCATGCATGATTGATAATGCAAGAAGCAGCGTGGGCCAATGTAGAAATGTAGAAGAAAAACAACTTTATAAAGTGTCACAGAGCTTTGTTATTTATTTGCAGCTATGTATTTGGTCGCAATCAGCAGTGGCATCATGTAGCCTCTAGGCAGCATGGCCTCACGTCCACTCTGCTGTTCCTCCATTAACACCACTTTTAACAGATGAGTCTCACTGTCTCACGCCCTTTTGCTTCGTGTCCATCTGCAGCTTATCAGCATTACTCTTCTTCAGGATGCACTAAAGAGCCATGAGACTCTACATATCCAGGGGGGTTCACATTGTGAGAGGGTGATCTTCACTGCAGAGGACACGTGACTGACTATGCGCACTAAAGTTAGCCGTGACAAGTTCTAGATGTTCCGTGTCATATTCTGGTTGTGGTTCAAATGTGTTTCTGAAGTGGGCTCTTTCAAGCAGTCTGTCCTTTACTTGCAATATGACCATTAATATTTGAAAAGATTTTGTCATTGATGAACAATGAGGTAACAGATACTTCATGATTTTAAGTCTACTAGTTGGATGCAGTACATTAGCAAATGGAAAACGTAGCCTTCTCTCTTTTACCTCCATAAAAAGTAATAAAACGAGAAAGGAACCTTGTTTTTGCTGACCTCCAGTGGTTCAACTCCTCACTTTGCTGCTGTGATGGACATCTGTACTGACGGACACTGCAACATCAGTGTCGGGTGTGGATACAGTGCAACAGATCACACTTCTGACAACACTCAACAACAATAATACCCCACAACACCCAACAAGGCATCAATGATGCTGGATGTTATGAAATGAAACAGGCTTCACAGTTTGGGCTGTGAAATATAGATTTTTCACCCTGGTTGTAAGTTTCTCATCAGGTATTGAATATGAATTATGAATTCACAAGTAAAGATTTTCATTTCAGAGAGAGAACTGATTTAAAAGACACGAAACTTTAGTAATTTGCAAAATTCAGCCAGAAACTTACGCAGCTGTCTGTTGAACGGTGGGATTAAAGTTCAGCATACACTTGAATAGATAACACTTAAAATACTGTTAAATTTATCAGATCATTTATTAGTTTATCAGTGTAATAATAATTTTGCAAGTTCCTTCCTGAGAAGGTGCACTCAAGTGTCACTAAAAAGCCTGCTCAGCCAGACACACTTTTGGCTCTCTGTTTTGTCGTGCGATTTTCCATGCAAAAGGATAAAAAATAAATCCCTGTCAGTCAGCAGCTAATGGGTTGTTTCAGAGGTCAGGATGTGTCTCTGCAGCTGCAACTGGGGATTTGAAAAAGACTGAAGGACAAAGGCCACATCAAACATGCCATAGTTTATAAAAGTTAGAGAGAAAAAAGCAGAAAAGCTAAATCCCCCTGCTCAGACCCGCACGCAGCAGGTCTGCTTGAAGGTGAATGACCAAGTCGAGGATTTTAAACACTTATATTTCTTGTCATTTCAGTGAAGTGGCAGTGAATTCTTCAAATTAGTGGAAAAAACAATATGCTTGCGCTCGCGAGGTCCTCCGGCTAAATGTCAGACGTTAGCTTGTTAAAAGAGCTTCTGAAATACCTGAATGAGCCAGAGTTTTGCTCTTTTGTGGTGCTGGTGCTTTGTATCTAGGGATCTGTACAGCTTGTCAACTGCTTGTGTTTCTGTGTTTATTTTGGGGGGGGGGGTGTCCTGACTTCAAGACAGTGGGTCCACAGGGACACGGTGGAGCCACGTCTGCTTTCTGACTCTGAGCAGCTAATTACATAATAAATGTTCACAGTTGCATCCGCAGTATACAACCATATGTCCCACCCTGCCTCCACATGCTTTGTCTGCTTGTTTTCATCCCTCTATCTTTCCTCTCTTTAAAGAAAACAGAAACCTCCTTTGTTGAGGTTCGTTTCCCTTATAAAACAACCCTTTGATATCAAACAATTAAAAGTGATTACAGCATTCAGACTGTCAGACTCTGAACATCACACACGCCGCACACAACAACAACAACAACCGCCAGCTCGGAGGATCGTCTCCCTGTTCGGATCAGACAGGGAAAGATTTTTCGTTTCAAGGTCTCACAGGTGCAAGATCATTCAAAGGCTGTAAATATTCAGTGCTGCCTGCCTCTATACGGAATCACAATGAATCACTGACAACGTCCCGAAAGCAACAACTCTTCAACACTTCATTGTGTTTTCAGTGAAGACAGTCAAACATGAGAATGTACCAAAATCAAATAATAAAATACCAAAGAAGAGTTCGCTGCTTTTCAAAATAAATGATTTAATCTCTTATACGGTTTGCACACAAACTCAACACAGTTCCATTTGTTCTAAAGAAATGTATTCAATTTTAGACAGAGTAACAATAAGGGAAATAAATGAGGGAGAAAAAGCAAAGCATGTGGAGAGCATCTCAGGCAACTAAAAGAACAGTAATAAAGTTAAGATGAATATGTAACAGCCAGAAAGTTTTTGCAACAGCTTAAACTTTCCTGATGAAAAAGCTGTTATCGCTATTATGCATCAGAACCTATGTAATTGTTGTCTTACTTAGGCATAGAAAATATCTGCCACCCACACACTATGCCCTGCAGTTTCACTTAATATCACTAAACCTGCAATCACCAGTAAATAACCCGTTTCTCCCAGAACTCTTTGTATAACCTGACCTCAATATGCCTGGCATGGAAGAGGAGGAGAAATGTGGGGAGGACGAAGGGTGAAATGAGGCGTCTCTCCTTACACCCTACACAACCTGTGGCTCTCTCTTAATATGCAATTAAGTGGGAGTGTCAGTGTTCATTTCTAGATGTTGCTGATGCTCCTGGACATGGAGCCTGAAATGTCAGTGAGCAGCAACAGCTCAAACAAATGAAACAGCCACAGTTTCTGTTATGTCATCGTGCTTTCTTCCTCCTTCTCTTCTTCCTCCTTCTCTTGAGCATCAGTACAAAATGGAGCATGCCTTTGTAAATTCCCTTTTGTGCATAATGCACTGTATCAGCGTGCCGTCTTATCTGTAATTGCCTTCCACAGAAAGAGTTTTGTTACATGCTTTGCTGCAGCTCAGTAGGTATGTTTAAGTAATTAATACTCCAGTTTTATTTGAACTAAACTCAATTCCCCATTAGCTCTGACATTTATCTAACAAATGACTTGCGTTGTGTAAGTATCTCATTGAGGCTTCGAGCCATGCAGTTGTTTGATCTCTTTTATTTGACTTTGCTGTAATGAATGCACATACTAATAATAATACTGTTGTAATAATACTGTTTCAACTCAAAACAGATTGAATAGGTGTAAAGCAACAGCTCTCAGCATTTATTTGAACGTTTCAATGACACATTAGCTGAGGCTGCATTTGAAGACTGATTGTGTCGCAGTGGCCCGACCGCACTGTCCCATTTTGAAGGCTCCTTCAAATGTGGTCCGACAAATGCGTCCTTCCATCCCCGAAACACAAAGGCCCCTACGGGTGGATCCTTCCTGCCCAACCAATCCATGGAGTTATTGTGCTTTGTTTAGAAATAGTTTTTCAAAGAGGTGACGGCGCTGGCAATCCACGAGATGTCCAATGCTTACGTAACACGCTTCAACTCAACCAAACAGCTAAAGGTGCACATATTGAAAAGAACCAAGGTGCATTAAAACTTGTTTTTTTCGGAGTGTCCTACTTTGGCAAATGCAATAAGGGGCGGGACAAGCTAGTGGCGCCAATCACAGAAAGCATCTAATTTCGGTTCGGCCTTCGCGTTCTGCACGGCCCATGTGTGCAGAGTAATGCATCCTCCTGTAGGATGCAGCCCCTGAATTCAGACACAGCTATAGAACATTATCAGATGTGCGCTCATCATGGGGCCTTGTAACCTCTTGAACAACCTTCAACAACGCTTTAAAAGACTAACCCTGCACTTACATATTTTTGACTATTTAGTACATTCAAATTGTTACATTAACACATGCATGCAACCTTTTTCCATTAAAATGTATCTTGGTTGACGTAAAGCTGAATAATGCTCTTACGCTCATCCTCCCCCTCCTCTGCCGCTTAAATCAAGCAGCCTCAGACTAAACCTCTCAGCCGCTATTACTTTCCTTCACGTCTATGCTGGCTGGTCTGTCTTTTGTAATGAGTTTGACTTAACTGGGGGGGAGCTTCACACATGCATCCTCTGTGCTACTCTGAACTGTGACACAGAAGATGACCTGAGGAGGGGAATCCAACACCTAGGCACTCGGCGCACCGAGCAACCATCTGTTCTGTTGGGTGAAAATTAACAGGGAGGAAGAAGACTAGCGGGAAGTTAACACCTCCTGTGGCTGTTTTATTTATAGGGGAAGGATGTATCTCTAATCTGTCCTGGCAATGATTCTGACTCCTGTGTGTGAGCTTGGTGTTTCCAAAGCAACAAACGGGGCAGCCAACACTCTGGGTTGTGAATGTTTTAGCTTTACAGATGTATTCCACCTCTTCACTTCAGTAGTTGAACTGATGTCTCTTTCTTTTTCATCCGTTACTGCAGTGTAATACATCCACTATTGTAAAGACCTGAATGGAGCAGTCAGGACTGTCTGCTCTGGCTGAACCCATCAAAAAGATCAACTCTCCTCTTAGGATGATTTTTCCCCCCCCCCCTCTTACTGAAATTGAAATGTTCGACATAAAAAGACAAACTTATTGAAATAGCTTGTGTAAAATACTATTGAATGTGACCCGTCCTGAGAGTGGTGTGTTGGGGACTTTGCATGTGCTCCCCGTGTCTGCGTGGTTCCACCTTCCTCCCACAGCCCAAAGACATGCAGATTCATTTAGGTTAATCATTGACTCTAAACTCTGAGTGTTTGTGGTTGTTTGTCTCTGTTGGCCCTGATGTGCTAGGTGCACCCCGCATTTTGCCCAATGTCAGCTGGGATTGGCTCCAGCCTGTCCTCTGCACCCCCTTAAAGATGGATGGTGTCCTATCCTTTTTAATATTGCAGTCTTTCAATTTCTTTTTTCCTCTTTCCGTCTGTTTGGAGCCTCTAATTTAAACGTTTGTGTTTTGCCATGTTAAGTCCACGTGAAAGTGGAATATTTCATATTTAAAAAATGTCAAAGGTGTAAATATAATCAGTGCAACGACGACTATGATTTGTTTGTTAAAGTTGGGTATAACTGCCATCCACCCTACATAAAGATATACTGTACATATTTTAGATGAAGTGATAATTGTGGGGGCTATTAACGACAATTCCACTGAACGTCACCTGGCAAAAACTTCGACTGCACATTAGACGAAGCAGAGCTTGAGCCTTTTTCACAGCAACGTGTGCTAATCATTAGATAAATGATGACTTAATACCATTGAGCTGCTTCCAGTTATTGTGCATGCTGCCTCACTGTCACACTGTCGTGGCTTGCTGGAAGAATAGAGCCATGAATAATATGTGAATAAAACTCATTTGGATCTGGCAAGAATTGTATACACACAAGAAGCAGATCTGGGGAAATGGCTGTGTGTTCTGCATGTTAATGTTATGTGGTGTAAGGAGGAACATGAGCTTTCTATGGGTTAGTCAGGTGACTAATCTGAGTTTCCCATTGTAAACATTGTAATTTGGAAACTAATAATTGATATGAGCACAGCATTAGGGCGGATAAGGATTAGAGGCCTGCACTGGGTCTGGCACCTGAAAGGTGAACTGTAAAAAGTTGTGTAATGGATAAAAATAATATTTATATAAATTCACTGGGACTGGCACAGGTAAAAAGGAAGTAAGTGTTGGCCGGTTTAAGGTAGACCAACTTCACTTAAGTTTCACAACCTTCTCTCCTTTTACTTCCCCCTTGTTGTGACCCTCGTATGTCTCTGTCTTATTCTTAATTTGCATCTCTTACATGATAATGAATGTCTGTCAAACGTTCTTCTTTTCATCGAAACTTGAATTAATTTGTCTTTCGTATCATCCTATACCGAAACGAACTTTGCCTTATCTTTCCTGTCGTGTTTTATTTTACCTTGTCTCACCTCTTTTATCTCCTCTGTCCATTTATCTCCGTCTTTTTCGTTTAGTCTCCTCTTACTTCTTTCCTGTCTCATTTTATCTCTTACACATCTATTGACTCCTGTCCCTCTCTGCCACGCTGACTTGAGTGCACAACCGCCAGCCCCCAGTATACTTCTTTTCTTTTTATATATCTACTTGTAGCCACACACACACACACACACACACACACGATCCTATTAATACAACAATGCTTTCATCACTGAGCCCACTGCGGCTCAGTGAGTGCAGCACATTACTCCTCAGCTCTCTTAATTCATCTCCTCTCCTCATCTCTTCTGTTCATCCTCCAGTTAAGTGGAGCAGCTCCAGATTGAACCCCTCAGCTACTGTCATCTCGCGCTCGTTCTCCCTTCAATTTTCTATCCATGCAGCAATAAAACAGTGTATCAGAACCATATTAACCCACTGAGACAGACCCACAGCTATTCCCAAAAGGAAGAAAACCTCTATCATTTGGAAGGGTTGTGGTAACTGTTAAAGTGATGAATGGGCCTGGTCTTTGTTAAAATGTAGCTCACGACTCTTTTCTGTTGCCGTCTCCTCTGTTCATCCCTCACTAAATAAAACTGTTTCACGCTGAACCTCTCCATCACTTCTCACTCATTTTACACCGTGACATAAATTGTTGTCGGAGCAGGGTTTCATTAAAACCATATTAACCCCCGCAGAGAGAGAAGGAGAGAGACGTGCCCGAGACTTGAAGAGGTCATCCATCTCCTGGGTTTTCTCTCCCCCCTCCTCAGACAGATAATTCAATATGTCCGGAGCACGAGCGAGAGCTGTTCCTTTGCATAATTTTTATTAAGCAACATTAGCGGCACCATCAGAGAGGTGACGGGCCGGATATGGATTTGAATCACAACATAATAAAAGAAGGCATCAGTGGGAGAAAGGTGAGCCTGTGCGTGCAGCGTGGTGTCACGCTAACAGCACTTGTTCTCTCTCCCTCAAAGTCAGAATTTACATAAACTACTTACATCCCCCCTCTTCTCTCAGGAGGACCTGGATTGTATTTCTTTTTTTTTTTTTTTTAAACCAAACAATGTCTTACCCTGTAACTATTTCAGTGATGCAATCAACGTGGACTCTGAAGAAGTTTGATTTGCTTTGTCTTACATGCCACGTACCAGATAATTGGTTGTTTATTGTGTCTCTTTGCACTTGTTTGTATCAGCTGTGTGAGCAGATTTGAGTCTGTGTTGTTAAACTAGTTTAATCTCGAGCAGTGAGTCACTCCGCTTTTCCAGAGTTGCCCAAGGTGAGACGCACAATGCTGCTGTCGGGACACTCACACACCTCCAAGCTCACTGCATTCTTGCTGATTATGTATTTTTCTTTTAGCATTATTACTGGGGTGGTTTTCTCTTGTAAAGCAGCTGGTACCTTCATTACCTTCAAGTCTGAAACCACGGTATTGTACCGAAAAAAAGGGAGGAGTGCATAATTTGGTTTGGGAGTATGTTGTGCCCCAAATGAAGGTCTCTCTGGTTGTATCTCTCTGTGAGTGAGGGTAAGATGGGTTGTGAAATTGATGGGGTGGGATTGTGTGTGAATGTTGCGGTCAAGAGGAATCTGAGCCTGAAGGCAAAGGTAACGATTTGACAACCGACTTACTGTGTTTCAACTTATGGTGACTGACTGAAAAATGAGATCCTTGCAGAATACAGCTGAAATAAGCTTCCCCCGCAGGGTATCTTGGTTCAACCATACACAGAAAAGATGTTCCACTGGGGGCTGCTTCAGTTGCCAGCGAGACAGGAAATACAATGGTTATTATACTATGTTCATGTTTAAATAGCACAGCTTAAGATTTAACAACTGTTTGTATCCTTTTCATGCCACATAGTAATCCACAAGGTGTGGTGGAAATTCCAAAAAGTTGGTTGAGACCTGGTTGTCTTTTGTTAGTTGCATCGAAGCCTTTGCCAAGGGGTCAATCATTCAGCAGGTGTCTGAGCAGAAAGACAAATAAAGAGCAGTCACATGAGTTGGTTGCACACACACACAAACGCACACACACAAACTTGTAGGGCTGACGTTTTCCTCTCAGTTCTGCTGTGCAAGGCTCAGTAGCGTCTTTGATACAAAGCAGAAACCATCAGTAAAAAGAATGTGCAGCAGATTAGGGAAAGTCTTAGACCACGGTGGTTTTCTGATTTGACTGAAAACATTATAGGACAAATGTGCATGACAATCTACACATATCCATGACACCAGGAATGTGTGATTGTGTGTATTTGACCCCACATTTACATCTCTCCTGCTGGACTGTAGCTCGGAATAAGGGGCTACTCAGAACTGAGAGCTGAGGGGCTCCATGTGCACTGAAAGAGCCAAGTTGATTTGGGTAAGCCTCCCATAGACAATCCCTCCCAGACTGTGAGGAGGACACCCCGGGGGCAGACCAGCAACATGCTGGAGGGATTACACATACCTCCAAGGAGAGTGCATTAATTTTCTCCACGAGGAGCTGGAGGAAGTTTCTGGGGAGCAGGGCGTCTGGTGATTGTTGCCAAACAAATCAGTCCAGCTGCGGTTTCCCACCTCTTAGGCTGCGGAGAGACTGAAGCGACTGACACGGTGCAGAGCAGGTCAATCAGAGTTATGATGAGGAGGTTTATTCCTGGGTGAGTCATTGCTGTGAGCGATAGCACTGATTGTCAGATGATTGCTCCGTGAGCATCCGCCGCAGCTCACTTTGATGTTCGAGGGCAGCGGTGTTGTGACAGCACATGCTGACTTCACATCTGGGTCCCACTCCTCATATGTGGATAACTGAATTACAAGTTGAGTCTGTTGACAGGTTGTTGACGCCCAGGATTTTCTGCTCCCCGAAGCTCGGGGACAACTCAATCCTGTTACCGGAGCAGCAACTCAAATCTTCAAAGTCACACGTTTAGTCATAGTTTAAGCTTTTTTTTTTTTCAATCCAGAAATATTTGCAGATAAAGCTGTCCCTTCCATTACAAACTGCTGTAAAAACACGGTAGACCAGTGTGTTAGTATTATCCAAGGGAAGATTGTTTTTCTCCAGCTAGAGGCAATATGAATTTGTAAGATTAAATGGCAAAAAAGCAATTAGGTTTAATAATAACAACATCAGACCAGGTAGAATTAACTGGGGCTGAGTATAATTACACCATTAACATACACTAATTATTGCTCATTAGTGAGGACTTGCTATTTAATATCCAATTATGACATCCCAATATAATATACTGACACCATGAGAAGACTCAAACCCTGTTTAAATATTACAACGAATTAAATCATGCAACTTATGCAGGTACATATCAGAGGGTGATTTCAGATAAGAGAGTGCAAAATCGACAGAATTGTTAAACAGTGGATGAGCTGCAGAAACACTAAAACAGTTTCATCATGGTGCCGCACCTAGATCCGACTGATCGTTTGTATAACATGAATTAGTTACGTGGTGAATAAAAGATCATCGACCTGACTAACATGATGTGACCCTATATTAAGTAGACAGTGTGAAAGAATGGGGACTTTCTTCCCACCTCATCACTCCTAATTCAGCCTGATCCTCCCTCCGTCCCTTTCTGTGGCAGCCTCCGGCAGCAGTGATGGAGTGAGGTTGTGCTTCTTATTGTTTGTCACGAAAATCGGATTGCAGCAGATGGATGGAGAGATTCTGGAGGAGAAATGTAATCTAAGCAGAGCAGCACAGAATTGCTGGATTGTTATGGCTGTAGAATTGCTTTGAAACTTTAATATTTCTTTATATTTTTTTATTTGTTTTAATATATATTTACAATCTTATTCATATATATGAGATTGTATATGTATAAACGAGTCAGCAGCACACAGAATGCATAATGCATGTTGTACCCATTAGCATTGTTGCCTCCCACCCATATCACCTAAAACATAATTCTAATTTAAACTTTTAACAAAAGTTTATAATCATCAGAGATTATTTGCCTTATAAACAAGACTGCAACTTTATGATTGGTGATATACTGCCAGGGCATTCTGAGTGTTTTGTGTCAGACCCACTGTGGCAAGTGTGAAAGGAAATGAGGAGGGAATAAGAATGAATATACCGAATGCAACCTGAACACGAGCTACTGAGAAACAGGAATTCAATGATGGAGAGGAGAAAAAGAAAATGTGAACTATAATGTGCCATTAAGAATACAAAAACGACATCATTGGATCTGAGAAGGAAATGACTGCACTGTGTGCTCTACTGTAACCTTTTAGAATATCTGGTCTAGTTTTAGATTTCTTAATCTCCACCTCACTGATTTCTATTGTTTTTGTGTTTTACCACAGCCCCATAAGTTTGGATGAAGTTTGTAAAAGTAATATCATAGCAAACGTTGATAATTTCCACAACTACACAAAGAGACACCCAGGTTGAAAACACAACTGGATAAGACTGAGGGATGAAGGGAAGAGAGTGACGTTTGTGTCTTGTGAGTGTTTTAGCATCTTGACTGCTTCTTAATTAGTTTGCTTCCATGTTTGATCAGTGGAAACTGTAAAGCATGTGTTTGTTCAGAGCTTATGTGGGAGTTAAGAAAGTAGAGGAGATTGTGTCAAGTGTAGAAAGATTAATTTCTACATAATGGACTGTTTCATTGCTTTGTGTCTGTGCTTTCAGTCACAGCTCACTCTTTACACTCACAGGCAGTTATGAGCATTATTAGTGTCTGAGGTAAAAAGCAGTGGGTGAGTCGTTTTTCAAACATGAGCGCGATGAGCTGAACTAAACCCATCAAGTTAAACGTCTGCTTCTTTGGCATCAGTTTCTAATCTGTCTTTTCTTTTTCTTCCTGGCAAAATGTGTTAAATGATCAGGCTTTAGTCTGAATGTTCTGATTCATTATTTGTAGTATTCTTTCCCTCTCTCCGCTTTTTTTCCAACCAGCCTCCAGGTTGTATACAGCCCACGACATACAAAGATAAAATATCTTCAAGATAAAAGAGAAATAAATCAAATAGTAGACATAGTAAACATGTCCTTCAGGGTGGTCCTGTCAGGCTGCCATCATGACTACTGTTCAAGTCTGAGTCACCCTAACCTGGAAAATCAATACGAGTCATTTCATCATCACTGCCATCTGACATCAGACTCCTCACCAAAGAAAAGCAGTTCCAGCCATTGCAGTAAATGATGCATGTGTTTGATAATTTAGTTTGGCCAAAAAGGTTGACCACCCATGGACTTAACATCACAGACACAACGTTTAATTTCCAAGATATTTAATTGCAAACTCTCGGCAGTCGTGCTGTTTTACTCATTATTCTCCATCGTGTTGTAATGACATGGATGGTGAAGGTAGAAACAAAGTGAAGCTTCCCCATTACTCTCTCTTCCCACTCTTTCTACTTTGATTTTCCACCATCTGGAGTGAATGGCAGCCAGGTAGTTAAGGCTTGTACGCAATGCAGATGGATGCTCACTCACTTTTCTGACAATTTCCGTAATCTTTTTTTTTTATCTATTTTCCGACTTCCCCTCCCCATGTGAGGAGAGGCCGGAGCATGCTACGATAACAACACAGCATTTAAACTCTCTCAGACCTTTGCACCAGTCAGATCAGCGCGATGGGACCTGCTCTGTGGTTGTGGTGGGCGGATGGAAACTGGAAGTCTTGTTATGAAGGCGTGCCCTCCTCGCCAGCAAATCTCTGCACACACAAGGGATATCTCCTTTACAGAAAGGAAGGTATTTTTAGGTTTCCGTCTTCACAGATTTCTCCATAGATTTATCTTGTGATTAGGGTTAGTGGAAACCATAACAGACTCACTGGCTGCTGTTGGTTCTCTATAGTATCTCTTCTGGGTGATTAAAAGCCGCTCTGCATATTTGCCAGGTGATGTTTGTGTTCTGTTCTCAAAAACACTGTTTCAACATGAAAGTATTTGCAGCAGTAAAAATTGACACCGGGGCTGACGTGAACTCAAATCCTTTTTGAATTTTCTTAAAGTTGATTAGATGTTCCGAGTGCGAAGGTAAATGGGTTTGGATCCTTCAACTCTGCCCCCTCATCAGCCCATGACAGCCAAAGTGAGCTAGACGCTCACAAAGTCAGTCGCTGAATGGGCTAAATCCCCTGACTAAATTAAATTTGTCCTTGCAACACTGTGTGACAGCAGCATGGAGCTGTCGAGGAGGAGGGATTATGCCCCTGCTCTCCACTCCCTTTCCTCCCCTCCCCTCCCCTCCCCTCCCCTCCACTCTGTCTGAGCTCTCATAATGGAGTGTCTTTGAACCCATGTAATTAACATTTGCCTCAATTGCCGCAGAGACATGCCCATCATGCACACACACACACACACACACACACACACACACACACACACACACACACACACACACACCATTAAGTTGGAAGAAATAATTCCAGCAATTGCTTGTACAGCCTTCTCTTTATACTGTTAAAAACAATCAAAATTATTAAAAGGGTACTTGACCAAACAATCCCCCAAAATCAGGAGCGTTGGTGCTGTAAATCAACTGTTCAAATAAATTACTTTTTCTACTAATGTGTCAGTGGTTATGGGAAATGCCCTGCATGCAGATTCAGCACCTTGAATCTACCTCTGTGTATGAAAGGTGCTTTATAAGTAAAATTGCTTTGCCTTGCCATGCATGAGTAAGTTAATAAGTGGAATTAGGATCATGCATTATTATAGACAGAGTTTCAGCAAGAATGATAAGACAATAGACATACGTTCATATCGTACCAACCATCGTCAGCTATCTGCTGAGAATGATTTGATTTCAACCATGGCTACAGATGTTAATTGAAACTAAATTTAAAAATTGCTGTCTCATTCTAAGTTCTTCTTTTGTGAATGTGAAGTATTTTGCCCCTTTGTCATGTGACAAAGGCGGGATACCTGAGGAATACTTTTTGTCAAACATTGTTGTGGTCTAGCCCATTTGATAGAAAAGGATTTTGGAATCAGTTTGCAGAGAGCATATTTTTACCTTCACTTAGGGGGTTATGTTTTCTTCTTGTTTGTTTGTTTGTATGTTTGTTAGTTAGCTGGATTAGGCCAAAAATACAGGATTACTTACTACAACATGTTGGAGTGAATCTTGATTCAGAGGCGCAATTATATATTTTTAATCGTTTTTCAGCATTGTGAGATAGCTTTCAACAGTTCTGTCGACTTCTCAGAAAATAGTTCATGGATCTTCTTTGTCTTTTAAATCAGGGATGTTGGGGGCACTAATATTTATGATTACGTGTGATTTGGTGCAGATCTAAATAAAAGTCTCGATCTAGTGTATTCAAATGGTTTCATATGCGGCCTTCTAGTTTTTCATGATCTTTTAGCAGAGATTGTTGTTACCCAGCATCTCCAACAAAATAGTTCAAATATTAAATGCGTATGTGCCCCCTAATGATTGGTAGTTTGTAACTTAACAATAATGTTTGTTTTTGTCACAGCATATACTCCCTCAACAGCTGAGGCTAGAGAGCAGGGAGGAGACAAGTCAAGGCTCCAGAGGAAATTCCACTCAACGAAGAGCTTGAGAAAGCGATTATTTTGCCACTCAGGAGGACGTGTGTCACATTGTTGATCCTCTGTGTTCCCGTGACGACGGCTGTCACGTCAAGGTGTCAGAAACCCCGAACGACAACGGTAATCTGTCTCAGAACAAATGCAGCAGCACATCAGGACCTGCCTGAATCTTACACTTGAGTTATCATAGACAGTTGACCTCTGTTTGCACTGTGAGGTTAGGACTGTCTCTCCGGTGTGTGTGTGTGTGTCTGTGTGTGTCTGTGTCCTGTCACTCACTCGGACCTCAACAAAAGCTCCAAACAACATCTGTCTTCCCCCTTCTCCTTGTGTTTCTCTCGTTGGGTTAATTTGTGTGATATAGGTTCATTTAATGTTTAGTTGTTTTGCATGTAGTTCAGTGTCACTTCTCCTTCCCTGTCTGGTTTACTTATCCTCAAGAATCTTTTTGGAACTTGTTGCATTGTTTGAATATGTATTTCCCTGTCTATGTTAATCCCTGTCTTTCATTCAGCACAATGTTCATGACGGTTGTAGGGAACCTCTGGGAAAAAAAATAAATGTTTTCAGTTTCGAGGGACTGGGCTGGAAGCAGAACAAAGCAACCGAATGGAATCAAATCAGTTGATTTATTACAAAAGCACATGTCCCTGAGAGTTGTCTTTCACTGATGTTTGGACACAATATATCTACTGTATGACTGGGTATCCAAGTTTCCTGTAAGGGGCCGATCAATGAAACAGGTCGGTGAGTATTCGGAGAAAATCGGAGGGCTTCTGGGTATCGCGCCCCGGGAGTCTCTATCAATCGGAGACAAAAAGACACGGGGAGCGAGGCAGCGAGGGAGACAGATGGTAGGAGAGAGAAGGAAAAGAAAGAAAAGAAAAGAAGGTAATTCTAAACCATAAACCAGTTTCTCATATCTAACCTGCAGCTGATCGATAGCTCCTCCTGTGAGGAGCGCGCGGTCTGTCCGGCTGGCTGCTTACAGTCACCTTCTCCTGGGCACCACAGAGACATATTCCCCGTCAACAGAAATTATCAAATGTAAAAATGAAAGATTCAGAATGAAAACTCAAAAGATGGATCCCATCTCTGCTGATAAAACATTAAAATTATAAATTAGGTTTAAGTCTATAAAGCTGACATATGAGGGTTTGGCTGCAAAAAATACAATTCACAATTACAGTGACTTATCAACTGTGAAAAAGGTTTACAAGTGCAGTAAAGCAACGAGGGAGTTAGCTCCGAGCGTGTACTTCATTTGAATTTGGACAAACCTACACTACTGCCAAGACTAAGACTGAGTGGGTGCATAGGTTTTAAGTTTGAGTGCAGTTGCGGCAACATGCAGTGCTTTATCGGTGCCCAGATGGTCCACTCAAAAACAGTCAGAGTTGAGTTTTCAATGCCGGACACTTTTCATCCAGCAGAAGAGGTGGGGCAGGTGGGACCAGCATGTTGGCGGGTGGCAATCTTTGTGATTTTCATTTCCGGCAGGTGTTCGATTTGAGACAAGACAACCCTGTTGAAATATACGCAATAAACATAGCATACACAGTGTGCTGCATGTAAGGGGACTAATGGAACTATCCAGACCTGAGACGAATAGCAAACTCAATATGTCCGTTTAGTTGAACATTTAAGCACTGGGAGGTCTGATAAACAGTCCTATAGAGGTCGCTTCCTGCTCGTCAAGCTCATTGTAACCTCTGTCCTAATTTATGTTAGAGCATCAGTTACCTCTGAGGTGAGTATAGAGGTGAGTCACGTGTATCATTCTCCCCCGAGGAACCTCACAGCAACAGATCAGCATCAACATTGGATGTGTTCTCCAGTAATGTGTTTACTTCCAAACCCATGTGTTTTAAAGAACAATATGTAAACGCTGATGTGAGACAGACCTGGCATCTTGAGGTATGTTTATCTTTTAGTTAATTAGACCTCTTTTGTTCCCTTGTCTCCTCTTCCCTCTCTGGGAAAGATGGTTTTTGGCCAACAGCGTGGGGGAAGATCAGACCTGAAAGGAAGCTGATGTCATGGGTAATAAGCCAGGATTTTACATTCTAGGGGAAAGACTGGGATTCACACAAGAAAAGAAAACATTCACACGGAGAAAAAAAGTAATTAAACTGTTGAGATTTAATGATAACATCCCTCTCCTCTATCTGTCCAGAAGATGACCTATCGATTTCTGCAGTCGAAGCATCAGTGTGATTGTTTGTATCCGTGTAATCTAATGTCTTTATGTGTAATCCCTTTTACTAAAAGGCTGTGTGTGTGTGTGTGTGTTTGTGTCTGTGTATAATGTGTTTCTCTGAGTGTGATAAGAGACTTTAGAAGATGCAGCTCGGAGGTAGAATTTATCACTGCCCTCTAATCTGAATAGCACTCGGGAGATCCACAGCACACAACAAATTGTCATGCCTGCCCTCAGGCCAACCTGTGCACAGCATTAAATGACTCCCCTCTTTCCCCGCTCACAAGGTTGGCCAGTGCCGCTGCAGATTTTGCAGTTTACACAGAATTGATCCATTTGTTCATTCATAGGTTAGAATAGTTGTCGGGGAAAGAACAGCCAAAATAACAAATAAAAGAAAATATCTTCAACAGAATAAAAACAAAAGAAAATACAAGCACTCACAAAAACTATATCCCTACTGAACCCCGACAGCTCATGCTGTTTGAGATGATATTTACATGACGTACAACAGAGCCCAATGTTATGACAGAAAAGTCGCAGTCATTAGTATACGTGTCCATGTTTTAGGATTTTTGTGTGTGTATGGATGAAAATATGTGAAAGAATCGGGAGTGTGTACAGTCTAAATCCTTAATCCTTAATCTAAATCTAGCTTCTTATTGGTCAGTTCAGTCACATGTGATCTAGAAGCAGGAAGTGTTGTTCCACACATTGAACCCTCACGTTACACAAACACAAATACATACTGCCACAATATTATATATACTGCTGCTATAGCCCCATATATATGCAGCAGTAAGTTAAAATGGTATAGCACAATTGTTATTACTCAGTCAATACACTAAAAATAGGGTTGATTGTGTTTCTATAAATTATATATATTTCATAATGGTTGTTTTCTCCTGACGGCAGCAACATCTCTTATTCCTTATTTTTTTAATCCACAGTCATCTGCACTGACCATGCTTCAGTCAAAGCAAAGCAGAACGTATTAAGTAACAGAAAACACAGCAGACAAAAATGTATCCCTTGCATCTGATCATCTGTTGTTTTATTGTATTGTGATTTATATTCAAAATTTACACATGGACCACCGGCTACTTAGCCCATGTGCCAGATGGCAAACCAGTCGTTCCACCATGCTTCAGTTCGTGGAAAGTGAAAGACGTATAGTTCCGTTACACTCAATTTGGGCCTCACAGCACCAATCCAAAGAGAGGTGAGTGGGAGTCAGGGAAGGAGAAATTGGATTGTGGAGATGGCGAGTATCAAAAGTAACAAGAGATGTATTTCAACACTTGAAAGCTGTAGAGGGAGTGAAGAGAGAAATGAGAGAGGAAGCCCTCAGAGCAACCCCAGGCCATCGAAAGAAGACATAAGAGAGCGCGAGAGAGAGGTTGCACGGTGCAATGATCTAACAGAGAGTGGGACAGGTAGCGCTGGGATGAGTGGCCTCTATTGACTAGCAGGAGATTGACAGTTGCGTAAGGAGAAATGGAGAATGGACAGGCAATATAGAGAGAAATAAATAGGCTCTCAGGGGAATCAGCGAAATGACGAAAGCAGAATCACAGAGAGAGAGAGATCGGTTGTGGAAGGAAGAAACACACGGGGATAGAAGGAGAGTAAAATAAATGAAGGAAGGGCCGGAGCTTCCTGAGGTTTGTGTTTGGAGAAGGGCAACACGCCACAGATCCACTTCAGCCAGAGGAGGAATGATATTTAGAAGGTGAAGGCAGATAATGTTTGGCCGGCGGGATCCTGCTTCTTCTTTCAGACCTGCGGAAATGAAGAACACTCTGAAATGTTATCTTCCTACACTTGCCAGAAGGGTTGTTGCTCACACACGCACACGCACACACACACACGTGTACAGTCCGTCTTGTGATTCAAGTAATGTCAGCTGTGATAGCCAGCCAGGTAATGTTGTTATTTGATATTTTACCTGGACTTCTGACATTATTTAACAGGGGCCAAAATTACTCGACATTCTCAAACCTTAGTCGTGGATCAGAGTTGGTTCCTGCCAGTGTCCTAATTTTGAATTGCACATATTTAAGATAAAAATCTTGAATTTTTGCTTCTTCTTTTTTTGCAGCACATGTAAAAACAGGCTTATATCTGAGCACAGTCTGGTACTGTGGTCTGCTCCCTCCAACCCAAACATCCTTGAAGAATATTAACACTCGATTTAGTTTGACAAGAATTACTGACCTCCGGGTGTCTCAGTAGGATCAAGAGAACTGTTGCTTTTGCTTCCAGCCTTCCTAACTTCCTTATGAAGACAGAAAAAAAAGTGAGTGTGAACAACTGAATATTCAACAGTTCTGGAAAATGTTTTGGCCTTTTGTTTACTTATTACAAAATATGATCCCAGTACTATTTCCTGGTACATTCAAAGACAGCATTTGGAAATGTGGGAACTTTCCTGTAATCCTCAGGATGCCCTCCACTCCAGGACGATGGCGGACTCTTTGTTTTGGTCATTTCACCCAGACATAATATCTTTCTCTCCTCCTTCCGGCTGTTTATCATCAGTGACAGTGACAGTGACAGTGTGAGTGATGTTTGCCATGTTTTCTATCCCGTGTGTGTGTGTGTTGCCAAATTTGGTGTATATTGATTAAATTTAAGGAGACTGTTGGGCCTTGGCAGAGGTATGAATTCTTCTGAGTCCGTCTAGTCTTTGTATTCTTCATTTTGCGGAGTCTTTGGTGCCAAAAAGTAGCTGTAGAGTGAGAAGTCCTTGCTTTCATGCTGCTCTGTGGGGTAAAATCATTCCACCTCATCTTATTGTCCTGTTCCTCTGTGAAAGGCTCAGTCAGTTGCTGAAGTGTGATAAATCTGACACAGCAATTTAAGGAAATTTAGTATCTGGCTTTTGTTCAAAGATTGCCACTCATTGTTAAGGTAGTTAGCATGCACCCTGGACATCCCACCAGACCCCTTTCAAAAATCTACCAGTTAAATAAAGTGCTTCTTTACAGAGAATGGGAAAGTGTATAGCCCATACATCAGCCAAGGCCCAAAAGTCCCTTTAAACTCAATTCTGTCTCAAGATATCATTTTTTTTAAATCAAGATCCATGAATTATTCTTTGAGAAATAAGTGAAAATGCCAAAAAATCTCAAGACAGTGGGAAACAAATCCTGGATCTTCCCCTTTGTCCAGACCTCTGTCAAAATTGAATTGGCCAATGCATCTTTCCACCAAGCTTTGTGGAAGTTCATTCATTATTTTTCGTGCATTCCTACAAACCAACAGACAGTAGAGAAAACAAAACCTTCTCAGTGGAATTGAAAAGCAGTGGAATATTCGTGCTCAACAGCCACATTACAGAATTGTCTTGACAATCCTTTTCCAGTTAATAGCTCCTCCTTTTCTTATGAGAGCTGTTCAGGGAGCTGAAAATGACCCTGAGCTGTTTTGTGTAATCTCATCATGATCTAACACAATTTAGCTTTTCCATCACATCACATCCCAACAGCATTTTACTCTAAATGCTCCTAAAATGTTCACTTTTATAACTCTGTGCTCTTGCCTTTGTCTCTCATCCCTTTAGTGTTCGACACGAGTGTCCTGCCCGTATGCAGAGCTTCACTCGGCTGGATGTTCGGCAAGCCGGAGATTAACTTTGACCTCCAGCTGGACCAATCAGAGCTGAGTGCCGTCCGCCCAGACTCCCTCAAGGACAAGCAAGCTCTCCAGCAAGACGAGGTACTGCATCCAGGAGCCCGAGGGTGAGGGAGGAGTGGAGAGATCAAGGGAGGAAAGAGTTGAGTAAAGACGGGAACGATAAACGAACACCAGAGCTGTGTTGTTGCCTCAAGCAGCTGGAAAGAGATGGAGGCTAAAATGAAATATGAAGGCTGTAGAGTTGATGCAAGTTCAGGTCAAACTGATGGAAATGTGAGTAGTGCTCCAGTCTTTAGAATAGTTAGGTCCAATGCAGCAGTGAAATTTACGAGATAAGCAGAGACTGGCAGTGGGAGGGAGGGAGTGTGAGGAAAAACAAGGAAAGGAGAAGTGACATTATTCTAGGAGATGTTGATGGAGGTAGAGGAGGAAACACTTAACAGCTGCTTGAAATCGATGAAAGGAGTAAATGACCTGACCTTGTGTGTTGTTTAATCCTGGTTTTTGTCCTGTCAAGATCAGACGAGTGGGAGTCAGCCTGAGGGGCCTCTGGAAAAACTTCAGAGGTCGATCAGTTTGAGTGACAGCTGTCACATGCTAAAATACTTTTCAGACACCCATATTGGAATAATGTTTTTATTATTCTTACAGCTAAAAAGGCTAAAAGTAATATAACTGACTGAAACAAACACATCTGGCTCACATGTTGTTCAACCTGGTTGGTTGAAAACACATTTATAATTCATATATTCACGTGTGTCTGTGTGTGTGTTTTCCAGGCATTGCACATACATAAATCTGTTTACACAGTTACATCATGAGGATTTTTCTTCCTCATGGGGACAAAAAGCAAACACTTGAAACATAAATTACTAGGAAATCATTCTACATCTCTCAGATGTGTGTGTGCGTTTGCGTTTGCGTTTGCTACACAGTCAGAATATTGTGACTATTTAAACTCTTATTATCTTTATCTCTCACATTGTTACGAATGGGGTTTTGCCAAAATGATTTTTCACGATCAGTGTTGACCAACGTATTCAAGATTGAGATGTCAAAAAGATGAGGGAAATCTTATTAATACAAATATCTTCATATCAATTATTTTCTTAGCCACATCCTAACAGAAGTAGCAGGACATGTTTTTCATTTTAATCAGTTTGCACCATTTTTGCCACCATCAGCAGCAGCTCCCCTGCCAAGGGTCTCAAATAGCTGATGCTCAAGATAAGACCATTTCCATTTGTCGACTCTTTGATGCCACACTCCAACATCCTGTTCGATTTAGAGACACATCACCCAAGGCCCAACAGTCCGCTTTAGATTTAATCAAGCTGCACCACGTTTTATCGATATCACTCCCCTTAAATATGCCTAAAAATGTTTTCATCAAGATCCATGAATTATTCCGGGGAAAACTGTGAAAATATTAAAAACTCTGTCAAGGTTAAAGAAAGTCATAAAACAAAATCCTGCCCCCTGATCCAGATTAGTACCAGAATTTAATGGCTTCTTTCCTGAGCCACATTCTTCTACCAAGTTCTAATCCTTACAAAAAACAAGGCAACCAGCAAACTAATGAATGGATTTAAAAAACAAAATCTCCTTGGTGGAGGTAAAAAGATCTAAAAGCTATGTTATGGGATATTCAAGAGGACTGTATAAAATTCATCCGTCAAACATTAAAGACATTTCTTTGACATTGGGCAAATAATTTCAAATCTGAACCTCACATGACCCGAGTGTTTTTTAATGCTGCCTGTGATTCTTCTTGTTAGTGGTTGCATTATTTTGAGTCTGTTATTTCCTGTACACACACTGTGATCTCTCAAGGCCGCCAGTAATTAAAAAGAAATCTTATCATTGTCTTTGACCGTTTCTAAATCTTGGCAACGCTGTGTCCCCCTTAAGAGACACGCAGAGGGGACACAGCAGAAAGGGCTCTTAATCTCTTGGCTCTGAAAAGGAGGACACATAGAAACAGCTGATAGCCACAGAGAACAAACAAGACAAGTGTCTCCGCCTTCCAAACCCCAGCAAGTGACCTCTTATATGAATTAAAGTTTGATTTGAAGGTCAGGTCCCGTCAAGTTAACTTATTAAACACTGTAAAAGAGTGAGAGTTAGTTGCTCAGCAGATTAACTGATTTCATGCAAACTTTTATTAAAAGCTCATTTACAGGTGTAAAAGACCGGTCGTAAATTGTCGATTGAAGAAATATGATGTAACACGGGGTATAGTTACTAAAATTATGAATGACAACAACAGCCAACAGTGGGAATGTGTGTGAAACCACAGGTAGAATTGGCAGACGAACGAATGGCATTCACACTAAACTGTAATTTTGCCTCACCTCACCGCACGTCCGAAAGTTGCAATATATTGGCCGTCACCAGCAGAGAAGCCACTAGAGTCGGGTGTGCTGCTTCTAATTGGCTTTATTTTGAACAAGAGAACTTTCAGTAATTATACAGGATTGCAGGCACAGCCCCCGGCGCCTCTAACAGGCAATGTGTTAATGAGCACGGCCTAATGTGAATAGCTTCGGTTTTACTGGTCGTATGTTGAAACACAAATGGTCCACGCACACATATACACTCATGCAAGTGACCCTGTTGTGGTTTCATCCGCCACTGAGGGGTTTGACTGTAAGTGTGTGAGTGGGAGTTCTTGCCTCGGGGAAACTGGTACGTGTCTGATACATGCAGTTGCAGCAAAAGATGAGCCTGAGAGCGTGTGCGCGTGTGTTTTTGTGTGTCTGTATGTGTGTGTGTGTTTGGATAGGCCGATTGGATGACCTCTGCTCATTTTATGTATCTTTCCTGCATCGTGATTAGACTGGTATGTATATTTAAACATACCTGCAGAGAAAATACTGCTATCCTCGGTTTAAATGTTCTGCCCCTGATGAGCACCTGCAGTGGACTAGAGAGTAGGTGTGGTTGAATATTTGAATAACTAGCTTTGGCAGCACTAAGACCTACTCCCAGAAACGCCAGTATGAGCTATACATTTAAATTATATTCTGGGCTACATTGATTCAAGATTATAACAATTTACTCAGCCTTGCAGTAACAAGCTATGGCACTGCACCGGGAGAAATCCTTCCAAACACCACAAGGTCGAAAATACTCTGCTACTAGTTGACGTTCTGAATTTCAAATTTTAGTCACACCAGTAAATGCATAATTCTCAGCAATAAAAAATGTGCTTTCAAATATCTCAAGCAGGAGTTTTCATTTTTAAGTATATCTGCATAAATTCTTAGACATGTAAGCAGCTATTTGAGTTTGCTTTACAATAGTTTATATTTATGCAATCCATAAACACACATCATATTTTACACATACATTGTGTTTATAATGTGATGTTGTAGCAAGCATGTTGTAAACAGTACACCTTACTTCATATGAATCTGCAAAACAGCAAAGATCAAATTGTTCACCATCTCTTGTGATGGTCACATTGATATCAGTCATTTTCCCGAAAAAGATACAATTTGATGTTCATCTTTTATAGTGAACTGAATGTATTTTCCATTACTCTATTCACTAATGGCTGAACTAATGAATAACCTTTACTGTTATACGGATAAATAGACATTTAGACATAATACACCTCACAAAGGTGTCATTTCATTGCAGCACTGTAGAATTGGATTACATTATATTCTGTGGGCTACAGGTGCTCATTTGTTCAACATGTGGTATGTGCCCGAATGAAAATGTTTCAGTATCACGGAGAGAGCTCATCAGTGTGTGGACCTGTGGCTCCAGACGTGGCTGCATACATAATTCACCTCACTATTGTGTCGACATGGGTAGACTGCAGGATTTTCATTCTTTTCGCACCAAAGCATTGAATTTTATAAATGTTTTACCAGGGCCCATTTGACAAGATGTACTCAGTTCACTTAGATATTTAATGGGGTCGTGCAATGCTGTAATTCCTGTAGGTATGAATAGATAAAAGTTGTGGAGGATGGAATCAGGTGGGGCTACTTATATATAATTTACTGTGTTTTTTTTCTAGAGAGGGAAATTATTTACAACTACAAACATGGTTCAGTTTTGCTGGGAACCCATTTCATCCCTTTAGTGGCCCCCAACAGAGTCATGCATGAAAATCACCTTGCAGTTATTGAATATGTTGCTGTATGTACCATGAAATCAGCTTCAGGGATTAAACAATTCCATATTATCAATAATTTATTCAATCCTTATAATATGTTCATAAAGATATTTGTATCCGTTTTATTGTGGACATTATTTCCATATTGTTCTGTGCTGAGAAAATACAGATGGTACAAATGCATTCATCTTTGGTCATTTGTTTTTGAAATGATTGTTTCTTCCTCTTCACGTTCAGATGGTCATCAATAAATATCAATTTAAAATAAAGAAAGAGAAAAACTGATGCCTGTAGCCCTGTAATAAACACGACCAATATAGTGGCGTTCCAAGTCCAAGTGGCGTACCTGTCTCTGGCTTAACTTTGACGACAGGGCTGATAGAAGGAGGAGGGATGTGTCTTTCTCAGTATTACCAACCCCAGCTTTAAAGACTGTGTGTCCCCGCTGAGTTTAATGTAGGTAATTAACCCCGGAAACTTCCACCTTAAGTCGAGTAGAGTGGGGAGAGTCTAATCATGGGTCGCTGCTGTGCTGTGAGCAGCGCTGTGAGCTGGGTCAACCTGCCCCTGCTCATGTGTTCGCTCTAAGAATAGGTTGCCTGCCACCAACCGGAGAAGCTGGTCCTGCTCTCAGCTCAACTTTTCTTTTTGTGCAATGTCATCATCAATGTTCCTCTGTGAGAGAAGAGTGTTTCTGCTCATTTCAGATTGAAGATACTCCAGTTGCAGTCTTGTTTTTGAATGGGCACTTCTGAGAGACCAGACCAAATGGACTGCAGTCTTCTCTCCTCCAAGTGTCTGTTGTCAGATTCTCTGTGTGGCAGAGAAAACTTGTGGTTGCTGATCGAGTAGAGCTGAGCTCTGCAGTTGATGTTTCTTCCTCTGCTTTTTGTTCTCCTCAACAGGCCCGTCCTTTATTTCCTCCTCCTCTCACTGTGTCTCCTCATGCTGATAAAAAGGTCTCCCAGTTTTTCATATGTCATAGTGCCACAAAACAACATTCATGAAAAGAAACAGGATTATGCATTTGTTTGTGTTTTGTATCTGGAATTGTGGTTTCCTGCCTTTAGAAAAAGTGTCCGTCGATGCTGAATCTCATGTTTTCTTGTCTGTTTTTGCAAACTTGGGACCGGGAGTCACTCTCGTATCTTCTGGGTTTTACTTTGTTTAAACTTTTTCTGACAGCCTTCTCGTCCCTTGAGTTTATAAAACCATTAAGTCAGAAAACACACACACGCACACACAAACGCTGGTGGCAAGAAAGATGCTTCGGCTCAGTATCATTCTTTGTGATCTCTTTCCTGATTCCTTGTCTTTTTCCTGTTTTCTAACTTCTACTTCTCTCCCCTCATGACTTATTCTCTTCCTTGTTTCATCTAATTCTCATTTCTCTTCCCTTGCTTAAGTCTAATGCGTCACTAATCACAGATGAAAAGTTGACATATTAGTTTATTGCCTTCTCTTTTATTCTCTCTACTTTCTCAACCACAATGAGTGGATGCAGTTCTCAGGTGCTCAGAGAGAAGAGGGATTTAGTGTTTCTGGGAGGTCTTAACTGTGTCCGTGATTCTGAGCTTTAATACCTTTAAGAGCAGGCCGATGGAAGAGCCTCATATCTCACACACACACACACACACACTCACACACACACTGTCGGTTAACCACCCTGAGGTTCCTGGGGTGAAGAATTTTATAGTCATGCATTAGTAATCAGAAAAATTACCTTGCCTTAGACACTTAATTTAATCTGTGTGTGCGTGTGTGTGTGTGTGGGGGGGGGGCACTTCCCCTGTAGACTGGAGCCACAGTACAGTAGAATTACTCTCTCATACACTTTTACTCTCTTCTAAAGTGGCTTTCATGGACAGGTTTTCGGACTCTGTGGTTAGCACTGCTCGCCTCACAGCAAGATCTGAATCCTGGTTCGGCCGAGGTCTTTCTGTGTGGGCTTTGCACGTTCTCCCTGTTTCTGATTGGGAGAATCTGCGTACTCTAGCTTCGCAGAGTACGCAGATTGGCCCTGTGATATGTGACCTGTCCTGGATGTACCCCGTCTCTCACTGGGATTGGCTCCAGCCTTCACCCTGCAACCCTCAAAGGATAACAGGTATGGATGGATGGATGGATGGATGGATGGATTCCTTCATTTAATTTAGGAAAAGTAAGGAAGAGAAGGCTACACAGCCGATACATCCTACTCCCTCCCATCATCCCTCTCATCATCGCATACTGCCTGAACACCGCTGGAAGCCGACTTCTCAGTGACTCGCTTGCTAACTTCTGGCTATCTTCTCCACCTTAGCGCCGTATGCCTCTCCAACTGAAGACTCCGGTCATGTGTAGTGAGAGCACGGGCAGGGTGAGCGCCGAGAGGATAGTGACAGACAGGTACAGCCTGTCATTACTCAATGGCTTTATTTAGCTAAATAACCCATTTACTCAATAACCCTACTTTTAAATAGCTTACTTAACAAACTAATGAAGATGATGTCACACACTCCACCCATTGGAACACCCTCGACTAAAGCACAATCCCCATCAGGGAGTTTTATAATTTCTGCATTGATAACTATCGTTTTTTCCCCTCCTCACTTCTTCCTTTTTTAATCAGAGGTAATGGTCCCTCCGCTGCATCGATGTGGAAACAGCTGGCTGGATGTCATGTTTCTGGCTGACCTTTGAGCCCTCTTCCTGTATGTGTGTGTGTGGATGGGTATGTGAGAGAGAGAGAGATTCGCTAATAAGTTATCTGGACCTTAAACAGATGGTGTCTGATTCCCCTGGTCATCTAAATTGTTTGATGTCACTCAAGAAGAAACCATTTGAAGGTCATTAAACGTCTGAATCTGTGGCATTGCCTGGGGATATTAATCTGTTTGCATCATAAAAGAGGCTTGAAATTAACCATGAAAAGAGCTTAAACAGATCAGGCAGTGTTTTACAGCAATTGTCAGAAGCTCATACGACCCACTGATGATGTCATAATTTGCTCTACACATTTTGGCTATTCAGAGATTCCCCTCTCGTTGCTCTTCCACAAAATTCCCAAATGTGATTGGAACAATACATCTGAAGTTGATATCAGGTTTTCACAATCTGATTTCGTTAAATGAAGTGGATATCTTCCAACGCTAGTCGTATTAGTTTGATATTCCCTCTTTGTGTTTCACACTCCGTCTTTCTTCGATCGGCTGTGTTGGAGAAAAAGTAACAGCGAAGAGTGTTAGTGCTAAGAAGACAGTAACGTTGAAATATATCAACTCGATTTGACGTATCAGACTTGTTGACTGATACTACTGTCAGATATCGTTTAGAACGTATTGTTGAACAGAGCTACGACTCCATATTTTGTCGTCCGTCACTTTTTATTGAAACTGATATAAGAAGAATTTGTCTCTGCGAATCATTTACTCTGCTCTCTCTCCTGGTTTCTTGCCAATTGGTTAAATGGTTTGTTGAGATCTGATCGGATTATTGTTGAGTCGAGAGCCAATGACATTTTGCTTCTTTGTTGTTGGAATCCTATAAAAAATGTTTACTTTGCTTTACAATGTGTTATTACATATTTTTAAACCGTCAAGACTTTGTTCATTTTATGTGTGATGAGTGTGAAGCAGGACAGTTTGTATGTTGTTTGCTGTCATTACTGTGTTAACTTTTTACTTTCTGATTTGACTTTAAAATACCTAATCACACACTGTCACCATGCTCCCAGTTTATGCACATCTCTAAATGTTTTTCCGTACTGACATGTAAAGGTTGACATGTGAAGGTTTGTGCGGGTGTAGCACTGGGTGTTGTAATTTTGTCGGCTCACCTGGAGCGTGGAGGTGAAATGTTTCACTTCCTTTGCAACAGGATATCTATCACCCTGTCACAGTGGGTCAGAGGTCACCCAGTCGACCAGGTGGGCTGGGTCATCGCCGTCACTCTTCCCTCCACCACAGCTGGTCAGTGATGTAATTGATGGACGGCTGCGGCTCAGTGTTGCTTGTACCTGGCAGATTGATGAATGGCTTCTTTCTGTCACAAGGACGCACACAAGACAGATTTGTTTTTCGAAAATTGCCACAATGGGAACATGTCTTGTGTGAAATGGAGAATATGTTTTTTCAACTGGATTTCTGTTACAGATGTTTTGCTCTCATGTTCTTTGACCCATCAAACCAATTCTTCCGGACGTGTTGATCGCTGCATTACGGGTATAAACGCTCTGTAATGAAATTCGCTTCAGCAGTTGATCAATTATCTCTTCAGTATAATAACCATAACTGATCAAACGGATTATGTAAACCGTCCATCCACATCACAACAACACAAACACACCGCCTTGGCTACCGCTCTGCACGGAAGGAAACGAGCCATAGGGCTGTTCAGCTTGATTCTACAACTGAATCATAGCTTAGTGGGCCAGCCCGTCACCGCAGCATTATGTTTAGTAAAATATCCGGCTTATGAAGCAGCTCTTTAAAGTTATTGTCCTCATAAAACCTGAAATGGATACAGCTGTTTTTCGCATTAGAGCTATGAACACTTTCCATCATTTTGCCACTGAAGTAGGCAAATGTTTAGCCACTAACATTGAATTTCAATTTCTAGCAAAGTGCCCGGTGTGATAAAATCACAGGGTTTATGGAGGCAGCATATGTTATAAATTCTTGCTTGTAGCTGTTTTTGTGATTTTTTTTTTTTTACTGCCGCGTTCAGCCTAAAATTGGTTTCAGCCTTGACTGGAGAGGGGTCAGAGTAATCAACCGGGAGTCAAAGAGGACATCTAACATCTTTGCACAGACAGGGGTGACGGCCACTTGTCAAATGACCAAAGGTTCGGACTTCAATCACCTGGTTGCGCCTGATCCAGCTCCATTCAGTGATTAAAACTGATACCAGTTACTTTTTGTTATTTCTGTTAACGGTGTGAGTGTAGAAAATTACAGCGCCATTCTTTCTATCATCCATTAAGACCCTGCTAAGTCATTAGTGCTAGAAATGAGTCCTGCTGCACAGAGACAAACAAACAAACACAGTGCTGATCTCGTGCCTCAAACACCTCGACAGTCATCAGCCTCGTGAGTTTGTGACGAATGATAATTACGGCGAGAGACGGATGTTTGTGGTCGCTCCTTCCTGTGTGTGTCCTCGCTGCATCATTACCGCCGTGGATTCAATTAATTGCATGTTACAAAGAAGAAGCCTATTTCTAGTTTCCACCCAGTGTCTCACCTCATTGCATCTTCTCCTTTCTTTTCACATCTGTCACCATTCCCAGTTTTTTTTTTTTTTTTTATAGTTTTTTACGAAACTCTTCAATCCCTTACTTTTCTATGGACAGAAGATAAAATAATAGTTGGAAACACGGCCACTGCAATCCTCGTGTGTGATTACTGATTACAGCATTTTCTCTGCCTCAGTGACGAGAGCAGCAGCAGCTGAGGAGAGGGTGTTGCTGACCTTGATTATGTTTGATTTGGCCACTTCAATAAGAACCTGTAGTTCTGTCTATCTGGTACAAGTGTTGAACTGAACTGCTAACCCCAAAAATCTATATAAAATTATCATTGAATAGTCATGATTATTATTGCTATTATATGTTATAAGATATAATTTTTAACTTTACTATTATTAATAGAGTAGAAACACTCAAACACCTTCCCACTCTTACTACTCTGCTCTAGAGAATAGTGTTAATTAAGTTGTGTACTGTAAGTTAAATACACCCTGGATATCTTTTCCTTGCTTCACCAAGCCTAATATTTGGCCGTCCCGATTACCTGCTTGTTATCAACTGGCTCCAATAACTGCTAATTACAAGCTACATATTCAGAAGAACTTACTTAACATGATTTGAGAGGAAACACTTATACTTCTGGGTAAATTTGAGTGTAGCGACTGAAAGAGATATTTAGCAATGTATCACCAAATTGGAACAGAATACAAACACAGAACAGACTTGTGGTTAAAATGCTTTATGTATATATATATATGTACAGAAATGATTACATTTCTAGTGAATATGTATTTTTGCTCATTTTCCGTGTTCCATGTAAGATGAGTTTTACTTGTTCCGGTCACGTGTACATGCCCATAGTTCCATTCATACTGAAACAAGGGTCTGTGTCATTCTATGCATAGTTACCTGCTCCCACATTTTACATAGTAGGTGGCAGGAGCATACACAGTTGATGCGTTCACACAAATTTTCAGCCGCAGGCAGACGTCAGCATTGGATACGTGTGTAACTTAGTGGACATGGGTGGATGATGGCATTCACATCACCAGGACGACAGCGGACCCCATCGGACTGCCGGGTGTGGAAGCTATGAAATCGCCTTTAATGTTCCTCAAATGTTTAAAATATTAAACTTTAAGACTAAGACTAAGAAGAACCAGTGAGATTATAAATAAAGATCCGAATATTGATATTGATTTTGTATTGATGAGATTAAAAAAGCAATAGCTTCCCTGTTTTTCCTGTGAATGTCAACAGGGATTTCATATTGTAATTTTATATACAGTATGCATATAGACAAAGCACAAACAAACACAATTATTTGTTCAGTCCTGTTTTAAACACCTGGTTAAACACAGTCTGACACAAACACACACACACACACACACACACATCCATGCAGTGCTGTAAGAGCACAGATGCACAGGTGGAGCCTTGTATTTCTGTGTCATTGCAATTTTTAAACGCAGACTTGCAGCTTAACCAAGCTTTCAGGTCCTCAGGGGGGGTACACACACACACGCATACAAATGCCTGAGTCCTGAATTGGCTTCTCTTAATAAATGGCAAAGAACCTTCCTCCCAGTCCCCTCATCTTCCTCCTTATCAACAACAATACAGCACTTAACTGGCTTAAAGTGTAAGAGTCTCTACTCCAAGGGGAGGTAAGCATAGACCGCATGTCAGAAAAGGTGAAAGGAGAAACACTCCGGCCTTTCGTTGTGTGTGTGTGTCTGTGTGTCTGTGTGTCCGTGTGTCTGTGTGTCTGTGTGTGTGTGGGTGGTCCAGGTATTGCTCATGTTGTGGGGACGTAAATTTGTTATCACCGCCACAATATGGGGACTCGTCTTCCTCATGGGGTCAAAGAGACACGTCCCCACCGTATAAATCATTAAATGTGAATAGGTGAAGACGTGTTTTAGGTCGGAGTGAGGTGAGGGAAGCAGTAGTTATGGTGAAGGTTACAGAGAGTTTCAAAGAAATAATTGTAAGTCAATGTAATGTCCTCTAAAGTCATCGAGAATGTGTGTGTGTGTGTGTGTGTGTGTGTGTTTGTGTGCGTGTGTATGTGTGTGTGAGTGTGCAGGACACTGATAAGCAGGATAGAGACTATTAGCTGTTTGGCCAGCAGCCTGAACAGCTGGTGATTTCTTTCTCTCTGGTCAGAAACAGTTATTGTTTCGGAGTCAGTGGGGTGTGTGATGGCTGTGCGTGTGTGTGCTAGGTGTTTTAATACTTCAATTAAGTATATATTTGCTCCATAAAAGACCATATATATGTACCGTCATTGCGCTCACCTACAGGAACAGTGTTGGCTTTCTTGGCACAGTTATATTGGTATGTTTACCTACTTAACCCTAAAATGTTTCATTTTTATTATTTGGAATATGTATGGATTAATACATAAAATAATGATAGGCTTAATAAGATCTTGTAGCATTGGCACACAAGGTGTCGGCTCCATTTATATGGCTTTTCACGCAAAGCACCAGACCTCTAATTTTGTAATCTAACCCTGTTTGTTGATGTAACTGTTACTAGACTAGTAAACAAGTAGACGGAGCAGTAACTCACTGCCCTCTGCCATCTTTTCAGTGATGTCATCTTTGTCATGTGCCATAAGAATCTCCTTCTCTGTTGCCGCAACCAAAACAATGAAAATAGGATATTTCCAAGGGCCTTTAATTTGAATTTCTACATCAGATTGTCTTGATGAAGTCTGGTTTACAATAGGAGGTTGTGAGCTGTCATTGTGAAGTGAAATTAGTCTGTGGAAACAGGTAGTTTCTCAATGGCCCTGTCCCAATTCACCACTTTCCCTTTGTTTTGCACATGAAGGGGTTGTGTTTTCCAATTTCTCTGATGTAGGTGTAGTTTAATACAGTAGCAAATGAAAATGTAATTGAATTGCTGTGATAAGAATTTCTGGAAAACAGACGTACATTTGAAAAAAGAACAAACAAAATGAAAGGAAGGATGAAAAAGCGGAGCCTCACATGTAGAAGACACAGGCGAAGATGTCAAGAGAGCTCTTTGTGATCAGAGATGAGGAGGAGATGATAAGATGAGGAGCAGTACATACTTTATTCGCTTTTTAAGACCTTTCTCTTTTCTCCTCATAGTACAATCTTCCTCAGTTCTTTGTCTTGTCCTCCATCTATTATTCTCTCTGTGAGTAATGGGAATGGCAGTAAAATATGTAAATCGTGACATTAACAATGAGGTAAAAACATTTTAGCGAGCCTATAATGCTCTGTTGCAGCGAGCGAACAATACGGTGTGGAGGTGTCGGGTGGGTGGAGATGTTCTGTGGCAGGAATGGATGTATTGACTTTGGTAGGAATAAAACTAGTGATCATCTTGAGTCAGGATTGTCTTTCTAACCACCACATCAGCCTTTTGCCAATGTGAATACAATTACACTGTCTTAGAGTAAGATTAATGTTTTTTAATATGGTACTCATAACCTGCCCATTTCAAATATAATTTTTTTTAAATCCGTGAGAGGTGTCACAGATATTTCACTTCACCCTTGGTAATTTTTACCCCCCACTGACAGTCTCGGGAATTTCTGAAGATTTTACTGGAGAACATTAAAGGCAAACATGTTAACATCGTACATTCTGTACTTTTACCTTGTACACTGAGCGGTGAGGCAGAATATTAATAGGCACAACATTTCCACCTTGAACATGATGTCTAAATGGAGCTATTTTTTTACTTTAAAGATCTGTATCCTTCTCAACAGTGACGACATACTGACATCTGCCAGCTACCGTCGAGAAACTGAACATGAAACTAAAAAAAGTTGTGAACAGGCTGCTGAGATGGGGGAAAATGACAGCTACGTCTTTGTATGTCACACCATTGAGAGGTTATGGAGGCACCAGGGCCAAACAGGCAATGTGTGAGAACAGGAGCACAGAGCTGAGACTGTTTGCAGTGGCACCGAGATGCCTCACTTACAGTAAACACATTTTTCTTTCCTTTCATAGCTGAGAACCCGCTGATGGAGCTCAACTCACATATAAACTGTTTATTTTATGTGTAATTGTAAGTTTTCTAAGTATTCCAGGGCCAATGGGGGCTTCTCTCCTGGGCTCTGTGGGCTTAGCAAACATATGAGTTCTGTCTGAGTTCTGTCAATCATCATAAAACATAGATTCTGTGGTATTCTGTCTGTATTCACCTTTGAATCCTCAGTAAAAACATTCTTAACTTTGAATCACACAAGCACAACAACACAATCAATTAGAAACCCCTTGCATCAGCTGCACTTAACTCCCACTCACACTCATTTTCTGCACAATTCAGTTTCTGTTTGCATGGAGGTTATCGTTTCGGCCAAATAATTCACAGTTGTTTATGAGGAATTCCCCAATTTTTCTGCCCACCCTCGTCATTATCTGCCATGCAGGTTTTGATGCAGCAATCTGCGAGTCACCAGACATCCCTGCTCCTCCGTCCTTTATTGCTTTCTCATTATCTGCTCGCCCCAATGTGTTTACCCTCCCTCACCTTCCTGTCTCTTTCCTTTCTGTCCCCGTTCTTCGCTCTATCTCAAATGGCCAGCGGCAGCAGGATTTTAAGTCTGTCTTATCTTATATTATTCATAACTCTATCTTCAGCGGCTATAGTGGCTTTGTCACTGGCACATTTGGGATGACCTGACACCTATATCAGCTCCTTAAAGAGTATCTGTGAAACAACTTTGTCTCTCAGATTTTAGTGAAATCAGCACTGGGTCCTATAGCATAAGCAAGTGAAGTGTTTGTGATAATGTATGTCACAAATGGTATAGTACAGACATTGTTAGAGATCTGTTCCCATTTAACAATAACCAAAACCAAAAAAACTTCCAAACGTGTAGTTTCTTTACAGTAACCATAAATGTAACCTTTACTAAAGAGGTTTAAATCCTCTACTTGCACAGTGTTGTGTGACATACTTCTGCTTTGCACTCTGCCCAAATGTAAATACTTTTAACAATATATACAAAGTTAATTGTGAAAGTGGAGAAATTAATATAAAGATGAGAAAGTACTATGTTGGGAACAGACGGGCAGCGCAGAAAGCACAAATACATCATACTACATTGTACAAGTAGAGAATAAGGAGAAAACGCCACAATCACACAAAATGATTTACATCAGTAGTCATTGTAATCACTTTTTATTTATCTCTTTAGTTGCTACTTATGCATTTCACTTAATTATTTGCTAAGTCTCCCAGAAGCATCTTTATAACTTCCATTAAAACCTGCTGGGATTGACAACAGCAAGACCGGTACAGAAAAAAATGGAAATTGTGGCACTTGCCAGAATACAACATAACGTGGTCCATTATGTGCTTTTGAAGTAAATGTCTTGTTTTCTAAACGAAATTTCTCAATGTTTCGTAGTTAATGAAAAAAACGGTGTCTTCTATGCACAGAAAAGGACACTTCAACCTGAGTCTTTTTTATTTCACTCAGGTATGTTTTCTTATGACATAATTCAATTCAGTTTTATTGGTATTTGTTGTCTCAAGGCACTTTTCATTGTTAGGTTGGGACATTACAATGTTACTGATAGAAATTCCATGAGTGAGCCCTTGGCGACAGTGGAGAGAAAAAACCTTTATATCTCCTGAGCTGTTTTCCCCTTTACCATCCTCATTCTGCGCGTTCCATTCCACGGCCTATCTCTCTTTTTTATATCAGACTCTATTTCTCTCCCTACGTCTCATTTCCATAGCATTTCTATAGATACAGCTGATTCTACACCAGGACCTTTCCATGTAGAAAGGAGATGAAATGGTGGCTTGAGATGAGGAGGAAGCGTGGGGCAGACGGCGAGGTAAAGACAGAAGAAAGGTAGCAGCCGGGTAAAGCTGCAGATCCATGAATAAAACAATTGCGTTTTTCCCTCACGAATGATGCAACATTCAGTCGGGTCAAGTGTAAAATATGTGACCTCATGTTTCTTAATTAAATGCAGCACAGAAAGGAGAGGAGGAGATTTCCTGGGACTTTGCCGCCTCCCTTCCCTCGAGTGTGGAAATGGTAACGAAATAGATTCAATGTTTTGAGCAAACATTCAACATCGTACACTTGTACACATCGTAAAATTTCAAGCAACTTATACCAAGTGACGAAGAAAGATGTCTTGATATATAGCAGGAATTCTAACTAGGAATACACAATTGACCAGGCCGGACTGTATGTGTTACTTACAAATAGGCCTGTGTTTTATGACCGTAATCTTATACCCTGACATTGATCATTTCACATTCAAATAACAATTTATAGCACAACGTAGCACGTTATTATACAATCTGCAGCAAAGTATCTATTCTGCATCAGAAGTAGCCCCACTTTTATTTACAAGCTCATAAATATTGCCATAAAGCGACAGAACAATCACAGCACACGGCCTTGTTGACTTTGAAAACTTATTTTGCGTACACCTCAGATGTTTTGCACAACGTTCACTCACATGCTTACACACATGTAAGGATACACATGTGCTTCTAAATCCAGTTTTCAGAGCTTTGAAGTCCTTTTTGTCATTGATTCAAATATGTGGGCATCATACTCACAATGTGTTTACAAGTTTGTTCTGTGATAAACTTTGAATAACCAGAGTCTCAACACATGATATATGATAATGATAACATGCACACACACACACACACACACACACACACACACACACACAGAGGCAAGCTTCTACAAAAATAAACAAACAATTTAAAACAGTGACACACCATGTTGCAGTGAAATTGGATCCGAGATCTTATCAAGTGTATTTCTTTCGTTGCAGTGATGAAAAGTCTAACTACAGTGTTTATATTTGAACACAGCAGTATGATTAACCTCACTTGTCAGCAACCTCATTTGTACTGTCTATGTTGCACAGTCAGTAACCTACTTAGTGGGAGTTATAGTTCACTATAATGACTCCCTAGTGGCCTCCTTAAGCTAAGGAGAGAGAGAGGATGTGTGTGTTGTCATAATTTCTATCACAGATCCACCGATCATTAAACATTCAACACTGCAACGCCCAGATTTTCTCTTTCTTTCTTATTCCTTTTGCTTAAAAAAAACAGTGACAGAGACAAACACACGACATAAACAGATAAAAACAAGCTGCGATTATGACTTTTGGACATGATTCACCTTTTGACATGAATATAGTTTATTATAATGGAAAGTTAGTTTGTCATTTGAGAAGTTCTTTAAGGATGAATTTATAAAACGACTATGTGAAAGAAAATCACTACTGGAGGATACATTCTTCTGGATCTCGGATTCTATCAGCATACACAATATCTGAGCAAAATATTATAAAGGTGTCAGCCATTTACTATTTATTGTTTTTAGTATTTACTGAATCTTTGGTCTCTGCATTGAGTTTGCGAGGTTAATAAAATGTCCTTTTGGGGAGATCATAATTTAATCTTGCGTCTATGCGGCGGTGAGCTAGACAGTGAAATCCAGTCATCTATCCAACCAAATCCACACTGTCACATCTCCAAATCTAATATGCCGTTTAACTGTGCCATGAAGGCAGCAAATGAACTACTATCAAATGGTTTCCACTAGTCTATCGTGTAATAGATACAGAGGAGTAGGACTAAAATACTCCCTGCAGCGTCCTGCAGGACACCCTGTCCAGCTGAAGCAGTAGCTGTTGTCGGAGTGCAGCGGATGCACGTTACCTGCGGAACCACAGGGAGGATGTCAGCTGGACCATCTGGCTTCCACAGTACAAACCAGCGGCAAAACTCTGTGTTGCTGTGGAAACACTGGGCTTCACTGTCCCATGTAGTCATCACAGGATGCCAGCTTACATACTACAATTATTACTATTGCCAAGGAGGTTATGTTTTCATACAAATCTGTTTGTCTGTTTTTCAGCAGGATTACACAAAGATGACTAGCACGAAACCTTGGTGGAATGTGGTTTCATGAGGGGACTGTTAGGCCTTGGTGGATGTATGCCATTCTAGTTTTCACTTAGAATCTTAGGAAATTACTTCTCATCATTTTCATCATTCATTCATTCAGCAGTAAGAGCACAATACAGTCTAATTGTTCCTAATTCTGTGGGACTCATGGGTTACATCCCGTTTTACATCTTTGATATTTATTCCTCCAAGGTCTCACATGACATGGAACAGGAATGACTCATTAAACACTTTATTTCATTAATTTAGTTGTATGCACTGTCCACTGCTGAGTGCATGGGTTAGTTCTAGTAGTTTATTTCCATAATAGCAAATACAGCAAAGACCATAACCCTGCAAATCCTTGCAACTTCAAGTTACATCTTTCACCAAATAGCAAACGCATCATTCAGTTTGACAGCTTTCTAAATCTGCGCCTCACACCTCCCTGTCCAGACTGTGGAGGGAGCGAGAGAGCGATGAAATACACGGACATGACTCTGTTTTTTATTAGTTGTGAGAGTAGAACTAGACAGGAGCAATAAAAGGAGGATACGAGCACAAAAGGCAGTTTTATATTCTTGTAATCACTTTGAAGGGTTAGCGTGTCATCAGGCTGAAGCTTACTTAAATATTACTGGGGTTCTGAAAAAAGAAAGGTCATCTCTCAGACTATGAGGGGAATAATAAGAGAGCCGGTCGCAACCAGAGAACCTGTGATACACGCTTGATGTGAGGACTTTTAAAGACCTTGTCAGTTTCCAGGCAGAGAGGGTCTTGTGAAAGACACTTGCCCAACGGCATTATGGGAAGTTTAAGTATACCGCGTGGACTAATAGTCAGGATATCCCAACCTCGGTTGCATCACTTCTGACCACTCTTATTTTTTTTAATCTCCCTCTTGTGACTCTTTCAACTAAATAAAAAATGTGCAGCCATGTTGCTGGAGTGGCCCCTCGAAGTGCTGCTTGTTTAAAGGCTTCTGTGCACGGTTCAAAAGGAGGTCAGCTTTAAACAGCAACATGCACGAGTTGGTGGGAAACATCTAGATGGTAAATATTTTTTGAAAAGAAGAAGAAAATTCCTTCACATAATTTATAAATTCATCCGTATCTAATGCCGAGACACCATCAATTATTCGTAATAATTCCCTATTAAAGAGCCACTTAATTGGCGTAATGCATCATGCTCGTAGCTGTGTGATTGTTCTTTGGTATCTGAGGCAGTGGAATAGATGAGGGACGGACAGGATGCTGCCTGTGTGTCTTCTCTCCTGGAATTATCACTCTCATATGCTCTCACTCTCGTTCTTTCCCTTTCAACCTGTATAATTTGCCCTCGATGTGTTTGGAATTAGATGTCACATCAAATAGGCTATCTGGCGTCTGCAGGCTGTGTGTGTGTGGGGGGGGGGGGGTAGCAGGGCAGTAGTATTCACATTAAATGAATCTCTGCCTTGACTGCAGTGTCCAGAATGAGTAGTGGGGGTTATAATATATCTGATAGTCAAACAGTACATGTGTCATTATCACTGACCTTTCTTTCGTCTGAATGGCCTTCATCCCGTCTCTTCTGCAGCCATTTAAAGCAAGCAGCGGCAGCACTCTGTTGATATATATTTCTTTTCTTTGTGGTAGGGTGTAGTATATTAGAAATACAGTGCAGCTCTGTCCTCAAAGCCCCTGACATTTCACACAGTTTCCCTCAAAGTGGAAACGTTATCATGAGCCGGTGCTGCAGAGCTGCGGAGATGTTGCTGATTTAAATGCTCAGCACACACAAAGTTTGGGCAGCCGGTCTGACATAATTTGGTGCATTATTATCCATGTAGCCCACATTATGCATAAAAACTGTATAATATCAGTGTTGGAATTATTGTGCAAAAAAACGGAATGCAACTTGTATAGTTCTAACTTTGTTTTCTACCATGTGATGCAATGTGTGTCTTATTGTCACTGAAAGACTACGCTCCCCAGTGAGAGCTAATGAGGATTTGTGCTGCTGCGGATTTTTGCAAAATCTAGCTGTTCATCTGTCGACCCACTCTAGTGTGACATGCCTCATGAATATTTGAAAAAATATATCTCAGCCACATTTTCGTAGTGGGTGCAGGTAAAGTGTCTACGAAGAGCTCAGCACTGATACCTATTCAATTTACTTTCAGCGTCATTGTCATATTAACTGTTAAAAATGTAATCACAAGCCGTTGGCTTATAATAGTGCATATTGTAATAGGAATACACTGTTCTCAGTGGTGGCTTCAGTTATTGTATATATACTATGAACTATATCTGTGAGAGAAGGATCCCCACCATCATCTGAACCCAATAACAAAGAGCATACTAACAAAAGTCTGTCTGAGTGAGCAAATAAATCAATGTCTAAGTAAAAAAAAACCCAAACCTCTGATGTCAACAATCTGGTGTATGCACGTACATAAAGAAAAAAACATTTTCTTATTCAACCACCCCCACCCCCCCCCCATGCTCTATGTCTGAAAGCAATTCTCCAGCTCACTTTCATGCTAGTAAAAGTGAAATAATAAAGATGTGAATAATGTGAAGAAATGGTGCTGCAGATTACAGGAGAAGGACTCCTGCTCTTATTGAGAAAATGTTCTCTGTGTTGGGGTAAATTTGAAGATTGTTGCTTGTGTGTGATCTCCATATGCATCCATCTTCCTCTCCTCTTATCCCTCCCAGTCTCTTGCAGTCTCGTCTATTTTTGCTTTGAAACAAAGACGGAAAACATCCCATACTCACGAGGCCAACAAATATTTTAGAATGTATCTGTATTGTTGGAATATGGGCACAATGTCTACCATGAGCCCCATGATTCTGGTACAGTGATAGTCCTTTTATCTACGACAGGAGAGAGCCATAAAAGTTGTTGCTTGCTAGAGGAAACTTCTAAAAGCGTTTATTATCTACACCTCTTTATGTAACCATGTGAAAAAATTACTCTGGCCAAAAAGAAAGTTTTGGAAATAGCAGTAATGCTGGATGTGTTTTAATTAAAGGCGCGTTGGCTCACCTCAGTGATAATGCTTTTTAGATGTAGGCTTTACAGTAGAGAGAAAGAGGTGTGGAGGCGAATACAAATGGTTGGTGTGAAGAAGTCTGTGTAGTCCACAGAGTTGGTGCAGCACTGGGCGCTGAGCTGTGAAAAGCCAGAGCTGAGGACTGACTGAGCTGCTTTGTCGACCCTCGACGGGAGAGAGGATTTTTTTTCTTTTCACTAGATTGAGCCGCTGTGATCAACTGGAGGGTTTTCAGTTGAGGGGAATGATTTGGATCCAGCTGTGGGTGAAAAGGCAGGTTCTCCACTGAAGCACGAGAGATGTCGACAGCTGTTTTCTGACTTCGCTGTCACATCACTACAAGAGCAACACAGCTGTTGAGGAGCCACAGCATTCATGCATATGTGTGAGCTTAGGATATCATTCAGGTGTCCTTGATCCTGCTAACAAGAATTCATATCCTGGCACAGATTCTTGAAAAAGAGTATGAAAGATTTTGTGTAGGAGAGAAAAAACACAAAATGTCTTTCCAGCCTGACAGATTTAGTTCCACACAGCTGTCCGTGTGCCGCACATCAACTCACACGTTACACATCTGTTCGCCAAGATTCCCATCTGTACTGTGATGTGTCAAAAAACATTCAGGTGCAGACCCACACTTTGATCATACACCAATTTGACTGTAATCACGCCAAGAGAAAAAAGAGCATTGAAAGCTACATTAGATAGATGGCTGCTGTGTGGGCGGGTGGAGAGGGGAGCAATTTTCAGAGCATAACCCTCTAATCAGTATTTAACTTCAAACATTTGCTTGTGGACTAATTGAGGATGACATATGAAGAGAGGCTCGCCCGCTCGCCGAGTGTAATTGGAGGCTAATTCTCTGTGATCTGTCTCCTGTCGATGGGACAGATCAGTGGTCTGGGGAGGGGAGATAATCAGGTGAACAAATCATTGTAGTCTGTCTCAGAATTGCTGTTGAACCGGTGGACCTGATAAGCCGGGCTGATTAAAGATGAGAGCGGCACAACATAACTGCACGCCGCATCATTTACTTTCTTTCAATCTCAGTCAGGTAAACGAGATTATTCTGCCCTGAGAGAGAGAGCACGATAATGCAGTTAATTAGAGAGCCTGCTCGTGTTTCACTTGCATGTCAATCTCTGCTCGACTGGATACTGATTCTCTTACGTGTGCCTCAGTGATCATACAATCATTTACTGTGTCTGGAAAAATGAACCTCTCCAAAGAGCCACTTTTAAATTAGTTTGAATCAGGAATTATAAGAATGAATTTAAATGTTTTGTTCATGAGCAATATCAGTTAACTTGGGCAGTTATCAGCTAAGGGTGTTTTCACACTCCGGAGCATGATCCAAAACAAGGTTCATGTCTGTTTACATTGTTGATACAGTTTGAGTTTCACATTACAATAGTAGGGGGCGCACTAGAGACTTTTGTTTGGGGTACTGCAGTCCTGTCGTCATCACCTACCTATACTTGACATTGATTGGTTTGTAGACCATTGTGCTTCAGACATCGGCATTCTGACGATTTCGACTCAACTTTCTGAACTCTCCAAAAAAAAAGGTCACACTGCAAATGTTCCTAACCATGGTTCAGTTTAATCCGGACTGAGATCACCTGTCTTGGTTGGACTAAACTTTGGTCCGCTGGTCCAGATCCTTTTCCAAGAACCTTTTACACCTGGTATTTTGTTTTTGGACTAAACTGAAAAGTCCGAAGGTTTCGACCAAACAAGGCAGGCGTCGCCTGGCGAACACTTAGTGTTAACAATGCTTGGGACTTTTTATGTTCCAAATAGATGGCTATGCTTCCTAGAAAACTACCAAAGTCAAGGGAAAAAGCTTCCAGTGGTTATTAGTTATTTATAATCGTAATTTCAACTCACTAATGTTCCGTTACTGACAGTCTGCTTTCTGAGCCTCCACAGGTTTCCCTCACAAGCGACAGGTGTCCGGATATTCAGTCATTCAGAACAAAGTGGGCTTTTACAGAGGCCTGAGTTCATAATGCTCATGTGAGTCAGAGGTTCAACTGAATAGCTGCTTAAAGGGCAGTTTGAGAAATACAAGGCATCCTTAACTTTGAATCATGCAGAGCTACATGCGAGTCTGAGAGAAATTATAGAGCATAATTGGTCCCTTTTTATTATTTTTAGAAGAAAAATGAACCTCAGTGTTCTTTACCTCACTAGAAAGTACTTTTCACTTTCTGTTACAAGAATCAGATCACGCGGCATCTAAAACTAACTGTACAATATATGAAACTCTTAATTTGACCTTTCCCATCAAGAAGATAGTGACATTGGCTGCAGTTTTAAAATTGTGTATGTTTTCACTTACCTTTGTGAAAGCCATATTTTTCCATTGACTATCAATTTATTGAAACAGGAACTTACATCAAGTTACAAACAAGAAGACTTCTTGTTTGCACATGTAATTAGCTTTCTTCCAAAAAACGTCCGTAGTCTGTATTCACAAAGTCGATAGTTTTGCCAAACCCACAGAGGATTTGAAACTTCAGGTCCTGTCTATGTTTGGTTCACCACTGAATGTTTACGTACTATATATATTTTTCCAGTCGATGAGAGTGAATCAACATACCACTGACCTGTAGGATTTTGCATGGATTTCACATGCCTTGGGCAAAGTGCTTCACTCATTATAACTTGTTTCATCAGACTCTTCATTAGACCAAACAAGCTGTTGCCATCTGCCCGGTTTCTCTTTTCCTCATTTGAATTCACGCCCAAACACAATCTCCGAGCATTTATGAAGTTTTTGGCTGAATATTTATGAATGGTTGTGAATCTGTAAATCAACAAAAAGTTACAAAGTTGTTTACTATAATTTGACGGCAACTTTTCTACTGTCTTCCTACTGTATTTGAATTTTTTTTTTTTGGCACCCAATAAATAATAATAATTAGATTAATCGTCACATAAATCTGTAATGAAAAATAACCAATAGTTTTTTTGTATTACCTCTACAACTTGTAATATGAACATTTTAGGAATTCATTGTATTTGACATGTTGTGGAATCAGCTTTCCTTTACAATGACGTTTTGTGTTAGATAACTAACATTTCTGCCTCCAAAGGAATTGGCTTAGATGTTTTAGCCATATCGTCTTTTTTTTACCACCTGTCAGCTCCTCTGATATCTTCCTTGCCCTGTTACGCTCTACCGGCCACAGTAATTACTTCGGTGAGCTTTTACTGTTATTGAAATCAATAGAAATGATGGACATTGATCTAGAAATATCAAAAAGATTTACCGGTGGCAGATTCATTGCATTGCCTAGCTGAATTCTTTTCAGTTTTCTGAGCAGGGCAGACATATTCTCTGACATTTCCATTATTTCTGTTTCAAGCAGTCACAACATACAGTGTGCGAACACGAGTACACGCATACACTTTTAGTGGGAAAGTGTTAAGGATAAGACAGTTTTTCATCGGAAACTGTACAGGGACTGAATGAGTGATCAGAGTGGTTGTTGAACAGTCTCACATTTCTTGTACCTGGAGAAGCACATTTAATTTGACATTTAGCTGAGGCTGCCTACAGTTGGTCATCTTTGTGTGCATTAGAGAGAGACGTGTTGGGTGGGACTTCAGTGCTTTTGTAAGAAAATGATTTCAAATAGGGTCTTCAGAGCTTCGAGCTGGTTTTACCCTCCAGTTCTGTGGACTGGTAGAAAAATGGGGATTTTGAGCCGTATAGGTAACCTGAAGCTATGTGTATGTACAGTACAGTCGTATAAACTGTATGAATTTCATTATCATGTCATTCTTTCTATCTGATCATGCATGCATGCATCCATCCATCCATCCAATTTTATTTTATGTCTAACATCTTTTGTTGCCATCTGTGTTGGCCTACATTACCAACGTCTACAGAAGACTGACTGAGTAACTGTTGACAGACAATCACTGTCACCCAGTTTTACATTGATGCTCATACGGCAGAGGATGTTTTCAGTGGTGGAAAACATAGACTATATAAATATGGACTACATGACGGGAGCCATAGAATCTTTATCGCCCTCTGGTGACTGGCTGCATTATAGGTTATAAATACTGTCACCTCCATCTAATAAAATGTCTCAAATATGATTTCTCTGTTTTTAGTCAGTTCTTGTCACACTGTATGTTCAAGTGTTCATTGGTGCTTTTAATTAGTTATTTGATGCTACAAAAATATGATGGAACATTCATGATTGACAGCTGAGACAGACTCACGATTGGTCAAGCTTGTTTCTCTCTACGCAAACTCCACATGCTTAAGATGGCAGCATTCGTATTTGGTTTGTTGTTGCTACATGTCTTGTCATCCATCTTTATTTACAGTCCAGGGTGGAAACAAACACTGTCCAACATTTACAGTTAGACTCATACATTATATCTCTTAATGAGAGAGGATAATACTCAAAATGTTCAAGTCCCAACATGGCCACAAGAGTTACATAAACACACACACACACACACCAAGGTGATTGCCCCCCCCCCCACTCCACCCCAGGTGTGACTGACTGCTGCAATCTCAAGTTGGAGCGGCTGCCTTGTAGTCATTAAAATGTCAGCCGTGTCCTGACATTTACTTCATTTCCCATTTACAAGAGAGAAGAAAACTCTCAAACAATCTGACACACTCACTCACTGCGGAGAGGAAAATGCAAGGATGCATATAGAACGTCACATATTCTGTATTCACTCAGTCCACTATGACATTTCGTGGTGTATGGATTCCAGCGTCCAGCTCGCGATGTCCTCGTGCAGCCTTGTTCCAATGTCAAACTTTGATTTATTTTCTTCTTGTTTCTTTCTTTTTCATTGTCTGCGTTATCTTCTGCTGTGTCCCGTCCGGGATGGTTGGAGAGCTGCCCTGAAAAGGCCTTTAAGCCCAGGCAGAGAGACAGAGGGACGAGGGGCGGAAGAGCAGATAAGTTTGGAGCTGACAGCAAGGAAAATTTCCTTCTGGGGTCTCCGTCTAGCTGCGTTCCCAACTGATTTGTGGGGTTGTGATTGTGATGTATTATCTGGTGAAAGAGGTCAAAGGGAGGATTTACTGATGGCAGGCAGAGGCCCATTATCACAACCAGTCCAGAGGAGCACAGGAGAGTCAGCGCACCAGAGAACACAGTGCACAGAAATCTGTAGAACAAGTAGTGAAATAAAGACTGCAGTCATTGTTTGTTGTTGTCGAGCTACAGTTTTAACTTGGTATCATCTCTTCATCTACAAACTCACTCAGATGGTGCTGTTGCCATCTCTGTTGTTGGATATTCATTTCCCAAAACGATTTCCAGTCGGTCAGACTCACTCATGCCTGATCTACTCCATTTCATTTATTTTAGTACTGGATAATATCAAAATATTTAATAGTATAAAGATTTTTTTTTTTAAACAAACAGAAAATTGCTGGAGGCTTAAAGACTCTATCAGACTAAGATAAGCTAATCTTCTATTGGTCCCACAACGGGGAAATTATTAAAGGAAGCGAGAATAAATGTTTCCCATCTTCATAATGATCTGGCATTTTGACTTGTTCTTCAGTTATTAAACTTGTTGTTTACTGCTCTGGTTCAGCGACTCATTATTAATATCCGCGACCTCCACCTCGGTGATCATTATTATTACGCTGCTCCATAGAAGTGCACGATTCCAATGATGCGAACAAAGCAACAGTCAGACACATGTTCTCGCCCGTATCTCATCATCCTGTCACACATATAATCAGTGATTTGGACTCTACTGACACACATGGTGAAACAATGGAGAGAAAAAAGCAATAAGGCATTAGGAATGGAGGAATCGAACATGCTCAATGGAGATAAGGTCAAAAGCTTAGTCATAATGTCAGAGTTAAATATTATTAAAGCCAAGAGGACACTGTGCATTTGATGTCAAAATGTACATATATATATGCCAGTGTGTGTGGAGTTGAGGACAGTAAAGCTCTGACCCTGGTGTATAATGGAGGCTAAACTGGCCATTTTGAAAGGTAACACACTTTGAAAAATGGTGTGTGTGTGTGTGCTTGTGTTGTGAAGATCGGTATGGCTCTTTACTTGTCCGATATCGGATAAATAAGTTCGAAGAAAAAGTTTCTCACCTCTGCTAAGAGAAAAGACACAATCTAGTAGTTGTATCTACGTAGAGATTTTCAGTCAGTTGTGCCTCTGCAGTGGGTTTGGATTCGGGCCCCGAGTTTCTTCTCTCTCTCTGGAGTAAATACAGAGCCTGCAGTCAGATAGGCTTCCCAGTCACACTGTTTTGCCTTAATTAACACAGGGCCGGGCTGAAGCATGGTGCCTACCCATTTTAAACTCCAGCAGTAAAAAAGGGGCATTATCTGTGCCAAAAAATCTATCTATCACTGGCATTGTGTTTATTTCTGCTGCTGATTAGTGTTTTGGTGATCGAGGATGCACTGCTGATTATTGCAGCCAGATAACTGAGAGACAGAACTCCGACAGAGAGCAGTGTGTGCTACAGGTGTTCACGGACAGACAGAAAGTAATGCAGCTTTTAACTTTTCTTTTAATGGGCAAACTAGTTGACTTAAGGACACATGGCTACAGGGTCGTGTGGGAGCATCTGATCACGGTTCAGTCAGACAGGATAAATCTGACAGATTCATGACAGAAATTACTATTCTTGTAATATAAGCTCTGGATATAAACATTTGTATATAAGTTGTTGAATTGACTGACTGTGGCTACTTGGACACAGATAATTGGTCTCCAACATACCGTCTGTCCTTTAGATGTCATTGAATTTATTCATTTAATTTAACTTAAGCAACATTTTAGCTGAGTCAGCTGTTTCTCTCAGAAAGTTAAAACCCTCCTAATCGCATTCATGAGCACTCAGAGTGTATGCACACACACACACACACACACACACACACACACACACACACTAACACACACACTCAAATGCTCAAACACCACACACAGAATCACATTTTCAGTCCATATACATTTTGTAACACCCAAACCACCTCATCACAACATTGGCAGCCCTCCGTCCTCCTGCGTTATTCAACTGCTCCTGCTTGAATTTACACTTCCTCACGAACACTAAACCCGATTGGTCGATGGTTAGGGAGTGTTGTGTCTGTCCCTCTGACCTTGAGCGGTATATGTGCCTGATTTTGATTAATGAGCATACATCAAGCTCCATTAGCTTGAAGTGCATATAGGGTCATTATTGATATTTATCTTACATTCAGTTATTACAAGGATAGATTGTGTTATTTAGTATTAAAGTCACGTGGTTAGCATCACACACACACACACACACACACACACACACACACACCCCAGCTCCCTCTCTAATAAGGGACTGTGTGTTAGTTTATAGATGCCCCAGTTTAATGACGCTTGATGACTATTATCTGTGGAACATCATCTTGTGTCCGCCCAATGTGTTCAGACAGAAGTGTAAGTGGCTCACAGCATTGCCTGTAGTTTTTGCCTCAACTAATGTTTAAATGGTGAGGATGTATATATTACAGTGGCAATTTAAATTTGTTTTTATTATCCCCATTCAAACGGAAAGACTACTTTTTCTCAATGCATATACAATACAATAGCCGAATTGACAACACACTGACGTCAGACACACGTCCGTCTATAAATGAATCATTGGATGCAGCCCATGTAGGTAACAATGACAGGACTTATTTATGTCGTACAAAAGCTCCCTGAATTGCAATGTGTGTCCAAAACTAACTGGATCAAAGACATGAACCTTGGTCCACACATTCAGATGTGAAAAGGCCCCTTATTCAGACCCAGGCTCTGTGCTGACACGAGTGTGTGAGTGAAAATGACCAGTGATGTAGCAGCAGATACTGTCGATAGATTACTTTTAATGATCATTGTTTCTATAAAGTTAAAATGATATATAGGGATATATTCCATTTACTTTCACTTATGTAGGAGGCTTTGAAAGCTGTTATACTACATATAGCCCGTTTGGCTGTTATTTTTTACTGCATGTTATTAGTTTAATATCACGCTTGATTGAATCTGTTTAAACAGCCAGCTGATCCCAACTACTGGAGGACAATTTATTGATTAAGCCAATGCCTTAGATTTTGTAGCTGTGGATGTCAGAAAGAATTTATTGATATGAGAAGGCATTGCTGGAAGAGCAATTTATGGCTGGCTTGAGAAAAATAATAAGGCCTTATTTTATAAAAGCTTGTGCTCTTTATGTCTACACTTGATATCATAATGTGTGGTTCAAGCGCGATGGCAAATATAGGAAGAGAAGTGGACTCCCATTTCAGGGCTTTTATGTGATTATATGAACCCGTATAAATCGTTGTCTGCACTTTCCACATTAGGTGCAGAGGTTTCCCCATCTTATCCTCAGATGATCATCCCTTAACAAAGCCCACTTGATCTTGACACATCGGGAAATAAAGCAATTACACTTGATCTTATACTTTTAGTGAGCCTGCCCTTTTCTAAAGCTTTACTGGATACAAGTGGAGGCTGAGAGGAAAAACCCACTCTCTGTTATTTGGCCTTATCCTTAATCCGATTAAAAACTGTTTATCTTACCCGTTCCTCCACTGCAGTCGCATTAATATTTGACCGTGTTTTGTGGTCACAGTAATGAACACTAGTGGCCACGTTCAATACTGATTTTGTATATTTAATTTGTTCTGTAACTTCATCTTCCCAGGGGCCATTTTATGGCTTCCATCATTCCTCTCTGTCATCCCTCGCTCCAGTGCTTTTATCTACTAATGTTTGTCTTTCTGTTTCTAAGCTTCTGTTTTTCTACCATGCAGAACGGAGGTAAAATAGAAGAAACAATCAGTTTATAATGGCCGGAGAGTGATGGTCATTTTTCTAATAGCAGGAACAAGTCTATCCTCTGGGAATGGTTGTGGAAGTGCTCATTTATACTGTTTTGAATTGGGTTATTTGCTGTTGGAAGCTGGGCAGAGAAAACACTACAGAGCAAAAAGCAAATACGACACAAACATGTAAATCCGACCTCATACAAGGACCTTTAACTGGCAACAATTTTTTCTTAACCTGCGGGGTGAGCGGCTGAAAAATATGGACTTATCAAAGTCACGGCAGGTCACCGAAATATCCTCATGGAGCTCTGTAGCAAATAATTAGAGGCTACCTTCTCCTCTGTGAAAGGTCTTGCTGGCAAAGTGGCCTGTTCCCTTCGACTATCTGTATTATCCAATCACTGTTGGCCTCCGTCCAGTATCGGAGGATGAAAAAGACTGTTTCATCCCTTTCTCTTCTTTTGGACTTTTGTCTGAAGGCACATTGCATTTGGAGTAAAAAGAGATACAGAGCCAAAGACTGTGGTTCTAGGCAGGGAAAGATGTCAGACAACCTTCTTGTAATGATTTTTTTTTTAACTCGTGCTGTACTGTTATTAAGAAGCTCCGCTGAATGTGTTGAAGCAATTAAGCTTGACTCTGTAACAAGTAACCTTATTGGTATTTATCCACCATTGATAATTATAAATCTAATTAAAGTCCTTCCTTTTTAAACGTGTTTTTAATTCAGACTGATTCCATCTCACGACTCTGTTACTGTCTGTCATTATTACCTTTCGCCATGGAGGTCTAGTTTTTGTTTTGATGTCTGTGTCTCAATTCAGTTTCACTTCCTCTCCAGCACTTCCAACAGCGGGGATGCAAACACATGCAAGGGGACTGGTACACAGACTAAAAAGTGAAAGCCAACCTCTTGCGTCAGAGAGAACTGCATGGCATCCACTTGCGGGTACAGTGTACAACTGCAGCTAAGCTATGAAGTTTGACTGTCTGTCTGGACAGTTAAAACTTTATGGGCAATAGCATGAGCGAGCATGCTGCACACAGCTATAAAATATATCAACGGAACAAAAAGCAAAGTAATACAGCTCTTACTTTATACGAGAAGTGCAAAAAATGTTTGGTTCATTATCAAACTGTGGGGGGACAAATTTAAATATGTCGGGAAGTCACAGTCTAGCAAATCTTTGGGAAACACTGCTTTGACATGACGTGATAGGGCATTAGCTTTGGGAGAGGAGAAGTTTTATCTTTTGTCCTATGTTCTTTGTTTTTACTGCATTTTTGTTTTGCATTGTTTTTACTTTCTGTTTATCCATATCAGATTTTAAAGCTCTTTGGATAAACTCATTTTTGTTTTTAATGTGCTCAATAAATAAATCGAACTAGACTTGAAATGACTAGAGCGGCACAACTATTGGCCTTTTCTATTCGACTTCACATTAGTTTTTAATGTGCTTGCTGCCTCTTTCTGTGCCAATGACTGATTTTATATTTGCCATTGTTCACATAAAACCATGATGAACATGATGAAAGTTTCAGATTCAGAATACTGCCATAAAAAAAAATAGGCCTGCACAGTATAATAAATGCCAGATTGGCAGATTCAATCATAATACACTGAGCTTGGCTGCGGTGAGCTGCTTAGTGTCAGGAAAAATACATAATCAAGCAGAAGGCAACCAGGGGACGGTAATAAGGCAGAAGACGTAATATGAAAAATAACAGTCATTGCACTGCTGGTGTTTGAAATTAGTTTCGGTTTTGTGGAGCCGAACAAAAAGACCCCATGAAGAGCACTTCAGCATTTTTCTTTTCTGCTGTCATTCACGCCACGTTCTTTGTCAAGTTTACTTTCACTGAAATCTTTGTCTCTCCCTTCTAAGTGTGATTGCTACGACAGTTATTGAAGTCGCATTTGTATTGACTCTGCCAGCAGGTAAAATGTCCTGAACTCAACTTCTGCTAGCTCCACCACACTAAGGATCTGTATGTAACGGTCGTAAAGGTTTCATCAGTGTCTCACATGCATTTCTCTTTCCGAGCAGATATTGACTCACAGATGTAATTATCTCTACCTCTGCAATTAATAGCCTGTGATTAATAGGTATCATTGCCAATTTGCATAAATCTCCATTCTCTCCTCCCATACTTGTGGTCCTGCAAACCCTGCTAATAGATGATGCATGTCACCAAACACACCATTATTGAACTTTATTTTCTTCTATTATGCAGTAGAACAGCAGTAATTGGACAACACTTAATAATTCTGCAAATTGTACCTTAATAAACTACACTGATTTAAACAATCATCTTCTTTTTACACTGTATTATAAGCTCACGCTAATAAAGGCTCCATTGCCTTAACACACTGTTAGTCGAGCATCCTTTCTATATGACATGCATCTTATTGTCTTCATTAACATATTGACGCTTTAAGCTTTCATAAAGAAAACATGTATTTCAGATATAAATCTCCAAACTGAGGTATGTTGTTGTGTGTCTTACTTCTTGGTTATCTCACAGATATGCATATTTTCGAAAACATTGTAAGAGAGTACAATGTTTCTCTCTGTTTCTGTAAGTGAAACAAAAATGAGATGATATGTCTGAGCGGGTTTATCCCATGACAATAAATGTCTATGCTCTTAAATGTGATCTTAAAGTTAGCTCATTTTTCTGCCCAAAATATCTGTTCATTCCATTTGGTCACAACCCTTATTTCCTGTGCCTAAAAATATATGATCAATATGTGACCACTACCCTGCACTTTGTCTACTCTACAGAGGATATATTTTACTTAATGTTGCCATGATAGTAACCATTTTCAATTCAAAACCATTTTAAAATGGAAATCCACACACTGACACATACATCATACCTCTCTTTAAGCCAGTATCAATGATACATTCTCTTAAATCAAATGAGTCACTCAAAGAATTAAGAGTCTTCTCACTGGGTTTTTATCTAAAAGCATCTGGTGAAGATATCATCGCACTAATTTAACCCTCGCATAGTCTCTCTTTATTCTGCTGCTTTTTTCTCATTTATCAGCACATGGAATTATAATACTAATCACCATGGTCCTAGAAATCGTTATCGGAAATCAGTTCATTCAAGCACATATGTCAATGTCAGCGCCAATGTCATCGCACTGTCGAGTTTGTCGAGTCTGTGATGTTTTCTGAATGATGATGAGAAAATAAGTTAATGGGAGGAATGGAGATAGAAAACTGTGAGACGAGTATAGAAGAGAGAGGAGAATGAGCATATACAGGATGTGCAGAGGGATGGGAGACTGGGGCTTAGGTCGACCACGAACCAGAGGGTTGTTGGTTCGATCCCCAGTCTCTTTTGTCCCAGTCTCTTTTATCACAGGCTGAAGAGCCCTTTAGCATGATACTGCACGCTTCAGTGTCCTGATGGTTGTTGTGTGAATGATGTCTGATTTCAAAAGAGTTGTATGGATTGGAGCATGTGTCAAATTTGATTTATGCATCATGTCAGAAGCAACCCCTCACTTAGACACTTGGGTTTTCCTATTGTTGAGAACGCACCTGACCAGGGGAATCTCCTGCTGTGTTTTATTATATGTCAGAGGCAAACTTTGGACTCCAGATCCGATTGTCTGGACATTTTCTGGAGTTCATTCCTGGAAACAGATTTACTGTAAAGCGTTTTGAGTGGATGATGAGACTAGAAGAGCACTACATAGATACATTACCCTTTCCTCTGGTACTTCCTCCCCCTGCCTGTAGGTGTTGATGTCTGTTTGTTTTTGTGTGCCAGCTCTTTCTTAGACTGGCGACCTGTCCAGGGTGTAACCCGCCTCTCACCCCGCAGTATCAGCCGGGACTGGCTCCATTCCCTTGGTGAAGCTGATGGATGCCCACTCTACTTTTAAATGAATCAAACTCTCCGCTCTCTTAGTTATCATTCTTTGGAGCTCCCTCTTTCATCCCCCTCGCTCCTGCCTTTGCTTCTGACCTTCTCCTCTCATCAGTGTCACTACATCTTTCGTCTTTCTTCTCCACAGTTCGGTCATGCTGTCATTCTCCTCTCAGCCTTCCATCACGTATTATTTGACTTCTCCTGGAATCCTTTATTCTACGTATTATGCATATGTCGTTCAATCTATGGCGTTAGGTCACATTTCATATTCAGGATTCCACTGAATCTCTTTTGATTATTCTGGTATTTGTGTCTGTGACTGTGCAGGTGTGTGCATGCTGCTGCATACGCTCAGACGGCTTACTCGTCCATCTTAAAAAGCCTTCAACTTGCCCCTCTCATTCTTTTATCTATCATTTTGTCACAGCCGAAGTGTCATATTCAAGTGAGGAGTTAAGTCATGCAACCTCGAGCATTGATATAAGGAACTGAGGCCGAGACCCCAATCAATACGCTAAAACTTCAGTAGGAAGGTTGGCGTCCCCCTCAGTGGTCTTTTGCTTGTGTGAATTTTTATGACTTCACAGAGAAAAGAAATGACCTGGCTTTCCTTCCCAGAGGATACGTTTTCTTTTTGATTGTATAGAAATAAGTCTTGCCACCTTTATGTTTATGTGTCACTCTGGGCGTGAAAGCCTAGTGACCAAGGCTATTAGGGTATTATTAGGGTGAAGTTTTTTCAATATTGTACTTCAAGCAATGACTCGTGTTCATTTATTCAACATTTATATGAGAATATGAGATTCAAAAAAGAAAGAGACTGTCATTTTTTAAGGATCAAGAAAAACAAACATAATTTGTGAGGCTTAGGCTATTTAATTTTGTGATTTACCTTCAATAATCAAACATGTTATCAGAAAATGTGTGATGAGGCCAGGATCAAGTAACTGTTCACATCAGTCACCAGCTGTGGCTCAAAAACAACCCATTAGGCCCCCAGTGGAGACAAGGCCTCTCTTGTGACGTTTCCAGCCTCCGGCTAATGACTTGTACAGCGTGACTTGATCTCTATGTTAGAAACAGACATAGGATTAAGCAATTTTCTAAAATCCAGTGTACCTCACTCATAAGCTGTTTTCTGCTCTGTAGCACTTTTATCTTATATGTATCATATTTCTATATTTCCTTTAACCTTAAACTGTCAAGTTCTAAAACTTCCCTCACCTTCATTTGTTTTCTGTCACCTGGCGCTGGGTTTGTGCTTCGATATCTGTCACCTTGAACGCCACTCAGCTGAGCCTTGGCGCCACGGCGATAACATCACCATAGAGATCAATGTGGACAAATGTGGGGCTGATGCACCAAAATAGTGGTCATTAAGTTCCTCGCACTGCAGAAAACCCATCCTACAGTTTATTTAGTGTATATTTCTTAACATAACATTTTTACACACATTCCCTCCTTTTTCATTGATAATTGAGAAAACAACCTCTTTATTTGCATGTGGATCTTGAATTAAATTGGGCTTTTAAAGCTCCGTGAAGCTGCATTGTTTTTGGATTCGTTCTGCCCCCCGATGGTCATAAAATGCACAATGCAGGTGTAATTGACTAAAAAGACAGCATGTACTGCCCCCATCCTGAGACAAAACGTTCTTCACTGAGACTTTAGTTTAAGAAAATGATAATGCAGATGCATGGTTTCACAATAGAATAACAGTTCATGGATCGTGTCTACACATAAACTATAATAGTGACTAAATTTACTGTCACCCTGGTTGTTTTTGCTCCTGCTCTCCCACTGTTCCTCTCTCAGTATGATGCCCAGGAAAGGAAGCCTCGGCCATGAACGCAAACAAAGTAACTGGTGCTCATGGGAAATGAAGGGCGTGCTCTCAGCTTCAGTCCAGCCCTGTTTGTTGATCTGAAGGCCACCTCTACTCTTCAGAATAAAGGATCTTAAATGTGTTAAATGTTCAGTGCTTTCACTGTATGTCCTCTATTGTCCATGTCACCTTCACTTTGACACAATGGTAACAGAATTATGGTCTAGGGACAAAGCTACCGCTGCTATTAAACACACATACATGCTTTAAATAGAGAGTAAGGAAAGTGAGTGACTGTCCCCTCCTGTTTCACTCCTCTTTGTTTTTTGGATGATGAATTGAAACAACATAAACCCTGACAGAGGGAGTTGTAAAAGACCATTTGAGATATTTCCAGTATGCCGACAGTAACAGGGGGAGGCGATCTCTCCTGGGTTTTCTCTCTCACCTCCTCCCCACCCCCCGACAGATAATTAAATTTGATGTGAACACAGCACTGTTCTTTTGTTAACATATTCAAATAAAAATACAGTAGCGGCACTGTCAAGGAGGTGAAGGGTGCAAAGAGATTGAATTTGAATTGAATTTTCTTTAACTGAAAATACAGTTTGGGGAAAGTTAAGGCTTTGTGCAGGATGTTTTTTTGTATAACTTGGTTACACATGTTTATGTATAGCTGTGACTCCGTCTGAGGTAGAATCTACCCATTCATTTTTCTTTGTGTTATTCTATTTTCACAAATAGTCCAAAACTATTTCTTACCCTTGATTTACCTGAAGCTGAAATTGATACTGTTATTCTAACTATATTTATTACTATAATTGTTCTAAGTAGTCCATCTTGCTTTTTTACTTTGCACTAGGTTTGCACTAAAGTGAATAATAAAATGTCACTGGGCATCTTTGTGTATAATTGTGTGTCTACATGCCTGCCTACTGGACAATAACCAATAGTAATATCGATAAATAACCAATCGTCTCAGCAAATCCTTTTCTCTGTAAAGACTCAGTACGTAAAGTCTGTGCTTAATTTAAAACCTTCATCACTGGACTGTGTGATATTCTTTATATGGTCCTCATATGAAGATTTAATGATCCGTGCGGGGTGTTGTGTAGTTTTAAGCTGGAGTTCCTGATCTGCCTTATCAGTGAAATGTGAGGGACTGAGACCAGACTGAGAAGATGAGTCTCTCAGTTTAATGGTGAGATAATAACTTTGTTTAGATTTACTTCTCCCGCAACCTAACCTGAAAGTCAAAGGACTTAAATGTCTTGTTAAGTTTTTTAATCATCGTCTCTTCGTTTATCTTTTATTGGCAGAAGTTTCTTAAAAGAGCAACAGGGTAATATTTACAATGGGATGTAAAATGTAAAAGGTTATGAAGCATTAGCTAGCCCGCTAATCAGCTTGTGTGTGTGTGTGTGTGTGTGTGTGTATGTGTGTGGTCCAGTTATTACTCATGTTGTGGGGACCTACATCTGTTAACACACAGTCACATTACACAAAATGGGGGCTTGTCTTTTATATGGGGACAAGGGATTAGTGTCACATAACTTTAGTGGCAGCATGTCTGTGCATATTTTTTATCTGCCTTAAAATCTCAGCGCTGATCCATCTAACTCGACGGTGTGTCTGAAGCAGAATTATGGCCACTGCATATTGTAGCTTTTCAGACTGTAACCACATTTGTACAACCGTGCTGTGACCCTGGGACTTTAGGGGTCGTTTAAGAAGCTCTGAGAGAGTATAAGGTATATACGTAGATAAAAGAGAACTTTCAGGATCAGGGGTGGTTTCCTAATCCAGTTTCAGTTCAGCCTGTGTGACTGAGGAACAGTGTTTGCACTATCGACACACCAATCCACTAAAAATGCCCTGATGTCCCTATAGTATCGAGGCGATTTCCATCAGCACTGCAAGAGAGATCGAGGTTCAAACCCTGCAAGGCATGCAGGTTAAATAAGTGGTATAGCTTCTGAATGTATGGGGGGATGATTACAAGCTTGATTGTTTGGGTTGTTTCTTCATTGGAGTTGAATGCATAAGTCCACACAGTGCCAAAAGTGACCAGATCCAATTTGTGTGTCCGTGAGTCTGAAACATATCGCTTTTGTGTTTTCTCTGCTTTGTTTAGTGCCATTTCACTATCGATCGGAGTTAACAAATACTGCATGAAAGACAGATCGAGGGAGTGAGGGTAGAGAGCAGGCAGGAGAGGCAGGAGGGTAATTCCCAGCCATGATCCAGTGTTTGATATCTGACTTGTGGATCAGATCAATATTGTGTGTTTGTTGAGAAACACACAGCCTTGCAGCCTGACTGTTAACCGCAACTTCCTCCAGGGTGGATATGAAGTCCTGCGACACCTACATACACTGCCTTCCTCTCTTCTGTCCCATCATCCTGTCTTCTTTACAACCTCCAACAAGGGGGTTATGTTTTCACCCGTCAGTTTGTTGGTTGGTCAGCAGGATTATGCAAAAACTACTCTAATGACTTGCATACAATCTAATGCAATTTGGTGACCAAAGGTCAAGGTCACTGTGACCTCACAAAGCACATTTTTTATATCTGGTGCCTGGAGGTGAAAGGTCAAGGTCATAATGACCTTATGTTACTGTGTTTCAGTTGTCAAAGGTAAAGGCCAGAGTGACCTTTATATGAAAAACAAATGTAAAAATATGTACATAGAAACTGCACTGGTTGGCGGAGGCATGCAACTGGCAGTGTGGTAATTCTAGTTTTCATTTTGATGGATGGAAGGTTTAAGGCAGTCTAAATCTGCAGAACATTAGTGTTTTCATATCTTTTCATTTTCTTTTCTTATTCAAATAATCAGAAAATAATTAAATCCAGGAGTCGGTAAGAGGCCAAATCAAGAGCATATTGGAACCAGGTACCCGACGCTGTTCTCTGGTTGGTTAAATCCCAGTTTGGCTCTTTTGCTCATTTTTCTCCCCTCTCTCTCTCTATTTCTCTATCCATCTCCATGTCATCCCCCCTCTCCTTTCAGTGCTCTGTTCTTATTCTTATGCTTTACTGTGACACTTCTGCATAAAGGGCAGATGGATGACCGGCACATCTTGGCTGCAAAGATGAATAACCTGTCTCACCAGTTCTCTCTTGTCCTGTTTCACAGTGTTTGCTCTCTGTTTATCTTCTGCTTCACTATCAGCATGGTGAAGCCTTTTAGGTTACAGAGGCTCTGCGGTTGATTTAAATCCAGTGAGCAAGAAACTATATTTTTCATGTGGAGTGTGCACGTGTGGCTGTGGTGTGAATGGTTGACCAACACGGGACCGCCAGTATGTGCAGTGATACATGAATTACGATTTATAGCAGCAGCCATATTTCTCAGAGGGACACAGTAACTAGAGTCATCATCCGTGGGGCAATATATATTTGCTCATGGCATTTCACATTAATTTCATACTGCATAGAGCTGTGGCATCAACCAAAAGGAATAAAAAGAGATGATGTGATGGTCATGACTGAAGCCAGGCTCACATCATTAACAGAAAAATACAGAGTCCTAAATGTCTCAGGGGCACGTGAGTAATTATCTTTAAAATAAAATGTAAAATGGCTGAATAATGCATCAGCACACACCACAGAAACCACAGACACCACAGACAAATTACCATAGAGATGAAATCAACACAGATGTCCAGGACAGTGCATGCTTCACATATGCCAAGATGTATAAATTTTGCCATATTTGCTGTAGAATTGAATTATTGCAATAATGAAATACCAAAGTGTCCTTTGAGGTAATTTAGTAACAGTGTTAGAGAACAATGACACGTTTACTCTTTACATTTCAAGTGTCCAGAAGACATAATATATCAAAGCAGTCACTTGTGAAGAGGAATTCTTATATTTTCTTGTATTATAAAATTTTCAAATAATCTGAGAAAGTCTCAAAATCTGTTTTCCATCTCTATATTTCTACTATAAATGGAAGACTATTGTTGTGTTATTATCTATCTATCTATAGTGTGTCTGTCTGTCTGTCTGCCTGTCCCTCTGTCTGTCTGTCTGTCTGCCTATGAGCTGTAAGTATGGGTATGTGTGGAGAGCTCGGTTTTTTGCTCTGTCATCTCACAGAGTGCACGATCAGCCACAGCCTGGTCCCCTCGGGGCGGTTTGGTGCAGATTGTCTCATTCAAGAGGACTTCAGCAGGGTGAATGCCTCCCCTCACATGGGGCCTCTATTGAAGGTCTCTGTTAACCACTAAGCCCCCTTGTGCTCTGAATGTACAAGTGTTCCTCATGTGTTCCCTGTGGAACAACTTTGATGTCAGTTCTGCGTCTGACTCTGACATCTTTAAGCCAGGCCTGACCCCGGTGAGCCGCTGAAAGAAACGCTTAACACGACATTTTGTCTCTGTGTATCTTGTCCCATTGTGTGTGTGCCTCCCAGTGTGCAAATGTCTTCTGCCCCTGCTTTCTGACTCACTGCCCAGCAAAAGGACCTCCATCACAGGCAGCAGTGCCGTGTGCCTGTCACAAACAATCTGGGTCATGCCAAGTGAAACAGACAACGGGGGCCCCTCTGAGACTCATCGCAGGCCTCAGTGCAAAGTCTGAAGAGAGTCGAGAGGCAAGGAGGATGGGGAGGGAGGGAGCAGCAGGAGAATCACAGGAGCAACAAGCAGAGCAAATGGGTGAACAAATTACGTTTGTGTCTAAACATTGACGATTGTCAAGGGGAGAGACTGAAAGAGCTAAAGGGAATATTTGATGGAACAATAAACTTTCCTTAGTTCTGCTAAAATCTTGCATTACGTCTATTGAGCTGCTGAGAGTAGATTACAGTAGGGTTAGTTATCATTTCGATTTTAAATGATTGTGCTTCTGATGATTCACTTCTTGCATCACATTATATTTCTACTATAATAACTAACTAACCTTCACCTATACCACAGTTCACATCTTACCACTAACCTTAATGAGGACATGAGAAATGTTGTTTTACCTCATTGGAACCGGGCTCTGGTCCCCATGAGGTCCACTTGTCCTGACGAGGTCAATGTTTATGAGGTGCTACAGAAGTAGCAAAAATGAGTGTGCACACACACACACACACACACACAAACCAAATATGCAGGTCAGATATAATTATCAGATTGTGTTCCTATGGTAACTGTCAAAACTGTTTGTTTTGTGTTGAAAACAATTTGGAGACTTAATAGAGAAAAAAGAGGTTATTTAGAAATTCTTTATTCTTATGATGAGAGCAACATCAGCAATTACATCTGTGTGTTAGATCTTATTGTGAGGATGTTTTTTAGTACGTGTGGCCTGCGATGACACAAACACAGGACAAAGAGCTCCTCGGGGCCGACTTACAGACTGAAGGGCCGATTCAAGGTTCACCTCGACACCAGCAGACGCAAAATCTTTTACCAGCTTTGACTCTGCCACAGGACGTGAGTACATCATGTGCGTGTGTTTCATATGACTGTAAATCTTTGTCCCAGTTTCAGCCTCTGCCCCAGAACCCTTCACTTCATTCCATACAGTGTTAAAATACAATGACTCGGGATAGCTCTTTTTAGAAGCCAACAGTGGCAGGAAGGGGGCGAGTCCTTTTTGCTCATTGACTTTTTTATTTTGCATTACTGCCCTCTACTGTTCTACTTTCTATCTACTGTCAAGTGTTGTGCTGTTTGCTTTTAGGAGAAGTCACCTGACACAGAAGTGTTTTCACATTTGGAGATGAAAATATGTCATTTGAACATTAGGTCAGACTAGAGCAGTAAAAGCGGAAGACAATTAACTGTGCGATGGATAAATAGTTTTTTGTTTGCATGTTTTTTTTCTCATGTGTGCATTTTAGTCCAATCTGAATCTGTTTTAAGAACATTAGGCAGTTGGTCTTTCCAGTTGAATTGAGATGATGCTAAAATTACCCAGTGCTCTGTGTGTTTTTTATATTCTATTTCTCGCACAGAGGCTATTCATCCAGGGTTGTTTTTTGTATCGAATTATAAGTGTAGGTATAGTACAATCAGGTGGTAGCCATGGAAACAGTGCAAAACATGACTGCATCTTATAGCCTAACATGCCTTTGTTTTACCTGGTTTGAAAGTCACACAAAAGACATGATGGTTGGTGCTAGTATAATTTGATATAATGAAAAACTCTTATGAGCTGTTTGCTGGTTTAATGTGAGTCACCAAATGGATAAACATGAAAGTGCCACTCTCCTGAAAAGCCAAAGCTTTAATAGAATAGTGTTTTCCTATTTATTTCAATTTTGTTTAAATTTGTTTTGTTTGTTAAAATATTGTCACAAAAGGAATAAAACACATTGAGCCAACACTATGAAACATTTTCTATCTTTCTGGTGCAAGTTTATGACATTTCATAGTTTGTCTATGAAGATTAATTTTAATGTTAGACTGACTTGATCCAAAATACTACTAGTCCTTAGGATATTGTCATGAGTTAATCCCAACCCTCCTCCTGTCTGAACTGCTTTCTAGACTTTGACACACTGGGATGGATGAACTTTGACCTCCTGCTGGACCAAGCAGAGATGAGCGCCATCGACCTGGACCAGTATGAGCTGTGCACGAAGCCTCTCTTCCAACTCCTCTCCTGCAATTCCTTCAAGGACGGCAAGCTGTCTTACAACGAGTGGTGTTACTGCTTCCAACAACCTGGGGGTGAGGGAGGGGGGAGAGTTTTCCAGAGCCTGATGGAGTCTGACAGAGACAATGAGGCAGTTGTTGAGGATTAAAAGATGCACCGGAGAAAGTGAATTGGACATGTTGGAGCGGAAAATTTAACTTGCACTCATTTCAGCAACCAAAAAAAGGCTCCAGAAATAGGACATAGTCGCAGCGGACATTCTCTGCAGGAGTTTAAGAGACAGCGAGGAAAATGTAAGTGGTTGTACTGCCTCCTGCAGCCTGATGCAGAGAGAATGACAGGAAAAATAGAACAAAGTGCCACATGGACAGAGGAGAGAGACTGTGATGATGGAACAGAATTGCTAAGCATGGGAATGTTTTTGTATACATTTTAAAGAGGAAACAATGAATTCTTGAATTGGGTTACGAGGCAGACTTTTGAGTTGAATCATTGTAAGCTAAAGAACAGTGTGCTTTGTTCGTATGTGTTTGTTTCAACAGGATCTGGTTCTTGTATGTTTGTAGGTTTGACCTGCCAAAGTAAGAAAAATACGATCCAGATGCAGTGGAAGGACGCCCTCAGGTCAGTTTAACTGACAGCTGTCACTCACTCCTCTCTATCCAAGGACAACATGCCCACCCACAATAAAACCACACTGTATATTTCAAGTTCGTATTTCTGAGATTAAAATGAATCAGTAACACATTTATAATCCTTTCACATTGGTCTCATTAGTCACCATTAGTCTTTTTGTCACAACGATATACATGGCAGCAGCAGCGACTGTTAGCGTGTGTACAAATATGGCTATTCCAAAAAAGAGGACAATCCTTACTGTGGTGACTTTAGCACAGATGGAAAATAAATTTGTTAGACAGTGGCTTTGGCTTTCTTCCACAGTTCAATTGAGGTTAGGTTAACTGGAGACTGTAACTTGACCATAGTCTGTGAATGTGGGTGTGAATGGGTGGTGGCCCTGTGATGGGCTGGCGACTGTTCAGGGTGTACACCACCTCTCGGACAATAACAGCTGGGATTGGCTCCAGCTTTCCCACGACCCTTAAGAAAAAGTGACATGCTATTGGGTGGATGGAATTTATCATTCAAATTTCCAATAATCTTCAACCCCTCACTTAATAAATAACCTTTGTATGCATTTAAGAAAACAAAATACCAATATCCACCCATTGCTGCAGTCCCACTCGACTGTGTTTCTCTTTGTGTGTAAAGGAAACACTGTCTATCATGACTTTCACATCCAGTACTCGCTACTGGACATGAACACGATCGCATTCCTCTTACAACCTAGGTTTTGTTTGGACGGACAGTTGATTAAAAATATCGAATTCTCTTTGGCACATTATTATGTTGACCTTTTCCCTACCAGCCATTTACTTGTTTTGGCTCTGCACAATGTCACACTGTGTAGGAAAGGTACAGTCATAAAGTTGTATAATTGTGTTGCATGCCAGAGAGAGCAGCACATTGAAACAATGAGCTGAAGCTGCATCAGGCTGCAGACTTAATATCTGCATGATTGGCTGCATTTTTTAATCACGTCGCAGGGAGCCATTGGAATACAATGTTAATAAAATATAAATCTGTACGCAGTGAGATCTTTTGAGTGAAGGCCTGCTCAGAGACATGCTCCTTGTCACCTTACATTATTCCCTTACTAAGAGAAAAGACATGTTTCCTAGAAGCTTTTATTCCGATACCCCCTGCGTGTGTATGTTTTATTTATGTTCTTTTTCCCTTTGAGCTCAAAATCTCTTAAATCTCTATCTTTCCACCAGGGAGATACAATGTCACACTGTGTAGATGACATAAGAAAGACTGTCCAATTTAAGATCATCTTTCTGAGTTCATGCATTTTATTTTCCTGCAGATGAGGAGCAGGAGGCTCCAGGGGACCGAGAGTCATAAGAGAATGAACGAGTTCAAACTGTAACGGCAGCAGAACCAGATCCACCTGAGGAGCTAATGAGGACATGGAGGAAGTAGTTCTGGAGGAGCTGTCTTGTGCATTAACAGCCAGAAACAAACATGAGGGGGTGAAAGTATATAAATTATAAATGATCAAGATTAGAACCTACACTAAATGTTTTCCTAAAGGTCTCTGGATTGAGCCATGTGCACCACTAACTTTCAACCAAGTCAGAAACTGCTGTCTCTTTCTCCCCTTCTCAACCCTGCTGAAATATTAATTTTGTGAATGTGAATGAATTAACTTTCTCTTCCCCGGCACATCTATTTGTCTATTTATTTTCCCTCCTCCTGTCTTTGTCACTGTGTCTTGGTCGGACCCTCTGGTCTCAGTCCGTGAGGCCAGAAATAAAAGGTTTAGCCACCACTCGTATGGTAATAAATGTTTCATGTTCCTTTCAGGAAGGCCACATTCAGGTAAATGTCTCCTATCAGGTTTTCTTCTGTATTTCACAAATAGGCTCTTCTGTAGGTTTTGCAGCTTTAACTGTTTGTTGTATTGGGGACCTTGAAAGGCAGAGAAAGTCAAATAAACACAATATATCAGCATACGTGTTTTTTAAATTGAATGTTCAGATTACATTGTAGAACACAGTAGAAAAACTGTTTATCTTGGTGATGACCGTGTTGTTTATTTTTGACTGGTTCTGTCTTTCGCTTTACTACAAATTATTACATTTTAAACTCTTGTCTCTCCCACCAATTGAGGCTTTTGTCTGCTTCCTGATGATCTTCAGTCTCTGCTCTTAACCTCCAACCAGGCATCACTCTGTTACAAGGCACTAGTTTTTCATGGGCTCGATTCCATCAATTCCTCTCCATGTTTGAATGTGAGACACTGATTCAGTAATTTAAGAGACAACTGCGTTTATTTCGCCTCCTCTTCTCAGAGTTTCACATTCAACCTTGTCATCCTGTCGTCAGGAAAAATACCAGGTCCTGCTGATCACTGTCTTTCTCAATTGGTCCTGATTGAGGCTCTCTTGTCCATGTGTCCAACCATTATCTATAGCACTGATCCTCTGAGCCAATCCCCATCTGATACTGGGCGAGAGCTGGCATACACCTTGGACAGGTCGCCAGTGTATCGCAGGGGGAACATGTAAAGACAAATTAGAGTCCTATTAACTTTTTTGGACTGGGAAAACATGCAAACACCGCCATGCTGCCCTGCACACAGGTGTACACATATGACCACATTGGCAAATCTTTCTTTTGCCTCAATGAATGTATAGATTTAAGAAAATCTTATCTCCAAGTTGATATAGTAAATTCACATGTGACATTTTGTGTGAATAAACTGAGATGTGTGATGGCTCCTGTCCTCACTGTAGCTTGAGCTCTCCAGTCTCTCCATGCAACCACGGTGAACATATTTTTCAGTCTTGTTTTCCATCATATTTGAAATTCTAATGAAGTGGTGATGTTACCAGCTGAAGCGCTTGGTTTTACTGTGGCAGTTCCACAATGTTTGTCTGAATATGTTTAAGTCTCCTCGTTCAGTTCTGTGTGTTCAGTGTCCTCACTCCAGCAGCAGCAGTCCACAGGTGCCATAACTCACATGTTGGCATGCACTAGTTCTCTCTCACACACCCACACACACACAGATAGGTTGCATATATGGACTTCAGCTGCAATTTCTAAAAGAGTTTTAAGGTTATGATCCACACAATTAATTATTTATTCATGCGTGAATGTGAGTAATGCATTTAGGGGAGTTTTGTTCAAATGATTTCACTCGGAGACATTTGCATATCACCTAAATGGCATCAACTTTTCATTATTCCCATTAAATCCATTGAATGGATGTTGCCCTTTCTGTAGTCAATTTGATTAATGCAGCTTAAAAAAAACAATTTTCCACCATCTTTCTACCGTGCTTCATCCCACCTTCCTTCCCCTATCAGTCCATCTGGGAGGTTGTCATGGTGGTGGCTTGGATGTAATGATTTCAGACTAGTTTAAAGCTGTACTGCATGAGTGATGGCATGGATTGCTGCACAGACTGGACTCACTGGTATGAAAACTTGATCTTTCCTGGGGAGTGACGACCAAGACCTCATCTTCTCTAATGGTCAGAGATACCGCAGCTGTTGAGGAATCGGTGCTCTTTCTGATGTAGGTTCATCTCACACCAATTCCCTCCTTCTTCTATCTTTCGTTACTTGTGCTAAGAGCTAAAGGAGCAGAGAATATGCACGAGCCAGGCACTGATGGAACAGATGTTTCAGAACAGCTGTATTTAGCACATTTTTGCATAGACAAATATGTGTTTTTCCTCTAATATATAACCAGGCCCTGGTAATGTTGTAAGATTGATGGGAGCATATGGTATTTTCTCCTTGGGGAGTGATGGGTGGCATCCAGGTTTTATCAGCTGGATGTGTCGACTGGAGCACAGCACTATCCTCCAGGCTAACAGTGAGAGCTAGAACATTGTTTGCTCAAGCAATTCTGCTCTGCTGTTCTTTCAATATCTATTAGTCAACAAATATCACAGAAACGGACAATAAGGCAGAAAAAGGAGTCGAACTTACGCTGCAAAATACCCAGCAGTCCTTTCTCCCTGAGGTGTGAAAGACAATTGGATTATGCCCACGGTCAGTGAGTTGTGTAGGCAGGCCAGCTGGTCCACATTACCTTTGGGTTTAACCCCTTTCCAATGCATCATTAAGATTGACTATGTGTCCTGGCCTCTAAATCGAGGTTATTGGTCTTAATACACTGCACTGATAAACTCCTAATAGCCTGCACTGTGTGCACATGAAGCATGTCTCACCCCCGCCTCATAAAACCTCATTTATATTTATGACAACCTTGACTCTCCATTCCTGATTAATCCACTTAATATTAGGACACAGATCCGTAAATCTCCCCGTGCCTCTGTGGAGAGCAGTAAGAGAGCCAGGGATGTGACAAGCATGTCAACACTGGAGATTTTCACAGGGAAACATGTACTCGCACCCAAAACCTCCCAAATCGTTGCACTTGTCCCAGAACCAAAAAACCCACAATTGTGCAGGAGACGGCTGCCATACACCAAGAAGAGATGCACATTCTCGTGCCCGTACAGCACATCCTATAAGAAGATTGGTTTGAGTCACACGCGAGCTTTTGAAGTGCTGACGATTATGATCCTCTCTTTTAGGAGGAAGGACAGAGAAAGAGAGGCTGTGAGACAGACACAGACTGAGTCACAGATTAGCCCGTCAGCAGAGAATAACTGCTGCTTAATTCCCTCGGAGGAGTTCAAAGGTGTCCTCGCGTGTTGAGAGCTGCACCGCACAAACAGGAGGAGCGAGTGAAGTTTTCATGGGAGGAGAAGCATCAAAGCTCCAGCACGTCCGTGACAGCGAGGTTACAAGAGTCACAGAAACACGTGTCACGGTGCTTTTGATTTGGTTTCATGTTTAAAGCGTTTGGAATCATTTGTGTCCGGCTAACTTTTACAGGTCAGGGATGTTAGTCCTCTCTGATATGCAGCCAAGACGTTGAACAAACTCTGTGTTAATGTGCTGGTTATGTAACTGCCCCCGTTTTTCTACCAGGGACTGAATGGATGTGTCCTCGCTCCCTCACTCTTTGTACCCCACTCACATTTTCTTAGTGATGACAAGCAAGGCTGTGTCCTTGAATGCCCCTGAGAGTCCCTCCTCCCACCTTAACTCACCCACAACTCTATTTAAGCAGATGGCTACAGATGGGGAAATGGGGCCCCTTGAACCTGGTTGCATCTGTTTTGGGTCACGCACTCCATAACTCTCCCACATGCATGTACACTCAGACTATTAGTCACTCCCTGCTATGACATCATGACATGGTTATGAAGGTTGGTGTTGATACAATGCAGAGCACAGTGTGACATTCAGGAAAGAGATGACTGCTCTGAATGGCATAGCAATGACATGCAAATGAATTGTAATCGATCAAGCTGAGTGTCTCAATGCCATAACTCACCCATCACACTGCAGAGAACGGTGCTGTTAAGTTATACCGGCTGCAGAAATAATCATCTAGTTACATTAGTAAAGCCAAATAGAGTGCCTCTCAGATCGAGGGGGATTCAACGTGGACTTTTGGTTGTTTTGAAGAGCCAATGTTGAAATTAAAGCATTTGAGCACTAACTTACATTATAATTTAGATATTATAGTTTTGAGTGTGTAAAATCTGTCGACAATTTTACAAAAAATACATTTAAATATAAATTGGTATTTATTCCAGAGAAAGGTAGAAAAGTATCAGACAAAATGTAAAAGTCAGCAGCACCTAACTTTGTAATTATAGGTGCACTGAAAGGTTACGTGAGTAAAAGTTCTGCGTATGTACTAGTTAAATCCAGAGCAGAGTAAAAACATATATGTTGTCACTTGCTGATAACAACGCAATCAGGATCTGTGAGCTGTTGAATCATCATTTTACATGATGAGGCAACCAAAGTTATGTATCTGACATGTATTAAAAAAAAAATGTTGTAACAGAATTTGAGGCTCTTTCAGAAGAGATTGCAAACTTAGAATATTTTGTTTTCATTTCTCTCAAATCCTGAGGCTTCAAGAGCCTGTCAACCTTCTCTGCTTCTCTGAATGCTTGTGTGTGACAACCAGGTGAAATGAAGCACTGGCCAGAAAAGCTCCCATCCACAGCGAAGCATGAGCCATCCATTTCCAAGTGACAGATCATTACAGCTCTGATGCTCGACAGATGGTGATGAATTGGCACAGATACCGATGCTTGACAATTTTGGAGGCAGTTCATTGCACAAACTGCTATATCACTTTTTCTCCATGATGTAGCCGTCCTGAGTGTGCCAGATAATGACAGAAGCTACACCCACCTCCTCCCTCGCCCACACAGTTCACCAGAGATGGTTCATACCACAGGGATGATCACGCTTGTTGCTTCATGCACAAACAGATGTTTGTTCTGACAGAAACAATCACCATTCACTGAAGACACAGACTAATATCCAGCAAAGCTAATAAAGCATGGCGCAATTAGTACAACAAATACACAACAAGGCCTGACTTCTTAGTGTCCCACAGAGCAATACAAAAAAACACAATGGATGTCTGGGGATATGATGCACCTGTTAGATGAGATTTTTCAGTTTTCAACTAACCAATGCTGTCATCTAGTGGTCCACATCTGTAAAGGCTCCAGTATTATTCCATGGCTCCATATAGAAGAATAAAATGGTTATTTCTACTTAATGCCCCATTTATGTTTGCCATTTTTTCTTCTGATTTAGGCCCTTACTGGTTAAAATAAACCATTAATATCCACAAAGAACCAATGTTTTATTTTAAAATTGAAAAAAAAGGTATGTTGGTAGATCTTTAAATCATCTTTTATACAGAGAATTGCACAATTTTCACAAATGCAGCAACTGTTGAACATATAATTCAGTGTACAAATTAGTTAATAGGATTTAGTTCATGTAATCTCAACATATTAAATTAACAGTAACTTTTTTAACTACAAATATTATATATTTTTAAGTGGTTTTAATGTGAGTATAAAGTGTGATCTAATCGTTTTCTGTACTTTCTCTTCTATCAAATCTGTTCATGTCAAATGGACAACATGTATAAAAGACAAGGGAGGAAAAAGGCCAAAATATGATATTTCATTGAATGTGACCCAGTGCATCTACAAAAGGCTTTGCTTGTTGTATAACAGTGATTTATAACCGTACATAAGAGCCACGCTATACTTACGCGCCAATCTTGGCCTCACCCAGTGTCTCACCCAATAATTTTCATGTGCATCATCAGCCTCAACAACAGACGGCGGCCAGATTACTGAGCTGCCTGGTTTAAAACATGCTGCTACGTTTTTTCTCTCTCCCTTCAATACCGCCAGCCACACTAATTGCACAGCTGGCCTTTCAAATGGCCCACTCAGCAGTCTTGAAAGCCACATTGTCCCAGAACTCATACGCTGAACAGATGATTGGACCCTGCTGACTTGGATTTACTGGTGAAATGTTTCATGTGTGTAACATTCAAGATATCGGGTGTGTTGTAAAATGCTGCAGTTAAACTAGAAGTTTGGTACATGAAACTCAGGAAGAAAATGAGTTTTCTAACCCCCTCTGTTCTTTCTTTCCTATGTCAGCAACAACCTGACAAAACATCCGTAAAAGACAGAGGCCATCTCTGCTGGTAGCATTAAAGGGATAGTTCACCCGGAAATTCACTCATTATCTACTCACCACTAGGCCGACGGAGGGGTTGGGTGAAGTGTGAAGAGTCCACAAAACACTTTTGGAGTGTCAGGGGTAAACAGCGTTGCAGCCAAATTCAATACAATTGAAGTAACTGGTGACCACTTCTTCAAACGTTAAAAAAAACAACAGAATAAAATATAAAATGCCTCCATACTGCTCCTGTGCCGTCATCCAAGTAAACCCTAACATTAAAATGAATTTACACCATTTACCCAGCAGACATTTAGGCTAAAAGCACGTTGTAAATGATGCCGTTATGAGTCGAATTACATTGTTGAAACTCCAAAAGTGTTTTGTGGACTCAAACCCTTCACCCAGCCATCCATCGGCATTGAGGTGATTAGATAATGAGTGATTTTTTCCTTTTTGGGTGAACTATCAGCCATAATGAGCATGGCTGATGTTTTTTATTTTATTTTGTAAAACAGACACGAGCTCATCCATCTGTCGCCATTAGTTCATCTGGTTTCTGAAGGCAGGCTGAATGTGTCTCCCATTGGACATCGTTTAAACCCAGTGAGAGTTGTTGTTATGTTTTTTGTTTCACATAGCTAAACTCATCAGACAGATTGTGCTGAGGGAAACAAAACATTTTAATTAGGAGTGAGTTGAAAAACGATGAATCAGGTCGACAAGAACGAGAGGCGATATGTGTAGTTCTGTAATTTTGATGGGGGGTGGTTGATGTCATAATGTTGTTGTGGATGTGTGTAATCATCCTCAAAATCACATTAAGAACCAGAAATGAAATGTTTTTGGGGGGGGGGGGAAGTGTGAAAAAGAGGACGGCAGCTGATGGAATTTATCTAGCATGCATGTTTTACAATTGGCCAGCAGATGTCCCTGTTCTCACTAAATAGTACATCTTTATGAAAATAAGTAACTACGGTGCAACAGGTGAAAAGAACGACACCAAACATCGCAAGAATTATTTAGCATCGACGTAAAAACTTTAATGGGACCAATTCAAAAAATCTCTGTTTTGCTAAATCTAGTACTTCAACTGGCGCCTGGTCGTCTTCTCGCAAACTACAAGTCCCACAATGCACAGTGGCAGACGCCCGCCCGGCTTCGATGACGCTTGGTCGCTTCTGTCCAATGGCCGTTTAGATAATTTTGATTGCCACGCGCGCCGAGGGATCTCATTGGTTTCTATGTGGTTTCCAGGAAGTGAACGCCGCGGTTCAAACCACCTCCCACATGTGCGGCCCCGTCGTTAGCACCACGCGCGGCGTGTGGAGGAGAGAGGAACCGGTCGGGAAGGCAACGTCACTCCTCGGACCACCGACCCGACGTAGCGCAGCAGACTGAGAGCGGAGCGGAGCGGCGTTGTCCGAGGCAGGTAACGTACCGGCTCCATTTCTACCGCTGGCCGAAAATCTGACAGCTGGTTTCCATGTGTTTTCCGAGCGATCGGGGGGGGAAAGTAGGTCGTATTAGATAAGAACAGGGTGGACGCTAGGGCCTGGCAGACTGTAGGCCTTTTATTCTCCACGCACTGTACTGACAGAGAGAGGCCGGGTAGGGTCTTTCCCTCACGGTCAGTCCAGCTGCCCGCTCTGGTCAGGTGCCTTAACGGACGCCGCGCCGCTAGTTTGGAGAGGTACTCGCCCCCCGAGCCGGCACGAATGATCCATCTGGCCACTGGGACCGCCAATCCGGCTCCCGCTCGGCTCACCGCATGTGTTTTACTCCTCTTTTTCGCGTCTTTTCAGGTGCTGAAGCGATTACAGCAGAAAGATGGCGGACGACCCCAGCGCGGCGGACAGGAACGTGGAGATATGGAAAATCAAGAAGCTGATCAAAAGTTTGGAGGCTGCCCGCGGGTAAGTGATCGATTTAAGGTGCCGGTCGATACGGTGGCCGGGTTAAGGGCACCGGGCGGTGTGGCTTCGGCTGATGGTGTGAAAGTGGACCGCCGCAACAGCTGGAGATCGGAGAAGTGCGGCCGAGTTTGGGAGTGGTTAGCTTAGCTTAGCATGGATAACTTAGCTTGCTAATTGCTAGCCGCTAACTGCTGGCGCATTTGGTCTTGTCTGGAGGTCGGGAAGATAGTATTAATGTGGAGGACTGTGGATTTTGAGCCGCCTACGGCTGTGGGGTGTCGGTGACAGCGTGGGATTGGTCGCCTCGAGTCCCAACAAAGAGTGTACAGCTAGCAACGGTAGCGTTAGCGGTGTTGCTAATCAGACCCATTAATAGACGTCATCTCTGGAAAGAGGCCGCCATCGGTGCCTGTATCGAGCACGTTGATGGGTAGAAGCTAGGCCGGCTAGCTTACAGCCTCCACATGCCCCAGACGTATTACACAACTGTGAATGGTGTTTGCGCGACAATTTTACACGTAGATCACATGTCAAATCCTCTTGCTACCCTGAAGACACAGTGAGTTAGTTGCCGCATGGCAGCCGGGCGACTCGGCGTTACATTAAAGTTGGGTTGCTACATGGTGGTCAGGGGAAAAGAAACCCAGATCAGTTGTTTGCTGGTAGGGACACCGTGGCCTTGCTGAATGATCAGACACGACATGTGAGATGTGGGAGCTGCTACACTGGCTCCTAGCTTGTCGTCTAGTGCTGAGCAGAATGTGCTGCCCTGTGCTCCACTGCCTGCCATGTTACACACAGTTGACCATTTGCCCTATATTCATCCAGCTGCTGCTACCTGCAGCCTGTGTGTGTGTGTGTGTTGTGTGTGTCTGTGTGTGTGTGTGTGTGTGTGTCTGTGTGTTACGTCGGCCAGCACTGGCATGCTTTGCCTTTTGTGACAAGAATCGAATGGAGGACAACTGTGTAGCAACAGAACTGTAACTCAGTCCTTGGCTTCAAGGACAGAGATTGTGTACTGTGACTGAAAGCTCACCCCAACTGTTCAGAACTTGTCAAGGTGATTTCTGGCATGTGGAAGAGGTGGCTTTATATTGATGATGAAGATGAAGAGGCCGGTCCAATTTGCACTTCCAAATAGTTGAAGTTGTTTATAGTTGGCATGGAGAATTGTTACCGTGGTGTTACGCTAGTCACACAAGAAAGTATTGTAAGACATTGCTTGCTTATGAATACACTAACATGAAATCATCTCTCTCTTTCTTTAGCAATGGCACCAGTATGATCTCGCTTATCATCCCTCCTAAGGACCAGATTTCCAGAGTGGCCAAGATGTTGGCTGATGAGTTTGGCACCGCTTCCAACATCAAGAGCCGAGTCAACAGGCTCTCTGTACTCGGGGCCATCACCTCTGTACAGCAAAGACTAAAGCTCTACAACAAGGGTACGTGTCACAAGGCCAACCTAAATATAACCTGCTTACTTCTTGTAACATTTTGGGTTTTTTTTAGAGTTAACTGGATAGAACTGATTCCCACCACAGTGTCTTAACATAAATTTTATCCTCATGTTTTCAGTGAAGGAGAGTCAGCTCTGGTGTTTATTTGACATTATAATGTTACCATTTTGAAGACATATGAGTGAATGAGACAAACGCAGCTAAACAATCACCCAGAACAGAAGATTTCATCCGATTTTGGTGCTTGTGTACACTTTATTCCAGATTTACAAACATGATCACCTTTTCTGTTACAGTAGCTCTAGAAATTATAAATGTGTTCATCCAACATCTCTCCAGGCTTGCAAATCTTATATTTCTTCCATAGCAAAGACATTGATTGGACATAACCATTCATTACAATGCTGTTCCTCCATGTCAAGGTCCTAACCATCTAGTAAATGAGAGGGTGGTAAATGGTCTGTATTTATATGGCTCTTTTTTAGTCTTGATGACCAATAAAAGTGCTTTACAGTACAGTTTTGTTTGCCATTCACACACACATTCATACAGTGCATCAATAGGCTACACTGTTAATAGTATTGAACTGGGTTAAGATGTGCTGGCAATAGCATTGAATTACATGCTGTGTCTCAATTTGCATGCTGCCATACTCACTCCTGTTATTTTGAGTGCTTGTGTCATCATACTGACAGATTTGGCAACACAAGTGTAAGAAGATGCACTCACCATCAATGTTCACAATCTGGGTTATTTAGCAGAAAGGGACTTATAACTTTGTGAAAACAATGGCAGAGGTAGGAGGACATGTTGTCTGTGCTGACGGCTGATCCAATTTCCTTGTTGTGACACAGGGGACACACAAGAAATTGAAATGTTCCTTTTTACACCAAGTCAGCAAAGCAGTAAGCAGGGGACAATTGCGGTCACACGTTGTGACTGCCATTTACTGTGAATGTGCAAGGACATGTCAAATTTGGGATTGTTAACCCAGTAACCCAGTAAGCACTGTGTACTACATGTGAGTGTAGTGTACACAGTGTACCGGGACTGAAGTATCTAATTTGAGCATCAAATACAGCATCAATGTAGGTGGCTATAAACATTGAGGCAGCGGGTGTCTTACCCATAGCTACAATATCGGTGCATACATTATATCATACACCCAAACAATCCAGGGAGAACTTAGGACATTTTGTCACAGATTATCGTGGCCTTTTCAGAGCCCTGCAATGCAACCAGCACAATGACATACATGAGTGTCAGAAAGCTTGATGACTCTTTACAGTGTCTCTCTCGTAACACTCCTCTGCATCGTGTGCCACCTCTGGCCTCTCCTGCAGAAACATTGCATTGTATATGCATCTGTACAATAGAAATTTCTTGATTCTAATCACCTCTCACTCCTCTTTCTAGTGCCCCCCAATGGCTTGGTCGTGTACTGTGGGACCATTGTGACAGAGGAAGGCAAGGAGAAGAAAGTCAATATCGACTTTGAGCCTTTTAAGCCAATCAACACCTCCCTGTACCTCTGTGACAACAAGTTCCACACCGAGGTGAGAGCTGTTGTTTGCTTTCTGTCTTTAGACAATATATTATATTTTTTTGTAGAGAAGATTCTTGAGATGGGAAGTTTTCTTTTAGTATCTTGCATGCACCCTGTCACATTCTCATGATCTCATTCTTCACTCACTCTCCTAATACAGGCACTGACGGCCTTGCTCTCTGATGACAGCAAGTTTGGCTTTATTGTGATCGATGGTAGTGGGGCACTGTTTGGCACACTACAGGGCAACACCAGAGAGGTGCTGCACAAATTCACTGTGGACCTACCCAAGAAGCACGGTACTGACCCACTATGCTCACACAACTCTGAGATGTAGATGTGTTCAACTTCACAAGCAGGGATCTGTAGAGAATATATAAATATTACTCTTTCTTCTGGCTTTTACTTTTGCCCTCAGTCAAGCAAATTCTAAAGATTACATCTTTTCTCTTTCTCTCAGGCAGAGGAGGACAGTCTGCTCTGCGTTTTGCTCGTCTCAGAATGGAAAAGAGGCACAACTATGTGAGAAAAGTGGCTGAGACGGCTGTCCAGCTCTTCGTGTCCAACGACAAAGTCAATGTGGCAGGAATGGTCTTGGCTGGTTCTGCCGACTTCAAGACTGAACTCAGTCAGTCCGACATGTTTGACCCAGTAAGTCTGTCTGTGTGTGTTCTAACAAAAATAAGTACTTGGTATTTATTGTGTAATATATTGGCAATTAATATATGCTTAATACATTTTCGTGTCTGGTTATATTGTGTGTTTTTCTGATTTGTACTTTATACTTGTGTGTATATCTCAATGGTTTATCTTTCATGTGTGTTTGTTTCTATAGAGGTTACAAGCCAAGGTTCTGAAGCTTGTGGACATCTCCTACGGAGGAGAGAATGGTTTTAACCAGGCTATTGAGCTCTCAGCAGAGGTTCTCTCCAATGTCAAGTTCATCCAGGAGAAGAAGCTCATAGGTGAGTCATTGTGCTGATTACAGGTGTCACCACAAAGCTTTTTATTTGTTTGTACTTGACATTTTCCTACTTGCTCTCCCTCTGTATAGGACGGTACTTCGATGAGATCAGTCAGGACACGGGGAAGTACTGTTTCGGTGTGGAGGACACACTCAAAGGCCTGGAAATGGGAGCGGTGGAAATCCTTATAGTCTACGAGAACTTAGACACTATGCGATATATTCTACGCGTGCACGGGGCTGAGAGCAACGGATTGGAGAACGGTACACAACCCATATACAGTATATCTTCCATTGCTGAAAGATTATTTTAAATTATAAATAGGATTACAACAATTATGGAAATGCTGTAATTTGATTTTCCCTCTTTTGTTGAATTTCAGATGAGAAGACCTTGTACTTAACGCCGGAGCAGGAGAAAGACAAGTCTCACTTCACAGACAAGGAGGTATGCTTTGCAAAGAAAAGACAGATCCCTGTGATTGAAGTTAGACCAATTAAGGATCATGACATGTGTCTCTGACTTCTTCTTTTCTTTTTTCTTTTTTTCTAGACGGGGCAGGAACATGAGCTGATTGAGAGTATGCCACTACTGGAGTGGTTTGCTAACAACTACAAGAAATTCGGAGCCACGCTGGAGATAGTCACAGACAAAAGCCAGGAAGGGTCCCAGTTCGTCAAGGGCTTTGGAGGCATCGGGGGTGAGCACACAGTTGTTTACGCCAGTATCTATGACCCTGGAATAGTACATTTATACAACATCAAGTTAGAGGGGACGGAGGACATGTGCAGCTCAAGTTCGCAGAGAGTAGATGTACTGCCCTTAAACTGGAGAGGTCAGTCTCTGTCCTCTGTATCTCCCATGCTGAATAGTTTGGGGTTGCAAAATATGAAGGTTACCTTAGGACTGCTTGTCAGCGGATTTAATGTAGGAAACAAAGCCTCTCAATTATCAGCCACATAAGCTTGTCACAAGAAAGATTTTTTTTTTTTTTTAAAGAAAGATTTTTTATGTCTCTTAAATTCAAGATGATCTACCCAACATTAATTCCATGCTGATATCAGCAACTATTAAGTAAGTGATAGCCTAGGATATACTGTGACTGCAAGAATGTCACTTGCTAATAATAATCAGCAGAGCACTATGATAGCTCTGATAAATGCTGAAAAGATGCCAATTTGGACCAGATTTGTGAACAAATGTTTAACACACAACCATAGCTATATCTGAGTAGAACAGTTAGTATAACACTTCTGCACTGACATTGCATTGGCTACTTGTTAAAGCACCATTTGATATGTTTTCTGATAGTAGAGGAGACAGATTATCTTTCCTTCTTGATTCACTTCCCCCTGACTCACTCCCTGAGTAGGTATAGAAACGTGGAGGCAAAGTAGAAGCACCCTGAATTCATAATGTCCCTGTGCTGTATATGAAAATCTATGTTGTCCCCTCTTTTTGATGACCAAATGTCACAAGGAATGCCATGATTTCAATAAAGGGTAACCGTAGCTCTTCATTACCAAGTGAGTGATTGTGCGTTTAAGCATTTATTTTTGAGAGTACATTAATCATCTTGCCAACCACTCAGTGTTATAACTATAACTTCCTGCTACAGGTAAGGCCTGTTCATACTGTACGGATCAGTTGCTACATAGGTATTTGTGTCAGTCATGCAGAACCTTTGTATTCTGTGAACATTTGAAATACCAGAACATAAAGCAGGACAACTGAGGAATTGTTGATGGTCGAAAAATGTAAAAAGAATCTATTTGCAGTTCTTTTTAAAAATGTAATATTATGTTGGTTTTGCAACCCGTAAGTACTTCTTTTAAAAAAAGAGAGAATTTCCTGAATTTATACTTATATGAAAGTAATATTCCCTCCCCCATAGCTAACAAGGCTTAGCTTATCCTAACACATTCTTCCTTTAATGCTGCCACAATCTAACTAAACATGACATAAGCTGACTGGCCATCATATTACCCGTGCTAATCTATTATCTCTGTGTTCCTCAGGTATCTTGCGGTACAGGGTGGATTTCCAGGGCATGGAGTATCAAGGAGCGGACAATGAGATCTTTGATTTGGATGACTACTAGGTAGTCGGGGACTGATTTATTGGGAGAAAAAAAGCAAAGGAATGAATGAAGAAATAAGGAAAGAAAAATGCCACCTCTCTTGCAGCAAGTGAGAGGTGCGACAGTGTTGACCATATATATGACAGACACACCTTCCAATTAACCTGTTGCATACACAAACTTGCACATACATTTCATCTGTACACACAACAAAATACATCTTGCAGGCTGAAGAGGAGTGAGATTTTTTTTCATCCAGAGAGGGAGAAAGCCCTTCCTGAATAAATCCCTGCCTTAGAGTGCTGGTTCCTTCCCCTAGTTGGATTGGACTCGACTCATTTTTGTTCATTTTTTTTCTCTCCTCCCCTCCATTTTGAATGAACACAACAGCAAGTTCCCAGATTCCTCGCTGCCCCCGACCCAGTCTGAAGATGAACTTTGGACTCACTCCTCACATATAGAAAATATATTTTCCTTTCTTGCCTCATCATCTCCCTACCCTCTCTCTCTCTTCTCCCCTCTATGCTTTCTCTCTCTTTTTTTTGCATTTCATTTTTTTTACTGGTAACTGCTGCTGTTGTATTTTATGAGAGTGGGGGATTTTTTTTACCTGGGTTTCTGTAGAGAAAGGGGGACAAAGTATTAAATTTGAACTGCTGAAAACCATTTCTACCTCCTCATCTGCTGTGGTCTCAACCCTGTGCTTTTGTCTGTCTGTACCTGGAAGGGATGATGTTTTGTCTGCTTTCCTGACGATGGAGAAATTAATATGTTTTGATGGTCCTGTGTGAGTGATGAGGACACTTGACTGCTTTCAGGGAATTCGTGAGGATCCACCTCGTATCGGAGCTAAATTATTTTTTAATTGCAGGAAGTAATAATGTAGTACTTTTATAAAGATATTCATTAGTGTCCTGCTTGATATAAGATGTTTTCTCATAAAACATATTGAATCCAATTGCCAGTTTTCATCTATGAAATATTTTGATTACTCCTGTAAATTAATGCTTTAATTGGGTACAAAAATCTACTTTTTTTTTCGATGCATTCCTGTGAATCTATTTTTAAGCGTAATACTTAATCATCTAGAAACTTAGATTTGCCAGTGGCTTGACTCAATCAAAGATGAACTTGAGTTATCAAGCTTTGTGAAAAACTGATGAAAGGGCTGTAAAAGAATGAAATACACCAAACACCCAACCTCTTTTTCAAATAATTTTTTCACAGGAAAGGCTAAGGAGGTAAATGGAGCACACTTTTTAAAATTCTCAAAGTACTATGTGTACAGGAACAAAACATTCTGCACAATATAGTGCTAAAACTTTTTCTAGTGAATCCGTCTGTGACTTGGGATGTGATTAATTCAAACACAGAGAGTTTACTGTCAACTGCGTTTCTCTCATTCACCTGGGATTCATTGGATAGCACCAGCAACGGTGAACTAAGGTAAAGGATGGCAGGGACACTGCTGTCTGGGTTACTTTGCTGAATAAAGCCTGGAACGTGACCCCTTGCATGGATCCTTGTTCAGCGGGAACTTCTGGGTTTTACTCTGCAAAGATGCACTGTGAACTCTGTAACCCTGACTTTTGCAATAGGCGCCTGATGTAATGACTGTTGCATTGTATCATCCCTCTTCTTATTCCATTGCGTTGATTCAAATCTTGCATGGTCCTGTGTGGATTTGCTCAAATATGAAGCTGGATGTAAATGTATTGAAGCTGACACCCATACCTCTTCTCTTGAATTGTGTTTGACCGTATTATCTCAAAGCTACAGGCATGCTCACCTCTCAGCTTCTGGAGCTGGATTTAAAAAAAAACCCGTTTCCTCTCGGTCTCATATGACATATTGAAAACATCCTGCAGCATCTCTTAGCAAAGCTATGCGGATGATTGATTTCGCCTTAGTGTATTCCTCTTCAGGATAGCAACAGCATCTTCATCCATTTGCCCTTTTGTTTGGGGGAGTCACCGGGGAAGCCTTGGTAGCACGGCCAGCCAATCAATAAAAGGCTAAGCGGCGACACGACCCTCCTTTTTGGCAAAATCCGTCCAATCGGCGCGGTTCCTCCGGAGCATGGGCGTTCCCATCCCCCACCCACCCTTTGACACTGCCCTACCGGAGCTGTGTGGCTGAGCGAAGTGAATGACGTCTCTGCATTTGCGGGCCGCCGACGCAGGGCTGGGTTTCCATTTTCAGAGCGAGTTTCGGGGGGGATCGTCAACATGGAGCCGGAGATGGAGGACAAAACGTTGGAACTGATGGTAAGGATCGTTTCGATGCGGCATCCCGGACCCCCGCGGGCGGCAGTATCGGTGTTTATTTCGGGCGGGGGAAGCGCCGAGGCTCGATTCGACGGCAGGGACGAGCTGAGGCGGCTTTTCGGGAGAGGTGGAGGAGAAAGGAGGGGGGGGGGAACCAGAAATCAGAGGGAGGGCCTGAAATGATCGCTACATTTTGTTAAGAACTCTCCGCTTACGAGCCTGGTAGCTGAACAACACCGAGTCGATATCGCCCGACAGGTGTAAAGTGTGGGGATTTCGGGGTAATATTGGCAATCAGCGGGGAAATGAAAGGCTCGATGGGCAGCCGTCGGCCGGAGACAGCGGAGGGTTCTCGGTGTAGCGTTCACTGCGGTGACGCTGCGCCACTTTAACTGGGCCCTCTCTGATACTTAGCCATCCTGCTAACACTGGCTAGAAGGCGACGAAGCACGTAAATTCACGGGTAATGTCACATTATCCCGTTTATGTTCGGAGCCGCCGACACGATGACTGGCATGGGGAGCAGTCGGGTCGTTTCCACAGCTCCACGGAATACAGCTGATATCGTAACAATGCGCTGCCTACGTGTTTATATTTTTCAAGTGCGTAGAAGGAAGTGTTGTGCTTTTTCATTCACACAGGCGAGGTAGCAATTAGCTTACTAGTTAGCGTGCTAAAATGCTAAGTATCCTTGACGTCCATTTACATATCAAACAGTCCATTGATCAGGGCGGTTGTAGCTAATTTGGCGAGCAGAAACCTTAACTACCGTTATAAGACAGTTTCCCTCCATGAGGTCAGGTTAGGACAACATGTAACGTAGGTTTCTTGTGAAATCATTAGCTACCCCGGTAAGCTAGCCAGCTAGGCTAACATTAGCTCACTAACAGCTAACATTAATATTACAGGGGTCGAAGTGGTCGCGAGGAAGACGTTGGTTAGGATGAGGGCACAACATGTGTTTGGGTCATTTTGCCTGCATGCTGTTTAGTCTCAGTTTGACAGATTAGACAATATAAACACCACATCTGAAGTAGAGAACATCCTTCAGTTTTCCAAGCAAACAAATCCATTTTATTGTCAGGCAGACCTACGATAGTGAGATAGGCTTAGAAATCGACAGTGTTTTGTAGATTTGTAGATGTTATGGACTTAAAGCATCCTGTGTGGCCTGATTGTTTCTTAAGTTAGTAGTGTGCCTATTCTCGCTCAATAACCCTCTCCACAATCACTATAGATGTCTATGTGCCATAAGAGAAACTATGGACACAAAAGACATCAATGTTCCAAATCGATTAGTTTGTTTTATATCCTTTTAGAAAGAGCGCATGCTGCTGTTGTCTATTTCGCACCTCATCTCTGATTTCACATATTGAAATATTAGGCCTTACATAACTGCACGGTTTGAGGAATTACATCCTCCGCTCCTGAAGAAAAGTTAGAAACTTGTCTGGGTTGTGTCTGTATTTAATTTGATTTTTGATTTTTCTTTTCTTCCCAGTGTTAGTCACTAACCACCCATGAGAGTGGGGATGGCAGAACAGTGGGTCGGGATTCTGTCAAACCAAAAAATGGCAATAATTGACAAATTAATCCCATTGCCCCTCCCTCTCCTCTACCTATCCCCACCCAGTTCACTTCTAATAATGCTTCTGTGTGTATGTGTGTGTGTGTTTACCAGTCTGTATCTCGTGTGTGAAAGAGTGTGTGTTCCTGCGCTCACTGTGTCAATGTGTGTGTAGCTCTAATACTGGTTTTTCCCCTCACTATCCCCCACCTCCCTTCTTCTTTTCCCCTCACCTTTTGATAATGTCCCTACTCACCTCCTCTCAATATCAAACCAAACCTTATTTATTTACATTCACATTATTTTTGTATTCCTTACACTTTCCCACACTCTTGTTCCTCAACAACTACTCACCACTTCCATCTGTCCATCGATCCATCCATTCACTCATCTCCTTTGGTTTCCTCCTCTGAACATCCCTCATCAACCCCCAACCCCCTCCTCTTTTCCTTTACTTCCCATCTCTGGTCTCTCGCTCTTCCCTTTCTCCTCCTCCCTCACCCTGTCCACTTCGTTCTTCTCCTCCTCCCTTCCTCCCTTCCTCTCTCTCTTTCACACAGTGCTCTGTGCCTCGCTCTCTCTGGCTGGGCTGCTCCTCGGTGGCTGAGAGTTTGTGTGCACTCAGGTGCCTGCAGAGCATCCCCTCCACCCGGGCTCACAACCAGGTTCTGCCTCTCTCCTCTTAATTCTGCTGCTCCTCCTCCTCCTCCTCTCCCTTCCCTTCCTTCCTCGCCATCTCCTCACCCATCACTTTTCCACACCCACTTCTCATGAGTCCTAATACCACCAAGGTGCAGAATGCACCTCCTCACCCTCCCCTCATCCTCTCACCTCCTCACCTTCCGTTGTCCTTTCCTCCCTGTTGGAAGCACACTGCTCTCAGGTTCTTCTCTGGTGTGTCCTCAAACTCGCTCTGCTTTAAACTTAATTTTAGCCGTGCAAACTGTAATTGGCTTCTTTATGATCATGTTAAATCACAGTTCTTGCATCTAAATTAGGTCACAAAACGTTTAAAAAGAAAGTCAAACAGTGATTGTGCCCTGTAATGAAAACACTCTTTTATAATCAGTTTAGTTTGAATGGTAAAATACTTCCAAAGTACTTTTGTGTGGGTAGAGGGAGGCTGCGCGGGGTACCAGAGAATAACCCTGCATTGAGGAGTAATGTTTTCTCCCCTTCTACCTGGAGATGTGAGGGCCGAGGTGGGGGGTCTTCCTTCAAGCTCTGAGAGGCTACATGCTTGCTTGCCTGCCTGCCTGGCCAAACCTGGTCTGTCTGTTTTTATTTCTCCTTTCTTCTCTTCTTCTGCTCTGCATGACCATTAACACCAGCAAACTAGCTTCTTGTCCTGTCTGCTTTAGTCTTGGTACCTGTCCTCTTGTTTGTATGTTTGTGTGATTCTTCTAGTGGCAACTACTGACATGTTCTATGTTGGTTTTGCTCTCCCCATGTAGCAGCATCCCCAAGTTAGATGGATAACTAAAATGAGTAAAACCTGGCACTGCACTCTATGATCTAAATTTGAGGGGGTTCTCTGTTTCATTAGAAAAGAATATCTAGATAATTTAGCAATAGCAATTTTAAGGAGGCCTCAGGTAGAGACCACCAATGGCGATTCTTAAGCTTTTGGAGAAACAATAACAGATGAGCTATTACAATAGACAGATGGGCCTCTATTCTAGCTCTTTCGCCAGCATAGACATTTTCAGACCTTGTACAGATATACAATAGCTTTGACCCTCTCCTTGGTAAAGGCCTTGTGTGTCCCATTCCCCCAAATTAGCTTGCAATATATCTGGGAATAGGTAATATACACTGTTAGGAAAAAACATATATATATTATATGTGTATACTTAGGAGTGAACATGCAAAGGATTATTGTTCAGTAGTCCCTTTTTGGTTATACAGTACTCTGACACGACTTGGTTGTATGTTTTCAGGTCTGGAGAATTTGCAGTATATAGAGCCGTCATTTTTTAAATATAGGACTAGATGGTGAATATCCCTTGTGCGTTTGAAGGCCTTCAAGTCAAGTATGTGCTAGTTTGATGAGAATCCTAATTTTCATGTTGACCTTATAACTAGTCCTGTGTATCTTCAGTCACAGCTGTAAGCTGTAGATAACAAGCACCCGCAAGAGGACAACAGATCTCCATGTTGGTGGTGTATATATGAAATGATGAATGCAACAATCTGATATGGCTGCCTCATTGAATATGACTTCCAAAGAAGTTTGCATGCTATAAAGAACTTGTGATTTACCTAATAATTCAGATACAGTCCATTCTCCAGATGATGATGATTTCAATTATTGATAAGAACTGGACAAATGGTCACCCTTTCATTCTGTCTCTGTGGATATGTGAACAAAAGTCATTGTAAGACTCAAGTCATGATAGAAATGACTGGGATCTGGTTGCCTCTCCGTTTTTTTTTTTCTGTTTTCCATATATGCTGTAAGACCACTATCTGACTAGAGTTTCATTACAGTCATGCCTGAGCTTCTGCCAGTGACATACCCAAGATGCTGCAGTTTAATTTCCTGTCCAGACTACATAGCCCACATCAGACAAGCAAGCCGATGGATTCCTTTTGTTGCAGCTCAGTTTTTTTCGCTCCATATGTTTGTGTGTATGCACGTGTTTTTGTGCGTGCACGCCTCAGAAGTCATAATAGTTACCCTTCCTTGGCTGTCTCTGTGGCACTCATGTGTCCAGCGCTATCTACACCGCTGCCCTGGTTCTCACAGTGCCTTCAACACAGACACAAAAAGACTTAAGACACTAACCTGCACCATTTCTTTGTTTTGTTCTTTTTCTACAGAACACATCAGGGATGGATTCGCAGAACCTTGTGGACGATCTGTCGCCAAAGAAGACCACAGTTCTCAAGGTGTGTGCGTGCGCGCGCTGGGGGTTAATATGTGGGTGTGTGAACTGTTCGTGGATCTGAGTCCACAGCTGGGTGAAGAGTTGAGATCTGCATGCTCATTGATAAAGTAAAAGTTATAGTAATGTTAACTGTGGTGATTTTTGATTAACAATATACGATGACAGCAGATTTTTTTTTATGCATGTACAGTTCCCTTCATGAAATTATACAAATAAACACTCAACACTGATGTTGACATTAACATTTATTATGAACGTTTTTTTTTCCTGTTCCAACACATACACATTGATACAGTGCATTGTTCTAGTGGTTTAGCAATGAAAAATAGTTTTTTAACTTAATCCATTCTACAAGAGTGAGAGACTTATGAGAATTATGTGCATAGAGTGCAGTAAGGCCCAGAACAGCAACATTGTTACAGCCCCCCAGTTTGATCTGATTTACTCATTTCATACATGAAAAAAACATTTTAAATTATTTGAGGTCTTATTATGTTAGTTCCACTGTAGTAACTCGATTTAAATAGAATTTTTCTAAACTCCTTCTAATGTAAGATTTATACAATACTCTTACTTGCATAACATCATCTATTTACGGAAATAAAATTTGATATACAGCCAAAATGAGTTTCATTGTTATACACTGAGAATAGAGGAGTGCCCCACATGACTGACGTTTCTTATTCAGTATTTTAATTAATATACACTACACTATAATAAAGATATTATCATTATTTAATATTATTTTAATGAAATCAAAAACTTTGAACACATTTTTAAATGTCTAATATTTATGTGTTCCTGATCTTTATAGCTTAGTAACGGTCCTGTTGTGGGGTCCCGCAAGCGTCCATCGGAGGGAAACTATGAGAAGGAGAAAGAACACTGCATCGCACTGTTTGACCAGTGGTCAGAGGCCGACCAGGTGGAGTTTGTCGAGCGACTGATCTCCCGAATGTGCCACTATCAGCATGGCCACATCAACTCCTACCTCAAACCCATGCTGCAGAGGGACTTCATTACTGCGCTGCCAGGTACACATTTGTAAATGCAATATTTACAGTACAGTCTGATGGTACACAGTTTAGCATTTAAGCTTTGTTTTGTTTAGCACATATTTCCTTACCTCGTAATAATTTTGAGGCAAAAATCAACTCTGATCCTTCTCTGTAGCCCAAGGCTTGGATCACATAGCGGAGAACATCCTGTCTTTCCTGGATGCACGCTCGCTGTGCTCGGCAGAGCTGGTGTGTAAGGAGTGGCAGAGGGTCATCTCGGAGGGTATGCTGTGGAAGAAGCTCATCGAACGCATGGTCCGCACTGACCCGCTCTGGAAAGGCCTGTCTGAACGACATCAGTGGTGAGATTTTGCAAACACGTCGTGGTGGCTATCCTACTACCATATTTTATATAAAGATATAAATAGCTGAGGCTGGTATAAATTAAATGGACGCTAGTTGAGATTTTCAAGTAAACACTTAGTTACTGGAGTGCCTGTTAGTCTTGTTCTTGAATTTTAAATGAGGCTGACTGAAGGAGAGAATGAGGAATTAAGATTAGATTCTGTTGTCTTGAGTGTCTGTTGTAGATGGAAAAAAAAAAATCCCAGTGGACACAAAGCAGCCAAAGCACTTATATTTTTCTTCCCCCAGGGAGAAATACCTGTTCAAGAACCGCACATCGGAAGTCCCACCCAACTCCTACTATCACTCCCTGTATCCCAAGATCATCCAAGACATAGAGGTAAGACAACAGCTGAATGGATTTTACTATTGCACTTGTTGTGTAGAGTATTTTAGCACAGCTTTCTTCATTGCAATGGATATTATTTTCCTTCAATGTTTAAAATGCAAAAGTATTTTAGAGCAAAAACCGAATGGAGTGCATTGCTTTTCTTTGTTATTACCATTGGAAAAGGAAACATACCAACATCTCTACAATATTTGATTATATTTTGTATTAACCAGATGGAAGCTAGTCAATCATATTACACTATTAATATTTGGCAAGATTATTTACATTTATGAAGTTCTGTTTTTTGGCCAGAATGATCTACAAACGCGTAGATAATTCTTAACAGTTTATTTATATAGTATTCTCTTTATACCACAATAATACTATGATCACTTTCCACCTTTCTAGATCTTCTAGATTTATCAGTTCCAACAACATTATGTTGTACAATATGCAGCGCTACCATCTAGTCTTTGGATGCCTCCTGTGTTAATCTTTTTCACTGTTTCTTCCTCGTCCCTCCAGACTATTGAGGCTAATTGGCGGTGTGGCAGACACAACTTGCAGAGGATTCAGTGTCGCTCAGAAAACAGTAAAGGGGTTTACTGTCTCCAGTACGATGATGACAAGATCATCAGTGGCCTTAGGGACAATTCCATCAAGGTATGTCTATTTTAATGTGAAAAAATGTCTCAGAAAATCGGAGGTCTAATCAGCGATGGCTTGGCCCCCTTTATTTTTATTGTTGCTACTGCAACCCACTATCACCTTCACTAACATTTCAGATGCAAAACTACCTCAGGTGTGTAGAATGCTGGCAGCTAATTTCACTGTCAATATCATAGACCATTTCTTTTATTATGCAAGGTAAAATTTCCCTTTTTTCTAATTTTTCTCATTGACAGCTGCTGAAACAAAAACTAATTTCCAAGAATTACAGCTGATGACCCCTATTCTGTACGACAGCAAAACAGCAGGATGTGAAAGTCGTGTTGAGTTAGTGCAACTATTTTACAAAATACAAATGTACTGCCCCACCACTAAGTCATCATGTCAAGATGGATGTAATAGTTACAATACTAAGACAATAGTCTAAATAAGACACTCCCATGTAAATTGCGCTTTCTGATAAACTTAACTTTAACGTCCTTTTGGGGTTTTAAAACATTTGCAACATTGACATGTAGCAGTTACCAACTCCTTGACAAAGCATGCACTGGCTTCCAGTGTTAACAAGATGGAAAAAAACAAGGAGTTGAAGCTTATACAAAATCAGAAAGAAAAAACACAATAGGATAAACATTACCATCGTGCAGTTCACCATTTCAGGTTGTGGGCTTAAAATCGTGGCCGAATGTATGGCGGCGTGGATGTTGATGCGAGTCATAATCAGACTATGATCTGTAACATGTAAACAGCAATATGAATGGTTTATTCTTTTAGCAACTCATCTTAACATCATAAATGGAGAATGTCTTGTACAGCATAAGGTTCAATAGTTGGAATATCCCTATCCATGTTAATATAGTCAGTGTGATTTATTTCATCAACATAAGAGCCTGAGTTAAGTTTCGCAACTTTTTTTGGTTTGTTGCTTCTGAGGCGGTGAAAACATATTGTAGACATTTGCCAGTCTGCCCTACTTAATTAAAATGGATCCCATTTATGTAAGCACCAGTGGTGGAGGGAGCCAAAAGTGTAAGCTGTGAGAAAGATGTATGCTGCGTGTGTGGTTGTTTTCCTCCAACCTGTCTTTGTGTATTTATGAATTGAATTTTTTCTTCTGGCTCAGAAGGGCTCATCATCTCATTGTCTACGTTGCTGAGCTAAACCAGCAGACACGGAGACATAACACAAGTGAATTATAGGTTTAAAGGGCTCAGCTCCAGGCCCGTTGTGTGTTCCACTTATCTGTCTGGCCTGGGAGAAGCGAAGAAGATGATGAAGAAGAGGAGGGGAGGATAGAGGGAGGAGAGGATAGAGGGAGGAGAGGGAGCAGATTTGTCTTATTGTTCTGGAGGAGGCTGACGCACACCCAGGGAAGTGCTGAATCGCTCTTTTGCTCACACACACACAGCTCGGCACAGCAGTGGGGAAATGGGGCATGAACAGTACACACTGTAAGAATAGGCCATTCTTGGCATGACCCAGATCTGCAACCTTTTTCCAAAACCTCTTCTTTTTCTTTTTCTCTGTGTGATTCTCTGTGTGCTCCTCTTTCAATGTCACCCTCTGCTTCACCCTCCTGCATCCTCTTCCTCCTCATTCTCATGCTGCTGTGTTTTCTCCTCACAGATCTGGGATAAGCAGTCACTGGAGTGTCTGAAGATACTGACCGGTCACACAGGCTCAGTGTTGTGTCTGCAGTACGATGAGAGGGTCATCGTCACCGGGTCGTCCGATTCAACTGTCAGGTACAGCACATGTCTTACAGAATGAATATATGGTTTAATATAAAGAAAGCTGTGTCAGCAGAAATAAAAGTGATTCTCACCGCTTTCTCGGCTTAACGTCTCAATGGGACTTACTCTGTTACTCTGTCATATTTACTAACCTATTTTTAGACATAATGAGACGTAAAACGCATGGGGATTTATATATACTTACTTTGTTATCCTCAGACTAGAGCTAGAAATTGTATATTATTCAGTTTATCAATCAAAAATCATGCAGCTTATTGATATTTCTCTGAGGGTTGCGAAATCACCCAGAATGTATTAGTACAGACACGTACAAGAGACATTTGATTCCACCACCAAAGTACAAAAACAGATATGTAAACATATTCTTTAGCTTGGGCTTTGTTACAGTATAAAGGGGTTTCTGCAATGCAGGCTTTGTGATTGAAGGTCAGGTCAGACACGGAAGAATATACTCAAGGAAGAATTATATTACATCATACTTATCAACAAAGCACTTTTCACTTTAAAAGAAGCCATGGTGTATTTTAAATATAGCATAGTATGAGTTTTCCTTTCTCACTGTTAACTGCATTCGACATGCAACTCTGTTTAAATCCATTATTCCTTGTAATAGAAGAGCCGGCTTTAACTCTGCTCTTTTAAATGGAAAGTATATATTTTTTTGGGAGAAATTAATATAGCTGCTTATAAGATGATTTGACAATTCTTTTATATACAAATAGACTTCTCTCGAAAACATTAGGGACACTGGTGTGTTTTCAACAAATTACCAATAATATTCTCCATCTCTCTTGAAATGTGAGAATCAATGGTGATTTGTTAAGTCACAGTACAGAGAACAGTCATTTGATAGAAAGATTTTGTTTTTAGAGTCTATGATCACACAACAGGTAAGATAGGTCTTTTTACTAAAATCACTCATCCTGAGGGCTCTCTTTTAAAAAAAAAAATGTTTGCACCTCATGCTTGTTCAGTCATTCAGAATGAAGTCCCTCTGAAGAATATAGTGATGAGTTCATTCACACAACAAAGTGTACTGACATTGTTTGTATGAATAGAGATATGGCAGCTGTGTGTTATCGTTTCTTTATCTGTATTAACCATATGTCATGCAAGATGCAGGACTGCCACAAAACCTATCCAGTGCAGCAGATTTAAATATTAATTATTTAAAAAAACATAACATGGAAAATAACTTCTAAAATCAGTTTATTTATTTTCATAATGTACAGCATACCTTTTGTTACCACATTTCATCAAATTCGTTTCAGGCTTAAAAGATGGTCCGGCTGCTGTTCACAGTTCTATAATTTCTACACACTCTCTGTCTCTAGCCTGTTTTTCACAGTCGTGACCGAAATACCTTCTGCCTGTTTTGAATCCCCCAGTTTACAGTTGGGTTCCCACCCAATCTACAGCTGCTCCTCACAGTCAGACAATAAAAACACTATATACAGATGCAATATAAAACACTGAATTTTATTATTTCATAGTGGGTTAGATTTACTTTCATTAGCAGAGATAGCGGGATATGTTTTATTGCAGATTTTTAAAGACCTGGCTTGTGTGTTTATGTCGACACTTGCTTGGCTAGTGCACACAGAAGCTCAACATTAATTCTCTTATTACTTCACACTTCAGCCGTACTTGCTGGGCGGTATCCAAGGAAAATGTGACTTCACTTCCTTAGCAACAGCTTGACAGGCACTTTGTTTTTACATTTGGTTGTCAGCTTTTCCAGTGTTTTCTGCATTCGCTGTTCAGTTACATGTTCTCCACAGCCACTCGTGTGTGTGTGTGTGTGCGAGCGCTTGTGTGCGTGCATGCACGTATGTGAACTCTGAGTTACTCTCCATTGTAAAACTAATAAACATAATTCTCTCTCATGTCTCCATTGTTTTCCTATTCCTTCACTCCCACTACATGTCTTTTCCATTCTCCCTTCTTTTATTTCATTTTGACATCTCTTCCTGCTGCCCTCATCTTTCTTTCCTACACCCCCCTCCCCCTTGTCATTTTCCACTTTTTTCCCCCCCTTTGTCATTCCTTCTCTCTTTGTCTCACACCCATCCCCTTTCATTCAACATCCCCATTTTTCTTTCCTGCCCTAATTTCACCTTCTCTTTTCCTCCCTCCGCTACCTTTGCCCTCATCAATTGGCCACCCTGCCATCTCTCCATATGTCTGTTTTCATTTCCTCCTGTTTCCCTCTGCGGCTCTCCTTCTGTCTCCTCTGCAGGGTGTGGGAGGTAATGACGGGTGAGGTACTTAACACACTGATCCACCACAACGAGGCAGTTCTTCACCTGCGCTTCGCCAACGGTCTGATGGTCACCTGCTCCAAGGACCGTTCAATTGCAGTTTGGGACATGGCCTCACCCACTGACATCAGCCTACGTCGGGTCCTGGTGGGACACCGAGCAGCTGTCAACGTGGTTGACTTCGATGACAAATACATTGTGTCCGCCTCAGGGGACCGCACCATCAAGGTAACGGGAGAACTTGACTTCTAAAGAAATATTTCTGGTAGTTGCTGGAGGGTAGGGTTTTGTAAAATCATGTTTAACTGGTAAAGTTTGGAGCTCTGACAGTTAAACAGACGGCACAATTTTCTTTCTTCTCAGCTTTCTCCTGTTTTTACAGTCTAATTTGAAATGGGCACCAGGGGGATGGATTTTTTTGTATTTAGTTTGGTTGGAACAGTGACATTTTCATGGTTTCATGGCATCACAGTATACAATATTTTATTATAATATCAGTTTCAAATTGAGGAAGTATTTACATCCCTTATGTAAATAAAAGTACTAATAGCACTCTGTAAAAGTTATCTGTGATAATAATTATGGATTCATCTGCTGATTATTTTCTTCATCAATCAATTGATTGTTTGATCTCTAACTGCATAAAAGTACCCAGACTGATCCCGTCTGACTTCAACACACACGCATGCATATCAGCCCCCAAGGTGGGAAAGTTGTGTGTTTCTTCCTGGGGTCAGATTGACCCCATTTCAGTGTGTGTCCAAGTCAGAGGTTACTGAACAGACAGACAATGCAGAATGTGGGAAATTATTCTGATATTCTTCACATTTACATGTTTTTTAAGTATGGATCAAAGCTATAAACCAGACACATACTTCTGTACTGAGCGATGGTGTTCTAAGTGATTGAGAAACATGCTTGATGTGTCCCCCTTCGAAAAACAGCCCATTCAGGTTTTGGGATAGCCAAAGTATTCCCACTCTGCTGATTTTAGTTTCTTTTCTGGGGTAGGAAGAAAGGTGATATCTCCCTGCCATTGTCTCTGCTACGTGTGTGTCAGTGTGTGTGTGGCACAAAGGAAATGCTCAGACACACATGTCATTCTCTATTCAGTTGCATTTTTGTCCGCCTATTCCGTTGTTAGGAAGCAAATGGACACAGTAGGATACCATCACTTTCATACCATGGTGTTCCATGAAACCAGAGCACTGCTACAACCGATTGTGATTTGGATTTTATAGACTAAGACAGCGAAATGCAACAAACACTTGTTTGTTTTTTTTAAACCAACAAAGTGAGTCTACAAACCTATCTGTGTTGTCTTCCCCCCTGCAGGTATGGAGCACCAGCACCTGTGAGTTTGTGCGCACTCTAAATGGTCATAAGCGGGGTATTGCCTGTCTACAGTACAGAGATCGTCTGGTGGTCAGCGGGTCGTCTGACAACACAATCCGGTAAGCATGTGAGACCTGAGCATAAACCAACACATTACAACCAGCAGGTAGTTTTTACAGGAGCCTCTATTGTTAGCGGTTTACTAAAGATGTATATGGTTAATGTATTGAAATATAATTATTAATGTTAAGAAATAATAAATCGTTTTATCCAATGATTTGCAATTTATTTACTGTTTAAACATCGTGGACCTCTTGACCAGACATCGATGAGTCCTCTTGGGCTGAAAGCATTATATTATACAATGTAGCTGGGAAAATGTGTCTTTGTTCGGACTAATACTCGAGTAGTGATGTCAGCATTGTAGAGTCTGTTTATTTCTGTTTGTAAACTGAGGCTTTTCTCTGTGCAGGTTATGGGACATAGAATGTGGGGCATGTTTGCGAGTCCTGGAAGGTCATGAGGAATTGGTGCGCTGCATTCGCTTTGACAACAAGAGGATCGTCAGCGGCGCCTACGACGGGTGAGTGTTGTAAACACGTGGGGAGGGTTTTTGCGCAAAGACTGAATTTGTCTCTGACATCCTGTCCTCTCATGTTTCACTCTGCAGTAAGATCAAGGTGTGGGACCTGCAGGCAGCGCTTGACCCACGAGCCCCCGCCAGCACATTATGTCTGCGCACTCTAGTGGTGAGTACCAGGGATTTACTGTGTTGACACATGGCTAACAGGTGGGGCTTATGCACAAGTGTCTTTAGCCACTTTTTTAAATGAATGTTTGGTTTAAAAAATGTCAGCTGTAAAGGATTAAAAAAGTTTGAACTAATCACATGTGGTTGTTGTCTTGGATGGGGAAATGGATCCTGTAAAAACACAACTGAATTCATAAGCTAATGAGCAATCGCACAACACTAGTCCATCAGCCTGCACTTTCAGCTTCAATGGTGACATCCCAAACGTCCTAACTTCCTAATAATGTTTTGTGTGTCTGCAGGAGCACTCTGGCCGCGTGTTCCGTCTCCAGTTCGATGAGTTTCAGATCATCAGCAGTTCTCATGACGACACCATTCTGATCTGGGACTTCCTGAACGTCTCAACCAACGGGCAGTCAGAGGGACGGTCTCCCTCCCGCACCTACACTTACATTTCTAGATAGCAGGTACAAAAACACTCTCACACGCGGCTGGAAAGAGCTTCCTGTAAAAATGTAACATCCTGCATTACAGATGAGGTTGACAGAATTACTTCCTGAACTGTGCATAATGTATTTATGATCCCTGAGTGGACCTGTGTGTGACTGGGAAACTGCTTGTCTTCCTCAGGTGGCGCCGTCCACTGCACCCTTCCTTGGAGGAGCCCAGGGCTGATGGGCTGATGGATGCATCCATCATGGAAAAGGAGTCCATCTCCTCTCTTTCCTCTTCGTCATCTCTCTGTCCACTTCCCCACCCTGCACCCCGCCACCTCACCCCTCCTCAGCCCGTTCTGACAGACTCTAAAGCTTGTGCCCATGGCCTGCCCAGTACGGTGACATGTACACACAGACACGCACATATACACACAGGTCAACACTGATGAGGACGCCCTACTACGCAACCAATGCAACTCTCCCAAGAAGTTCACCTTCAACTCTTAATTTATGTTTTGTAAAGTACACTAATGACAGTATTACCTTAGATCTTATATAAGTCACAAGCTCCCTTTTGTCCCCTTGATAGAAACTTCAAGCAGCTTCTGCTCCTCGGTTTTCAACCCCCTGCCAAAACAGGTTCCCACAGATATGGAATCGCTTATAGATATATATTTATATATACATATATATTACACACATACACACACACACAAACACACACAGTGGCGCAGTTGGACAGAGGATGACAGGAGCTGTGATGCGGGAGACAGAGACTCTTTACTCAGCTCTAGAAAAAGGAGGGGAGGATGGGAGACGGAGAGAGTGAACGAGGGAGAATGTTTCGGGAATGACCTCCCTGCTCCCTCTCACTCCCTCTTACTCTGCCCTGTCTCTCTCGACACCCCCCGAACCCCACCTCCCCTTCGCTCCCCCCCCCTTCGCTCTAACCCCCAGAGATGCACACTTGCTTGGAACACGGGGGGGCACGCACACTCGAGTTTCGAGTGCGTTTGTTGTATGTGGACTTATGTGAAATGGCCGAACAGAGCAGAAGCGTCAAACAAACAGACATGCATGTGAGGTTGCCATGGATACAGCATCCCGGCGCACCTCTGCTTTTTTTTTCTCTAACTCTTACTTTCTTACTGTTTTTTATTACTGTTATTTTCTAATTTTATTTGAGTATTTTGGTTCTTAGTACCAACATCATACTAAGCGTAGTCCTTTTTCTCTTTCCCTCTCTTTCTCTCTCTCTCTCTCTTACTGTCTTTTTCCTCCATTCTTTCTTCTAACTTCCTCCCTTGGTCATCTGTCCCTCTCACTCCATCTCTCTCTCCCTCCCATCATCTACGTGCTTGCTTTGGTTATGAGAGAAGCTGGAACTCAAGAGCTCAAATTTAGCTGTAAACGGAGTTGTCTTGTCAAAAATTGTGTTGTATATTAAAAATGATTTTTTAAAGAAGAAAATGACCTTATTGTGAATAAAGTACTTGACAGTGGTGGAGTGTTGAGCCAACTGTAACATGAATGAGTGTCTAATTGTCTGTGTGTGCGAGTGTGTGGGCGTGCATGTGTCTGTGTCCTATGCTGCCTCTGTATCTGACGTGTTCTCAGACTGTTCCTCCTCTTCTTCAAACCGCAGGGAACAAACCGTTCAGTTTTCTAGATTGCTGACAAGAATACTTGAAAATGAAAACAAGAAAATTGTTTGTCAAAAGAGGTTTTTAACTCCTGATCATGTGACTAGATTTTACTGGAACATCTTGTATCTTTTGAGTGTTTTCCTCCAGCAGCAACTCATCTCAGCAGACATCATTTGGCGATGAAGACGATGGAGGAAGGTGCAACTGAAAGCTCAGGGAATGGGTGGGTAGTGAAGCTTTTAGTGTTTTTATGTTTTTATTTTCATAAAATGCTGATTTGAATGTTTACTGGCCAGTGTTTACATGTGCACTGGTATCTGGATGGAACATGAGAAACGTGGTTGTTCACATCCTAGATTGTGAAAGCATGTGTGTACAGTTATTCATCTCGCACCAACACACCCTGGGTGAGGTGTTTTCTTGCCTTAGTAGAGTTGTGTGAATTGGAGAACTCCACGCAGTGGTTTTCTGAAACTGGGATGAGATCTTGAGGTTTCAACATCAATTATTCCAATAGAAGTTGGTAGAGCGCACACCTCTGCTAAGTCCCAACAGTCCCTTTTGTATTATATCAAGCTGCACAATCACAGATATCAGTTCCCTTTTTTTCCCACTAAGATCCATGAATTATTCTCTGGGAAAACTGGAAAATCTTGAAAAAACGCTCTCTCACGGTGTTAGAGAAAGGAGTTGGATCTGCCCCCTTGATCTGGATCCACACCAAATGTAATGTTTTTCCCTGACCCATACAAACCACATCCTTCCACCAACTGTCGTGGAAATCTAATCCGCTGTTTGTGTAATCTTGCAAACAAACCTACGAAATGCACAGACCTGTGGCAAAATGGAAACCATCTTATATAGGTGAAGACAGGGTGTAAGTCTGTGCTTTGAGTTCTGGTTGTAATGGATCACAACATGAACTTTCGGTGGGTATATGTTTGTCTTCCTGTGAGGAAGAGATGGTCTGCATTCCACAATAAGTTTCATAATGTTCGAAACATGTTTGATACAAGTTTTTAAGAAGTCTGTTTTTGTAAAAATGAGACAAAGTTAATTGAATTGATACAAACCGGCACTTAAATACATTTCCCACATTTTGAACCTTCATCAGGTAGAATGAATTTAGACTGTCAACATTAAATGTTAATAAAAGTGTTCAACTGCAGAATATTTTGCTTCTGTGAAAGTCAAAGGTTGTGTGAAGTAAACATTTCTAAATACCTCTAAAGAATTTTCATCAAATAAAAAATATATTTTTTCTCTTATAATCACATTTTATATGTATTAAAACAAAGTGCCAATAGTGACATTATGCTCCTGTCGAAAAAAGACTTTCCAGTGTAAATTTCACAATTGTTTCCTTTCACATTTTAGACTTTCCTAAAGCGTGGTACATGTATTTAGTTCGGCCACTAGGTGGGAGTATAAACTCAGCTATCTCCTCCAGTGTAATCTGTTTATGAGACTTGGGCTCTCAGTGTTTGGAGTCTAAACAACCTGTTACAGTAGAACACACACTCAGTCTTGTAAACACCGTAATCGTGAAGCACCAATGTGTGTTTAAAATCCTCGATGTGATGCATTTGCAGTGTTTGAGCTGGGCAGTGCGTCAGCCCGGTTCTTGTACAGTGTGTATTCTCTCTGCTAGGAGGAGGAGGGGAGTTGGCCTGCTGATGGGGGTTGGTTTTCAACATTTCTGGGTTTAGTTCAGTATAGTAGAATGTTTTAAATTCTGGGAATAAGTTATGTGGGATGGATTTGTGCTTGGTGGAGCACCATTAGTATATGATGTGTGTATGTGTTGGATATGGGTGTGTGTGCTTCCTCTGGGTCTGTGGGATTTTGGCCCATAATTCCTGCAGCTCTCAGGTCACAGCTCCGTTCTCACGCACATATTTGGCATTCCTTCCCCGACATGATTACCATACACCTTCCACTCTGGGTTTGGCTATGCGGGATATTTCCATCATTCCGGGGTGGAACTGGAGCAACGTTCCAGAAATGAGCAACTCACCCCCACCACCTCCCCTACCCCCTAAAACCAGTCTTCTTTATCCCACATCCACACCTCGATTCCCTCCCACCCCACTGTCCACTTTATATACCCTACTGCCCCCCCCCCCCCCGGCACAGATTCCTGCTGCCTTGCAATGGGAATCCTCTGTTACAACGCTTTTTCTCCCCCTGAGTCAGCTGTTTGTGTCTGCCGGCATGATTGGGTCATTTGGCAGCGACATCTCTTCAGTGACCTCCTGCTAGGAGAGGGAAGGAAGGGGAGGGATGGAGGGGGGATAAGAGCAGGACAGATGAGACGAGAAGCAGCCATGAAACTCTATCTAACTACTGCACGTTTCCCTTCCTCTTTTTCGGTCTGACCCTTTGTGCTGCATATTCTTGGCCTAAACTTTGGTAGATGTGGAGCTGACTGTTGATTTTTGCACAACAGTCGGGGCTCGACAGTTTTTCTAGGCAATTTCACGGGGTTCCTGAGCGAGGCCGGTCCACCTTAGACTTGTGTTTGTCATGTAATTTAATACACCAGAGTCGAACTTCAGTGACTACCTCACGCCAAACCAACAAGAAATATGGAAACTTGAGAATCCATTCTTCTGTGGCCTTTCAGAGTCTGCACCTTGTCTCCATTACATATCTGCCAGTCTGAGAACTTTTCCCAGACGATGAATTGTTGTGGGAAATGCAGAATTTAATAGTTTCAGACTGAACTCATACGTCTTAGGAAAAAGAGAGTTCTTGTCCCGTGGTACTTGCCTGGAGAAGATTTTCAAATCTTTGATATAGTTTTCTAACATGTTCGAAGCCTATGGCTGCAATCAAGTAATTTAAATATATATATGTTTTTGAATTAATCAGTATCTATCTTTAAAAATGCCCCAAAAAAAGACAAATATCTATTAGGATTGGACAATAGGGATCAAATCTATCACAGTAGGTGTTTGATATAAAAATTGTTGATATATATACTGTGATACATTTTCTGTTGTGGATATTGAAGTATGATTTTGCTGCAAAAATCCTGAACATTGCCACAATACACTCTGACTCACTGATTCACATTCTCTATTGTATGGTACAATCTCTGGTGGTTAGATTGGATCATGGTCAATCATCAAATTGCCCATCTTTAAACCCTCACTCAGCATAATATCTTGTGAATGCTTGTTTTCTTGAACCAATATTCCCAAACCCACCGGAAATCAGTTGTTGATTATTTAAAACAGAGAAAAGCATCAAACCTTCACTTCATGGTAGATTTTTTAAAACCTAAACTCCTACATGTGAAAAATGTCAGATTAACCAGTAAAGCCAGCCAAACACATCTGGAGCAACTTGCATGTCTTGTTGATAGAAACCAGTATGAAGAAGAAACAATTTAAAGAGGCGTGGAGACACAGGAAATGTTTCTGTAAGGTTTACTGAGTCAAGAAAGACTGCTGCACACAGAGCTGAAATAAATAAATGAAATAATTTTATCATAATAATTATAGTAACCATCATATTAAGATTGCTTATTTAGGGTTTCTGTCTTCTTTTTTATATATATAATATATATAACTTTCAATAAATTGTTCCCTTTAATATTTTTTTTTCTCCTGGGTGTATGCATGAGACTTTGGTTTGTTCCACTGAATGTCCTGGTAGCAGCACTCTGTATCCAAGATATCGCACGGGAGCATCATCCCCTGGGTTGTTTCTATAGCAATGATGCTAATTGAGAAGGCACCCTCCCCGCCATGCTCGTCCCTTCGCTCTTCACCCGCCGCACCTATAAGCGGAGGGCATTGTGTCCTTGGGGTGGTGGTGGGGGAACGTGGGGGAGGAGTCGTGAAGAAGGTCTCCAGTTGTCTTTGGTCGGTTGTTGGTTTGGTTCGCTGTGACTGGCTGGCTGTATTTGGTGCAGCTTGTTTTTTTTATACATTCCAGTTCCTAAAGCTTCAGTCCCTGCGGTGAGTTGTCACGGGTTCATGCAGGGACTGCGTGGTCCCTTTCCAGAGTCCCTTGTGATCCAGCTTCACTCATGGTTGTTGGTGCACTCACTCACTCATTCACACACACACACAAGCACATGCACAACCGTACAAACGTTTCCTCGTCCTCCTTCTACAAACATGCATTTATTCAGTAAGACACTCACTAGAATCCTCTTGTCACTCATCCTTCCGCTCGTCCAACAGTCTCACTGGTTCCCACCAATTTAGCAGTGAGACAAATAAGTGCGTCACATGTCAACAGTCAATTATTGGTCCATATGATCCGCTGCGCAGACCACTCTATCCCTTTGTCCACTTCGCCGTTTTCCTGTCTTCTCCTTCTTGCTTTCCCTTTATCCGAAGGCTAAGCACCCACTCTCTTGTTCAGTCAGTCGTTCCCACCCTTGTTGCCTCTGTATGGTCCAGTTGTAATCCCGTACTTGACAGTGTCAAGCTGGTCCAGAACAGGAGATGTGAAGGCCTTGAGGTTTTTGTGGTGGGGGGAATAAAGGCCTTTGTCGAGCCTGGGAGTCTGGCTGCCCTTCAGGTTTCCTGTCAGTATTTCTGTCCAGTGAACGGAAGCAGACCAGGTCCAGCCATGGACTGGTAGTGCTCCAGTTGGTCCAGTAAGGGAACTAAAACTGAGAAGAATGATCAATAACTAAGGGGCTGTAGTGGCAAATTAGTAGGTGTAAAGCTAAACCCCGTGAATGATTCATCAAGTTTCTGGTCAATGTTTGTCCCAACAAAGGGAGGTGTTGAGTCATGTGTGATAGAAGTGATGACTGGGTTAGCCATTGGCAGGCTCAGGTCAAGGCTGTGGACGACAAGACAGCGGGTGCTAGCGTTAGCCACTACTAGCGGGGTCCAGTAGCACGCACCCTCTTGCCCCGCTTGCTGATGGTGGTGAAGCGGAAGGGGGTGGTGAGGTCGGGCTGCTCTCCGGGCGGGAAGCGTTTCATGAAGTGCACGTCCTGCTGGTTGGGGAGCGTGTGGGGGCCGCGGCGAGGACGCCCTCTTTTAGTGAAGCCCACGTACCAGCCCGTGTAGCGCGCTGACATCAGAGCTGTGTAGTGGTTTTCCAGAACCTTTTCCACAAAGACGCAGTCTTCGCTTCGATTACTGGCCTTCTGAGAGCGCAGAGAAACCACACACACATAGGGAGGAGAGAGAGGCTGGTCAGGAAAGTGGTCAGATTCGGTTTGCTTTTTGAGGAAACAAGTCTCAAGAAAAAGGAAGTCTCACCTTTCCTACCAGCTTGCCACGGCGGTTCATGCACAGGTAGAAATTGGTTTCTTTGCCCCGGATTCTCACCTGGCTACCAAAGGTATCAGCCTCCACTACGAGCTGGGCTTGTAAAGGGACAGACAGAGAGACAGACAGACATTAGAGCCAAAGGCAACACAGACACATAAAGCACTGTGTGTTTGTAAGGCTGTACCACAAGATTAGGATAATACAAATTTAGAGATTGTTTAATTTCCACATCTAAGTATAAACTTTTACACATTTACAACATCAATGTGTTTGACACTAATTGCTCAGATTACCAGCGACCGTTAAATCAGATTTGGCTTTTAAACCTGATGAGGCATTCACATCGAATCACTGTTTTCGGATTCATAGTTGCTATTAAATGTGTTGATAAATCCCAAACAGATGTCAATGTCTCTGGCTGGACAGATGGTTGTCAGATAAGCCCGGTCACACACATGGATGTGAGGCTGCTGACCACAAATGGACCTCGTAAAAAAGATAACAGCCAGGAGTAGACGGAGCACGGTGAGCCAAGAGGAGCGGGAGAATGGAGCGCCTGCAATACTATTGTTTTAAGGTGCATGTGTGTGCGTGTAGCTCGGTGTGTGCGTGTGTGTGTGTGTGTGTGTGTGTGTGTGTGTGTGTGTGTGTGTGTGTGTGTGTGTGTGTGTGTGTGTGTGTGTGTGCAGGTGCATACATGTTCATCCTTCCAGGCAACACTGCTCCGCCAACTATACATCTTCAGACAGCGCTAGTGCCTGTTTAAAAATAAATCCCTAAAATGGTTCCTACATGACCTTAGTCAACAAAGGGGTCAAGAGAAATCAATACCTCCCTCCCTCTTGCCCTCTTCCTCTCTCTTCCCCCAACTCTCTTTTCGTCTCCCTGCTGCTCCTTCGCTTCATGTTTATACCTTCATGCATGTGCTCCTTCTTTTCTTTATTTCTCTTTTTGCTCTTGGCTTCCCTGCAATATCTCTTTTCACAATCAGTCGGTTTAAGGTGGATTTTTTTGTGTTTTTCGAGTGGTATAAAAATCTGACGGGCCCTTGCATCTATGATCCCATCTCTGGCTTGAAGTGGTGTGAAGAGAAACATGACATGTTTGTGAATGGAACGGGATGTGCAACATGAGCTGCGCCATGTGCTGGGCCACATACAGAAACATGAACTCCAGCTGTACGGCTTGTATGTATGGCTTTCGACTGCCCATTGATTCTGTGTGTGGTTTAAGAATGGGTTAGACATCATTACAGGCGGGGAGAGGAGGGGGAGGGAGAGGGGGATGGACAGAGGGAGTGTTAGAGGATGGAGGGAGGGGAGGGAGAGGAAGCCTGCTGTTTTAAATCCAGAGGAGACAACAGGGAGGATGAGAAATCAATGGAGGGATCGATGAAGGAGATGAGTTTCTAACACTCGCTCCGACACTCTACCTGCTGGGCTTCTCCCTCTAACTCACACTTTTTTTTTTTTCACTATCACCTTTTCTTTCTCTCTTCCTTTTGCTCTCTAGTGAATCATTGAGTCAGCAGCCAGTCGATGAGGTCTTTGTACTCCCAAGACAAGCTCCACTGCCCCTCTGCCAAAGCCTGGGGAGGCATGTGTGTGTGCTTTTGTGAGTGTGCACAGTTGCATTCTGTATCCGCTCATGCATGCACTTGGTCAACCTTTAAGTCTTTGTACTTGCAGCCGTTAGATTGTGAGAGGGTGTGTGTGTGTGTGCAAGTCAGCGTCTTTCTCTGTGTGCATACACTCGCATTCGCCAAAGCGTTTCCCTGTGTTCTAGTGTGTGTGTGTGTGTGTGTGTTGTGTGTGTTTGTGTGTCTTACCATATTTGTCTCCATCTTCTCCCCTGGCGCTGATTCTGCGCCCCAGCACCTGGACATGTTTACCGCTGGTGCGGCTGTAGAGCTGGTAGACCCGGTGGTGTCGCCGGCTCATGGTGTCTCGCACCTGAGTCTGGTTCTCCACATGCACGCTGAAGTTGACTCCATCCACACCAAGTACCTGCTGATAACACACACACACACACACACACACACACACACACACACACACACACACACACACAGACACACACAGAGGTACACACAGAAGATACAGAGATTTGTTAAAAGGCTTAAAAAAAGCTCCACGTACAACTAACATAGAACTTATCTTACAATCACTCTTTGTCATGCATGTAGACTCTAACCTGTAATGGATTGCACATCACCAGCAACATCTGGATACATCTGGAAAAAGTAGAAACAGATGAGTTTAGAAATATGCAAGCAACATTGAATGCTGGACCGGTTAGGCTTGACACCATCGTTTCCATCTCTTTCTTCTCTGCCGTTTCTCTCCGCTCAACATCTCTTTTCCTTATTGGGTGATTACTCACACCGCTGGGTGTGCAGCTGGCACGGCGACTTGACATACAGACCGGCAGATGTCCAGGGATCAACAGACAGACGACACCCACAGCACTGTTTATAGTAACGCTACCAGCCTTCTGTCCAAACCCATTTTCTGACCCGTTTGTGACTTTCCACAACGCTAAAATCTGGCCTCCAAATGACCCGATTGGACTGTGGCGAAATGGCAAACATACCGAGACATCTAGAATATGTTTTGGTTTGGACATCTGAGGGAAACGGCTGGCTTATTTGGCTGCTCTCTGTATGTAGACAGCTGGGCTGGACTACAGGTGTACACTGTGCTGTGATGTGGCATTGGAGCGCGTTGGACTGCGGTTACATTTATAGATGCTATGAATAAGTGAGAACACGAGCTACCAAAATGTGCGGAACGATAATTTATGGAGGAAACAATCGTTGAGGAGTAGTCATGGTGATGTTGCAGACGGAATTAATTTGTCATGGACTGTACATGGACAAAACTTTTCTCTCTATTTTCCTAACAAACTATCTGAACACTTTGACACATTAATGGTAGAAGCAGCTGGTTACAGTAACAATTAAAATTCTTCTTACTTTAGCACATTGCTTAATTGAAGTTTAGACCTTGACCTTGGATATATCAAGTGTTATTTACAGCTTTAGTGAGGGAGTGATTGTGTTGTGCAAATTCTACTCTGGCAGTCCTTGAACTGCTCTGAATTAGTGGCTGAAGACTGGATGAAGTTCAGAACCAAGTGTGTGGGCTGAAAAGCAATTCTACACATTGTGTCTTTCCCCACCTCATCTTTTGCTATCTCATTGCATGCCTCTTCTCTCTCTCTTTCTCTGACTCGTTGTCCTCCCTCTCTCCTCTACTTTATCTCTCCCTCTCTGTCCACTCTACCTTTCTCCTATCGTTCCCTGCCTCCCATCTTCCTTTATGTTTGGGGTTAGCAGGATGACTCCTCCACACTGTCATGGGCATGCACACAGATGTGCAGGTGTGTGTGTGTGTGTGTGTGTGTGTGTGTGTGTGTGTGTGTGTGTGTGTGTGTGTGTGTGTGTGTGTGTGTGTGTGTGTGTGTGTGTGTGTGTGTGTGTGTGTGTACAGGAGGAGCAGGCAGCTGACAGCTGGGCCAAAGCAAAGACATACGCGCTGCTGAGAGAGGGAGATAGTGAGAGAGGTAGACTGAGAGGTACACAAAGGGATAGGGAGAAAGCAGGACAGAAGAAGGGGATGGTAGAATAAATAGAGGGGAGATGAAGCCAGAGAAGGCTGACGGCGAATGAAAGACATGGGAGATAAAATCTGAAAGAAGGGGCAGATGCGCAGATGTGAGACAGAGGAGAAAAAGGACTAAGGTTACATCTCGAAAGGCAGGAGGAGAAAAAGGGGCTGAATGAGAGACAGTAGTGTAACCACTGAGTGTGGTCTGGCCTGAGAAGTAGACAAAAAGATAAATAATGAGAAAGAAGAGGAAGAGAGTTCAACTCATGCACATCGTAACACATGTCACTGCCTCTTGACTCACACACACATGCACGAATGCACGCGCACACACACAAATACCATATACTCTTGTTTCCTCTCTCTTCTCCCTCATTCTCTGTTTCTTTCCCAGTGTGTTGGCCCCTGAGTCCCTCTAATAGATGCAGACATCCCGGGCATTGCAGTAAAGTGTTGGCCCTCACATTTTGCCTGCGCAGTCGAAAAAACCTGAGCGCCTGTGCATTGTGAGGACTCTCAGCTGTTAAAACACCACGGCTGCACTGCCGCCGAGGACACTGCAGGAAAAGTGCCTCAGCACTGGATTCCCCCGCTCCCACAAAAACCACAGACACTCCATATTATGCCAGCCACAGAGAGAAAAAGAGAGGAAAGAGGGGGACAGGATCGGCCGGGGGTGGGGGAGGGATGAGAATAAAAGATCGCAGGGTAAAAGTCGGGGAGAGTAAAGGAGGTATGGAGAGAGGGAAAGCCCGGTGCACCTTGGCCGGCTGCCAAAACAAGCAAGGGTCTGACATCATAAACCTGCGTCCCAGCAGATCTACCATATGGACGCTGCGGTTAGACTAGCAGGCCTCAGCACTGACGACTGGGCACCAGCATGGAGTGAGAGCGGTCGGCCTGGTGGGACTCAGCACAGAGCAGTGGTTTCAGCTGTGTGTAGCAGTGGTTAGCGTGGTAGGCCAACACTGGAGCAGTGGGCTTCGGCACAGTGCAAGACTTTCAGATGTTCAGCTGTCGGCCTCGGTGCAGACTAGCGGTTAGGCTAGTGGGCGTGTGAGTGGTATCAGCAGTAATAGGGCGTATGTTGGGGCAATGGTTAGCGATGAGGAAGACCTCGACACAGAGCTGTGGTTTTAGGAGTGGAGCAGGTTGCTGTGGCAAAAGGCCCTTGGCTTTTTTTTTTCACAGGCTAAAAACTTGCGATCAATTTTGTAAAACAGCATGTGGATGGAGTAAAGTGTCTGTGGTAAAACTGATCGGCAAGAGGGAAATGAATGGAGAGATGATTGGCTCTGGTAGACCTAAACCGAAACCAGCAGACTAAACAGTGAGGCCGCTCTCTTTAGATACTGCCAGGGGCACCATCATTCATCAGTTATTAATTCATGCTTTTTATCAGAGCAAGTATCTGTGGAAAAAGGGGTATGGGCAAGACAGGAAGACAGATGTGGGTAGTTAGGTGAGTAAGTGGAGAGACTGAGGGAGACAGACGGAGAGGGAAAGCCAGGCAGACACCAGCAGCAGCAGCACACACCCTGTCCAGGTTGTGTGAGGAATGAGAAGTATCTGGAGATGACTGCCATCTGGGAGAAGTACAGCCGACACAAAGAAAGAAAAATAAATCCCTTGGCTTTTAACAAGACACACCTCGAATGGGCAAACTCAAACCCCCGAGTCTGTATCCTCCTCCCTTAGATTTGCTCTTGGCACTTTATCATTTTCCTATCCCACTAGATAAAGCTGGTGTTATTTGCAACTTCTGAAATATTTTCAATAGGAAAAAAAAAAAAAGGCATTTTCTTTGCGATGGGAAAAGGGTCTTCTCCAGGCCAGCTTGGTCATCCCTGAAGTAAGTGCAGATGGTGATGGAGATGTTTATGGCAGGTTTTATGAGTAACATGGCCCTGACTCTGACCCAGTGACCTTGAACTGTCAGCCAATCAAAACAGGGCTTTCCATGGTATGTTTTCTATGGGGACTGATGAGGAGTGAGGTAATCGTTAGACACTGCAACCCTCCTCTCCATCATCTTCATCTCGCTCGGGCTATCATGATACAAGTTTACACAACTGATGACAGAGATAGGACCAGAGTGGATGCATGAGAATAGTGCGTGACGAGGTGATAAAAGTGACTTACAAGACGGTCAGCATGGAAAGAAGGGACCACATTGCTTCCCCCCTCCACTATGGAACTTGGCCCAGAGACAGTCTCCTCGCTCGGTCTGAGCCAGTCCGACAGTCCGGAGAGTTCCCCTGCGTGGTTCGAATCCGCTGGATGTTGGGCAGAGTCACACAGTCAGACACTCCCGTTGGCATCGGCGGCGGTGTGCCCAGGTCCCCCCGGCGTAGGTAGACGTGCGGGCGCGGGCAAACTGAGGTGTGAGGCCGGGGTGAGCGTGCCACTGTGACCGCCGGGCAACCTCTAACAGCTGTCCAGACCGGTGGAGACAGATGGGCGGGGGAGGAAAGGGGGGGGGGAGGTTAGGGGCTTTAAACGCTGCGCGTCCCCGACGAGGAGAGGAACAGGTGAAAGCGCGCTCACGCCTCACAGATAACCAACTCCAATCGACCTTGTTGACCCTCAGAGGGACGCTCGGCCCCGTGGACAGCTGCGGTACGCGCGTAATCTCCTGCGTAATCCAATTTCGTAACGTTTCAGAGCAACAGCAATCTTCTGATCTCCAACTGGAATTCTGCGGTAGGTGAGGTGATAAAAGAAAGTGGCGGAGAGTTTGTCCCGGCACAGACACGCAGGTTTAGTCCCAACAGAGCGGGGCCAGGAGCTGTTGGATGTGGGGTACCTGGGCTGGCTGATGGAGAAAACGGCGAGCTGGAGACGGGGGCTCTGCGGGCGCAGGGTAGTGCAAGGCGCCCTCTGTCATGTCTGCTCCCCCACGCTGGTTCAAAGGGTCTGTGGCTCAAGTGACACCGACCGACACTGTCCGGCACAGAGGGTGATAAGGTCCCGGGGCGGTCCAGCTCAGAGAGGTATATGGAGAGTGCTGAATGAGAATGGGAGGGGATAGTAAAGTGGAAAGAAAGACGAGGGAGGGAGGGGTGGCTGGAGAGGATGGGAACAGCTGTGACTGGGTGGCGGACTCAGCCACCCGCGACACGGCGAGGAAATGACAGCCGCACTTTGCACCTGATTTTCCGGACTTCCCCTCTCGCCTCAGCCGCTGGTTACCGCCTGGCTGCAGCAGCAGTCCTCCCTGCGCCCTCTCGACACAATACCAGCCAAAACACAGCACGATGACATCACCTCCAAAATGTTTGAAGGGGGGAAATGCAATCTGATCTTTTTATTTATTTTTTTTACACGTAGAAAGTTTAGGCAGTTTCTCTGAAGGGGAGGAAAAACACGAAAGTCTCTCCTCGTTCCGAGAAAAAAGGGGAAAAAACGAAGTCCGCTGCTCAGAAGGGGAGAAGAGTCGAGCTCGCCAGTTTCTGAAGAAATAAAAAAAAAAGTTAAAAACGGGCGCTTCTGGGAACGTGTTTACCCCAAAATCACTGTGACAGATCGAGACGCAGTCCACAGCCTGCAGCGTTCCTCTTCACCTTATATCTGCCTCCCTGTTTCATTCAGACACCATGGGGAGAAAACGCAAGAAGAAACCCAGCCGTGCGTTGTTATCCACTCCACTTGTGTTGTGCAGATCCTTCTCCGTTTCAGGAAAAAAAAAAATCCAAGGTTTGCTTCCATTAAAAGCTCCTCTTGAAGGGGGGGCTGCACAGGAGAGGCGCGTCGGCAGGCACAGACCTCACTCCAAGAAAAACCAGAACAAGATTTTAACAGACGCGGATCAATCCTCCCTCCCTCCCTCCCTCCCTCCCTCCTCGCTCCCTCCCTCCCTCCCACCCCCCTCTCTCTCTCTCTCCTCTCCCCACTCTCTCTCCCCTCACACACACGCACATGCACATGCACACTTATTGGATCAAAATGGGATTAGTCAGTCGCTATGCGATGCCGACCAAACTTACACTGCAAAAATATCCATCCTAACCAGTGTTCCGTCCTATGTGAAAAACATCTGGTAACGAGGTGAGATAATTTCACTTGTTTACAAAGAAAAACCCAACTTGTTTCTATCATTTCTCCAGAATCCAGACAATCCTTTTTTCCCCCTCTGCCTTGTTCTGTCTTGTTTCAACTAATATTTGTGTATGGAAATTCTTAAAACGAAGTAATTGGACGCAATTAGGGATGATGTCATGTTATCGGGAGGAATTCACTTGTTTCCAGAGAAAAGGATTTTAAACTGCGCGTCAGAGCAAGTCATCTCTTCAACGTGTCTCAGACCGACAGAGAAAGTGGCAAACCAACGGTACACGTCCATAAAACCCAGACACCTGCCTCAGTCAAGTGAACATCTGTCTTAAAACCAGCCAAACACTCGTTGCCCTCCGCTATCTCGCCTGAAGATAACCCCACCCCTGCGGCCTCAGTGGCCCCGCGCTCGCTCAGGGCTCAGGGCGCACAGGGCGCACGGGGGCGGAGGGCAGCGCGCTGTCTCCTGCACACCCTTCGGAGTCTCCACGCTTTCAAGTGATGTATTTTGACTCCCCGTTTCATAACTTTTGAGTTAGAACTTAAGAAGGAAAAATGAAACGGAGAATGAGAGACAGTCGGGAGGGCGGTATGTAAGCACGGACACGGATCCAAAACGAACATTTCTCAGGGATTTCGGCAGCAACGCCCGCTCTGCGCTCCCAAAAAACTCCCTCTCACCGCCGCACAACCGCAGACGGTCAGCCAAGCCAACACAACACTCCTGCCATACCTTTCATTCACACACACACACACACACACACACGCACGGGAGGAAAAAGAATAGAAGGAATGAGAGTACATTTTAGCGTGTGTGTGTGTGTGTGTGTGTGTGTGTGTGTGTGTGTGTGTGTGTGTGTGTGTGTGTGTGTGTGTGTGTGTGTGTGTGTGTGTGTGTGTGTGTGTGTGTGTGTGTGTGTGTGTGTGTGTGTGTGTGTGTGTGTAAGGGGAAGGGGAAGGGGGTGGGGGGTTTGGCCTCATACATCAGGGACAGTTATCTTGGCTCCAAATGTAGGCTTATTCTTTTCAACATTGTACTTTCAAATCAGTCGCACACGCACCGAAGCACATGCACGCCCACAGACAGACTTGTGCGACTGGACAGGGTTGAGCTGGGCTGGGTAGGGGTACTGTGGTTGAATGCCTTTCCAGTCATGCTCCATAGAAAAGCCTCTGGCTTTCTCTCCTACTACTGGCTCTCGCTCTGTCTTTGCACCTGTGTCTGTGCTTTTTTTGCCACTCACTGCACTGCTGCATGGGACACCAGGGTAAATGTTGTGGAGAGGGATTGGAACCACATTCTGGTGATAAGGTATGGGTCTGTCTGGTTCTCTTAAGCCCAGATGGAAGGGTTCAGGCCAGTGGCTGCAACAGATCTCAGTGCAATGGCAGAGTATGAACCATATAGCTCCATTCACATACTGGGCTTTTAAATTAGTAACCGATTTGTAGAAAGAAGGTTTTCCAAAAAGGATCCTGATGCTAAGAGGTTCTTACACCAATCGTAAATCCATGAGATTTATGCTACGCAAAGATCCTTCAGGGAAACAAGAGCCGGTGTATATGAACTCTGATTGAGGCTGAGGTGCCAAAAGAAAAGAAAGGACAAAGAATAAAGGTCTGTTCTCTAAAAGCCCTGCCTACAGTAAGTTACCAAACTATTCTCTTTGTCTGTCTTTTTACGAAATAACTGACTGCCTGCTGTTTCTGAAGACCTGATGATGGACAGAATGATCAGCAGGTGTTTGTGCTTGCAGAAATGCAGTATGGGATTAGATTGAACTCAATGATGCTTTGCTTTAGAAAAACATTTTTCTTTACAATACGCTCAAAATAAGATAAAAGTAAGACAAAACTGAGATAAACGGACCAGGCCGCCCACCCCCCTTTCGCTTTCTCTTTCCTTCATCACTCTTTCTCTCATACATTCTCTGTCCTCCCTATCTGTCTCTTTAATCTCCCGGCTGTTTTTTATCTGCTCCCTCTGTCCCTCCCTGTTTGCAGTCAGCATATTGATTGCCCATGTCTTTGCCTCTGCAGCTCCTGCCTATTGATCCTTTGCTAACACACACGCACACACACACACACATCCATGGAAGTCCCCTTCCCATTTCCACATACTAAAGGAACTGTCTTACTTTGATGCAGACAAAGTTTGCCGCCTTCATAATTCACAAAAACACACACGTGGATGCACTCACATGTGCACACAGCACACAAAGAGGCACACACTAGGACACATATTTTTGCATATACCCTCGATTGTGTTGAATAGACTTGGCATTGATGGACGTTATGCCTTTGTGTTCCTCTCTCGAGTCATTAAAGTGAGTGAAAGCCATGTGTGCGTGTCTGTGGGAGCGTGTGTGTGTGGATGTGTGTGCGTCTTGGGGCCTTTAAGCTGCTGTAGGTCCAGGCCCAGCAGCTTTCTCTGTGCATCCCTCTCTCTCTTTTGACTGGGCCTGCAGGCTTCTTCATCCAGGGAGCCTGGTCAATATGGCCATTCTGTCTAGCAATTAACATCGATCAGTGCTCGTCAATACCGTCAGCACCCAGACAAAGACCCAGGGTGCATTGCGTGTGCTTGCCCTTTCTCTATCACAGTCCAACAAATCCCCAAACAGCACTCTCATTATATGAGGGCATTCTGGCCTGACCCCAAGGTCACCGTGGAGGAGAGGCATGGTGTGCTGGACTCTATGTTATGGGTGACTGGAGTGGAACCTAATGCGGAACTGTGAGCCACGGGCCAGTTGTTGCCTCATGTTCTTGTGTGTGTGTGTGTGTGTGTGTAGAGGTGCGGGTGAAGAGTCAAGTGTAGATATGCTTTGGTTTGGTTTTCAAAGACAAGTTGGCAGACAGGCGATATCATCCCCATGCTGTGTGCTCCAAAGACTTCAACACTTTGAAAAACTTTGAACGGTATAAATGCAATCCATCATCCTGTTGACACACTGAGCAGATATTGGGGTTTCAGATGTGTCAAGTGCAGTGGATTGTGTTCAATTAGCTTTCTCTATAAGGTATGGGGCTGTATATGTTTGGATGGGAGGAGGGACAGCGGAGGCAGGCCTGCGGGATCTCTGGAGGGGGGGGGGAGAGAGCGGCTTGTGGCTTTGATTAATACCTGCAGACATGGGCCTTAAACCTCGCATCAGATGTCGAGATGACAGCCTAACATTGGTCTCTGGTATAGATATTCCTACTCTGTTAATCATGGGCCAAGTTTAAACTGTTCCCCAATGTGTAAATGTATGAGACACTTAATAAAGTCCCTTTGATGACAGGGGGGCCCATGCAAAGTCGAGGAATGTGTACAGTGTGCTGTGCTTTGAAATGAGAACCTGTTTGCCACTTGTCCGCGTCTGGGAGATGAGAGAATCGACAGCTGCAACTAAGCAAGAGCAGGAATTAATTAGTGGAGCAGCCATTTGTGCAACAGTGAGCTCAAGTGAAAAGTGAGATGAAGAGAAAAGCTAAATATTGTTTTTATTAGCGGCGATGTTGGTGGTGCACAGCCTGCTCCCCTCGCTCACTTAGCAAGATTAATCCTGTGAATATGAAAGTTTACTCTCCTCTGTCCCGGAATCCATTGCAGCTGTTGTCTCTATACATAGCCCAGCTGAAGCACTGGAATAACTTTACTTTGACACTTTCAAGTTGGATGGTTTGATGCTGCTTTGGACGCGTGTCAGGGTAATTATTCATGCAATCTCGCCTGTCATTGTTAGGCCAGAGCCTGGTTTTACAGAGGGAATCGTGCCCAGGTAGTCGTGTTCCTCAGGCTACACCTGCCTTCTTAGCAGCATTCATGGCACGATTTTCATTCTGGACCTGATTCAGTGGATTCAGGAGTTTGTCATTGTTGTGGATAAGAATTGCCAAAATGTCTCATAATACAAAACATCTGTGCCTTCCAGATTAACCGAGTGCATAATACTGACCTTAAATCCAGCAACACATGCAATCCAGCAGCTAGGCTGTCTCATCTTCGCCTCTGTGCCATCTGGCAAGAATGCTGCTGAAGTTTGGACGCTCCGCATTGATGAAGCGGTATATAAAAAACATAAAGACATCAAACTTGGAATGAGCCATATTTATGCACCTGGATCATATATCAATTTGATCAGGAACTCTTGACAGAACCTCGTGCAGGGGCCAACTATTCAAGAACTTCTGACCATCCCAATAACCGAGGCAGGGAAATAAACCCCAGCAGCTACAGGGAAAAACTGAGAGTTTGATCTCACATTTAGATGCAAAAAACTGCTTTACAACAGGAGTGGCACTGCATGAATGGCAGGGGCCGGTGAGTGCGCTGCGCGAGGATGTACAACGTAATTGCTTCTGACCAATGAGGTTGTACATAAATATGCAACGCCGAGGGACTGGGTGGATGTTTGTTTAATTATGGTCCTTGTGGTCGCGTGTGTTTGGTTGAGTGAGAGTGTCATGACCCTCAGTGACAGAGTGTGCACAGTTGAGTGTGTGAGGTTTGTGGCTACGGGGGAAAATGGTTACAAATATATGCAAAGATTGTGTCAACTGGGGTTTTTGCATAAAGTTGTACAAGTGTGTGCTTTATGGCTGCAGTATGCATGTGTAAGTGTTTGTGTGTGTGTGTTTGTGTGAGAGAGAGAGAGAGTCATCCTGTGCTCTCCATGCATAGTGATGTGAAATGCAGCTGTGGTTTGTGTTGGACACTGATCCGGCATGTTGTTTTTTTTCTTCCTGTTTCATGTTCAGGCGCTCAGCGATGGAATCCATGAGCATGGCAACCTTCACTCCTGTCATCTTTTCTGTTCATCTCTTCCACACCCCTCCCTTCTAGTTACCTTCCCCTCCTCTCCAGTAAGTGCCCTTTTAACTTACATCCTCCTCTCCGCTCTCCTTCGTGCCGCTCCCGCTCGCTGTGTCCATTTCTCTCGTTCTGTTATTTTCCCTCTCCCTGGCCCTTTAGCCTTGCCACCGGGCAGAGGAGGAACTGTAATGTTTATGAAACCCTTTAATGTGCTATGTAATTACCCTGGCAACACCTCCCATCATTACTCATGCCAATAAAGTACCTTTGAATTGACGTGTCAGAGTGGGAGAGTGAGAAACAGACAGAGAAAGAGAGAGGGGGGCATAGCACACAAACTTTCCATCATTCACCCCCTTCCAAGACACACACACACACACACACACACACACACACACACACACACACACACACACACACACACACACACACACAAATACCCCCCCCCTCCCCTCCCATTAATCTCTCCCCCTTTCTTGTCTTTCCTCTGTATCCGTTTATTCATCCCCGTTTTTGTCGTTTCTTTAATTCTTTCCATCTACAGCTCCTTCCTCTACCTTCTGCATCCCCTTCTCTCCGGCTCTCTGTGACTCCTGCCAGATGCCCAGGTGGTGGTCAATTACAGCGCAACTCCTTTTGCAATAACAAAAGCATTCTTAAAACTTGCTCTGCCAGGCCTATTTTGGGAAGGCTTCTCTGCATGTTGGGAACTGGGTGAATGGGCATGAAGGAGAGGGAGGGGGTTACACTCTTTACACTAAAAGAGTGTAAACAACGATGCATAAAAAGTTATGTTCGTCTATGCAAAGCATTTCCATATAATTAAAATATACTGTCGGTTCCAAAGGTCTAAGACCAATAGTCATGATACTTCAATGTTGCCTTTATTTCAGATGTAACAGTCATTTTCTATTACTAATGATGCCCCGATGATATCAGTGATATTTACATTAATTAACTTATTTGCTGTGTCCCCCTTTTGCCTAAATGTTAGCTGGCATGAACTCCACAAGTTTGTTTAAAACCTGATAACCCACGTTATCCCTGTATAATTTCCACAGAGCTTGTTGTAGTGATTTTAGATTTTCTATTATACAGTTTGCTTTCTTTGATCATTGTTGTACTGCGTCACAGAGTGCTTATCTTCGAGTGCTGCCATAAATGATCAATGGTTGAGGTCAGGTAACTCTGCAGTAAAGTCCATGACCGTCAGGACTACATCTTCTTTGCTCTTCAAGTACTTCATTCAAAGTTTTCATGTCTCGAGGTCACGCTCCTGCTGCAGATATGAATCATTCTCCACAAAGATGCAAACCAGAGTGTACGGCATGTCTCTGAAGAATGGAGTGGTATTTCTCCTTGGTCAGGGTGCAGTCAAATTCGGTGCAGGTGTCCAACTCTCGAGCAAAACATCCCCAGACTTTAATATTCCCACCAACATGTTTCACTGTCAGTTTGATACACTGCAGTATCATTCTCTCTCCTGTTCGTCTACTTACATACACCCTCCTGTTACTGCCATAAATCTCAAACTTGGAATCGGCAGTAAACAGGACTTTTTCCAGTCATCTGCTGTGAAATCCTGGTATTTCTTAGCCCACCCCAAGTGTTTGGCCATGCTTCCCCTCCTGAGAAGTGGTTTAGAAACTGCTATTCATTGTCTAAGACCACTACATAACAACTTTCCTTTGACAGTACGTTTGCTTATTGGAATTGTGCATTCTTTAATCAGTAAATTGTGTATGTGGCTAAGTCTCTTTTCCATCTCTCAAGGAGATAAGTTTGATGAATTGATTTTCTGATGTTGCTGTGCCTTTTTGGTCCACCTGATGGATACACCAGATTGGTGGAATATTAATTGTTCAATGCTCTGCCCCCTCAACAACCTTCTACCTACAATTCGCAGAGAATAACAATTCAACATGTGACACTTTCACTTAGTTCTGATGCAGGTTTTCTCACTTGCACAATGCCACGGATATGCACTGATCTGATCTGCTGGGAACTGGAGACAGCTTTATTTATAACAGGTGGCAGTTTGAGTTTCTTGAACGGGCCTCTGTTGAGTAGATCAAATCCACCTGAGTCCCATCTGATCGCATGCTTCAGTGGAAGGGATACAACTCATGGAAATCTGACCTTTTGTATGAAGGAGTTAAGTTGTTCAATGCCCCAAATTTGCTTGGATTTCAGGGCTGACCTAGAAATGGTCGGAATCCAAAGTATTTCCTCTTCATTTTACGTGACATAAATTGTGTTTTTAAATGTTCCCAAATCCTCAAGGTTTTTGATTATTTCCAGGCTTGCATGAACATATGAGACATTTTCAGTGTGGTCTCAGACTTCTTGGACCCCACTGTACTCCGAGCCTCTTACAGCAGTCCCTCCCTTTCCAGCGCACCCACCCATGCTAGTCCTCTGGTCACCATACCTCCCACTTAGACAGCTGAGGCCCTTGGCCTTATTGTGTTAGCACTTATGCTAAGTTCCCTAGCTTTCCTCTATCTCTACTGTTAATGCTCAAACCCCATTTGCAGCATTAACATTAGGCTTTTACCATAATTCCCTTTGCCCACCTTTGGTTCATCTGCTGCTGTAGCCTTAACTCCTCCTCTGCCCTGGCAAAATCCTCATTTGTAAGACAAATATTATAACAAATTAAACAGCTAAACAACGGGTGGGTGTCTGCCTGACGTCAGCCTGCATTTCATTAGCAATCGCTAGGCTAACACGTTCCATATGGAGGAGCCTGCAGGGTAGCCCCCTGCTGCCCAGCCCAGCATGGCCCAGCTCAACTTGGTTGCCACAGTTGGCCCCCACCCTCACTCTCAGTCAGCCCCCAGTTTGGACCCCATCCGGGCCCCCGCCATTATGTCATCTTTAATTTGGACTTGTCACACATCACCTGACACCTACCCCCGTCATGCTGTAACCTTTTGTCCCACTGGAGCAAAAAAGGCTCTCTCCCTCTCCTTTTCTCCCCACTTTGCCTGTTGTTTTATTCTCCCTTTTCTTCTCAATCTTTCTCTCACGCCTTTTCCCCCCTCACTCACACTCGCTCTGTTGGCTTCTGTCACTTTATCCCTTTTACTCTCTTCAGACTCTCTGTTCATGAAAACCCACCTGTCTTTCCCCTCTGCCCTTTGTTATTCAAACTTAGGTTTAAAAAATCTGTGTGTGTGTGAGAGTGAGAGAGAGAGAGAGAGAGAGAGAGAGAAGAGCACATGAAACAACCAAGACAGGAATCTGATGACACCTCTGTTCAGTCACCCATACCCCCTTTTCCCAGACCCCTGACAGATGAGCTGAATGACAGTGATGTATGGGAAGTGACAGACAGCGGGAAAGTAAAGCGTTCTGGAAAGAGCTAAATTATAGCACATGACAGGATCCTGGAGTCGGACCTGTGGGTTGGACAGAACGGCGGACTTGTGGAGTGCGTCGGGGCCCCTGTGGCTGTCTCCTGTGATGGAAATATGGAATGTGACGGATCTCTGGGATTTTATCGGAGAGGCAGAAGGGCAGTGAAGTAAAAGATGAGAGGAAACATGCAGATAAGAGAGGATTCGCAATAATGAGAAGAATATCATGTGTCCTCTCTGTGTACGTGTGCTGAGAGGATGATGTGTGTGCATGCTGTGCACTACAGGTGTGTTGTATATGTGATTTCATCTGTGTAGGTACTTGTGAGCACAGCCTGTGCGGTTGCATTTACACACTTGCCCTCTCCTGGCCTGTGTAATCATGTGTGCTTTTATGGCCTTTGCGCACTGGTGTGTGTGGGTTGCCGTGCACACCCATGTATGTTGCTGGGTGTCTCTGGTACCTGTCCCTCATCGCTGCTCTGTTCCCCCAGGTCTCTGCTGTTGGCTTCACTCTCCTCTCCTGTTCTACTGCGATGCTGTATGCTCTGCTTTATCCCTATTCTACCTTATTCTATTCTACTCTATTCTGCTGCACAAAGGATGACAAACTAGTGCAGTTGTAAAGAGCTAAAGTACATATACAGTAGTATATTTTATGATACAGATAATACTTTTAGGTTTGACTGGTTTAAAGCTCATTGTGGCATTGTTGGATGATTGCACATTGCAGTCACAATAAATCCTCGAGCTTTGAAAGCTCTATTTTTACATCTTGCAAGTCATAACTCCTTTCGCTTCACAAAATGAATGAATCAAGTAGTGACAGCTGGTGGACGAGCATTTGGTTAAATGATTATCTTCATCATTCAGCTCAGTGTATTCAGCTTGCTTGAAGGAAAATGTTTTTTATTATGGAGTAACTATTTTGGACTCTAACGGTCTGGTGAGTTCTGCGCTCATTGACGTGAAAGGAAAATTCAGAGACTATAAAGACCCAATTGACTACATGTGCTATTGAATAAAACACTGAAAATGCAAAAGAACAGATAAATCCATGTTAAATACTGCACATATCAAACTGTAACACCGATAATTCACTTATCTGCAGATATAAATGTTAACGAAAGGAAAGTGAATGAACGAGAAATTATATATATGCAAATGGTTTCACAGAGATTAGTCAGAGGCAATAAAATGATGACATTTAAAGGATGATGTGTTCTTCAGAGTCCCCTGAAGGTCTCACGCCAACTGAGACCCCCGCCGAGGATTTGTGTTAGATATGTTTGACAGTGCTCTCTGCTTTTGTAATCAAAACCCCAAATGAGGATTTACGGAGTGGTGCTCGTCCCTAGAGTTCAGAGACTTCATGTGTGCTCACCTTTGTCGGTCAGTTACATTTCCAGTTTTACTTTTGTCAATTAGTGGATCTGCTGGATCCGGACTTTTCTCTTTAAAATCTAAAAAATAAAAATAAATGAAATTAAACACTGTAAATGTAACATTATATTATTTAGTAATATTTAAAGTCAGGATGACATTCTTTGGCTGAACTAGTAGATCAAGTGAAGCATGTATTTTATACAGTTTCTTAATCTGCATGACAGACAATGTTTTCAATTCAGCATTAAAGTTCAACTGTAGAATAAAAATGAAAACAAATGACAGCTGAAGAGTGAAACCAGAAAACGTCCACACCGTGAGATACAAACTAGCAGGTGGACCTTTATTATTAAAACTGCATTTGTTTGATCTACAGCAGAATCTGTTGACTTTTCAGATCATCTCCAGCTGCAGCAAAGAGTTTCCAGCATTCAATGACACAGACTCTGGGCACGTGTAAGAAACCACATTCAGGAGTAGTGTCTTCTGTGAGGAAAATCTCAACATCTATCATCACATCAGGTGCTCGAGTAGAAGTTCTTCAACTTTGTTTTGATTCTGCAGTGAAACTGAGACGTAAACTGTGTCGACACGCTGGAGTCGGCGCACTTCAGCTCTGTTTTCAACCAATAACTGTCACATTATGTGAGCTCTACTTTCAGCGCACAGCTAAAATCACAATGCTTGCACATTCAAAGTAGTGAGGTTGGCTTATAAAATGACAGTGGTGCAGTGGTAAATACCAGAGTGACAAGATCAGACATTTGTTTAGTGAGTTTGGAGTGTCTGGTTGCGGAGTACGCTCAGTAGCAGTGTGTGTTTAGTGGCTGTGTCATACGTGTGTGTGTGTGTGTTGGAAAGCATGGTTTCTTATGTATGTGTGTGTAAACCATGTCAGTGGCTTGTGCGTCCAGTAGCATGGTGTGTGTGTGTGTGTGTGTGTATGTGTGTTTATGTGTGTGTATTGGCTCTCTGTGGGGTTGTCGGTTGCTCATGCTGTTTGGAAGTTTATGATCAGTATTTTCCGGCTTGCAGGACTTAGCGTGTGAAAATCCATTCACACCCAACACAAACACACACACACGTACACATGTACACACACACACACACACACACATGGACTAATGGTGTGGATCTTGATGATGTTCCATGGTGTGTCCGTTACTGTAGGGCAGTCTTGGTAGCGGTGCGATGTGGGGGGAGTCAGGGTGTGTGTATGTGTGTAGCTTTGTGTGTTTGTGAGTGCAGCTGCATGTCGGTGTGTGTGGAATGAGTGTAAAAGACATCAGACACCACCGTTAATGGACTTAATCAATGACAGATGAAATTCTTGTTGTTTTTCTCACAGCAGCACTGTCTGCTCCAATAGAAACAAGGCACAGAATGTGCAGAGAGACTGATGGGGACGACTGAGGTTGGAAATCTCACTTACGTTCTCAGCCACCATACACACACACAGACACACACACTCTTAAACGCAGCGAGGAAAGGTTCTACATTGGCATGAACCTGCTCGCATTTCGTTCTGCCACAGAGTTTACGAATTGCATGAAATATGCATTTTACAAATAAACTATGCATACATTGGTGTATGACTCCACACATACATCCACACACACATACACACACACACTTGCCAAAGTCCTTTCTGTGCTCCAGCTGGGGACCCAGCTGCAGTGATGTCATTGCTTACTGCCACTTTGCTGATTGTGACTCTTATTGAAAGCAGAGCACTTTGATTCAGCTTCAAGAGCGGTCACCGTGCACAGATGTGCGCATGCATACACACAACAGAGAAATACTAAAATAGATTGCACGCATTATACACGTGCCCCCACACAAGGTTCATATCATCAGCATATTTGGAGTGAGGGCACACACACATATTGACACACAAAGTGCCTTTAGGTGGATCATGGCGGTCACAGCACTTTTCCAAAGTAGACAAACAGATTGAATACTCAGGAGATGAGATGGAAAGCAGGATGAGAGGGGAGGAAAAGTGAGAAGGCTGTGCCCCTGAAGACCTGATCCCGAAAGAGCGAGAGAACGAGAAAGAGAGAGGAAGAGAGGTGGGGAGGCAGCACTGACAGTTTGCTTTGAGAGCAGAGATAACAAAGATGAAGTTACGCAATGAGGGAATGTCTCCTTTGCCCAAGCTATCCCCAAATACATCCATCTCCCTCACACGTGTTAGTTTATGCGCACAAACACCTACCGCACAGCACGCTGACAGACACACACTCATAACTGTGTGCAGATTGAGGCACAGACACACACACACACACACACACACACACACACACACACACAAACTAGTCTTTGCCAGTACTTTTTTTTTTAACTATCAAGATCTGATATAAAACATCATTCTCCTCTTAACCTCCCCAGCAGACACACATGCACACACTGACAAAATCAGTTACAAGGTTCTGTGAAAGTCCTGCCAGTGAAAAAGCTGCAAACATATGAGAACAGGCCCGAGCAGTTTCCCCATATTATGGTCCATCTGGACTCGTCCCAGCACCCCCCGCACCCCCGCACCCCCGCACCCGCCCACCCGCCCACCTTCTCCCTCCGCGCTGGCCTTCGCTCGGTGTCCTCGCTGCCAGTGGCACGGTCTCAAGTCCTCAACCCGGCATCACCTCCTCCACCAGCCCCCCAAGACCTTTTCTACCCCATTCATGTCCCCAGACCTTATTCGTTTTTTGCCTCTCCCTAAACCTTTTTGCCTTGTCCCCCCCGCACCTCTCCCCTCTGCCCCCCCCTTCTCCCCCTCACCTCCCCTCCTCTCTCCTCTGCCTTGTATACACTCGTCTGTTGGCATGTCCTCTGTCTTTCCAGCCTTTGAAGGCTTTTCAGGCTGCTAATAAAAGACAGGTCCCCACCACAACAAAAGGGCTCAGCGCTGCCTTTGAATAAACAGTTTATTTCGCTTTTTTTTTCTTCTTCTTCCCCATCATACACCCCCATCCCTCCTTCCCCTACATCCTACCCCACCCCTGTGTATGTGTGTGTGTGTGTGTGTTTTCAGTCTTGGCTAAGGGGGAAATATGTGCACTTGCTATGTTTTTTTTCCATGTGATCACAATGCTCTGGAACAGATTAACAGAAGACGAGGGAGGGAGAAAGAGGGATGAAAAAGAGCAGAAGAGGGAACAGAAAACGAGAAAGCAGGTAACTGTGGCAACCTTGGCCTTCAGAGTAGACAGGCGTTCTGCATGTGTTTGTTTCTGCATGTGTTCGTCTGTCAGTTCTTCAGTCAATCTGGCTCTCTGTATCTCCGTGCTGACTCGGACCATATGGCTCGAGGGGGCATGGGACACATGCACATGCTCGACTCCCGCCTCGGCATCTTATCTCCGGAGCTCTGCAGCACACTCCTACAGGCACCTGTAGTCTGCACTCTGAGGTAAACTCCCCAAACCACATTAGTCCTGTGTACACTGGCAACACCTTGCTTTCCCCAAGGGGATTCAAATAAACATCTAGTTGAAAAGAGACCTGTTTTGTTGGATAAACTGGAACAACTCGGCTTTGAATCTGAGCGTAATCCACCGCTTCCAGGGGAATCACGTCAAAGTTTAGCTGACAATTTGTCCTGTTTACATGTGTAGAAATATTTCTCTGGCTTGAAACGACTTGTAAGGCATATTTGAAAAGGCGTATTTTCCCCCAAATGTTAATAAGTTCTCAGTTTGCTGGAACTGGACCCAGTGTGGCCCTGGTAGCTGGAAAGACACTCTGCTACTGAATGGAGCCCCAACAGTCGGGCCAGGAGCCGGCTGGGCAGGGCAGCGCGCTCCCTCCAGCAGATCTGGACAAACATAAATATGGCTCCAAATATTTGAAATGCTTGAGGTGAACCTTAATTCGTCTCATCAGACACTTACACAACTTCAGCGCAGACGAGAATCTCAGTGAAAGATACGTTTATTAAGCACTTGTAACGTGTGTTTTCAAGTGCTCGGAGTGAATTCAGCGACTTTCTTTGCCCGGGTTTGTTTCCCTGCTCGTTTCAGCCCAACCCACACAAGCCACAGCCAGACTGTAACACAACCAACCGCTGCACTGGACCAAACCACAGCTCGCTACTTGACATCCACGAGCAAACTCTCTCCCTCTCCGTCAACTTGTAGCTCTTTCTGCCTCATTCTTCTCTTGCTCGTCCAACATGCCTCTCTCTGTCCTCTTGTGTTGTTTGCCTACCTTTTGCCTTCCTACCCCGTCCTTAGTTTTGCTTTTTGCCTCTTGGAGTATTTTCTGGTACTGGCAGGCGATGTTGCCGCAGAGCTCAAAGTAAATAAATGGTCATTTTTCGGCCTCTTTCTCTTGGAAGAAGAACAACAGCGAGAGGAGCATGTGTGTAAAGGTTTGTGTTAAGTGTGTTAGAACGCGTGTGTGTTTATGCGTCAGTGTGTACATATTTGTGTATATATGTATGTCTGTGTGTGTTTGAGGCAGCAAACCACAGGCTTATTGGAGCTATTAGAGAGCTGGCTGAGCAGCACAGCATAGCAGCACCAGATGGGCAACTAGACGTAGACACATTGCATGTAGATTCACACTGCACACATAAAACAGACACACACACTCACACACTACGTACACGGACACATGGTGCCCATTAATACTGACAGATTGACAGAAGAAATATTAATACATACAATACACACATGTGCATAAACAGACTTTGAAAACTATGCAAACAAATTGAGTACACACACCTACACTTGTGCACAGCTGCCACACACAGCTGCCACACACTCTGGAGCCTCCCGATGAATGATGGACAGAGTGAGAGTGAGGACGGGTGACACCAGAGAGCATCTCTTCATCTCTGTCACGCGGCTAATCCCTCTCTCCTCTCGTCCATTACGTCACTTTGCCTCTCGCCAGGCAAATACCCCCCCCCAACCCCAATCGCCCCAAAACCCTCATCCCGCGACCGTGCGTCAGACGCTTACACTTTCCCTTCTCTGTTTACCTCCTTTCCTCCTCAACATCTATTTCTTTCTCTTTTTCCTGTCCTCCTCCTTCCTTCCCCTCGTCATTGTTTTGTTCTGATTTTGTGGAAATGTGGTTTATGTTTTAAATTTGTTTTTTCTGACATTGGCTAGACCGTCTGTGTTGTATCATGTGCAGTGATGAAGTATTCAGCTTCTTAACTTCAAAACATCAAACTGTAAAATACTCAATTCCGTAAAAATTGCACCTAGATAATAAAGGACATAGTTACTGACTAAACATTAACTTAATTAAGCCCTGCAAAAATGGGCCCTTTGGAGTGTACTGTTAAATATATGCTGTTGGATGATTATTAAGCAGCTTTTTGATGCTGGTTGAGGTATTCAGATGTATCCTACAAACATTTAGGTTGTTGAATCTACAACAAAACTACCTATTTTGTAAGGAAATTGCAAATCGTAAGTTTAAAACTTAACATGCAAAGTAATAAAGTAAATAGAGATTTTAAATAAATGCAGAGCGAGGAACAATTTCCTTTGAAGGAGCAGTGCAGTGGAAGTAAGATGCAGGAAATTACTAGTTTTAACTAGTACTTGAGTAATGCAACCTCACACACGGACCTGCACATACACATTCATATCCACAGACACATTATGTGCGAATAAAGATCCTGGCATTGAGCCTGAAACAAAACCTTTACTCGTGTCTTTGTTCTCCTCAACATTCTTCTGCCTTGAATGGTGAATAGACATTTTCAAGTCTCAACATTACAAGTCACTACAAGACACATTTTCCCATTCACACTCACATTCATACAATACGTCTTTATTTAGCCTCCTCTATCATTCACACATCCCACCCACACACTAATGACACAGCCACCGGGGGTTGATTTGACATGCAGACTGGAGGAGCGCCGGGGAATGAACCAGTGAGTGTCCCATTATTGGACGACCTGCTCTACCTCCACAGCTGGCCATCCTCTCAGCTCCATCACTTGTACCACTTCCAGTTTTATACTGCTTGTGTGTTTTATTACAACCTGTGCTCCCCTTGTTTTCAATGTCCAGCACTGCTGCCAAGATCAGACTTCTAAGAATATGTAATTTATACCCTTCACATCTGCACTTTACACCTTGCTTAGTATTGGGGATTACCTGTCCAAAAAGGTCTCTTTGAAGCCCACAAAACATTACAGCTCACACTTAATTTCTTCCCAGAAGTCACAGCAGCATGTCTAGAATTTCTTACTTTCCCTGCAATGTTCCCTTTGCATCTCCCTCTCGGCCAGAAGAAATTTACTACAAGCTCGCAGCGTTACCCTTCTCCCATTTGTCATCCATCAGGCCCGGAGAAGTTATTGGAACGTTGCAGCCATGCTTCCCGTGGCGTGGATGCGGCCGGCAGGCACGTTCTTGGGGTTGCAGTAAAACAAGCGTCTAATGACACCCCCTGTAACCACAGCAAAAAGGGGAGGGGGTGGGGGGCACGTGTCACTTGCGCTAACCCAGGAAATGCTTTGGTAGGCCACAGGGTAATTGGGACTGTCCCATGTAATTTGGGCGGAGAGGCAGGCATGTTTGGCCTGCACTCCTGCACTTGTCTCTCCTTGGCTGTTGGTCAACCACACAGCACCACAGAAAACGACAAAGGGATGGAAGGAGGGGGAGAGGGAGGGAGGGAGGAGAGCTAAAGGAGATAGGGTACTGAAAAGCGATAAGGCTGAAGTTGAGGAAAACGGGAAAACGAGTGGAATACTGAGAGGCTGAATGGAAAGAAATGGGTGAATAGAAAGCAGAGAGGGAAACCATGGAGATTGACAGAGCGGATTAGCAATGTGTGTGTGTGTGTGTGTGTGTGTGTGTGTGTGTGTGTGTGTGTGTGTGTGTGTGTGTGTGTGTGTGTCTGTGTGTCTGTGTGTCTGTGTGTCTGTGTGTGTCTGCGCGTGTGTTCAAAGGAGTGTCGGGAGAAAGTTTAAGTGTGGTGTGTGTATGGAGGGCATTATTTTTCCCCACGCAGGTTCTCCTACGCTGAGGCAGATGGAAAATAGGAAAGGGGAGCAGGGGGAAATTCAGCTTAGTCAGGTCTTCTGCTCCAGCCGTGTACGCATCACAGTGTGTGTGTGTGTGTGTGTGTGTTTGCTCTGTCTGTCAGGTCCTCTTCACAGGCAGCGCTCACTTTAAGTGGGACAGACAGCTCGAAGACTAAAGAGTTCTCTGTGTGCTTGGCCTGAAACCACAGGTGTGTGTTTGTGTGCGCACACTTGCATCTACTGAAGGTTGTGTGCGTGTGTGTGTGTATACATCTCTTTGTGTACATATTTCTGTTTTGGTGCAGGGTTCAATGTGGTGGTCGTGCATCTTTGTGTGTGCATGTGTGTGCTAGTAAGTGTAGTGTGTATTGTGTATGTTTCTAGTTATTAGGTGTTTCAGGTGTGTGCTTGTGTAACTGTGTGCATGCTCATGTGTTAAAGTTAAACCTTACCAAACACTTAACTGTGCACTGGCGTGTGTGTAATGTCTCTCTTTGGGTTTGCTGTGGCGACTTTGTCATACCTGTCTGTGTCTGCAGATTTTTTCGTATTAGTGGAATTAGACGGCCTGTTCCACATGTTGTCTGCGTGTGTGTGTTCTGTCTCCATATATGTCTGTGTTTTCTTGACTCGCCTGTGTGTGTTTGCGTGCACGGACAGAAATATGTCTGCTTAGGTTTATATGTGTGTGAGTGTGCATATATAAATGTGCAAGAATGTGTGTGTATGTGTGTTGCAGGCTCTGGGCTCTGGGGTCACCGGCAGGTCCTCATCTCCTCAGACCAGACCAGACGATGAGGAGGGGAGCGGCTCGGTGCGGTGTGCAGCGCTGTGCTGTGTAGCAGTCTCCAATCTGGGACATGGCCTTGGGCTGCGACTAAATGAAAAATGAAACAGAGCAGCAGCAGGGCCTTAAATGTTTGTAAATCGGAGACTGACTAAACCGTGCTAAACACAAAAACACACACGGAGCAGACTCCAAACAGATCTCCCACAGAACAGTACCCCCTGACCTGCTTTCCTGGCCTGGCTCTGGCCCCGCTCCAAACGGAGTCAGGTACACACCAAGGGCGATTCTTCCAACAGTGACCGGTCTTGGGTTTATTTTCCTTTTAACTTTTGCTTTCATGATTAATCAGAGTGACGTTTTTCTCGACCAGGATTCATGACCGCAATTGAATGCATTTTTAACTTCAATAAACAAAATATTTAGCAAGTGTTGTTGTTCTTCTCCCTGGATTCTTGCGTAACAGTAATATGTTTAACAAAGCACAGATGCTGCATCAGCCTGGAGACATAGGTCTGCATTACAGAGGGAGAAAGAGAGGAAGACAGACTTGTTAAGAATGTCCCTACATTCGGTTCAGCCACTGCAAACACATCATCATCCTGCCAGCCAGAGCCGAAGGCCAGCCAAGCCCAAGACACACTGACCTTTCTCTGGACGCCGCTGACCTATTAAGTTGATATCATGTTTTCTTTGTGACATTTAGGCTCTGCTCTTCAGGCTCTGGGGGGGGGGGGGGGGGGGGTTGAGGGCAACAGAGGAATAAGCTTAAGTAAAAACACAGAGGAGGCAGGGAGGAGGAGGTGTAAAATGTGATGGAACAGGAGGGGAGAGACAAAATGGGAGAGATATACAGAGTGAGAGGGGAAGTGGGGGGTGAGTTGAGGGGGAGAGAGGGTCCTGCCATAAACAGAGGGAGTGCGAGGTACACTTCACACTGGAGACCAATAGAATTTTAAGCCTTTTGTGCAGCAGTTGAGGTTACGAGTTGTTTCAATTCAGGAAGGACTCTCCAAGCCAAAACAGTTCCAGTATCCCTGCACCAGCGCAGCAGACAACGCCAAAGTGCAGCACAGCTGGGAAAGTCCATTCTGACTCATTTGTGGATTCCATCTACAGATGGAGAAATTCTGCTGCAGTGTAAATAAGACTGGAATAGTGAAATATAACACCATCCTCTCATCCATTTTGATGGGTAGCCTGACTACCAGTAGCCTCTGGCTGAACGTCAGTCATGTGTTACCCCCATGGTAGGACTGACGTTTGAAAAGGGTTTCCCCGACTCTCTAATCCTTCATAACAACAATAACATCAGCGAAATAAGCAGAGAGATGGAGGCAATTAACTCAATTATGTTTTGGGGTTTATTCATATTTTTCCTGGTGGCCGTCGGCGGAAGAATCCTCTTACCACGTTTCAACACTTATAAAGTTTCTCTACAATGATTTATGTGAATGAAAAGGAAAGGCCATGTTTTAGTTTTGCTTTCATTCATTCCATTGTGTTTCGGAAAGATACAACACAGGCTGGAGCTGCAGGAAAAAAAGAGAGAAAACATCAGTAATGGGCTACATATATAATATAAACTGCAGACAACACTCTGTCACCCATGTGTATCCCCCTCCATCCCTCCATCCCTCCATCCCTCCATCCAGTCTGTGTAGTCGACACCCTTCCTTGACTCCTTGACTCCTCTCTTTGCGCTCTCCTCCCTCCCTCCTGCTCCCTCGTCCTCTGTCCTCTCCCTCTTTCATCTCAGGCCAGACATGCCCAACTGTAGCCAATTAGCACCCCCCCCCCTCCCCCCACCCACCCCTTTTCCTTCGTTTCTGCCCCCTCTTCTCTCCTCTCTCTGTTTGTTGTGTAAATTAGATTTGGGGGCTCTAGACAGATTTTGTACTGTTTAAGCTCTCTCTTTCTTCTGCGCTCTCTCTCTCTTAACATGAATAAACCTGTTGGCAATTAAACATTTATGGAACTGGCATGCCCCCATTTATCCCATCCCACTCTCTCTCACTCTTGCTCTCTCTTTTTATCCATTCACCTCTAACCTGCTTTTATCCCTCGCTGTCACTCTCGCTGAAGCTCACATTGCTCACCTCTCAACACCTGTTGCACAGGTTGTCCCATCCCTGCTTTTATCCATCCCCATCTCTCTCGCTCTCCCTCCGTGTATGTGTGTGTGCATGTCTCTCTCTCTCCCTGAGTGGAATAGGGGAATGATTAGTGAGAACACATTCAGATTTTCCTTCCATGTGTCGTGCCAGTGAAACGCCCGTGTGCCCGCAGCATTTGGGACAGCTGTGCCAGGGAAGAAGTGGTGTTGGGCTGTGTGTATTTGTGTGTGTGGGCACGCATGAGAGAGTGTGTGGATAAGAAAGACCAGGGTTAAAAAGCAACAGAGCATGATACAATAAGCAGCACTTGCATAATATAAATGAGGAGCTGTCTAACTGGTTGTACAATGTGTGTGGTAGCTGAGTGCGTGTGCACGTATGTTGGGCGCTGCAGTGGCGTTTGCAGCGGTGGGTGTGCACATGCTTTCACAGCACAGATGTTTGTGTACCACTCGTGGTTTATCAAGGTGTGTGCAGATGCATGTGGATGTGTGTAGGCTGTGTGTTTTCAGTCGTGGGAACTCTAATTCTGCTCTCGCAGCCCAGATGTGCTGCATGGTGCTATGAAACCTGACCCCCCCCCCCCCTCACCAACAGCAGCCCCCTCTCCTCCCTTGTCCTCCAAACCCGCCCAGAACTCTGCGTTAAGACACATGTGGAAACAATTCAGTCAATGCCCTGAGCAGGGTAGCCCTCACACACACAAACAGACGTATACACACTCAAGATACACGCACACAAGATACACACACAATTCACACTCGCCCCTCTCATATACCATGTGCGGACATACACACGCCCTGCGTACGCTCACATGTTACTCTCATCTGTCCTCTGTTGAGGTGCTCATTGCATGGCATTTGACAGTGTGTTAACTCTACTGTGATCCTAAACTGCTATCAGGTTGTCTACACTCAATCAGTAAGTCATGTGTATCCCCAGGATAGCTCAGGGTTTATGGAGGAGGTGAGCAGGAGGCTACACTTTCAGAACAATATGTGCAGAGGGGAGAGTGTAGATTTTTTGGGGATGTTGTAACAATATGATACAAGCTACTTGTGCTGTAGCAGCTTCTGATGTCATATCGCTGTGTACGTGATGCCAGTGCGTGACAGGAGATGCGATGTGAAACAAAAGTCTGAGAGAGGTTTTACACTTTAAAGACGTATAGTTAAATCATAGTCAAATAATCAATTGTAGGTTTATTTTGTAAGTTTGTTTATTTGTTCTGTTAATCAACCAATTTTTTAACCTGTCCGTCACATTTCTCTTTCTCCAAATGATCCCAATAGAAACTTGAATTATACTAATATATATACTTATACTTATACAAATTTCACTGTATGTTAGACTGTAGCCTTGTTTATTTTGCCTTTGACTTTATATCTGCATGAATGTAGCAGTTTTCACTATTAATGCTCTGCTCATATCTTTTAAGGAGCCCTTAACTCGTCATTTGGTTTAGGTTCAGCAATAATTACCAAATACATTTCCCTGAAGCAATGAATTTATCATTTATGATCATCAAACCTGACTTGAACATGAACTATTGTCTGTGTGTTTTTATCAAAATACCCAGAGGAACTTGTGAATCCGGTGATGTAATGTCAGAAAATGATGTTCCATGATATCATTCCATTTCTGAGAATAACAGTTTTTATTACTTATTATTTTAAGTATGCTTCTATATTCAGTGACACTCACAGGCTTATCTTGTCTTGATTTGATAAAACCTTAGATAAAAGGGACTGCCCCTCAAGGCCTTTTTGCCAAAGAGTAGGGAGCGTGTGGTGTCTAAAATGAATAATGTTTTGAAAGTGTAAATTCTGAGTCTGGACACAAACCGCTGACTACAAAATAAAAACTGAAAGTGCACCAGAAAACTAACAACAACTGTAATGTGACAAGCATCGCAGTGCTTTGTTCCGCTCACCTGCAGTAAACGCTCATATGGAATTTTTAAAGTGACTGTCAAAGAGTGAGAAAGTGTGTGTGTCGGGTCAGGGGAGAGCAGAGACCGGGTTGTTTTTGATATAGCCAAAGTGCAGAAACAAGCCCATTTCTGTAATTCAATATTTCACTGCCTTCACATCTGGAGCTACATGTAAAACTGGAAAATAGAGGGGTGGGATATAAGACTGACATGGAGAGAGGGAGGAAGAAAGAAGGAGAGAAAAATACACCCTCTTCTCCTGCGCACACATTCATAGTCTGCACTCGCTCGCTACACTCACAGTATGACTGCATGCTCGTCTGTGTACACACACTTTTTACGGTAACACAGGATGCATACTTGCTGCATGCACATATACTTCTTGTCTTTCGTTTTCTTTCTCCCTCTCAATCAGTCTCCCTTCTTTTTTCTTTTTTTTTTCAGACACACACACACCACTCTGGGTTGACTGGTGTTGTAAGTTGGCGTGAGCGTGTAGGTGATCTGGGTGTGATTACCGCTTGGCTCTCCGACAGCTCTGATGATGACATTCAGTGCTTTGAGCTCCTCTGGCCTGGGCCCGCTCCAAACACAACCAGGCAGTACATTCTCTCTACCTCGCAACCATGCATACATGTGGCCTAGATACTACAGAAACACATACACACTCCCCGGATTGTACCTCATGTTCAGCTGCACACTGGGGTTCTGGTGCGAGGGGTGCGAGATTCAGAGACAACAAAAAAGCAAGTTGTGTCAAATGATCGCTAAGAACATGGAGGTTTAATTGCCCCAATCATTTTACCTTCTCTTTCTTACACTGACTCTATATATTCACATCACTATTATCATATTTAAAGCTTTTTCAGCCCACGTGTACGTACAACCTGCTTTGGAGTCTGCTCCTCAGATCACTTCGATCTGTCTATGTTGTCGCCGCCTCTCTCTGTATTCCATTTGCTCCAAGTGTCTGTTTGCCTCATTTAAATGCCAAGCTTAGAAAGCAGCTGTGTGTTGGATCGTTGCTATCAAGACAGAGTCAACATATGTACACACACACACACACACACACACACACACACACACAGGCGCACCATTCTCTCAGTTGTGGGGCTTCATGCCCAGATTGTGTTAATCCTCGCTGTCCTCCACACATTTCTCTAAACCCATCAACGTCAATGCAGCTTTGATGAAGAAACACACACACACGCACTCGCACACACACCCACAGACACACACACACACACACACACACACACACACACACACACACACACACACACACACACACCCACTTACAACTCTCCATCATTATCATTGTTTTAGCTGGAGAAGAGTCAGCGCTTTTGTTTGTAATTACAGGGGTTTGAGGAGAAAGGGAACACTTCTCAAGAAGAGAGAGGAGGATGGATGGAACAGGAGAAAAAAGGAGTAGGTCAGAGAAAAAACACACCAGCATGTCTGTGACATATTAGTCACATTTTACCGTAATTGTTGTTCGACCTCATCCCACACTTGTAAAAAGAAGAAAAAAGAAATAGTTTGGGAATGTGCTTTACTGTGGATGGCTTCCAAGGTTTTGTCTGGTGTGTTCTGTACAAAGGGCAAAAGGAGCTTTGTGGTTGGCTGGTATGGCTTTAAAAACATTACAGCAATGGGTAGAGGCCTGTTCCGCTTCCTAAGCCCGGGGCTTCAGTCAGGATTGACCCCATCAAAGCAAAATAGATTGTGCCATTTGTAGAGGTTCTAAAGAGTCTTCAGCTGCAGTCATTCCGTTTCCCTAAAATCAAAACGAATCCCTCGGTGCAAAACCCAAGATAAAGGAAACATAAAACTGACTTGGTTTCCTTCCTTCTGGACGTGTGGTGATAAGCCAACCCGAAGATCTTTGAGAGAAAAACCAATTGATTGATGGACTGATTGATTTTGACTTTTCAACGGACCCATCGATTCAATATCAGAAAGAGCAAAGCCTGTTTGTCAGAAGCACACGCTTGTTTGACTGAGGCAGAGAAATGCTCCAAAACAACACCGCTGAGTGATGACAGGCACGTGGCACATGGCAACATGCACACAGCTTGCTGCGATCCCTCAGGGTTCATAAAACACAAGCCTCCTTACAGCCTGCGCCCCCACTGTGACAAGCAAGCCGAGGTCACAGTTCGGGGATAAGGGTCGCTGTGAGTAGAATCAGAGGACGAAGCAGACTTACTGTCGTAAACAATACTTCTTCTGGTCATTAACCCTTTTATCTTGAATTTCTGTGCCGTGGATATATTGTCCTGGCAGTTGTTTGGATCTGCTTAGCTCGTCTATCTCTTTCATCCCTTGTTTTCTTGGACAGTTCACGCACACTCCTACGTGAGCTTCATCACACATATTTCATGCAGCATCTTGGAAAGGAGCACCGCTGTGGTTTGTTGTGCGCAGGCACATTTCTAGTGGAAGAAGCTCAACACAAAAACAGTGCAACTCACTACAGGAAACATATGAACCCCACACTCGGACATATTCCCCACATATAACTGCTTTCAAAACCTGCAGCACTTAGGGAGGTGTGTGTGACCCATGTACGTCCTCTCCTGACTCCCAGTGTTGCCCAACAGGGAGTGTTTGTGTGGTATCCATGGGCAACGGCGAGAGAGGGTGGGGGAGGCTGATGTAGAGAGGCAGGGCTGCAGCCACACTTTCTGCACTGGTTTGTTTGCATGTCTGATTGCTGTATGTGTGTGTGTGTGTGTGCCTGCAGATCATGCAGGTGGGCTTATGCACGATGTCATTGTCGGACTATGTTTGTGTATGGCTGCGTGTGCATGTGCACTTGTGCATGCATGTGTGTGCCTCGGCAGCGTGTGGAAAGTGTTGTTGTCTACTGGCTAACTGTTACTGACAAGCACACACCGACTACTGGAGTCAAAAAGTTAAACGTACTCTATGCTCTTTTCTCTCCCTGGAGGCTCCCTCTTTCTGCCTCTCTAACTTTCTCTCCTCCCATTTTTATTTTCTATATTTTTCTCTCTGTCATACTCTCCTGCTTTTTCTCTCTCCCTGACGATTTCTTTCTTTTGCCCCCTCCCTCCCTCCATCTCTGATGATTTTAGCAGAGGTGTGACTCATTGGGCATCGAGCCACAATGTCAGGTAGTGAGGGGAGGGCGGGAATGAGGTGGGGAGAAAGAGAGAGGGAGAAAGAGAGGGAGAAAGAGAGAATGAGAGGGGGAAGGAGAGTTGTTTTAAAAGTGGTGAGGTGTAGCACAGGGGTTGGGGGGTGGGGAGGGGGGGGGGGTCTGAGATATGCAAAATGGAGTGGAACGTGCAAGAAGGAAAGAGTGAGGGTGAAAGAGGGAGACTGGGGAGAGGGAGGGGTGTACAGTCAGCACAAGGAAAACATAAAAAAGGAGGGAAATGAATAATTTCTGCAAACGGTTTCCGTCACGATTGAGTTTTTTTCCCCTCCTTGCATGTTTTCACGACTGCTGCTCGTGTTTTGGCCATGCAGCGCTGACCAATGTGTTTATGTGCAAACCTGTTCACGGGCAGGCCTCCATTCATGACTTTTTATGCCTTAAAGTAGCTAATTACCGAGAGGGTCATTAATATACGCCCGGTTCCCAATAAAAAAAAAAAAGGCCTGGAGGAAATGGAGGAGGAAGGAGGGATGGTGTGGGAGAAGGGTGTAGGGGAAGAAAGGGCCTGAAAAGAGGGGAAGTGGAGCTGGGATGGGTGGAAAGGAGGGGAGGGGAGAAAAGAGGAGAAGTGGTGTGATTATGAGGATTTGGTACAGAGAGGGTTACGCAGGCACATTCATGTTCATCTGGCTTGTCAATCAAATGTCTCCGTGGCCCCTGAGGCGGGGGTTCTCCATCTCTCATTGTCTTATCTCAGCCTTGGCACAGATACCCCCCCAACATACGCACGCACACACAGAGAGACAGATAGAGAGATACAGGTAGAGAGAGAGACAGGCAGACAGACAGACAGATAGAGAGATACAGGTAGAGAGACAGACAGACAGACAGACAGACAGACAGACAGACAGACAAAGAGACAGACAGAGAGACATACAGGTAGAGAGAAAGATAGACAGACAGAAAGACAGAGAGACAGACAGACAGAGAGACATACAGGTAGAGAGACAGACAGAGAGACAGACAGCTATAGATAGAAAAACAAACATAGACAGTCAGACATAGAGGTGGAGAGAAAGAGAGAGACAGACAGACAGACGGATAGAGCAATTGAAGTGGCGAGACAGACAGATAGACAGAGAGAATAAGAGGTATAGAGGGATAGAGAGACAGATACAGACAGATAGATAGACAGATAGATAGATAGATAGATAGATAGATAGAGAGATAGAGAGATAGAGAGAGAGAGACAGACAGACAGACAGGGACAGACAGACAGACAGACAGACAGACAGATAGATAAGGGTTCCGGTGTTTTCTCCCATGTGATGACACATTGTGCTGAATCCTTTTGTCTCAAATGTCCGAGGTCACCCAGAACACACACAAAATTGAGCTTTGCCTCCTGTCCTCACCAGACACTCCATTTGTGCCAAAGCCATTTCTGTGTCTCCCTTTCCTCTTCCATTGTTAACCCTCAGTGGAAACAGCGAGAGATGCCTCCTTTGCTCCATCTCCGCTTCACTTTGGAAACAACAGCAGAAAGCGTAGGTAGACGGACAGTCACATGAAGAATTCCAACAAGCACATGCAACCTGATGTGCTCTCCCTCCATTAAAACTGCACTCTTACGTTGCTAAGTATTTTGTTAAGTACTTCAGTGTGGGGCTGTTATTACATCTTGGCTCGTGCATGCACTGGAGGCCGAGCTGATCCATCCAGTATATTTGAGCGGCGGTGACAGAGGCATGGGGAAGATCAAAGTCATCCTGATAGATTGCTATCGCCACTCCCACCTGTTCCCTCTGGAATTTCCTCTCTTCCCTGCATGTGTGCATACGCGTGCACGTCTGTTATGTCTATCAGACTGTTTGTGTTTCTGCATGTGTGCCTGGGTTTGCATCTGTTACCAGGTGGACGTGGACCTGTGTGTGTGTGTGTGTGTGTGTGTGTGTGTGTGTGTGTGTGTGTGTGTGTGTGTGTGTGTGTGTGTGTGTGTGTGTGTGTGTGTGTGTGTGTGTGTGTGTGTGTGTGTAGGCTGTTTCAACACGTCTGCAACTTGCGGGAATCTTATAATCTGGAGCTGGAATATGTATTCATGTCTGTGTCTGTCTAGCCCTGCTGCACCTCTCACTCTCTCTCTTTTCTCTCACCCTCTGACAGCTCTAATAAGTTCAGCAGATCATGTTACACCCCTCGATTCATGCCAACTTCTCCCTGTTTTTCTTTAATTCTGTCCTCTTGCATCTTACTTTTGCCCGCTTCCTACAGATGCTCTGTCTCACCAATAGACCGCTTCTCACGAACCTGAGGATACACACACACATGCAGCACACACACACACACACACACACACACAGGGAGTGAGACAGTGCATGCACGCACCGTCCCTGCAGGCCTCTCAGGTTGCTGACATTTTCCATTTTTGCGCATATAAAGTAATAATAATAATATTAGTGGGTGTGACACAGAGCAAGGGTCCTTTCACTGCCACTGCCAGCCTCCTATAAATATCCCCCTTCTTCTGGGGAATCCGAGAAGCAGCAGAGACCTTCAGTTTACACAGCTGAGAAGCATGTGGACGAAAAACCCTCCATTCTGTCTCTTTCCCTCTTTTTCCTCCCTCTCCTCTGCCCTATCCCCGCTCTTCATTTTCCTATCACTTCACCACTTTGGTCTGCTACTGTTCGTCTTTAACATTTATTTTCTCTTTTCTGTCCCCGTCTCGTTTTATCTCCCCTCACCTGCCTTCCTCCCCCATAATTACTTGCACCTTTTTCTGTGATGTGACCTCCCACCTTTCCTCTCACCCTCACATCTCTCCTTTTTCTGTTTATCTCTTCTGATGGATGTTGTGGTGACACATTGGACAGAGTTCAGCGGGTTATTATGGAAACTGTAGAGAGAGATGAGGGGAGGGGGGGAGCAGTAATTGGAAGAAACACACACACACATGCACATAAAACAACACATGTTTTGTGTTTATAGCATCAGATAGATGTGAGCATTAATTCATATGTCAGTGTTTGTCAGAGACAGAGAACAGTGGAAGTTGAACATAGCCCTATGTTTTATTGGTCTGTAGCTCCCCCTAGTGGATTTTCTGCGTTAACGTAACAAAACGTCCGTTGGCAACTAGATAAACCCTTATCAAAAGCTCAGTCCAGGTATGACATGACCACACTGATCATCTTTGACCACAGAGTCATGACGCTACTGTGCTTTTTTTGGTTTAATTGGCAAATCTTTGTACAACATATGGTTCTTTACTATGATCATAACTTCATCGGCTATTTCATTGATTTGCTTAACTTATTCAAAATATCATTAACATCGGTTTAGCTCTTCGGTCTAAAAGGTTCCAACACATGCACCCCCCCCCCCTCCTTCATTCTACTATCTCTCTCCTCTACGCTCTCGGCCCAATCACTACACACTAAAAAGAGTTTTATCACAACAAAAAGATATGTATGTGGAGAAACAAGCTCATTTCCAGTTTTCCTTGTGGTTCATCCCCTCCACTAATAGGCCCAATCTATCACTGTATTTACTCCTATAGACGTGCAAAGGTTAAAGGAACTCAGACAAACAAGTTACATGTGTTGTCTCCAGTCCCAGTAAGATGTGGCTCAGCATTTGACAATACCTTCGAAGATTATGGCTTTAACCTGGTGTTCATGGTTTTAACGGCTCTCCACCTTTGGAATAAATTTCCTTAAAGGTGAGGAAGCCCCGTTTATTAAGTCGCAAAAGTCCAAACTCACCATTATGTGCCGAAGGGTGACAGCGAACATGAGATGACTAATTCCAAGCACATTAATGTGATCTTCATTAATAATTCATACTTGACAGAAACATATTACAAAATAATGTCTGTTATGAGATAGTTATTCTAAATGGCAAAATTATAAATCAAGTGAAGGTATATCATTACAAAGGCCTAGTGTAACGTTAATGGTTATTCCTACTAAGGATATAGACTGTTAGTATAAAACATAGCTGACAGTCTATTTTAATGTATTGTGGAATGTTTGGTTTTATTCATTATTAACAGAAATATGAAATTTGTCATCAGTGACCCTCCTGCAGTTGTTATAAAACTCCATTTATGTAGTTAACCTCTACAAAGCGGAGTAATAATGAACTGAGTGCTTCAGCATAAACACGATGTGGTTTTCATTCTCTCAGTAGATGTTATGCAGACAATACCCAGTAGATGGCGCACTAAGATCACAAATGGAAAATAAAACACCATAAACCATAACGGCCTCTGACACAGACAAAGTCAAATCTATAAAACTTAATGAAGAGATTCTGGAGGTTGTATCTGGGGTTTCTCAGTTAATATGAGATGTTACTTACTATGAAATGTTTATGAGAGACGAATTCTGTGAGTATTATATAGTTCTGAGATCTTATTTATTAACGTCGCCTGCAATTCAGACTAATCCCAGATACCAAACCTTCTAGTCTCCCATCAAATCAATGTTATCAAGTCTTTCATAGTCACATATATGTTTCATGTTGGATTTTGACATAGCTGGAAATGCATTGGATATTAGATTGGACGGTGTATTTGCATGTTTCTTAAACGTCATTAATTTATTTGGAGAATCATTTGTCAAATGAGGAAGACATTGGATTGAATCAATGCTTTTCTGAACAGAAAATGTTCACATTCATGCAACCCCATGACCTTGTAGGTAATGAGCCCATTTCTTATCATAACATGTCTGTTTGTTTAAAACATAATGTGTGAGACCCTTTGATTATTCAGGAGACTATAGACTTGTCATCCGTATGAATCTGCAGTGCTTTCGCTCTGTGGTTTTCAAAGTGTGGAGGAATGGCAACCGTCATCCCAGAACTCAAGGGCTGTAGGCCACTTAATGATGATTCTATATTTATCAAGTAAGACGAAACAAAACTTGTATTTCCATCCATTGCTTTTTAATGGGGGCCCTTCATTTGCTCACCACCTTGTTGCTGACACACCTCTCTGATAACATTAGTCCTTATTTCCAGGCTGTTTTACATTGTCAGGCTGTGGCCAGTAGATGGAGCCACAAGATCACGAATGAAATCTAAAAGATTCAGTTTGCACGCGTTCGGGTAAATCCAACACCTTGTACCTGATCACTTTAAAAAAAAACCTTGATGAATGAATGGAACATATTTTCTTTATTTCTAAGCATGTGAATGAATAAATGAACTATTCTAACATAAGGTGTTCATCAACCTGGTCGCCACCTTCCACCTTCTCCACCTGACACACTCTTCAGAGAGCGGGGTGAGGGGTCAGGAGTCAGGTGGCTGCTGAGCGGTGGTTCAGAGGAAGTGTAGGCCGCCCCTCTCTGTCGGGGAGCGGGGTGAGCGAGGCGGATGAGAGCGGCCTAATGCTCCGTGTAATGCATGTTAATGTAACAGGCACACAGGGACCGCCGGCCGGAGCGCTTTGGGATTATTTATCACAAAACATTTGTATTCTTCCGTCGGAGAACGCTTGATCCCGGATAGCTGCACACTAATCCTTCACTCCGTTAATTAAAAAGAAGGGGAAAGCAATGGAACTGGTGCTGGGGATTTTTTTCCTTCTTGTCCAGAAATGTAATCATTTCTGGAGAAGCTTAACCATCTGCTTGAGGTTAAGTCTGCAAGCAGATTGTGTTTCCTGCTTATTTAAACCTGGGGATTTTTGTTTCGTGTTTTCTTTTTTTCCTGAAAAGGGGAGGGTGGCGCATTTCAGGGGCTGTTGGCTGTTGGACAAATAGGTCAGGGACAACTTTAGTTCCTATAGGGAAAGCACAAGTGGTATTTGATAGATGACATCTGATGAGCATTTGATAGCACTGCAGTTTCTGCTCAGAAATATGTTGTGCCCTTTGTTATCCCCCTGTGAAACACGAGGCTGGACTGGAATGATCAACGATTCCACCCTCATCCCCTGCTTCCTGAAGGTCTTATTCTCTTAACGGCGTAAAAGAGAAATGTCAGACACAACCTCTGTCTCTGAGTTGAAGTATTCCCACTTGTCCCGTTTGACTGTTTTTATTCCAAGTGAAAATATCACAACAACATTAGGCATCAGTGTCGCTTGGTTCCCCTGATCATTCTCACGGACGCGGAATGCAGAAGTTCACAGGTTTAGGGGCAGTTAAACAGAACAGGTTGCGTCTCGTCTAAAAGGAAATGTTGCCCATAGGATGTAGAAATAATTGTTTCTTGTTCTTTCTCTCTCCCCCCGTCTTCTTTCCCCCCCCTTTCCTAACAAGCCCAGCGCTGCCTGGAGGCCAAAGCTGTGTCGTCAGTCCCAGAAAGACACTTTCAGATTTCAAGCCACCGTCTTACATTAGGATGCCACTCGTGTCTGTGCGGAGACGAACCCGAATTCACAAAGACGTCCTTTAGTTTCCCCCCACTCTCTGGTTCAACGGATCAGGAATAACAGGGGACACATCAAATCTGGACAAACATGTGTCGCCCTCTAAAGATGCCTGAGCTGTGGTCGTTGTCCTTAAATAGCAGACTGGTACTCAGTGGTAGGTCTTTGATACTGAGGTCATTTATTCATCAAAATGTTTGTTTCCTCAAAACACCCCCAGCATCCATGCGCGCTTCTTTCTGCTATTGTAAGCACATCACCTCGGCTGTGTGGCATTCATCTAATCCCAGCTATAATACCTGATTACAAACAAGTATGATTAAGGCTTTATGACATTGCTTTTATGTTGATTGTGTTGATACATGTTCGGGCCTACTTACGTGAATTACAGTCGTGTAATGCCAGCATATCACCCACTCGTGATTGTCACTACAATCGTTCTAAGCTCCAAAACCTTCTCATTTAAATATTGATTCAAATTGAGTGCTCTGACCAATCAAAGATTCTTTTTGAAAAAACCCAAATTTCGCTTGTGATGATTAATTAATGTGTGACTGTTTTTTCTTTTTTGCAATGTGGGCATTCATCTTCAAAGGGCTCTCATTAAAAAGCATCATGGAATCCCAGGAGCCTGCTGGCACTGGCCACTGCCCGTGTGAGGCAAAGCGAAAGAGGCCGGGGTGTTTTGTTTTCTGCATCGGAACATGTAATGGTAGTGTCCCAGAGGGGTAATTCTTTTATTCTGAAGCTAAAATGGGAGTTGTAATTCATCAAAGTACTAAAATAATGTGAGCTACCACTGCCACCCTGGGCAGTGTGGTCACCGAGACAAATCCTTGTCCGTCCTCATCTGTTAAATGCAGCCTAGAAAACGACACCCACAACACAATTTGTCCCCTAATCCAAATCTGTCTCAAACGTCTGGTGTCAAACTTACGCCTTCTCGTCTTTTTAATAGGTCAGAGGAATAGACACGAGGATGCGAAAGGGTTAAACGTCTACAGTAATTAGAGTCGCACTTCGCGTCGGCGTCCTCCAATACGGAGCATGGAGAAGCTACGTCCACCCCCTCCGTCCTCCACCCCCACCCCTCTGTCTCCCTCTCTCTCTCTCTCTCTCTCTCTCTCTCTCTCTCTCTCTCTCTCTCTCTCTTTCTCTTTCACACACTCTCTCTCTCACAAACACACACACACACGCCTCCCCACCAGCTCCTCCGAGTGTCTAATACACTGGAAAATCAAAGCGCGAGCCTCCCCCGTTCACACACCACCGGTGTTGCGCTTGGAGCACAACACACAGAGAGAGAGAGAGAGAGAGAGGGAGAGAGAGAGAGAGAGAGGGAGAGAGCGGCGCTTCCACTCTCATCTCTTGTCCCCTCAGCTCAACTACCCAGTGAAGTTATCTATAAACATAGATGTTACAATTACACGTATATGTGAAGATTCTTTGAACTGGGGCCAGGATCTGCTTCTGTGTTTACTTTTCTGCTGAATGGCCCCATGAAGAGAAAAGATGTCCTGGTGAGGTGATTTTACGCACGCCGCTGAAATGGATCACAGACTCTCCAGAGGCAGTTGGGTGCCGGTGACTGGACTGGTTATATGTCTGCTTCTGTGTGCGTGTGTCGTGGACCTGGTTCTGGCGCAAATTCGGTACTCCATCCCGGAGGAGCTGGAGCATGGAGCTTTTGTTGGCAACATCGCCGAAGACCTGGGCTTGGATGTGGCTAAGCTGTCAGCCCGTCGGTTTCGTATCGTCTCCGGCGCAAATAAGCAGTATTTAGAGGTGAACTTGGAGAATGGCATTCTCTTCGTCAACGAAAAGATAGACAGAGAGGAGCTGTGCGAAAGAAGCCCGAGCTGTTTTTTACACTTACAAGTGGTTATTGAGAACCCATTAGAACTATACAGAGTGGAAGTGGAGATTCTCGATGTGAATGACAACTCTCCTAGTTTCCCATGGAGCGAGTTTAACCTCGACATCACAGAGTCGGCTGCGCCCGGCTCCTGTTTCCCGTTGGAGAGCGCACAGGACCAGGACGTGGGCACCAACTCTCTGCGCTCTTACCAGCTAAGCGCAAACGAGCACTTCATACTGAATATCCAGACGCGCAACGATGGAAGCAAGTTTGCCGAGCTCGTGCTGGACACGCCACTGGACCGGGAACAGCAGAAAAGACATGAAATGGTTCTGACAGCCATCGACGGGGGGTCGCCGGAACGCTCCGGGACGGCGTTGATAACTATTATAGTGTTAGACGCCAACGATAACGTGCCCGTGTTCGACCGCTCAGTTTACCGGTCGAGCCTGGTGGAGAACGCAGCGAGGGGGACGCTGGTGCTGAAGCTAAACGCCACAGACCTGGATGAAGGCTCCAACGGAGAGGTGACCTACGCGTTTAGCGGGCACGCACCCCTGAAGGTGCGAGAACTGTTCAGCGTGGACCCGTACACGGGTGAAATCAGAGTGAAGGGCATTGTGGACTATGAGAAATCCAGTGTCTACGAGCTGTATGTGCAGGCGAAAGACAGGGGACCTTCAGCTGTGGCAGTGCACAGTAAAGTGCTGGTAGACATCCTGGATGTGAATGACAACGCGCCCGAAGTCATCCTCACATCAGTGTCCACACCTGTCCAGGAAGACGCGCCACCGGGCACGGTCATAGCTGTTATCAGTGTCATGGACCGGGACTCTGGAGAGAACGGGAACGTTGACTGTCAAATTCCGAACAACGTTCCCTTTCAGCTCCATTCATCATTCAAAAACTACTACACTCTGGTGACAAGCGAGTTTCTGGACAGGGAAGCGGTGTCCGAGTACAACATCACCCTCACAGCCCGCGACTTGGGCTCTCCGTCGCTTTCCACCAGGAAAACCATCCTCGTTCAAGTGTCTGACATTAATGACAACCCCCCGCGGTTCTCTCAACCTTCATACACAGTTTATGTGACCGAGAACAATGCCCCGGGCGCTTCCATTTGCTCCGTCACTGCATTCGACCCCGATTCCAACCAGAACGCCTATCTGTCTTATTCTATTCTCGAGGGTCAGATTCAGGGCATGCCCGTGTCCACTTATGTCTCCATCAACTCTGACAACGGCAATATCTACGCACTGCGCTCTTTTGATTATGAGCAACTTAGAAACTTTCAGATCCTGGTCCAGGCGCAGGACGCTGGTTTCCCCCCTCTCGCCAACAATGTCACAGTCAATGTCTTTGTCTTGGACCAGAACGATAACGCGCCTGCTATTGTATCCCCGCTGCCCAAAAACGGCACCGTGGCTACAGAGGTGGTTCCACGGTCAGTGGATGCTGGGTATCTGGTTACCAAGATAACAGCGTTAGACGCAGACGCGGGGCAAAACTCCCGGCTGTCCTATCAGGTATTACAGGCTACAGACCCAGGACTATTCAGCGTGGCTCTGTACACAGGCGAAATCAGGACTATACGCCGGTTAGTGGAGAAAGACGCAACAAGGCACAGGCTGGTAATATTAGTCAAGGACAACGGGCAGCCGCCGCTCTCCGCCACCGTCTCCATTGTCCTCACGGTGGTGGACAGCGTACCCGAGTCGCTGTCAGATTTCGGAGACCTCACTCTCAGCCCACAGCCCCCCTCCAACCTCGCTCTCTACTTGATCGTGTCACTGAGCACAATATCTCTAATATTCCTGGTGGCTATCATCGTGCTGGCCGCGGTGAAGTGCTATAAGGATAGGGAGACCCTCAGCGGGTACAACCTGCCCCCGTTCGCCTGCTGCTGCTGCGGCGGGTTCCAGCCCGAGCCGCCCCCGGAGGTGTTCAAAAAATCCAACCTCAACCTGCAGATTTCCTCCGCGGCCAAAGTGCCCACAAACTGCATGGAAGTGAACGGAAACAGCAGCCTCTCTCAGTCATATTGTTATAAAGTGTGCCTGACCCCCGAATCTGCCAAGAGTGACTTTATGTTCCTGAAGCCGTGCAGCCCCGGCAGCACGCCGAGGAACAACGAGGCGAAGAGCGCAGAAAACTCGTGGAACGCACAAAGCCGGAGCGCATCTGTGAACAACGGAGCAACTACTCCCAATGAGGTACAGTCAAATCAGAGTATAGAAAAACACCCTAGAGATGATGTTGCTCGTGTAAATCTAACATTCTCACTCACTGTCAGTGTTAAAAATCCATCTATCTGACACGAATCTAGACTGTGACATTCGCTCATGAAGGTCAAATTACGCATGCCAGACGAATTTGAACCCAACTCGAGCAAAGCCACGCTTCTCTATTTGCTCTCTGGTTAATAACAATCTTACACGGCATCTCGCCTCCAATGCTTTTATAATTATGGCAGTCATTTATCCCAGATGTGCTGGTTATGGTGATGTTTTGCTCTCGAGAAAATGTACAGAGGCGACGTGATATTCCATTCTAATTGACTTGTTACTGAAAGTGCAACGCTCCGTTTTGCCAGGAGCATATGCTGTGCGCACATACCGCGTCTTATCATCATCTGTATGGAATGAGAGATATCAATTACTGCGTGAGAGGAAGATGAGATATGAGATACTCCTCTATTCAGTCAAATATCACCAGATGTCTCCGTCGCATATTATTGATTTAAATGTGTGAACATTTTTCAGATAATAATATTATCATTCATTTTAACTGAATCATAAAAGGTCGTGACCTGAGAGAGTAATGATGTCTACATCATCCAGTGTCATTGCACCATGCGAGGACACACACACACACACACGCACACACACACGCGCACGCACGCACGCACACACACACACACACACACACACACACACACACACACACACACACACATGCACCCAGTACATATACCTGGATAAAAAGTCAAGGTTATACACAGGATGAACAAGGTGAATGGCAGCTGTTTCAATTCATCAGCCCCGGGTTCAGACAATTCTTGTTCGATCAGTCGGGTTTGCGACACGCCTTCTTGCTCTCAGACTAACACTACAGGACAGATAACCTCACTAACTGTGCCTCAAGGGCACAAGCGCGGCCGAACCATTATACTACACACAATGTGGCGAGTCACAAGGGAGGGGGTGGTGGGGGGGGAGGGGGTCCATTATTGATGAAAAATGGCAAATGGACGGTTTTGGGGAGACAGGGGAGGACATCGAGAGGGGAGGGGGGCAAGGAGAATGACGGGGTGCAAGGACACGGCTGGACTGAGACGTGGGACGCCTGTAGATCGGATCCGGCGTTGTCCTCTGAATGTGAGAAGAGAGAGGGAGGGAGAGAGAGAGAGAGAGAGAGAGAGAGAGAGAGAGAGAGAGAGAGAGAGAGAGAGAGAGAGACGTGGTTTCACATTTGTCGAGCAAGGACGGGGATGAGGAGGTGGAGAAGGAGGGGGAGGAAGGGGACGAGGAGACGAGGAGACGGAGGATTTACGGAGGCAGGCTGTCTACATCAGTGTTTTCTAATTCTAATAGACGGGGCAACGGTGCGTAAACGTGCGCGTAATGCTCATTGTCGTCTGCCTGTTTCCATCATAAGGCGGAGGCGCAACGACTCAAGAGTCCCCGATACCAGACTCCTCCACCAGGCACAGTGAGGAATGTCAGCCCGGTCCCTGGCACACACTGTACACCTCTGGCCACATGAGGGATTTCGAGGTCACGGTGATTGTGCAGCCCGCAGCTATGTGCTCCTCCAGGAGGAAGTGTCCTTCCTGTCGTTAATTGCCTCCTCTAATTCACCCTCAGCTCATGAGCACGTGATTCGGCGCGAGGTCGTCAGTGACACATTAAATCTCAAAGGCAAATTACCATGAAAGCATCTGAGCGTCACACGAAGCGCACAGTCCCTGTCTCAGTTGATGAAGTGAAGGTGAAACAACGAGTCGTGTATGACAGGTGCGTGCACGAGCGTAGGAGTGTAGCAACATATGCGTGTGGAGCCGTCTTGGGTCGTGCGCATCGCTGCGAGGAGCGCAAACTTTTCAAGGCTGTCTTTGAGACTTTTAATTAAAAACCTTGCTCGAGGAGCATCAGGCAAATATTAATGTAAAAATGATGCATAAAATCCACAAAACAATGACGTGTGTAATTTTCTTAATTTCCTCCCTGGCACGGTTTCCTTTGAAGATTAGGATCATGTTTCGTTTCATCCCGGTGGGGTCCTAATTGGTTTTGTGCGCAGTTCGCGAGGAGTGTATTTTGAATACCGATTCTAATAATACGCTTACGTCGCATTCTCCTTGTTAACAACTTTAGGGGAATTAATAGAGCGTGGAATCCTTACTATGAGACTCAAACCCGGAATAAATATGACTCTTCTTCAACCCCCCCCCCCCCTGCTCCACAGAGGATAAAAGCACAACTAAGTGACAGACGGGTCGTAGCTGAAGGCAACAGCACCTCTGCTCTTTAAAATAAAAAAAGACTGTTCTGCCAAACGTCCACAGGGTGGCAGCCACGACCCATCAGAAAACAGCCATGTCTTCATTCCAGGACGAACACGTTGATGGACCGCTGCTCATGTCGATTATCACTGACCTCTACTGATCCAAGAGGGCGGAACCAAGGATTTCTATCCAAACTGTTTTGATTGAAATTTTGATTTAGGAGACACAATTCTTTAACAGTCAACTTGTGGCAATGTGTGAATTTACATGAAGATTGTTATCATTTGTATGAATATTAAATTAACTTCTTTCCTCTTTTCTTTCTGCAGCTAAAGCAGCCAAACACAGACTGGACTCTGACAAAAAACCAGAACTCCTCCATAAAAAGGTACATTTTCACCCGTGATATGTGTATGTTTTCAATGTGATATAATGTAGATGTTGAATTGAAATATAAGTCAAGTATTTAATCACAGACTGGGGTCTTTTTTTTTGTAGTTACAACTCTATCAACATGGATGGCACCCTGATGCGTAAGGCCATGCACGCAGACCCAGAAAACTACGTCACGTCCATGGCACCTGGACAGTACTGGACCTGGGGTACTCACATGAGAGGCGTGAAAGGTGAGACAGGCCTGACACAGGAGACCATAGCTTTCATCAACACTACACACATTGTATTTACACCGCAGTATATAACGGCACATCTCCATAGCTTGATGTAATGATAATTTGTTTTTCCCCTTTCTCCCCTTTCATTGTTGTTGGTAATGTCTTTCCTCACCTTCACTCTCCATTTGTTGTATGTCACTGTTTACTTGCCTCATCGCAAAACACTTTCTATAAGATTCTTAATGAAAATATCATTACAGCAGTAAGTCAGTATTGTATAGTCTAATCAAGTATTCGCTTCTCCCCTCCTTCCTGCGTCACTCTACAGAATACAAGATGTCTCCGTCAGCCAGTGGGGTCACCTCTCGCCCCTGGACTCCTCGCTGCACACCTCCTCCTCAGCAGCAGCAGCCGCCGGCGGTGCCCCCCCACCCTCACCCACACCCGCCCCCTGACTACCACCACAACGTGTACATACCCGGGACACCGTCGGGCTTTTGCACCCTGAGGCCCGCTGTACAGCGGAGTGAGCTGGACGTCCATAACTCCTTCTCCACCTTTGGCAAGAGGCGGCGTATGCAGATGTCCCCCCAGGGAGAGGCTGCGATTATAAATAATGACTTGTACAACGACTGACTTTTAAATGGCTGTCTGACAGGATGATGAAAATGATGGATAACCTCATGTGAATACAGAGCAAGAGACCGTTCAGTATATAAATGAATGAACATATGATTTACAGCTGGTATACAGGATGCGCAATTCACTGAGTAATAGAAATAATGAATGAACAATCCATATTGGCTAAAATGCTGATGGGAAATAAATTCTAATCAAGTATTTATGTGATAAGTCACTGCAACATAGTCATTGTATGTGTCTGTCCATTATTATTTTTATTATTGTTATTATTTAGACAATCAAACTGGAGCAGCAGTTACATCCAAAATGTTTTGAAAAGCGTTAGCGGACAACAATTTTGCACATCCTAATGAATTTATATTTCTAAGTTCAATCAATGAAAACATTTGCTTTATTTTCTTTTTATATGTTTGGTTGCTAATAGAGCTTGCGTGAATATGACAAATAGTATCATAATGTATATGCAAGCTGCAACTTGACGCAGGCTACTGTAAAGATGGGGGATTTCCCCCTCACGTGTACTGTATACATTTATGAAAATAAAGTATTTTTTTTCACCTGGTCTTTTTATGTGTCTTGAATATGTGTGGCCTGCTGTGATTCACACAACTCATGGCCTTACAGAACCCACGCACCCAAATACAGATTCGGTTGATCTACATGCACAAAGCATTTAGATGCAAGTTTCCTAGATCTATGTTTAATTAGCTGGAGTCAATTATTTTGTGGTGAAAAAGTTCCACAGCTATACTCGTACAAGGGTGAAAAGCTTTTTGCCTTGGTAAGCTGTTTTCCACAGTGAGGAATAAACATAGTAAAATGCTAACATATGCTAATTGGAGTGCCTGCATTTCCATTTGCCCGCAGAGAATAGTGGGGTTCATTAACTGAACAAACAGGACCTGCTTTCTCGAAATATCACTTTAATTAAGACCACCAACACGAATGCAAGCGTTTGAGGGGGAGGGGGATCAGCTCCAAATGCCACACCTGGATGTGAGCGTGAAGGCCTGTGGCTTTTCTCCTCTCCCTGTGCCCTTTTACATCTGACTCCCCAGAGAATTAGTTCCTCCCGTGGTTAGAGCTGGCCACTGGCCAGACACGAGCAGCGTAATTAGGTCATTGTATGGTTCAGATTTAGAATAATTCGGTTAATAAGGAAACTGGGGTCCACAGAGAGCACAGAGGGGAGCGGGCTAACCTTCTCTACGGTAAGGTGATCCGTAGGGACGGCCTGTGGGGGCATCCATATTTAGGTCAACTTGGCTCAGGCTACTTTCAGATGAGTTAGGGACGGAGCTCTATTCCTAAAATAGAGCTGTAGGATTTTCTGACACAAGAAAAACATATTTATTCATATATTAATTGTGTTACTTAACAAATCTATTCAGAGACATTATATTCATGCATACGTCTAAACATGGAGAACAAACTATACAAATGTATGTTTCATTTAAACCCAGCAGTTAGTGTAACTGCAGTGACATTACAGTGTTATTTTTTAGTATGGTCATTAGGATCCTTAACTATTATCACAAGTGTTTATGGGATATAATATTCAACGCAGATGAAGTTGTAACACTTCAACCAGGCTGGTCAGTCCCACTGGGAGCTGTCCATCACCATGGTGCTGAAATTTGTTTCCGACTGGTGGATCAGGTGGTTCTTTTCTAGCCAGCTGTAATTTGGTCAGTCTCCCACCAGAGGGCGCACAGAGCATTACTTACTGAATACTGGTGCAGCACGTTGAATTAAATGATTTTGAGGCAGAACATACATATAAAATACAAACCGACAAAAACTATGTTACAACAGCTATGCAAATACAAATATGTAATTTTATATAGGAATAAAAAACGAACTAAAACTACTGATTATGCAGAAAAATGCCCCCCTGGAGTGTTATACACTAATATATAATGTTATTGGTTTACTGGTGCAGTGCAAGAATAATTTGAAAGTTGCAGCAGGTCGTGGTGAAGCCATTTTAATTTACTTGAACTTTCTTTTTGGCTTCTAGCTTTACATTTTAGTTTTGTTTTTTGTTGGAAATCTGCCAAGCTGCTAATTAACTATAGTAACTGCAAATATCCCCATTGTGGGACTTCTTATCTTTACTATAACTGCTAAATTAATGAAATGAGGTCAAAAGTACAATGTTTCACCCTGAAATGTAGCGGATATTATAATGTTGGAATAACAGAGTAGCCTTAAATCGAAAGCAAAAGTACAAGTACTTCAAACTACTACTTGTCTAAAATACTTGAGCTAATGTAGGCGACTTGGTTATGTTTAACTACAGCTTGGTGCTCATACTCAATAAAGACCGTCACTCTTAACATGGGGAGTGCTACATGCAATATGCTTGTTACCCATTTACAATCCATGTATGAGAAAGATGTGATTAAATAAGAAGTTATTTTATTTTACATTAAAACAAAAATACATCTTCGTTTGTCATTTTAAATGGTATTAAAATCCTGGATACTTGAAATGTAGTCAAATTATTTCATACTCCTTATTTTAACACTGATGTGGGAGCACAACTTCCCCAGCAGAGAGCAGCATTGAGTAATAATAACTCCACACGAAACAAAGAGGGAGAGGAGAAAAGGTTATTGTTATTAAATCAGGGACTGCAGAATAAGACCAGACCAAAACAGTGTCAGACAAAGAACAAAGGAAATCTGCTGAATGTATTAGTAGGAACAAAGAAATGCAACTGAGAGGTTAGGTGGGGGAACTGATTTTCTTTTCTTTTTGAGACTGATGCACAAAGTGTGGCAAGATAAAGTGATTCAACCTTGTAATGATCTCATTTTATGTATAACTTTGTCTAAAAATATGGTGATAGCTGTTTATAAGTTAAATAAAAAATGCTAATATCACCCAAATCATTGTCTTTGGAGTTGGAAAACGTATGTGAACTCCAAGGATACTGGCATCAATTTAAGATTGTTGGAGTTGGTATTTAGCAAACCTAGAGTCCAGTCAATGAAACCAGATTAAAGGTGTCTGTTCAAGCTGCTTCAGCTTCTAAAAACACATTCTGAGTTCGCTGAGAAAACCTCTGATGAAGAGTTATTGATTTTCAGCAAATTGGAACACACCGACACACTCATGAAAAGTAACAAGAGTATAACAGTTGGGCACCAAAATATCACAGCAACACAAATCAAACTTATAAACATCACATAGAATTGAACAGCCTGTGCTTAGCCTAGTGTAATTATTAAGCCCAGTTGTGTTATCGTCCATGAAAAGGGGGAAACGGTTGATGTGCTGTTTAAAGTCAGGTGAAGTGGTCTTGCTGGTTTGTGGCTCCTGAGAGACTGAGTTCTGGAGGCCCCTCTTTGTCTCCAGACCAAAGAAATCATGTGGGCAGGCTTTGGCTACACATGAGGGCCCAATTCTAGTTCAAAAATACTAGGTCCCAAAACAATGTATCTATGAAGGTGACTTGTACTGTAAAGCCTTTGAGTAGTTGATAGGATTAGAAACAAGCTAAAATTCCGTACATTTACTCAAACTCTACAGTGTTGGTTCACATTTGAGGGCAGACGGAAGATGACTGAGTTAGGACTTTTCCAATTCGGAGGCCACAGCATGTGAATGTTGATCTATTCAAGTCATTAACTTTTCCACAACCTGCACATATGTTACTGATGATTTCAGATGGGCTCTGAAACATAGAGACGTCTAAGAGAAGAGAGGAGAAGAGGAGAGGATAGAAGAGAAGACAAGAGGATAGAAGAGCGGAGAAGAGGAGAGGATAGAAGAGGAGAGTCGAGGATAGAAAGAGAGATATAGAAGAGGAGAGTAGAGAATAGAAAGAGAGGTGATAGAAGAGGAGAGGAGAGGATCGAAGAGGAGAGGATAGAAAGAGAGATGATAGAAGAGAAGTGGATAGTAGAGGATAGAAAGAGAAATGATACAAGAGAAGAGGAGAGGATAAAAAGAGAGAATATAGAAGAGGAGAGGATAGAAGAGGAGAAGAGATGATACAGAGTAGAGTAGTATGGAATAATTTAGAATAGAACTGAAGCTTAGCACCATCATCTAAAATCATGCCAGGGAGAGGAGGTGTAACAGGAGCCAGCCACTTACTTTTTCTATCAACAAAAAAATCTATCATAAGTGATGTGTGTGTGCCTTTGATTGTTACACAATTCTCATGACGATTCACCCAGAAACCAAACTTATGGAAGAGGCACTGAGGCACGTATCATTTTTACTGACAAGGATCAGGATCAACATGTATTTAAAATGTTCATGGGAAGAAACTGAAAATCCTCCTTTTACACGCAGGAGAACAAGTAAAGTGAGTGAACCCTGCTTCATGTCACTGTCAAACAAAGCTGATTCTGAAACAGTTCCTGCGCTGTGTACAGTCTCTGTCACAAGGTGTCACTGTTGACCATTAATGCACAACGCCTCTCTTTAACTGAAGTCATGACACACCCATTCGTAAAGGGAGTAAGACGCAGCTGTCTGGAGGATGAGCGTTTTTTTCATGTTTGATTTAACAACAGAATCCTAAGGTATATATTTTTTAGACCTTAAGTGCAAAACAAGAAATGGCTTCAGATCCTGGATTATTTTTTCCTGGAGATGAAAGGATGAAGGTCTGGGCCACTGTCTTTGTCCTGTGTGCAGTCTGGCCCAGTGCTTTGTCTGTGACGCGCTACTCCATAGCCGAGGAGATGGAGAGGGGCTCTGTTGTGGCCAATCTCGCTGCGGATTTGGGACTTGAGCCCGGAGGTTTGGCCCAACGAGAGGTAAAACTTGATATTTTCACCAACAAGAAATATCTAGATTTTAACAAAAAGACAGGGGAGCTGTACATAGTGGAAAAGATGGACAGGGAATATCTTTGTCCGGCCAAGCCTACGTCCTGTTTTCTAAAGCTTGATGTGATCATAGAGAATCCCTTGCGCATCTTTAACATAGAGCTCGGAATAACGGACATAAATGACAACGCTCCGCATTTTCGACGGGACAGAGTAGAGCTCGACGTGTCGGAGTCGGCCACGCCGGGAGAGCGGTTCTCTCTGCCTAATGCTGTGGATCCAGATGTTGGCGTTAATACAATTAAAACATACAAGCTCAGTGTCAGTGAACAATTCACCATCGAAATTCAGACGGGCAGTGACGGAACTCAGTATGTGGATTTGGTGTTGACCAAGTCTTTAGACAGAGAGGAGAAAGCTGTTCATAATCTAATATTGACTGCTGTGGACGGCGGAGTCCCTGTGCGCTCTGGCACTGCCAACATCATCGTTAGAGTACAGGACACAAACGACAACCCTCCTCGGTTTGACAAGCAGAGTTACACCGTTAACATGACGGAAAACTCTCCGATCGGAACCTTGGTGATGAAGCTTAACGCCACAGATCTCGACGAGGGTGTGAATTCGGAGATTGTGTACTCGTTCACCCTTTACACGTCAGAGAAGACACAAGATGTCTTTGCTCTAAATCCGAACACGGGGGAAATAACCGTGAAGGGCACTATTGACTATGAAGATATGAAATTCTATGAGATGCACATTGAGGCCAGGGACAAAGGGATTCATCCGTTATTGGGACAGTGTAAAGTGGTCGTCCACGTGACTGATATGAATGACAATTATCCAGACATCACCATACAGTCTGTTAAAAACACAGTGAATGAGAACATCCCAGTAGGAAGTGTCATAGCTCTAGTAGGCATAAGTGACAGAGACAGTGGTGATAATGGAAAAGTGAGTTTATCAATACATCAGCCGATGCCCTTTATTCTAAACAGTTCATCAGAAAGACCCATGCATTATAATCTCATAGTGTCTGAGCCTTTAGATCGTGAAATTGTACCAGAATATGACATCACACTGGTTGTGACTGATGCAGGAACTCCACCTTTATCTGATAATGAGACAATAACTGTGCATTTGCTTGATATAAATGACAACGCACCACAGTTCCCTCAGTCGTTTAATACTATACGTGTGATGGAGAATAACGCACCTGGGGCCTTGCTCAGTTCACTCACTGCCTTTGACCCTGACCTCCATGAAAACCAGTATCTGGTTTATTTCATCCTAGAGAAGGAGATAGCCAACACCTCCATGTCCATGCTGTTCTCCATCAACCCAGAGAACGGTAATCTTTACGCACTGAAAACTTTTGACTATGAGATCGAGAAGGAGTTTCTTTTCCACATCGAGGCCAGAGACTCTGGTTCTCCTCCACTCAGCAGTAACGTGACCGTCCATATTGTTATCGTGGACCAGAACGACAACGCTCCGGTTATCGTGTCTCCGTGGCGCGCGCATGGCTCGGTGGTGGAGGAGAAGATCCCCAGATCCACAGATAAAGGCTCTCTGGTTTCCAAGGTGATCGCTTTAGACACAGACTCGGTGCACAACTCTCGGATTACCTACCAGTTTCTACAGGTGACTGACGCCACCTTGTTCAGTCTGGACCAATACAACGGAGAGATCCGGACTATGAGGATGTTCAGTTACAGAGATCCACGACACCAGAGACTGGTTGTTGTTGCCAAGGACAACGGGGAGCCCGCTCTCTCTGCAACAGTCACCATCAAGCTGTCCACAGTGGAGACTGTCGTTAAGGCCTACTCTGACATGACTGAGGTGCCTCTAGAGTACGACATCTTCTCAGACCTAAACCTGTATTTGGTGATCGGTCTGGGCTCCGTGTCGTTTCTCCTGCTCATCACCATATTGGTCACCATCGTGCTCAAGTGTCAGAAACCCAAGCCCAGCAAAGCGGCTCCTCCCTGCAGGAACAGTGTGATCAGTGAGAGGAACTCCACCATCGCAGATTCCACTCTGGTCTCCAACGATGCCTACTGGTACAGTCTGTTTCTGGCAGAGACCAGGAAAGGAAAGATGGTGGTCAGACAGCCTGTGCCAAAGGGCTCCAGATACATCGTGTCCAGTATACCGAGAGGCACAGGACTCACAGACACTAGTGACTCAGCAGCTTCTACTCTGCAGGTAGGAAATCTAATTACACTTATCATTTAATCATTTATCAATATTGAGCCATATTTTGCTATATACTTAGTACTAGTACTATATATACATATAGTATGTAAGGGTGTCAGTAAATCTTGTGTTTTCTTTCTGTATTAGTCCATTAAAACTCACAATGATGAAATGTTGTTAAAAAAATAAGGTCATCATATTAGTTATGACAAATATATTAATTTAAAACTAAAAGGGTGGCGCTGTTCCGTGAGTAAAAGTCCAGACCATGAACGTCATGACAGTGACTCGCTGCCATGACGGCAGATCGTGAATCAGCCGGACAGCTCAGCGGTGCTGAAACGCCGCTCGGGAAAACACACTCCTAGTTTTTTCAAATATTGCTGGGATATCGTGTGGATTAAAACTATATTAATATGATAGAGGTCGATGGTCATCACAACAAAAGTAAATAATCCTGGATATCTGCATTAAGATTGATCTAAACACGGACAACAATGCGACCCGATGTAACAATGGAGTCTTGCAGAAGGTACGTGCTGCTCGTGGTTCTTGTTCTTTTTTCTTACGTTCGTAACATATCGACTTCAGTGACTCATTATTCAATACCCGAGGAAATGAAAGAAGGATCAGTTGTAGCAAACCTCGCTACTGATCTCGGCCTGGATGTGAAAACACTGAATCAGAGGAAGATGCGTCTGGATATCATCACAAATAAGAAATATCTGGATGTGAACAAAGAGACTGGGGAACTGTACATTGTGGAGAAGATTGACAGAGAATATATTTGCCCATCAAAATCATCAGTTGCATGTTATCTGAAACTGGAAGTAATACTCGAAACCCCATTACGAATATTTAATATAGAAGTAGAAATTCTGGATATAAACGACAACGCCCCTCAATTTCGAAGAGACGCGATACACTTAGACATTTCTGAGTCGACGTCAAAAGGAGAGAGATTCTCTCTCAGTAATGCAGTTGATCCTGATGTCGGGAGCAACTCGGTGAAAACTTACCATCTGAGTGAAAGCGAACATTTTAATATTGAAGTTCAGACCGGAAGAGATGGGTCCAAATTTGCCGAACTAATCTTGAAAAAGACTTTAGACCGGGAGCAGCAGGCTGTTCATAATTTAATACTCACAGCTGTAGATGGAGGAACACCTGCTCGTTCTGGTACTGTTAATATTATTGTTCACGTTTTAGACACAAATGATAACGCTCCTACGTTTGATGAAGCGATTCATAAAATAACAATACTGGAGAATTCCCCCATAGGAAGTCTTGTTATTCATCTGAATGCAACGGATTCAGATGAGGGGTCAAACTCTGATATAACTTACTCATATAGTTTATATACCTCAGAGAAAACGCAGGAAACATTTAATCTGAATCCTTCCACTGGTGAAATTACTGTGAAGGGAATGTTAAACTACGAGGACTTCAGGATTTATGATATGGAAGTTATAGCAACTGACCACGGAGCCACTAGTTTATCAGGACAATGTACCATAAAGATTCTGGTCGAAGACATGAATGACAACCACCCAGAAATATCTATTAAATCATTTCAGAGTCCAGTCAATGAAAACATAGAATTAGACACAGTGATCGCTGTAGTTAGTGTCAGTGATAAAGACTCTGGTGACAATGGAGTGGTTGATCTTCGTATTCCAGATAATATGCCTTTCAAACTGAGAGAATCCTCTGATAACTATTATGAATTAGTGGTGTCAGAGCCGTTAGACCGTGAGAAGGTTCCTGAATATGACGTCACTTTCACCGTCACAGACAGAGGTTCTCCTCCTTTATCTGACAACGAAACTATGACTTTAGAGCTGCTGGATATTAATGATAATGTTCCACAGTTCCCTCAGTCGTTTTATACGATACGTGTGATGGAGAATAACGCACCTGGGGCCTTGCTCAGTTCACTCACTGCCTTTGACCCTGACCTCCATGAAAACCAGTATCTGGTTTATTTCATCCTGGAGAAGGAGATAGCCAACACCTCCATGTCCATGCTGTTCTCCATCAACCCAGAGAATGGTAATCTTTACGCACTGAAAACTTTTGACTATGAGATCGAGAAGGAGTTTCTTTTCCACATCGAGGCCAGAGACTCTGGTTCTCCTCCACTCAGCAGTAACGTGACCGTCCATATTGTTATTGTGGACCAGAACGACAACGTTCCGGTTATCGTGTCTCCGTGGCGTGCACACGGCTCGGTTGTGGAGGAGAAGATCCCCAGATCCACAGATAAAGGCTCTCTGGTTTCCAAGGTGATCGCTTTAGACACAGACTCGGTGCACAACTCTCGGATTACCTACCAGTTTCTACAGGTGACTGACGCCACCTTGTTCAGTCTGGACCAATACAACGGAGAGATCCGGACTATGAGGATGTTCAGTTACAGAGATCCACGCCACCAGAGACTGATTGTTGTTGCCAAGGACAACGGGGAGCCCGCTCTCTCTGCTACAGTCACCATCAAGCTGTCCACAGTGGAGACTGTCGTTAAGGCCTACTCTGACATGACTGAGGTGCCTCTAGAGTACGACATCTTCTCAGACCTAAACCTGTATTTGGTGATCGGTCTGGGCTCCGTGTCGTTTCTCCTGCTCATCACCATATTGGTCACCATCGTGCTCAAGTGTCAGAAACCCAAGCCCAGCAAAGCGGCTCCTCCCTGCAGGAACAGTGTGATCAGTGAGAGGAACTCCACCATCGCAGATTCCACTCTGGTCTCCAACGATGCCTACTGGTACAGTCTGTTTCTGGCAGAGACCAGGAAAGGAAAGATGGTGGTCAGACAGCCTGTGCCAAAGGGCTCCAGATACATCGTGTCCAGTATACCGAGAGGCACAGGACTCACAGACACAAGTGACTCAGCAGCTTCTACTCTGCAGGTAGGAAATCAAATTACACTTAAAATTGGCCACATCATTTATCAATATTGAGTTAAATGTTGCTATATACTCTGAACATTTTGAAGTACGCTTCATTAGTTAAGATCCAAAAGTGTGTCCGTAAATCTGACGTTTTTCGTCTGTTATTGTCCATTAAAACTCACAATGATAGAAATTTGAAAAAACAAATACGGTCATGATACCACATCTAGCAATAATTATATTTTAAAACCAAACGGGTGGCGCTGTTCCGTGAGTAAAAGTCCAGACCATGAACGTCATGACAGTGACTTGCTGCCATTACGGCAGATCGTGAATCAGCCGGACAGCTCAGCGGTGCTGAAACGCCGCTCGGGAAAACACACTCCTATTTTTTTTTTCAATATAATGCTGGAATATCGTGTGGATTAAAACTATATTAATATGATAGAGATTGAACGTCATCACAACAAATACTCCTGGATATCTGCATTAAGACTGATCTAAACACGGACAACAATGCGACCCGATGTAACAATGGAGTCTTGCAGAAGGTACGTGCTGCTCGTGGTTCTTGTTCTTTTTTCCTACGTTAGTAACTATATCGTCCTCAGTGACTCATTATTCAATACCCGAGGAAATGAAAGAAGGATCAGTTGTAGCAAACCTCGCTACTGATCTCGGCCTGGATGTGAAAACACTGAATCAGAGGAAGATGCGTCTGGATATCATCGCAAATAAGAAATATCTGGATGTGAACAAAGAGACTGGGGAACTGTACATTGTGGAGAAGATTGATGGAGAATATATCTGCAATTACAAATCGTCAGCGTCTTGTTATCTCAAACTGGAAATAATTCTAGAAAGCCCAGTAAGAATATTTAATATAGAAGTAGAAATTCTGGATATAAACGACAACGCCCCTCAATTTAGAAGAGACGTCATACACTTGGACATTTCTGAGTCGACGTCAAAAGGAGAGAGATTCTCTCTCAGTAATGCAGTTGATCCTGATGTCGGGAGCAACTCGGTTAAAACTTACCATCTGAGTGAAAGTGAACATTTTAATATTGAAGTTCAGACCGGAAGAGATGGGTCAAAATTTGCTGAATTAATCTTGAAAAAGACTTTAGACCGGGAGCAGCAGGCTGTTCATAATTTAATACTCACAGCTGTAGATGGAGGAACACCTGCTCGTTCTGGTACTGCCAGTGTTATTGTTCGTGTATTAGACACAAATGACAACGCTCCTACGTTTGATAAAGCGATTCATAATATAAATATAATGGAGAATTCCCCCATAGGAAGTCTTGCTATTCATCTGAATGCAACTGATTTAGATGAGGGGTCAAACTCTGACATAATATACTCTTACAGTTTATATACGTCAGAAAAGACGCAGGAAACATTTAATCTGAATCCTTCCACTGGTGAAATTACTGTGAAGGGAATGTTAAACTACGAGGATTTCAGGATTTATGATATGGAAGTTATAGCAACCGACCACGGAGCCACTAGTTTATCAGGACAATGTACCATAAAGATTCTGGTCGAAGACATGAATGACAACCACCCAGAAATATCTATTAAATCATTTCAGAGTCCAGTCAATGAAAACATAGAATTAGACACAGTGATCGCTGTAGTTAGTGTCAGTGATAAAGACTCTGGTGACAATGGAGTGGTTGATCTTCGTATTCCAGATAATATGCCTTTCAAACTGAGAGAATCCTCTGATAACTATTATGAATTAGTGGTGTCAGAGCCGTTAGACCGTGAGAAGGTTCCTGAATATGACGTCACTTTCACCGTCACAGACAGAGGTTCTCCTCCTTTATCTGACAATGAAACTATGACTTTAGAGCTGCTGGATATTAATGATAATGTTCCACAGTTCCCTCAGTTGTTTTATACGATACGTGTGATGGAGAATAACGCACCTGGGGCCTTGCTCAGTTCACTCACTGCCTTTGACCCTGACCTCCATGAAAACCAGTATCTGGTTTATTTCATCCTGGAGAAGGAGATAGCCAACACCTCCATGTCCATGCTGTTCTCCATCAACCCAGAGAACGGTAATCTTTACGCACTGAAAACTTTTGACTATGAGATCGAGAAGGAGTTTCTTTTCCACATCGAGGCCAGAGACTCTGGTTCTCCTCCACTCAGCAGTAACGTGACCGTCCATATTGTTATTGTGGACCAGAACGACAACGCTCCGGTTATCGTGTCTCCGTGGCGCGCGCACGGCTCGGTGGTGGAGGAGAAGATCCCCAGATCCACAGATAAAGGCTCTCTGGTTTCCAAGGTGATCGCTTTAGACACGGACTCAGTTCACAACTCTAGGATTACCTACCAGTTTCTGCAGGTGACTGACGCCACCTTGTTCAGTCTGGACCAATACAACGGAGAGATCCGGACTATGAGGATGTTCAGTTACAGAGATCCACGCCACCAGAGACTGGTTGTTGTTGCCAAGGACAACGGGGAGCCCGCTCTCTCTGCTACAGTCACCATCAAGCTGTCCACAGTGGAGACTGTCGTTAAGGCCTACTCTGACATGACTGAGGTGCCTCTAGAGTACGACATCTTCTCAGACCTAAACCTGTATTTGGTGATCGGTCTGGGCTCCGTGTCGTTTCTCCTGCTCATCACCATATTGGTCACCATCGTGCTCAAGTGTCAGAAACCCAAGCCCAGCAAAGCGGCTCCTCCCTGCAGGAACAGTGTGATCAGTGAGAGGAACTCCACCATCGCAGATTCCACTCTGGTCTCCAACGATGCCTACTGGTACAGTCTGTTTCTGGCAGAGACCAGGAAAGGAAAGATGGTGGTCAGACAGCCTGTGCCAAAGGGCTCCAGATACATCGTGTCCAGTATACCGAGAGGCACAGGACTCACAGACACAAGTGACTCAGCAGCTTCTACTCTGCAGGTAGGAAATCAAATCACACTTAAAAATACCCACATCATTTATTAATATTGAGCCATATGTTCCAATATACTCTGAACATTTTGTAGTACGCTTCATTACTTAAGATCCAAAAGGGTGTAAATCTCATGTTTTCTTGTCTGTAATAGTCCATTACAACTCACAAAGATAGAAATATGTAACGATCATGATACTAAATATAGCAAAATGTATTTTTAAAAGTAAAAGGGTGGCGCTGTTCCGTGAGTAAAAGTCCAGACCATGAACGTCATGACAGTGACTCGCTGCCATTTCGGCAGATCGTGAATCAGCCGGACAGCTGCGTGGTGCCGAAACGCCGCTCGGGAAAACACACTCTTAGTTTTTTCATATAATGCTGGAATATCGTGTGGATTAAAACTATATTAATATGATAGAGATTGAACGTCATCACAACAAATAATCCTGGATATCTGCATTAAGACTGATCTAAACACGGACAACAATGCGACCCGATGTAACAATGGAGTCTTGCAGAAGGTACGTGCTGCTCGTGGTTCTTGTTCTTTTTTCCTACGTTAGTAACATATCGTCCTCTGTGACTCATTATTCAATACCCGAGGAAATGAAAGAAGGATCAGTTGTAGCAAACCTCGCTACTGATCTCGGCGTGGATGTGAAAACACTGAATCAGAGGAAGATGCGTCTGGATATCATCGCAAATAAGAAATATCTGGAAGTGAACAAAGAGACTGGGGAACTGTACATTGTGGAGAAGATTGACAGAGAATATCTTTGCCCTACAAAATCATCGGCGTCATGTTATCTCAAACTGGAAATAATTCTAGAAAGCCCAGTAAGAATATTGAATATAGAGGTGGAAATTCTGGATATAAACGACAACGCCCCTCAATTTAGAAGAGACGTCATACACTTGGACATTTCTGAGTCGACGTCAAAAGGAGAGAGATTCTCTCTCAGTAATGCAGTTGATCCTGATGTCGGGAGCAACTCGGTGAAAACTTACCATCTGAGTGAAAGTGAACATTTTAATATTGAAGTTCAGACCGGAAGAGATGGGTCGAAATTTGCTGAATTAATCTTGAAAAAGACTTTAGACCGGGAGCAGCAGGCTGTTCATAATTTAATACTCACAGCTGTAGATGGAGGAACACCTGCTCGTTCTGGTACTGCCAGTGTTATTGTTCGTGTATTAGACACAAATGACAACGCTCCTACGTTTGATAAAGCGATTCATAATATAAATATAATGGAGAATTCCCCCATAGGAAGTCTTGTTATTCATCTGAATGCAACTGATTTAGATGAGGGGTCAAACTCTGACATAATATACTCTTACAGTTTATATACGTCAGAAAAGACGCAGGAAACATTTAATCTGAATCCTTCCACTGGTGAAATTACTGTGAAGGGAATGTTAAACTACGAGGACTTCAGGATTTATGATATGGAAGTTATAGCAACCGACCACGGAGCCACTAGTTTATCAGGACAATGTACCATAAAGATTCTGGTCGAAGACATGAATGACAACCACCCAGAAATATCTATTAAATCATTTCAGAGTCCAGTCAATGAAAACATAGAATTAGACACAGTGATCGCTGTAGTTAGTGTCAGTGATAAAGACTCTGGTGACAATGGAGTGGTTGATCTTCGTATTCCAGATAATATGCCTTTCAAACTGAGAGAATCCTCTGATAACTATTATGAATTAGTGGTGTCAGAGCCGTTAGACCGTGAGAAGGTTCCTGAATATGACGTCACTTTCACCGTCACAGACAGAGGTTCTCCTCCTTTATCTGACAATGAAACTATGACTTTAGAGCTGCTGGATGTTAATGATAATGTTCCACAGTTCCCTCAGTTGTTTTATACTATACGTGTGATGGAGAATAACGCACCTGGGGCCTTGCTCAGTTCACTCACTGCCTTTGACCCTGATCTCCATGAAAACCAGTATCTGGTTTATTTCATCCTGGAGAAGGAGATAGCCAACACCTCCATGTCCATGCTGTTCTCCATCAACCCAGAGAACGGTAATCTTTACGCACTGAAAACTTTTGACTATGAGATCGAGAAGGAGTTTCTTTTCCACATCGAGGCCAGAGACTCTGGTTCTCCTCCACTCAGCAGTAACGTGACCGTCAATGTTGTTATCGTGGACCAGAATGACAACGTTCCGGTTATCGTGTCTCCATGGCGCGCACACGGCTCGGTGGTGGAGGAGAAGATCCCCAGATCCACAGATAAAGGCTCTCTGGTTTCCAAGGTGATCGCTTTAGACACAGACTCGGTTCACAACTCTCGGATTACCTACCAGTTTCTACAGGTGACTGACGCCACCTTGTTCAGTCTGGACCAATACAACGGAGAGATCCGGACTATGAGGATGTTCAGTTACAGAGATCCACGCCACCAGAGACTGGTTGTTGTTGCCAAGGACAACGGGGAGCCCGCTCTCTCTGCCACAGTCACCATCAAGCTGTCCACAGTGGAGACTGTCGTTAAGGCCTACTCTGACATGACTGAGGTGCCTCTAGAGTACGACATCTTCTCAGACCTAAACCTGTATTTGGTGATCGGTCTGGGCTCCGTGTCGTTTCTCCTGCTCATCACCATATTGGTCACCATCGTGCTCAAGTGTCAGAAACCCAAGCCCAGCAAAGCGGCTCCTCCCTGCAGGAACAGTGTGATCAGTGAGAGGAACTCCACCATCGCAGATTCCACTCTGGTCTCCAACGATGCCTACTGGTACAGTCTGTTTCTGGCAGAGACCAGGAAAGGAAAGATGGTGGTCAGACAGCCTGTGCCAAAGGGCTCCAGATACATCGTGTCCAGTATACCGAGAGGCACAGGACTCACAGACACAAGTGACTCAGCAGCTTCTACTCTGCAGGTAGGAAATCAAATCACACTTAAAAATACCCACATCATTTATCATTATTGAGCCATTTGTTGCTTTTTAATCTGAACATTTTGTAGTAAACTTCATTAGTTAAGATTAACAAGGGTGTCAGTAAAGATTATGTTTTCTTTCTGTAATAGTCAATTAAAACTCACAATGATTCAATTTTTAAAATAAATAAATACGGGCATCATATTAGATACAACAAAAATAATCTTTCAAAACTAAGAGGGTGGCGCTGTTCCGTGAGTAAAAGTACAGACCATGAACGTCATGACAGTGACTCGCTGCCATTTCGCCAGATCGTGAATCAGCCGGACAGCTCAGCGGTGCTGAAACGCCGCTCGGGAAAACACACTCCTATTTTTTTTTTTCAAATAATGCTGGAATATTGTGTGGATTAAAACTATATTAATATGATAGAATTCGAACGTCATCACAACAAAAGTCAATACTCCTGGATATCTGCATTAAGACTGATCTAAACACGGACAACAATGCGACCCGATGTAACAATGGAGTCTTGCAGAAGGTACGTGCTGCTCGTGGTTCTTGTTCTTTTTTCCTTCGTTCGTAACATATCGACCTCAGTGTCTCATTATTCAATACCCGAGGAAATGAAAGAAGGATCAGTTGTAGCAAACCTCGCTACTGATCTCGGCCTGGATGTGAAAACACTGAATCAGAGGAAGATGCGTCTGGACAACATCGCAAATAAGAAATATCTGGATGTGAACAAAGAGACTGGGGAACTGTACATTGTGGAGAAGATTGACAGAGAATATATTTGTCCTTCAAAGTTGTCATGCTATCTCAAACAAGAAGTAATACTGGAAAACCCAGTACGAATTTTTAATATAGAATTAGAAATTCTGGATATGAACGACAACGCCCCTCAATTTAGAAGAGACGCGATACACTTAGACATTTCCGAGTCGACGCCAAAAGGAGAGAGATTCTCTCTCAGTAATGCAGTTGATCCTGATGTCGGGAGCAACTCGGTGAAAACTTACCATCTGAGTCAAAGCGAACATTTTAATATTGAAGTTCAGACCGGAAGAGATGGGTCGAAATTTGCCGAACTAATCTTGAAAAAGACTTTAGACCGGGAGCAGCAGGCTGTTCATAATTTAATACTCACAGCTGTAGATGGAGGAACACCTGCTCGTTCTGGTACTGCCAGTGTTATTGTTCGTGTATTAGACACAAATGACAACGCTCCTGCGTTTATTGAAGCGATTCATAATATAAAAATACTGGAGAATTCCCCCATAGGAAGTCTTGTTATTCATCTGAATGCAACTGATTTAGATGAGGGGTCAAACTCTGACATAACTATACTCTTACAGTTTATATACGTCAGAAAAAACGCAGGAAACATTTAATCTGAATCCTTCCACTGGTGAAATTACTGTGAAGGGAATGTTAAACTACGAGGATTTCAGGATTTATGATATGGAAGTTATAGCAACCGACCACGGAGCCACTAGTTTATCAGGACAATGTACCATAAAGATTCTGGTCGAAGACATGAATGACAACCACCCAGAAATATCTATTAAATCATTTCAGAGTCCAGTCAATGAAAACATAGAATTAGACACAGTGATCGCTGTAGTTAGTGTCAGTGATAAAGACTCTGGTGACAATGGAGTGGTTGATCTTCGTATTCCAGATAATATGCCTTTCAAACTGAGAGAATCCTCTGATAACTATTATGAATTAGTGGTGTCAGAGCCGTTAGACCGTGAGAAGGTTCCTGAATATGACGTCACTTTCACCGTCACAGACAGAGGTTCTCCTCCTTTATCTGACAACGAAACTATGACTTTAGAGCTGCTGGATATTAATGACAATGTTCCACAGTTCCCTCAGTTGTTTTATACGATACGTGTGATGGAGAATAACGCACCTGGGGCCTTGCTCAGTTCACTCACTGCCTTTGACCCTGACCTCCATGAAAACCAGTATTTGGTTTATTTCATCCTGGAGAAGGAGATAGCCAACACCTCCATGTCCATGCTGTTCTCCATCAACCCAGAGAACGGTAATCTTTACGCACTGAAAACTTTTGACTATGAGATCGAGAAGGAGTTTCTTTTCCACATCGAGGCCAGAGACTCTGGTTCTCCTCCACTCAGCAGTAACGTGACCGTCCATATTGTTATTGTGGACCAGAACGACAACGCTCCGGTTATCGTGTCTCCGTGGCGCGCGCACGGCTCGGTGGTGGAGGAGAAGATCCCCAGATCCACCGATAAAGGCTCTCTTGTTTCCAAGGTGATCGCTTTAGACACAGACTCGGTGCACAACTCTCGGATTACCTACCAGTTTCTACAGGTGACTGACGCCACCTTGTTCAGTCTGGACCAATACAACGGAGAGATCCGGACTATGAGGATGTTCAGTTACAGAGATCCACGGCACCAGAGACTGATTGTTGTTGCCAAGGACAACGGGGAGCCCGCTCTCTCTGCTACAGTCACCATCAAGCTGTCCACAGTGGAGACTGTCGTTAAGGCCTACTCTGACATGACTGAGGTGCCTCTAGAGTATGACATCTTCTCAGACCTAAACCTGTATTTGGTGATCGGTCTGGGCTCCGTATCGTTTCTCCTGCTCATCACCATATTGGTCACCATCGTGCTCAAGTGTCAGAAACCCAAGCCCAGCAAAGCGGCTCCTCCCTGCAGGAACAGTGTGATCAGTGAGAGGAACTCCACCATCGCAGATTCCACTCTGGTCTCCAACGATGCCTACTGGTACAGTCTGTTTCTGGCAGAGACCAGGAAAGGAAAGATGGTGGTCAGACAGCCTGTGCCAAAGGGCTCCAGATACATCGTGTCCAGTATACCGAGAGGCACAGGACTCACAGACACTAGTGACTCAGCAGCTTCTACTCTGCAGGTAGGAAATCAAATTACACTTAAAATTGGCCACATCATTTATCAATATTGAGTCAAATGTTGCTATATACTCTGAACATTTTGAAGTACGCCTCATTAGGTAAGATCAAAAAGTGTGTCCGTAAATCTGACGTTTTTCGTCTGTAATTGTCCATTAAAACTCACAATGATAGAAATTTGTAAAAACAAATACGGTCATGATACTTAATCTAGCAATAATAATATTTTAAAACCTAACGGGTGGCGCTGTTCCGTGAGTAAAAGTCCAGACCATGAACGTCATGACAGTGACTCGCTGCCATTACGGCAGATCGTGAATCAGCCGGACAGCTCAGCGGTGTTGAAACGCTGCTCGGGAAAACACACTCCTATTTTTTTAATAAATAATGCTGGAATATCGTGTGGATTAAAAATATATTAATATGATAGAGGTCGATGGTCACCACAACAAAAGTCAATACTCCCGGATATCTGCATTAAGACTGATCTAAACACGGACAACAATGCGACCCGATGTAACAATGGAGTCTTGCAGAAGGTACGTGCTGCTCGTGGTTCTTGTTCTTTTTTCCTACGTTCGTAACATATCGACCTCATGTGACTCATTATTCAATACCCGAGGAAATGAAAGAAGGATCAGTTGTAGCAAACCTCGCTACTGATCTCGGCCTGGATGTGAAAACACTGAATCAGAGGAAGATGCGTCTGGATATCATCGCAAATAAGAAATATCTGGATGTGAACAAAGAGACTGGAGAACTGTACATTGTGGAGAAGATTGACAGAGAATATATTTGTTCTGCAAAATCGTCATGCTATCTTAGACTGGAGGTAATATTAGACAACCCAGTGCGAATATTTAATATAGAGGTAGAAATTCTGGATATGAATGACAACGCCCCTCAATTTAGAAGAGACGTCATACACTTAGGACATTTCTGAGTCGACGTCAAAAGGAGAGAGATTCTCTCTCAGTAATGCAGTTGATCCTGATGTCGGGAGCAACTCAGGTGAAAACTTACCATCTGAGTGAAAGTGAATATTTCAATATTGAAGTTCAGACCGGAAGAGAAGGGACGAAGTTTGCCGAATTTTTCTTGAAAAAGACTTTAGACCGGGAGCAGCAGGCTGTTCATAATTTAATACTCACAGCTGTAGATGGAGGAACACCTGCTCGTTCTGGTACTGCCAGTGTTATTGTTCGTGTATTAGACACAAATGACAACGCTCCTACGTTTGATAAAGCGATTCATAATATAAATATAATGGAGAATTCCCCCATAGGAAGTCTTGTTATTCATCTGAATGCAACAGATTCAGATGAGGGGTCAAACTCTGACATAACTTACTCATATAGTTTATATACGTCAGAAAAAACGCAGGAAACATTTAATCTGAATCCTTCCACTGGTGAAATTACTGTGAAGGGAATGTTAAACTACGAGGACTTCAGGATTTATGATATGGAAGTTATAGCAACCGACCACGGAGCCACTAGTTTATCAGGACAATGTACCATAAAGATTCTGGTCGAAGACATGAATGACAACCACCCAGAAATATCTATTAAATCATTTCAGAGTCCAGTCAATGAAAACATAGAATTAGACACAGTGATCGCTGTAGTTAGTGTCAGTGATAAAGACTCTGGTGACAATGGAGTGGTTGATCTTCGTATTCCAGATAATATGCCTTTCAAACTGAGAGAATCCTCTGATAACTATTATGAATTAGTGGTGTCAGAGCCGTTAGACCGTGAGAAGGTTCCTGAATATGACGTCACTTTCACCGTCACAGACAGAGGTTCTCCTCCTTTATCTGACAACGAAACTATGACTTTAGAGCTGCTGGATATTAATGATAATGTTCCACAGTTCCCTCAGTTGTTTTATACGATACGTGTGATGGAGAATAACGCACCTGGGGCCTTGCTCAGTTCACTCACTGCCTTTGACCCTGATCTCCATGAAAACCAGTATCTGGTTTATTTCATCCTGGAGAAGGAGATAGCCAACACCTCCATATCCATGCTGTTCTCCATCAACCCAGAGAACGGTAATCTTTACGCACTGAAAACTTTTGACTATGAGATCGAGAAGGAGTTTCTTTTCCACATCGAGGCCAGAGACTCTGGTTCTCCTCCACTCAGCAGTAACGTGACCGTCCATATTGTTATTGTGGACCAGAACGACAACGCTCCGGTTATCGTGTCTCCATGGCGCGCGCACGGCTCGGTTGTGGAGGAGAAGATCCCCAGATCCACAGATAAAGGCTCTCTGGTTTCCAAGGTGATCGCTTTAGACACAGACTCGGTTCACAACTCTCGGATTACCTACCAGTTTCTACAGGTGACTGACGCCACCTTGTTCAGTCTGGACCAATACAACGGAGAGATCCGGACGATGAGGATGTTCAGTTACAGAGATCCACGCCACCAGAGACTGGTTGTTGTTGCCAAGGACAACGGGGAGCCCGCTCTCTCTGCCACAGTCACCATCAATCTGTCCACGGTGGAGACTGTCGTTAAGGCCTACTCTGACATGACTGAGGTGCCTTTAGAGTACGACATCTTCTCAGACCTAAACCTGTATTTGGTGATCGGTCTGGGCTCCGTGTCGTTTCTCCTGCTCATCACCATATTGGTCACCATCGTGCTCAAGTGTCAGAAACCCAAGCCCAGCAAAGCGGCTCCTCCCTGCAGGAACAGTGTGATCAGTGAGAGGAACTCCACCATCGCAGATTCCACTCTGGTCTCCAACGATGCCTACTGGTACAGTCTGTTTCTGGCAGAGACCAGGAAAGGAAAGATGGTGGTCAGACAGCCTGTGCCAAAGGGCTCCAGATACATCGTGTCCAGTATACCGAGAGGCACAGGACTCACAGACACAAGTGACTCAGCAGCTTCTACTCTGCAGGTAGGAAATCAAATCACACTTAAAAAATGCCCACATCATTTGTCAATATTGAGCCATATGTTGCTATATACTCTGAACATTTTGTAGTACACTTCATTAGTTAAGATCAAAAAGTGTGTCCGTAAATCTGACGTTTTTCGTCTGTAATTGTCCATTAAAACTCACAATGATAGAAATTTGTAAAAACAAATACGGTCATGATAATCTAGCAAAAATTATATTTAAAAAATAAACGGGTGGCGCTGTTCCGTGAGTAAAAGTCCAGACCATGAACGTCATGACAGTGACTTGATCGTGAATCAGCCGGACAGCTCAGCGGTGTTGAAACGCTGCTCGTGTCCAGTATACCGAGAGGCACAGGACTCACAGACACGAGCGACTCAGCAGCTTCTACTCTGCAGGTATGGAGAAACATGTCTTTAACGTGAATTACACTGAACTGTATTCGGTTATTCTCAGTTCACTTCTCTTTGAACACAACACTCCTGTCCTGTATTTGAAAACATTTCGTCTTCTTTTCACTTATTTTGATTCATTACGCATAACGATTTAAAACTGCCTCGAATATGAAATATGCATCAGATGTCAAAATGCCATAATTCCCACCAACAGCATGTTATAAAAGTGCTATTACACTTATTAATTGTTTCAGTAACAATCCAATACAATCACATGGAAACTTACGAATATGTTGACCCATTATCTTTAGTTTCCCATAAGTAGTGTTTTTGTTATCTAAGTATTAAAATGTATTCATGTATCATTGTTGGAAGAAGATGTTAGGCAGATTGCAGGGCAAATATATGGTATTGAAAACGAGGTAAAGATCATTAGAATTATTGATCATATAGGGACACTTCTGATTTTATCGTGTTGGCCTATGCACAGACTCCCTTGCTTAAAACTCAAACATAAACGAGCATGTCCGTCCAAGAAACCACACATATATTACACGCAGTGATGCATGCGAAGAGCAGTAGTTGTTGTGTGTTTTTAATATTGAAAATGCCGACCAATATATATTTTCAGTCCCAACTAAATGTATTCCCTAAGTTCGAAACTATGAAATTAATATTTCATGTCAGATTTGGTCATGGATAACGAAACATATTTACCGTTTGTTCTATTCCTTGTAATGGAAGAGTGTGACAACATATCATATAAACGTTATGATACATGTTTAGGTTTTATTTCACTTCACTAAACTTAAGACAAATCGCTGGATATTGGAATTATTTGTGCATTCTTTAAATCCGTTCTTCTAGCATTGACTACTGTAGGCCTAATCGAAAGCTTAGTTTACTTTTGAGACTATCGGTAATAAGGCAAATAGAAAAAAAATGAAGAATACAAGTGAGGATTCACTTCTGTCACTGTTTCATTATTTTTACGCACAGAAAACGGCACGTAAAAGTCAAACACGAACCCGAGGTGTGTTCTTCTGCATTCACAGGGTATTAAGTATAGTATAAGTTTATTTCAGTGTAACACATTGAAAGAGTATTTACAAAATTAAATAAACAACACAACGATGGAATAAGAGAACTTGATATTGTTCGCACAAAGACTAGGAAGAAAAAACGATATCAAATTTTATAACATAATTTCATCCAAATTCATGAAGTTCATGCACAACTCATCTTTTACCATGCGCAGAGCCCCATAAAGGACAGTTAATGTCGCTGCTCTCCACAAAGAAACACTAACCGATGAAGTCATCGTTCTCGGGATAGGTGATTGGAGAATACACAGGCAGACATATTTCACGTAAACCTCTGCAGATACCAGTATGAAGAAACGTGTCCGCTGAAGACACTCACTGCCTTTCATAACTTGAAAAAAGGATTAATTCTTCGCTCCTCCGCACATCCAATTTCCAGACTTTAAACACGGACCAATGGCTCATCATACTCGTCTGTGTCCGTGGAGAGGGTACGTTTTGGTATTCCTTTTTCTTTATGTCATCACGACCACGGTCTCCGCCGTCAACCACTATTCAGTTCCCGAAGAAATGGAGGAAGGATCTGTCGTCGCTAATTTAGCAACGGATTTGGGGTTGGACGTGAAGACTCTGAATAAAAGGAAAATGCGCGTTGACGCTATAGGCAACAAAAAATATCTCGACATCAACAAAGAGACCGGAGAGCTGTTTATATTAGAAAGAATAGACAGAGAGTTTTTATGCGCACTGAAGACAGCCACGTCTTGCTTTCTTAAATTAGACGCTACGATTGAAAATCCAATACGAATGTTTAATATTGAGGTCGAAATCACGGACATTAATGATAACGCTCCTCATTTCCGACGAGGAACGATGCACTTGGACATCTCTGAATCCAGCCCCGTTGGAGAGAGATTCTCGCTGAATAACGCTGCGGATCCAGATGTTGGAACGAATTCTGTGAAGGATTACCACCTGAGCTCAAGTGAACACTTCTCTATTGAAATTCAGACGGGGAGAGATGGATCAAAGTTCGCTGATTTGATACTTAAAAAAGCTTTAGACAGAGAGAAGCAGGCTGTTCATAATCTAATACTGACTGCTGTGGACGGTGGAGTTCCCACGCGCACAGGTACAGCCAGCGTCGTTGTTCGTGTGCTCGATGTGAATGACAACGCCCCTTCGTTTGACAAAGACAGATACGTTATGCATGTGATGGAGAACTCACCGATTGGAAGTCTAGTGATCAAACTAAACGCCACTGATTTAGATGAAGGCTCCAACTCTGATATTGTTTATTCATATAGTTTGTATACATCAGAGAGAACACAAAATGTGTTGAACCTGAATTCAGGAAACGGTGAAATCAGAGTGAAAGAGATGATTAATTATGAAGATATTAAACTTTATGAAATGGAGGTTATTGCCAGTGATAAAGGACAAAACTCCTTATCTGGACAGTGTAAGCTGACGATACAGGTGACAGATATGAATGATAATCATCCAGAAATTTCTATTAAATCATTTCAGAGTCCAGTCAATGAAAACATAGAATTAGACACAGTGATCGCTGTAGTTAGTGTCAGTGATAAAGACTCTGGTGACAATGGAGTGGTTGATCTTCGTATTCCAGATAATATGCCTTTCAAACTGAGAGAATCCTCTGATAACTATTATGAATTAGTGGTGTCAGAGCCGTTAGACCGTGAGAAGGTTCCTGAATATGACGTCACTTTCACCGTCACAGACAGAGGTTCTCCTCCTTTATCTGACAACGAAACTATGACTTTAGAGCTGCTGGATATTAATGATAATGTTCCACAGTTCTCTCAGTTGTTTTATACGATACGTGTGATGGAGAATAACGCACCTGGGGCCTTGCTCAGTTCACTCACTGCCTTTGACCCTGACCTCCATGAAAACCAGTATCTGGTTTATTTCATCCTGGAGAAGGAGATAGCCAACACCTCCATGTCCATGCTGTTCTCCATCAACCCAGAGAACGGTAATCTTTACGCACTGAAAACGTTTGACTATGAGATTGAAAAGGAGTTTCTTTTCCACATCGAGGCCAGAGACTCTGGTTCTCCTCCACTCAGCAGTAACGTGACCGTCCATATTGTTATCGTGGACCAGAACGACAACGCTCCGGTTATCGTGTCTCCGTGGCGCGCACACGGCTCGGTTGTGGAGGAGAAGATCCCCAGATCCACAGATAAAGGCTCTCTGGTTTCCAAGGTGATCGCTTTAGACACGGACTCAGTTCACAACTCTCGGATTACCTACCAGTTTCTGCAGGTGACTGACGCCACCTTGTTCAGTCTGGACCAATACAACGGAGAGATCCGGACTATGAGGATGTTCAGTTACAGAGATCCACGCCACCAGAGACTGGTTGTTGTTGCCAAGGACAACGGGGAGCCCGCTCTCTCTGCCACAGTCACCATCAAGCTGTCCACAGTGGAGACTGTCGTTAAGGCCTACTCTGACATGACTGAGGTGCCTCTAGAGTACGACATCTTCTCAGACCTAAACCTGTATTTGGTGATCGGTCTGGGCTCCGTGTCGTTTCTCCTGCTCATCACCATATTGGTCACCATCGTGCTCAAGTGTCAGAAACCCAAGCCCAGCAAAGCGGCTCCTCCCTGCAGGAACAGTGTGATCAGTGAGAGGAACTCCACCATCGCAGATTCCACTCTGGTCTCCAACGATGCCTACTGGTACAGTCTGTTCCTGGCAGAGACCAGGAAAGGAAAGATGGTGGTCAGACAGCCTGTGCCAAAGGGCTCCAGATACATCGTGTCCAGTATACCGAGAGGCACAGGACTCACAGACACTAGCGACTCAGCAGCTTCTACTCTGCAGGTATGGGAAAATGTTCTTAAAATGAGTTTAACTTAACTTTGTTCAGGGACTATTAATCAAGTCCACTCATAAGTGTCCACAACAGTTGTGGCTTTGTTGGGCTTGAGAATATTTGCTCTCTTCTTTTTTTTGTTTTGGTTAATATGCATGAATAGTTAAAAATAGCTACGATGAACTGTGCATCAGATCATCTCATATACACATATGAAAGTGTCCAAATATGTTCATAAATAATATACAGTTTCCCTTTACTAAATATAGTCTCTTTGTTATTTCAGCATGAATGTTTCTTATGCATCAGAATGACTGACGAGGTACATTCAGCCTCCATTGCTTTAAAAAGTAACGATTTGTAAATGTTATATAATAAACAGGCGGTTGATTGACTTCATCCTGTTTGACAATGTTTTTACGCACAGACACTCGTGCGTAAAAACTCAAGGAGCACAAAGGAAAGAGGATGCAGTTATTTACTTTACAAGCACTCAATAGAAACGTGTGACACACATCTAACTTATTAAACTTTTATAAATAAAATACAACCATAAAACTAACAGAAGTCTATCATTTGTTTTTCTGGTATTTTCACTTCCACATTCCGGGAACAAAAGTTCGAAAATCTGAAAAAAACGTCAGCATATAACTTACTTTCAGTCTCTTACAATGTGATCAAAACTGACACATACCGCAGACTTTTTTTGACGATTAATTTATCTCTTAAAAAAGTTGAAAATATTAATACAAAACTATTTTCGTCGCTGCTCTCCACAAAAAGACACTTCCGGGTGAGGTCATCGATCACATGATAGTTCATTGGTGGAACGGAAGTCAGTGGTTGCACCAAATGCGCGTCACTCCTCATCTGAGCACAGAGACATACTTTCCCTCAAGAGCCTTGGCTCGTTTCCTCATTCCGCAGGAGGAGGATTTGTCCTCGTTTCAGCACATTTCACGTCTGCAAACACGGAATCTGCAAGATGGCGCATGATATACAGCGCGTATTCTGGAGACGGTACGTTTACGCATTTCTTTTTGTGGCTGTCATCACGACCACGGTCTCCGCCGTCAACCACTATTCAGTTCCCGAAGAAATGGAGGAAGGATCTGTCGTCGCTAACTTAGCAACGGATTTGGGGTTGGACGTGAAGACCCTGAATAAAAGGAAAATGCGCGTTGACGCTGTTGGCAACAAAAAATATCTCGACATCAACAAAGAGACCGGAGAGCTGTTTATATTGGAAAGAATAGACAGAGAGTTGTTGTGCCCACTGAAGACAACCACGTCTTGCTTTCTTAAATTAGACGCTACGATTGAAAATCCAATACGAATGTTTAATATTGAGGTCGAAATCACGGACATTAATGATAACGCTCCTCATTTCCGACGAGGAACGATGCACTTGGACATCTCTGAATCCAGCCCCGTTGGCGAGAGATTCTCGCTGAATAACGCTGCGGATCCAGATGTTGGAACGAATTCTGTGAAGGATTACCACCTGAGCTCAAGTGAACATTTTGCGCTTGAAATTCAGACGGGGAGAGATGGATCAAAGTTCGCTGATTTGATACTTAAAAAAGCTTTAGACAGAGAGAAGCAGGCTGTTCATAATCTAATACTGACTGCTGTGGACGGTGGAGTTCCCACGCGCACAGGTACAGCCAGCGTCGTTGTTCGTGTGCTCGATGTGAATGACAACGCCCCTTCGTTTGACAAAGACAGATACGTTATGCATGTGATGGAGAACTCACCGATTGGAAGTCTAGTGATCAAACTAAACGCCACTGATTTAGATGAAGGCTCCAACTCTGATATTGTTTATTCATATAGTTTGTATACATCAGAGAGAACACAAAATGTGTTGAACCTGAATTCAGGAAACGGTGAAATCAGAGTGAAAGAGATGATTAATTATGAAGATATTAAACTTTATGAAATGGAGGTTATTGCCAGTGATAAAGGACAAAACTCCTTATCTGGACAGTGTAAGCTGACGATACAGGTGACAGATATGAATGATAATCATCCAGAAATTTCTATTAAATCATTTCAGAGTCCAGTCAATGAAAACATAGAATTAGACACAGTGATCGCTGTAGTTAGTGTCAGTGATAAAGACTCTGGTGACAATGGAGTGGTTGATCTTCGTATTCCAGATAATATGCCTTTCAAACTGAGAGAATCCTCTGATAACTATTATGAATTAGTGGTGTCAGAGCCATTAGACCGTGAGAAGGTTCCTGAATATGACGTCACTTTCACCGTCACAGACAGAGGTTCTCCTCCTTTATCTGACAACGAAACTATGACTTTAGAGCTGCTGGATATTAATGATAATGTTCCACAGTTCCCTCAGTTGTTTTATACGATACGTGTGATGGAGAATAACGCACCTGGGGCCTTGCTCAGTTCACTCACTGCCTTTGACCCTGATCTCCATGAAAACCAGTATCTGGTTTATTTCATCCTGGAGAAGGAGATAGCCAACACCTCCATGTCCATGCTGTTCTCCATCAACCCAGAGAACGGTAATCTTTACGCACTGAAAACTTTTGACTATGAGATCGAGAAGGAGTTTCTTTTCCACATCGAGGCCAGAGACTCTGGTTCTCCTCCACTCAGCAGTAACGTGACCGTCCATATTGTTATTGTGGACCAGAACGACAACGCTCCGGTTATCGTGTCTCCGTGGCGCGCGCACGGCTCGGTGGTGGAGGAGAAGATCCCCAGATCCACAGATAAAGGCTCTCTGGTTTCCAAGGTGATCGCTTTAGACACGGACTCAGTTCACAACTCTCGGATTACCTACCAGTTTCTGCAGGTGACTGACGCCACCTTGTTCAGTCTGGACCAATACAACGGAGAGATCCGGACTATGAGGATGTTCAGTTACAGAGATCCACGCCACCAGAGACTGGTTGTTGTTGCCAAGGACAACGGGGAGCCCGCTCTCTCTGCCACAGTCACCATCAATCTGTCCACAGTGGAGACTGTCGTTAAGGCCTACTCTGACATGACTGAGGTGCCTCTGGAGTACGACTTCTTCTCAGACCTAAACCTGTATTTGGTGATCGGTCTGGGCTCCGTGTCGTTTCTCCTGCTCATCACCATATTGGTCACCATCGTGCTCAAGTGTCAGAAACCCAAGCCCAGCAAAGCAGCTCCTCCCTGCAGGAACAGTGTGATCAGTGAGAGGAACTCCACCATCGCAGATTCCACTCTGGTCTCCAACGATGCCTACTGGTACAGTCTGTTTCTGGCAGAGACCAGGAAAGGAAAGATGGTGGTCAGACAGCCTGTGCCAAAGGGCTCCAGATACATTGTGTCCAGTATACCGAGAGGCACAGGACTCACAGACACTAGTGACTCAGCAGCTTCTACTCTGCAGGTACAAATGACCACTCACTGCAGCTTGAATAAACACTTATTCTTAACTTTAATTTTATCATTACAGTTCAAATCCCCTCTAAAGCAAAAAATAACGATTAAAAAGTGAATAATAATTATACAACAGGAAACTTACTTCCACATAAAAACAGCAAAACTCGAAATGAATATCATCAGTGCACAGTGTGCCACATACTTCTTCATTGATGTTATCTGTGGCAGTGTTTTACATGTGACACTTACTTGTTCAATGTTTGTGTGTGTGAAATCCCATCAACTCCCATAATAATAATTTCACATCTCGCATTCTGTGTCTATGTACGGTAGGTTAAAAGTTCTGTCAACTCCCTTAATATGTAACCAGTGAAAAAAGCAATATATTTGCTGCTCGAGTTAAAAGTGCATCAGAAAAATAATTAAAACAGGACATTAATTTATATACATTTCAAATAGAAAGTAAATGATCACAAGCAAAATGGCATGCATATCATTTAATGTCAAGTAATCAGAAAAAAATATTGGAAGTCAGAAGTTTCCCTTTTGCTCTCATAAAATATTGTAAAACTGTATTTGCAGTTTTGCTGTTGTTTTATCGAGCAAAGCTGAAACTGCTTTTCCATTGAAAATAGTTGAGAGACATTTTCATATGACTTTTGTTTGTGGCCCATGTCGGTGGAAACATTGGTTTATACACAGAGACCCTTTTATTTTGGTCTGAGTGAAGACTGTACAATTCCTTCATGCATGATTTGTTTTCAAGTACTTGGCATATATAACCTAATGGACTAGATACTTTTCCCCTCTGTACTAAGCAATGAAACAACATGTTTGGTACATTTCTGCAGACATGTGCTCTGCTTCTTCTGTGGTGCACGTCTCCTCTCACAGGATTGGAGAGTCATCTATCCATATATCCATCTATCTATCTTATCCATCTTATATCTTTTCTAATCTATCTATCTATCTATCTATGATGGTAAGTATGCTGCAGGAACAAGTATATAACAAAATGTAAATCTGTTTAACCCAGTTATATGAGTAACTGTCACAAGATGCATTATCTTTTGCTGATAATGTTAAATCTGTGATATACATGTTTGTCAAACATTTAACTCTTGTGCCACGACACCAACTCTGTGATCATACATACACACGTAATCATTGTCTGTGCTTGCATTGATCTGACAATTTTGTTTTTTTCTTCCCACTCTAAAGTACCCTAAATGAGGGAAGTCCATTCTGCAGTTGGAGGTATGCAGGAGTCTCACTCCCCCACCCCGGGTGCCCTTTAATGAATGATGTTTTGAGTGGATGTTTGTTTATCCTTTTGTCTCATCTAACTTGTTTTGGAGAGGGAGATTTTATTTGCAAGGCTCACATGCAGTTTGCTGAATCCCCACATTTCAGTTCCTGTTACTCATATTTCATTATCATCCTTAAACCCCACTAAACTGTGTCTGTGTAAGCTCACTAACAATTATGATTATTACTTCTGACACTATTTCAGGATCACATCCCTTCCCTAATGTTCTGCTATTTGACACATAATACAGCCTCAATGACCTTCATGGATCTCAGGGGACAGAGACAGTACACCATGATAGTCACATAGGAACAGATATAACATGTGCTTAGGGCACATACAACACATTTACACATTCTCTTTGATGTCTGGCCGGCTGGAACATTTCCTGCATGTCTTTCCCCTCCTCTCTCCCCTACATTTCCTCTATCTCTCCACTTTCACTGGCAAAGAGAAAAGGCACAAAGGCCAAAAGCATATAATGTATAAATAATAAAAAAATAAATCACCACACACCTTTCTTTTAGGCTCATCCAGTACTAATAATTCAAACAGCAGCATGCAGCTCCCTAATATAACATAATCATTGATTACAGTTATAAAAAATAACCCATCCAATTAACATTTTCTGCCTTTGCTGTTTTAACAATCAGGCTTCAGAACCACTATGTTCTCAAAAGGATGTTCTGCATACAAAGATGAATCTGTGTTCATCCCCTAATCACTCATCACCCTCTTGTCAATTTTTGAATGTGACTGTGCTGTTTTTGAATGATTGGGTTCGTCAAACAAGTAAATTGTCTGAGTGTTACTGACTTCACAGATCGGCACTTTTGAATTTCTATCTGCTGTGTAGTGTGAGTCATGACCCAATTCTTTGTGCAGGAGTGGCGCAAAGTGAAACCAGCCACCCAGTTACCTAGCAACCACTCTCCTTCACGTAATACTGGAGCATGGTTTTCATTGATAGACCCACTGCCTCACCACTACATGTTCGAGGATCGTCCCGACCCTGTCCCCCACTTTGTCCTCTGCCTGAAGCCCCTGTCTTGAGTGGCGGACGTCGGCTGCATGAAATGTATCAATTTGGCTGATCACAGGGTTGTTAGCGCCGGGCTTCTCCTTCAGACTTATCTAATTCTCTTGTCTTCGGCAGGGCTCCACCACCAGCAGCGGCAGCCGCAGCTCCACGTAAGGACACACACCTCCGACTGCATCCCGCTGACATGACGACATCACACGAGGAAAAGAGGAAACCCCCGACCCTCGCACAGCCATCTCCATCCTGCTCGGTCCAGTCCCTGTTCCTGTTCCTGTTCCTCGCACTGTGCAGTTGTCATGCTTCAACACCAAACAGACTGTGGTGGATAATCAACGACGCGACCCTCCCCCTCTCTTTCTTTAAGCACATACAAAGCCAATCAATAACGTCTCTCTGTCCATTCAATATGCATGAGACTGCAGACTGCACGGCTTCAATCACACTCCAAGACCTTCAAAAAATACAATTTCAAGAGGAGAAACTTGCAAAGGAGACTGTACATTAAAATTGCTCCAGTGGATATTCAAAGAAGCTACAACAAGGACTATTAGAGTGGACACGGGAATGGTGACATGCCTTTTAAGAGACTGTTTTCCCTCTCTAAAAAAGAAACACATGTTAATATTACATTTCTTACCACTGTGCTTTGTCTTGCTCCATAACAGCATTGATGTATTGTATATGTATGTGTAAGTTAACAAAGAAGTGAAACAGCACAATTAACTAAATGTGAGAAAAGCACCAACCTAATATTTTAAAGTGTGAAACTAAAGGGATTCAGTATTTTATAAATGTGTTAGCATTTAGTAGTTTGTTTTGTACTCGACTTTGGGCTTTATATGTGAGCTATAGGCCTACATATATGAATGAGTGCTAAGAGATTTATGAATTAAGTTTACCAGTACATCTAATAGACAAGAGTGAGGCCGTCAGCCATTATGTGTTATATCTGCCTTTCAGTTGTTTTTGCATGGAATGATCAAAGTACTTTTATAGTTTTAGGTATTTTATGATATTGAGCAATCCATTGTCTAGAGTTAGACATCATTCTTAATCATACATAGTCTTTTTCTAAACAAGATAGAGGACCACAGTTTATGGGACCATGATATGGAGTACAAGAGTGTTAAACCTTCTTTTTACAAAGTCCCAAGATTTTCAGAGAGGATCAACACATCTGTAATCTCATTCTGACAAGAGGAGAATAGCTGTCAGTGGTGGGACATTTTTATGGATTTAGAAAGTTAAGTGTGCTCTCAGCTTAAACTTAAGTATACAGTGTGCTTGAATGTTTTGTCCACTCAGACATTACTGGAGAATATGACTGTAGGTGATTAAAATGAAGACAGTGAGTCTTTGAACATGGATTGATTAATTTCTCAGTGTTAGTACTGTGTACAGATAACAAACGTTTTAATTTGTTAAAGCCAAAGTCTGGATGTTCCTTGATTTTGACATCTTCTGAGTTTGTGTAACAAGTTGAAAACTCATGACGACTTAATACTGAAACAACTTAGTTGTGATTTGATGCCACTCAATGAAAGCTGTGCTCATGTGTATGACTAACTTCCTTATGTATCTAAATATGCAAAACATATATTGGGATATATCATATATCTGTATCTATACATCTGCCTTTTCACATTAATACCATTGCAGGATTCGAACAAAATCAGTGCAACATGTGCCATCCGGATTATGGGCCAACTCCTGTGTGAAAGCAAAACAGTAGTCAAACTCTTTAGCACAGCTCACATTGCATTACCTGTATAAAGTTGTAATGTGTTACAGGAAACATACAGCGTCTGCATTTGTATAGTGGTGCGTTCATGGTGCAATATGTAGTGACTTGTAAAATGTGAGCTTATTGTATGCTATGGTCTGGTCTGTACAATCTAATAAATACAGAAACCTACATAGACAATGCTAAGTTAAAGTGGACTTCTGAATCTCTCCATGTTTTACATCAAATGGTGTAATATAAGATATATGACAGCTGCATTAATATGAGGGGAGTTTTAATTCTGCCCCACCCTTGCTACCCAGTCAACAAACTTAAGTTTAACTTCATGATATATCAGTATGTCTGTAACTTCTTAAACAAACAAGAGGCACTTCTGCTTTGGAACAGTATGATATTCCTGTCTGCATGTATTTAATGTATTTGAAGTGCTGTATGCCTATTGATTTTGTTGCTGAGGGACTAAATGATCATTCATATAATAGAGTGATTGATTAAGGAACATCATTTCTACAAGCTTGTATATTCAACTCATAAAAAAGACGTTATGGTGGCACATTAAGGTTCACATACCATAGTTTTCCAGATATTCACTGAATCCAGTTTTACTTTTTTGTAAATCTAAACAGAGTTAGAAAAATTTAACTGAATAAACACCACACAACACCTGGTTTATGACACTAAAGGAGAAGTTGTTGAGTGTACGTGTTGAGGTTTATTTGCTGAAAAAATGGCCACTACTGAAAAGGTGATAGGAATGTTTACAGCTCATTACTTTTTTCCAGGGAGAATATTTTTCATTGATAGTGGAGTCTATAACACACCCTTTCAGATGTGTGGTTTCTATTTTTAACTTCTTTGTTCTCTCTGAAACTGAGATGGTGACAAAAAAACAAGTGTCAAAGAAAAGACAATGTTCCCTTTTAGAGATCTTTTCTCTACAGCCGCTCTGCTTCAAGAACACTGTCGCTCTGGACTCCCACCCTCTGGAATGTAAGTATTGAAGTGAAAACTCAATTGTTTGTTATATTTAAGTTCTACAAGATATAGATACAAAAAGACAAACGTGAATATACAACAGAACACTAAATATCTGCAATGCAAGAGTAATAAAGAATGATTTTTCTTTTTCTTATATAATGTCTTTCAGACAAATTGTCAATTGGCTTAGATTAAAATGGTTTCTCTGTTTCTGAAAACACAATTTTATATAGGTAACAATTTATATTTGATTCTACACACTGTACCATCCGTTTCAGTACCGTGCCAAACAATACACTTAATTGAGTGGTGGGAAAACAGTTTAACTCTGCAACAATGCTTTCCTGCTACAAAATACTGAGGGTGGACATACAGAGTCATGTCAAAATAAATAATTAACAGTACAAAGTGTAAAGTGATGATATACTGTGTATTAAAAATGCATTTTTAATACTCTAATGTGTTCTGTGGGCAAAACGTTTTTTTCAATGTAACATTATAGCTCATCTCACTCCACAGTTTGGCACATCTGCTGAAATAGAACAAAAGGGCACCATTGCTTGAAAACAATGAGCTCTCACTACAAAATTAAATCTGTTACCATGGCATCGCATAGCTCATGTGCATGTCATTCAACATCAAACAAAACTGCCCTTTTCTGAAGATCAGTCACTACACAGGTGGACATACAGGGACAGTGCTGTGTCGATACGGAACCTTAACATTATTACTACTTTCAAATTCAAATTAATTTTTAATCATTATGAATTTCATTTTCTGATTTTCAATGCACGTAAACCAGGGAGAGTAGTAATAGTAGCCTTCGTGAAAAGCTTCAACACTGCTCACACAGCTCAGCCTGCCTTCAACACTAAAAATGTCTTCATATGTGTCCTTGTTCAGCAAGACTAAGTCATTTGAACTTCTAAGATTTTGAAGATACTTTGATTTAAAGGGTATTTTTAAGTCATTACTTATTCCTTTTTTCATATTGATAAATCTCCAGTTCTCAACTGACTGAGGAAGGTTTCATATCACAATGATGCTTCATTCCTTTTAAGGCCAATTCATTGCTTTCAAAAATGTTTTTTCTTTTAATCTATGCATTATTCTTTTTCAAGTTGTTCAAGAACAGCACATGTGAGTGAAAACAAGAGGGACAATTCCAAAGGCAGGCATTTGAGAAAGTGCTCTGTCAATAAAGATGCATTTTAATAGAATATAATTCAAAACTCATCATTAGGATTGGTTTTGTGTAAACACAAACAGTGCAACAAACAGCTTGATCGTGTAAACACTGTTTTACAAACAGTGATTCTAATGAGTGTGTCTGCTCCTCTGTCTCCTCTGTGTGTGCATGCATGACCTCATCTCCCCAGAGAGATGAGGTCATGTGTGCATGTGCAGGAGAGATTGAAATTCAGCCCCACAGAATTAATTATTTTAATTCAATATCCATTTTATCCTCACACTTTAGCAGCATATTTTTAGCAATTGAGTGTTTGCTGTCTGAATGTGTGGTGTCTTTTAAACAAATCTAGACTTAAAGCTTTGTTGTGGCGTCTGGTTTTGAGAATATTATGTTTGTTTGGAACAAACTGAGGCAAGAAACATTTTTAAATTTCCTTTCTCATCACCACCCGATTCAGTCACACTGCCTGTTGTCTGCAGTGCTGGTCTGACACACACAACAATGTGGAGGAAAACACTGCAACAACCACTAGCTGGCACTAGTGTCCCAACACATGCTGTAATGCTGTATTTTATTTGTCAGTGTATTTTTCGGATCTCTCTTGCAAAGCATCTCTTTTGTAATGCTGATGAAACAATTTCGATTTTAGAAATATTATTGTGTGCAATTATTTTGTCTGAGAAATACAAATATTGTGTTGTAAATAACATATTCGGGAGGGACATAAAGACAAAGGGTAACACGTGTATTATGTATTTTACAGAATTAAAACATTCAGATTGTGTCGATACGGCTGATTTTCTTTGTCTGCAGCATCCCTCCCCCCTCTGCTTCCTTCCTCTCTGGGTGCGCGCTCGATTTCAACACCATGGACAGTGACCTGCCTAATGGAGCTGCGTTGCCATGGTGACGTGATGTCTTTTCGCTGGAGCACAGTGTGCTGTGGAGCCAGCCACACCCCTGGACCCCCCTCCTCCACTACACAGTGCAGTACCCGCAGCTTGCAGACATCATATGAGCCTTCACTGCTAAATATTAACACTTACTTTGCTTAATAAGGGCTGATAAGTGGGGGGGGAAAAGGTGGTTTGATTTTTAAAACAAGTTGGTATCATTGCTGGACGGGCAGAAATTAGGCGAAGGTGATGTGGAATGCGGCAGCGCACATGCACGCGCAGTATACACTTGGCCTACATCCAGAACCAATACGTAGCAGAAGCAGGTGGGAGGGGTGCGCACACTCTGGGTTGTAATGTGGGTCAGTTTGTTTCCTGGCTGCCGTTATTAGAGTCATCATGTATTTTTCTCTCTCATGGTTTTCATCTGGATGTTCACATGCACTGCTGCAGTGCGGAAATGCTGCTGCGAGGCGAACAATGCACAACGACGTGTGACCAATGAAGAGCTGCAATATGAGTGGGCTCATGTGAGCAGCACTTGCAGGTTAAGTCCAGGAGATGTCACTGTTCACCTCTGCAATAGGGAGTAAGGTTGTGGGAGTGTGCTGAACAGACCACATAGAGTTTAAGCAGATAGATTGTGAATGGCAGCAGCTTCTTTAGCGCCAACATCACTCTTTACAGACCCACATCCTTCTTCTTGCTGCAGGTAAAAGAATAAAAATGCTGCAGTAAATCCAACTTCATATTGTTTCATCTCGACACACAACACACTAAGTTGTTATTAGGCTACAATCTGATATGTCTGTAGAAAAAAATAAAACAAACATTTACATTATTATTATATTATATTATACATAAATATTAACAGTTTTAGGAACACTGTTGGTAATGGCAAATATCTATAAGTGGGGAACAGACATCATAACAAAATGGGATAAAAAATGTAATCACTTATCACTTAAAATTATAAACTTTTTGGAAAGATAAACCCATCCCTCAGGTTTAAGATATTGATATTATTATTACTTTTCAGTATCGGCTTGTAAGAGCCAGACACACCTAAATGTTAAAATATTAACATATGTTGTCATAATAACCTCGTTTTAGAGCATCTTACATAGAGTGTGGAATATTTATTTCAACAAAATCTCACGGGCTAGACTAACAGCATCGCAGCAGTGACAACGGGTGGTGCTGTTACACTACACATATCCACAGTGGTTGTGTCTGTGGGAGAGGCGCATCTTTTTTTTACATGTGCAAAGAGACCGGGTGAGAGAACGGGCTAAACAGCCTTCATCCTTCTGCTGGAAACGATGGTTCCTGCGGACCTTTGTTGTTTATTCTCCATAAAAGGAAACTGAAAATCACATACGACTTTTGTTGACGGATTTAAGACCAGTGATCAAATCAAACAATGGCGACATCGGACAGTAAAGGACAGCGACTGGATGTGCGGATTTTCTTTTGTCTGACGCTGCTGGTTGTGATTCAACTGGATGGAATCTCTGCTCAAATCCGGTATTCCATCCAGGAAGAAGTGAAATTAGGGACGCAAGTGGGAAACGTGGCCAAAGACCTTGGATTAGATCTTGGGCGACTGGTGGAAAGAAACCTCCGTGTCGTGTCAGGAACAAAGCAGGATCTGTTTAAGGTAAATGCGAGAGATGGGGTTTTGTTGGTTAACCAGCGAGTGGACAGAGAGGAGCTGTGCGCAAAAACCGCTCCGTGCGTCGCAAATCTGAAAGCGGTGGTCGAAAATCCCCTCGAGATGCATCAAGTTATAGTTGAAATAATCGATGTAAACGACAACTCGCCGAAATTCCCCGAAGAAAACTGCACATTGGAGGTACTGGAGTCCGCCGTTGTGGGATCTCGATTTCAAATGGAAGGAGCCCACGACTTGGATGTTGGTTTGAATTCCTTACAGTCATATAAGCTGAACAACAACCAGTATTTTCGACTGGAAACAGAGGAATCTGGGGAGGATGGAAAAGTGCCATTCCTGATTTTACAACGACCTCTGGATAGAGAACACACAGCTCAACACTGGTTACAATTAACAGCATCAGATGGAGGGAAACCATCGAAATATGGCACAATTAATATCACCGTTATTGTGTCAGACGTAAATGACAACCCACCCGTGTGTCATAAACAGAAATACACCGTGACAATAAAGGAAAACGCACCTGCGGGGACATTTCTTCTGACAGTGAATGCAACAGACTCGGATGAGGGTATGAACGGTGAGATCGAGTATTCTCTGAGGGGTAAACTCAGAGGCCTGTCTTCTGAGCCGTTTGATTTGGATCGTAGAACTGGCAGACTAACTGTGAAAGGAGGCCTCGATTACGAAGAGAAGCAGGTCTATGAGATTAAGGTACTGGCTGCGGACAATGGTGCCGTGTCTCTGTCCACACACTGCAACGTGGTGGTTAGAGTGGAAGACGTGAATGATAACAATCCCGAGATAGAGATCACGTCCCTCTCCAGTCGCATCCCAGAGGACGCACCTCTTGGCACGGTGGTGGCGTTGATGGGTGTGACGGACTTGGACTCAGGTGTAAATGGTCAGGTCGTGTGCAGTGTTCCTGGACATTTGCCTTTTGACTTAAAGCCATCCCCCGACGGACAGTCATACTCTTTGATCACCAGGGACTACCTGGATAAGGAAACAATGCACATGTATGATATCACGATAACAGCTAAAGATTTAGGGAGCCCCGCACTGTCGTCTACCAAGGTGATACAGGTGGATGTGCTAGACGTCAATGATAACAGACCTTTGTTCACTGAGACCCCATACACTTTTTATGTGCCTGAAAATAACAAGGCTGGAATGTCAATTTTTTCAGTGCGTGCGATTGACGCCGATGGAAGTGAAAATGCAGCAGTCACATATTCACTAGACCGGAAGAGTCCAGGTCCCACTGTAACCTCCTTTTTAAATATAAACGAAGCCAATGGCACGATTTTAGCGCTGAAAAGTTTCGACTTTGAAACTGTGAAAACGTTCAAGTTCCACGTTGTAGCGTCAGATTCTGGAACTCCGTCACTGAGCAGCAACGTCACAGTGAACGTGTTCATTCTGGATCAGAACGACAACGCTCCAGTCATCCTGTATCCAGTCAGCTCCAACGGTTCTGCTGAAGGTGTGGAGGAGATTCCCCGCAATGTGAACGCAGGACACTTGGTGACTAAAGTCAGAGCCTATGACGCTGATATAGGATATAACGGCTGGTTACTGTTTTCACTGCAGCAAGTTACTGACCACAGTCTCTTTGGTTTGGACCGCTATACAGGACAGATCAGAACACTTCGCTCATTCACAGAGACAGACGAGGCTGAGCACAAACTGGTCATACTGGTCAAAGACAATGGGAACGTGTCACTCTCAGCAACAGCTACTGTCATCGTCAAAGTTGTGGAGCCCAAAGAAGCTTTTGCAGCTTCTGATGTTAAAAGCTCAACAAAAGCAGACGAGGACAATAATGTGACTTTTTACCTGATGATAACTGTGGGCTCAGTTTCAGCTCTTTTTCTCGTCAGTATCATCGTGCTGATTTCAATGCAGTGCTCAAAGTCCACAGACTACACTTCTAAATATCTACCAGAGCCTAATTATGATGGGACACTGTGTCACAGCATCCAGTACAGATCTGGAGACAAACGCTACATGTTAGTTGGACCCAGGATGAGTATAGGATCTACTATAGTCCCAGGAAGCCATGCCAATACACTAATGCTGCCTGACAGGAGAGGGATATCTGGAGAGGTAAGGTTATATTTTCTTACTTATATGACCTCATATTTCTTGACACGCTATGTTGAACTGTTGTTCATATGTAGAAGCAGCTCTATGTTTTCCTTCTTTTCTTTCCTTTGCTCTTTCTGTGTTTGAGAAATAGCGCTGTCCATGGTGCTGAAGGTAATCCCCATGTGTTTCCATCAATACTTTATCTAATTATTTATCCTTATTGGCAACACAACTGGCAGATTGACCTATAATCACTTTTTCCTTCATATAGTACCCGTATGTCATGTCACGTGACTAGACTGAATCAAGGTGAATTCCTTTAGTGTGTCGAACAAAATGGAGGTGTGGAGCAGAGTGACAGTGTGTGTCTCCACCTCCAGTCTCCCTCAAATACATTACTTAATCTTCTTTAAATGAGATTTTGGAGCACATTCAAGACCATCACTTGTCCCATCTATTGGCAGTATCTATTGAAGGAAGTAAGAAGTGAAGTAATACACTTGATTTCGTATCGTAGTGAAGCCCGGTGGCCAGATGATGTCAGTGTGGCCTCGGTAATGGTTGTGTTGCTCATTCTGCACTGGCCCTGCCCATCTCCATATCATCTCAGATGAAGGGTATGCTTGCGGAGTGCACATCGTAGGTTTTGCAATACGCGTGAAAAGCGAGTTATATATATTGTGTGTGTGAATTGCCTCTATATGAGAATGATGTAATTTATTTAATTTGACTGATTCGATGAACGACTGGATCGTTGTATTTACCTCAAATAAAGCCGCAGTTTTTGCTTCACAATGGGATATCGAGGACAAAGGCGCCGAGTGAACTGCTGGTGGATTTTGTTGCTGTGCTTTGAGGAGGGGATTTTGGCTCAGCTTCGATACTCAGTTCCAGAAGAAGTACAAGTGGGATCCCCTGTTGGAAATGTCGCTAAGGATTTGGGGCTTGACACCAGCACTTTGACAGACAGGAGGTTTCGCCTCGTTTCGGGTCCAAATCACGCTCTGTTTCAGTTGAATCAGAACAATGGAGTGTTGTATGTAGGGGAAATTATGGACCGCGAAGAAATCTGCGATGGAATAAAGGTTTGTTCGATAAACCTCAAAATTGTTGTCGAGAGCCCACTGGAAATACATTATGTTAGTGTTGAAATAACAGATGTTAATGACCATTCACCGACCTTTCCGGAAAGCGAGCAGCGACTGGAAATAGCAGAGCACACTCCCCCAGGTACTCGTTTCCAAATCCATGCCGCTAGAGACCCTGACGTCGGTACACAGTCAGTGCGATTATATAAACTGAACCAAAATGAATTTTTTGAGACAGATGTGAGAGACAGCGAGGGGGACAAGATCCCGTTTTTAGTTCTAAAAAAGCCTTTGGACAGGGAGCAAAAGGCAGAACATAATTTAACACTAACGGCTACTGATGGGGGCAGTCCGGCCAAATCTGGGAGTCTTAATTTAACAATCACTGTACTAGATGTAAATGATAATCGCCCTGTGTTCAGCAAAGACACGTATAGCGTGTCATTAGATGAAAATGCGCCGATAGGAACTCTTGTAATACAACTGAACGCTACGGATTTAGATGAAGGTCTGAATAGCGCGATTGAATACACGTTTGGAAAAACACAAAAGAAGAAAGTGCAAGAGACATTTGAATTAGACAGCGTCAGTGGTGAGATTCGAGTGAAAGGAAAAGTGGACTTTGAGGACACGGACATTTACAGACTAGACTTGCAGGCTTCAGATAAAGGTCAGCTACCCTGGACGGCTGAAAGCAGAGTCGTGATAAAAATTAAAGATGTGAACGATAATCAGCCAGATATTGAAGTGACATCACTGTCCAACGTTGTCCCCGAGGATTCAAAGCCTGGCACCGTTATCTCCCTTATTAGTGTTACGGACAGAGACTCGGGTGTTAATGGAAAAGTTATTTGTAAAATCTCAAATAATGTTCCCTTCGATTTGACGCCATCCATTGAGGAAAACATGTACTCTCTTGTCACAAAGGGTCGCTTGGACCGAGAAACTGTGTCCGATTATGACATCACAATAACAGCTACTGACTGTGGTGAACCTCCACTTTCCTCTGCAAAAACTTTACGTGTTCAGGTGTCAGATGTAAATGATAACAAACCATTTTTTAGTCAGAATCCATATGAACTTTATTTGGTAGAAAACAATACCCCGGGAGCATCCATATTTTCTGTGACTGCTGCTGATAATGATCGAAATGAAAACGCAGCAATAACATACCACATTGCGAGAGGTGATGGGCTGCAGGGCGATAAGACATCGTTCCTGAATGTAAACTCGGAAAACGGACAAATATCCGCGCTGAAAAGTTTCGACTTTGAAAAACTGAAAACCTTCAAGTTCCACGTTGTAGCGTCAGATTCTGGAACTCCGTCACTGAGCAGCAACGTCACAGTGAACGTGTTCATTCTGGATCAGAACGACAACGCTCCAGTCATCCTGTATCCAGTCAGCTCCAACGGTTCTGCTGAAGGTGTGGAGGAGATTCCCCGCAATGTGAACGCAGGACACTTGGTGACTAAAGTCAGAGCCTATGACGCTGATATAGGATATAACGGCTGGTTACTGTTTTCACTGCAGCAAGTTACTGACCACAGTCTCTTTGGTTTGGACCGCTACACAGGACAGATCAGAACACTTCGCTCATTCACAGAGACAGACGAGGCTGAGCACAAACTGCTCATACTGGTCAAAGACAATGGGAACGTGTCACTCTCAGCAACAGCTACTGTCATCGTCAAAGTTGTGGAGCCCAAAGAAGCTTTTGCAGCTTCTGATGTGAAAAGTTCAACAAAAGCAGATGAGGACAATAATGTGACTTTTTACCTGATGATAACTGTGGGCTCAGTTTCAGCTCTTTTTCTCGTCAGTATCATCGTGCTGATTTCAATGCAGTGCTCAAAGTCCACAGACTACACTTCTAAATATCTACCAGAGCCTAATTATGATGGGACACTGTGTCACAGCATCCAGTACAGATCTGGAGACAAACGCTACATGTTAGTTGGACCCAGGATGAGTATAGGATCTACTATAGTCCCAGGAAGCCATGCCAACACACTAATGCTGCCTGACAGGAGAGGGATATCTGGAGAGGTAAGATTATGTTTTGATTTCGAATTAATGTATAATTTATTAATCCACAAATAATTGACTCTGAGTGCGTAAAGAAGATTTCATCGTAATAGATAAGATTACCTCCATAATCATTTAAAACAATTCTGTTCAATGCTGTTTTAATTAATGCGTGTTCTCAATGTTCATTATTTCTCTCTCAGAAAATTTAAATGTGCTGGCTACTACAATGACACGGTGTTTAAAAGTGCTGAGTTTTATTTGTGGTGTAAATGGTGAACAGGTGATTTGGTATTTGAGTTTCAGTTCGAATATGTATTTTGAATCAACAGCTTTAAAACGAATCACTTTAAAGCGCTGTCCATGGTGCTGACACTGAGTCACTCTATGCCAAAGTGGAGGCTTTTTGAGGTAGAATGTTTTAATGCTTCGTGTATTTCATCTATGGATTTTAACGAGCAGATTTGTGGCTTGTATTTGAGGAGATTGAGTTCTCAATGTGTTTTCTTACACACCACTCTAGTGTGTTAAAATAAATGTGGTCGAATCTTCTCAAGCTTTCCCAGAGATTCCTGGACAAATTGGATGTTGTACAATGGCTTTTAAGGATGTAGTGTGGTGGACAATGAGTCCATAACGTAATTGACAATACGTCTATCATACCACAGTTTCAATCTTGTCATCTTGGACTGTGGAAACACACTAATATCTTCGTTTATGTGCCGTGTTAGAAATTGGTTATATTGTGCTCTGTCCACGAGGTGTCAGTATCATATCAGCATACATTATTGCGTTATGGAGTTGGCCCTGCCCCTTCCAGCGAGGTTTTGTTCTGATCGACAGACAGAACGCTGTAAACCTTCCACACAAACGACTGATGTCGTTACGCACAGAGTGAGGCTGGAAATATGGGAGATGGTTCCTTAGCGTACTTTATGTCTTAGACGAATTCCTCCTTCATCAGTACCTTTGAGTGGATACAACAATAACAACAGTAATCTGAGCTGAGGCGATGGGACAAAGACGAGGAATATACGCCTGGTGGGTGGCCTTCCGTTTTTTTGTGATGCTGAGCTGCGTGATGCGGGTTTCAGCTCAGATCAAATATTCTGTTCCAGAGGAAGTGAACGTTGGATCTATTGTCGGAAATGTAGCAAAGGATCTAGGACTCGACATCACTTCATTGGATGATAGACGCTTTCGTATCGTCTCCGGAACAGAAGATTCTCAGTTTGAAGTACATCAGAACAATGGCGTGTTGTATGTGCGTAAAAGCATCGACCGAGAGGAGCTCTGTGAAAGCGCTTCGCCGTGTGTAGTAAACCTGAAAATGGTCGCTGAGAATCCTATGGAAATACATTATGTCGCAGTGGAAATCGTTGATGTCAATGATCATTCACCAAGTTTTCAGGAGGAAGAAAAAATATTAGAAATTTTTGAGTCTATTGTTCCCGGTAAACGCTTCCAGTTACCAACTGCTCGTGATCCCGATGTTGGCAGCTACACAGTACGTGTTTATAAATTAAACCACAACGAATATTTTAGCATAAGAGAGAGAGGAGAGGACAAGACACCATTTCTAGTTTTACAAAAGTCTCTAGATCGGAGAAAAGCACAATGAGCACAAACTGATACTGACAGCAGTTGATGGTGGAAATCCACCGAGATCAGGGACTCTTAATGTCACAGTCATAGTCTTAGATTCAAACGATAATCATCCGATATTTAGCCAAGAGGTGTATTCAGTAACACTACCTGAAAATGTCAAAGCTGAAACAAGTGTAATTACAGTAACTGCAACTGATGTGGATGAAGGTGCAAATGGAGATATTGAATATGTGTTTGGTGGTAAAATTGACCGGAAAATATATGACATGTTTGTCTTAGATAAAGACACTGGTGAAATTCGAGTAAAGGGAGAAATTGACTTTGAGCAGATTGCGGTTTTTAAGTTAGACGTCCATGCCACTGACAAAGGACAACCTCCAATGAGCACTGATTGCAGAGTGATAATCAAAGTTCTGGACGAAAATGACAACAAACCCGAGATAGAGGTGACGTCGCTGTCACAGATGGTGTCTGAAGACTCAAAACCCGGGACGGTGGTTTCTCTCATTAGTATCACTGACAGAGACGCTGGTTTAAACGGTAAAGTCATATGTAAACTTTCAGATAATGTGCCATTCGAGTTAAAACCGTCATTTCAAGATAATATGTACTCGTTAGTTTTGAAAAATCGTTTGGATCGAGAATTAGTGTCACATTATGACATTGAACTCACAGCGACAGACTGTGGGCAGCCTCCCCTGTCTACATTCAAAACTCTGAGTATTGACGTATCAGACGTGAATGATAACAACCCTCAGTTTCTGCAGAATCCAATCGAACTTTACCTGGTGGAAAATAACGTGCCAGGAAATATTATATTTTCTGTGACAGCTTCGGATAAAGACTTGAATGAAAACGCGGCTTTAACTTATAATATTGTGAGAGGGGAAGGTAGTCAAGTTAAAAATGCTGCATTTTTAAGTATTAACTCAGATAATGGACAAATATCAGCGCTGAAAAGTTTCGACTTTGAAACCGTGAAAACGTTCAAGTTCCACGTTGTAGCGTCAGATTCTGGAACTCCGTCACTGAGCAGCAACGTCACAGTGAACGTGTTCATTCTGGATCAGAACGACAACGCTCCAGTCATCCTGTATCCAGTCAGCTCCAACGGTTCTGCTGAAGGTGTGGAGGAGATTCCCCGCAATGTGAACGCAGGACACTTGGTGACTAAAGTCAGAGCCTATGACGCTGATATAGGATATAACGGCTGGTTACTGTTTTCACTGCAGCAAGTTACTGACCACAGTCTCTTTGGTTTGGACCGCTATACAGGACAGATCAGAACACTTCGCTCATTCACAGAGACAGACGAGGCTGAGCACAAACTGGTCATACTGGTCAAAGACAATGGGAACGTGTCACTCTCAGCAACAGCTACTGTCTTCGTCAAAGTTGTGGAGCCCAAAGAAGCTTTTGCAGCTTCTGATGTGAAAAGTTCAACAAAAGCAGATGAGGACAATAATGTGACTTTTTACCTGATGATAACTGTGGGCTCAGTTTCAGCTCTTTTTCTCGTCAGTATCATCGTGCTGATTTCAATGCAGTGCTCAAAGTCCACAGACTACACTTCTAAATATCTACCAGAGCCTAATTATGATGGGACACTGTGTCACAGCATCCAGTACAGATCTGGAGACAAACGCTACATGTTAGTTGGACCCAGGATGAGTATAGGATCTACTATAGTCCCAGGAAGCCATGCCAACACACTAATGCTGCCTGACAGGAGAGGGATATCTGGAGAGGTAAGCTTATGTTTTGATTTCGATTTAATGCATAATTTATTAACCCACAAAGAATTGACTCTGAGTTCGTAAAGAAGATTTCATCGTAATAGATAAGATTACCTCCATAACCATTTAAAACAATTCTGTTCAATGCTGTTTTAATTAATGCGTGTTCTCAAAGTTCATTATTTCTCTCTTAGACAATTAAAATGTGCTGGCTACTACAATGACATGATGTTTAAATGTGGTGAATCGTATTTGTGGTGTAAATAGTAAACAGGTGATTTGGTATTTGAGTTTCAGTTTCAGAATATGTACTGTATTTTGAACCAATAACTTTAAAACTAATCAATTTAAAGCGCTGTCCATTGTGCTGACACTGAGTCACTCAACGTCAAAGTTGAGGATTTTTAAGGAAGACTGTTTTAATGCTTCGTGTATTTCATCTATGGATTTTAACGAGCAGATTTGTGGCTTGTATTTGAGGAGATTCAGTTCTCAATGTGTTTTCTTACACACCACTCTAGTGTGTTAAAATAAATGTGGTCGAATCTTCTCAAGCTTTCCCAGAGATTCCTGGACAAATTGGATGTTGTACAATGGCTTTTAGGATGTAGTGTGGTGGACAATGAGTCCATAACGTAATTGACAATACGTCTATCATACCACAGTTTCAATCTTGTCATCTTGGACTGTGGAAACACACTAATATCTTCGTTTATGTGCCGTGTTAGAAATTGGTTATATTGTGCTCTGTCCACGAGGTGTCAGTATCATATCAGCATACATTATTGCGTTATGGAGTTGGCCCTGCCCCTTCCAGCGAGGTTTTGTTCTGATCGACAGACAGAACGCTGTAAACCTTCCACACAAACGGCTGATGTCGTTACGCACAGAGTGAGGCTGGAAATATGGGAGAAGGTTCCTCAGCGTACTTTATGTCTTAGACGAATTCCTCCTTCATCAGTACCTTTGAGTGGATACAACAATAACAACAGTAATCTGAGCTGAGGCGATGGGACAAAGACGAGGAATATACGCCTGGTGGGTGGCCTTCCGGTTTTTTGTGATGCTGAGCTGCGTGATGCGGGTTTCAGCTCAGATCAAATATTCTGTTCCAGAGGAAGTGAACGTTGGATCTATTGTTGGAAATGTAGCAAAGGATCTCGGACTCGACATCACTTCATTGGATGAAAGACGCTTTCGTATTGTCTCCGGAACAGAAGATTCTCAGTTTGAAGTACATCAGAACAATGGCGTGTTGTATGTGCGTAAAAGCATCGACCGAGAGGAGCTCTGTGAAAGCGCTTCGCCGTGTGTAGTAAACCTGAAAATGGTCGCTGAGAATCCTATGGAAATACATTATGTGGCAGTGGAAATCGTTGATGTAAACGACCATACACCAAGTTTTCAGGAGGAAGAAAAAATATTAGAAATCCCCGAATCCACTCTCCTGGGCCGACGCTTCCAGTTACCAACTGCTCGTGATCCCGATGTTGGCACGAATACAGTACGTGTTTATAAATTAAACCATAACGACTATTTTAGCATCCAAATAAGAGAGAGAGGAGAGGACAAGATACCATTCCTAGTTTTACAAAAGTCTCTAGATCGAGAAAAGCACAATGAGCATAATCTGATACTGACAGCGGTTGACGGTGGAAATCCACCGAGATCAGGGACTCTTAATGTCACAGTCATAGTCTTAGATTCAAACGATAATCATCCGATATTTAGCCAAGAGGTGTATTCAGTAACACTGCCTGAAAATGTCAAAACTGAAACAAGTGTAATTTCAGTAACCGCAACTGATCTGGATGAAGGTGCAAATGGAGATATAGAATATTGTTTTGGCGGCGAACTTGACCCGAAAATATATGAAATGTTTGTCTTAGATAAAGACACTGGTGAAATTCGAGTAAAGGGAGAAATTGACTTTGAGAAGAATGAGGTTTTTAAGTTAGACGTCCATGCCACTGACAAAGGACAACCTCCAATGAGCACTGATTGCAGAGTGATAATCAAAGTTCTGGACGAAAATGACAACAAACCCGAGATAGAGGTGACGTCGCTGTCACAGATGGTGTCTGAAGACTCAAAACCCGGGACGGTGGTTTCTCTCATTAGTATCACTGACAGAGACGCTGGTTTAAACGGTAAAGTCATATGTAAACTTTCAGATAATGTGCCATTCGAGTTAAAACCGTCATTTCAAGATAACATGTACTCGTTAGTTTTAAAAAATCGTTTGGATCGAGAATTAGTGTCACATTATGACATTGAACTCACAGCGACAGACTGTGGGCAGCCTCCCCTGTCTACATTCAAAACTCTGAGTATTGACGTATCAGACGTGAATGATAACAACCCTCAGTTTCTGCAGAATCCAATCGAACTTTACCTGGTGGAAAATAACGTGCCAGGAAATATTATATTTTCTGTGACAGCTTCGGATAAAGACTTGAATGAAAACGCGGCTTTAACTTATAATATTGTGAGAGGGGAAGGTAGTCAAGTTAAAAATGCTGCATTTTTAAGTATTAACTCAGACAATGGACAAATATCAGCGCTGAAAAGTTTCGACTTTGAAACCGTGAAAACGTTCAAGTTCCACGTTGTAGCGTCAGATTCTGGAACTCCGTCACTGAGCAGCAACGTCACAGTGAACGTGTTCATTCTGGATCAGAACGACAACGCTCCAGTCATCCTGTATCCAGTCAGCTCCAACGGTTCTGCTGAAGGTGTGGAGGAGATTCCCCGCAATGTGAACGCAGGACACTTGGTGACTAAAGTCAGAGCCTATGACGCTGATATAGGATATAACGGCTGGTTACTGTTTTCACTGCAGCAAGTTACTGACCACAGTCTCTTTGGTTTGGACCGCTATACAGGACAGATCAGAACACTTCGCTCATTCACAGAGACAGACGAGGCTGAGCACAAACTGGTCATACTGGTCAAAGACAATGGGAACGTGTCACTCTCAGCAACAGCTACTGTCATCGTCAAAGTTGTGGAGTCCAAAGAAGCTTTTGCAGCTTCTGATGTTAAAAGTTCCACAAAAGCAGAGGAGGACAATAATGTGACTTTTTACCTGATGATAACTGTGGGCTCAGTTTCAGCTCTTTTTCTCGTCAGTATCATCGTGCTGATTTCAATGCAGTGCTCAAAGTCCACAGACTACACTTCTAAATATCTACCAGAGCCTAATTATGATGGGACACTGTGTCACAGCATCCAGTACAGATCTGGAGACAAACGCTACATGTTAGTTGGACCCAGGATGAGTATAGGATCTACTATAGTCCCAGGAAGCCATGCCAATACACTAATGCTGCCTGACAGGAGGTCTGCAACTGGAGAGGTAAGACTTTTACAGCAAACGTTACCAAATACAACCCAACATTTTTCTGAACCATACAACTGAGGTTAAGAGACCTTTCCAAAATGCTTTAGTTCTTGCTCTCATGTTGCACTATTTTTTTTCGCATACACCTAATGAAGATTAAATATCTGAAATAGATCCAATAGATGGAACATTTTATAAGATCAACTTTAAAGAACTCAGTTTTCACATGGTTGTGATCGCTGTCCTTGGTGCTGAAATAAGGGGACTTTTCTTCTATCAAGCCAAAACAATGTACTTGGAAATGTAGATATCGTGTTGGATTTCTCACCTGCCAACGAACTTCTGATCAGTGACAGACGGAAAGGTATGAAGTCGGAGGTGCTTCTGTTATGTTTTGTGACTTGTATAGCCTGCATTTGGAAAATACAAAGCAACTGTTCATTTGACTGAAACGTCTATTACTTCAGCCTGATTATGACTATTCCCAGTGGTCACTAATAATATTTCCTATTTGTCTTTAGAATGAAGGTAGTACACAAGTAATACTAGTGCTAAGTAAATTAAATACCCCTTGTCACTACAATTATAGCCTCCTATAAATGTAGAGCATCAGAATAACTAAAACAAGTAACTTATGGATTCTTACCATACAACGTGTGTGCAAGCGTGTATGTGTGCGTGCGTATGTGTCTGCGAGAGAGAGAGGGGGGGGGGGAGTGCAACAACACAATCTCTAAAAACTGAAGACGTGCTAAAATCTTCTTTGTCTTTGAGGATCAAACCTGTTCATTTGAATTTTGCTGCATGTGATATATTGTTGCAGTGTTTACATATTCAGTATATCTTCAATTAGATTCCTTAAATGACCCGCGGGTGTCACTGTTACATTGATAACCTAAAGATGACTGTGTCCCTCCCCTCAGAAAGCTTTTGTTTGCCATTGTAAGCAGGGAAGGCGCTGGGATCAAGATCTGGAGCGGATGGATTTATATGTTGGGCATTTTGTGACTGTGGTCAATTCATCGTGTTGGACATAGATTTTTTTGTCGCAGTGAGACCCTTCTCCTTTGTTCTATACATTGTATAAGGATGGGGACCGACAGACGAAAACGAACGAGCAACTACCGTCTCCTCGTGTTTCATGTGGCTCTACAGCTGTTTTTCGGAGAGCAGGCTTTTGCGCAGATAAGATACTCGATTCCAGAGGAGGTGAAAGAAGGGACTGTTGTTGGGAATGTAGCGAAGGATCTTGGCCTTGACATCACCTCATTAATTGACCGACGATTGCGTGTTGTGTCTGGATCTACGGAGACGTTTTTCGAGGTAAACCAAGACAATGGGGCTCTGTATGTCCATGAGAAAATCGACAGGGAAAAGCTTTGTCAAGGCTTCGGTGCCTGTCTAATGGAGCTAAAAATCCTAGTCGAAAACCCTTTGGAAATACACTACGTAATTGTAGAAATTACTGATGTGAATGATCACTCCCCGAGTTTTACTGAAAAAGATCAGACGTTTAAAATATTTGAACAAACGCTGCCAGGGAAGCGGTTGCAGTTGCACCCGGCTCGTGACCCGGATGCTGGAATTAACTCGATTCGCACATACACTTTATCATCAAATGATCACTTGCACGATAGATATTCGTCAAAGCGATGAAGATAAAATACCATTTTTAGTGCTGAAAAAGTCACTGGACAGAGAACAAACGAGCAAACACCTGCTTTTTGTTACAGCGAGCTGACGGAGGTAAACCTCCGAGATCAGGTACACTTAACGTTTCCATTATTGTTCTTGACAGTAACGACAATCGCCCTGTATTTAGTCAGGAGATTTACCAAATTGAAATACAAGAAAATGTTCCAGTCGGTACGTCAGTATTAAAAATAAATGCGACTGATCCAGATGAAGGCACCAGCGGTGGCGAAATTGAATACAACCTTGGAAAAACTCTGAAGAAAAAAGTCTATAACATCTTTGAATTGGACAAATTAACTGGAGAGATCAGAGTAAAGGGAGAAGTGGACTATGAAGAAAACGACGTTTATAAACTAGATATTGAGGCGTCCGATAAAGGAACACCTCCGCTGACAGGTGAGTGTAGAGTCATTATTAAGATAAAAGACGTCAACGATAATCCCCCTGAAATAGAAGTGACGTCACTGTCAGATACAGTGTCAGAAGACTCAAAACCTGGAACAGTTATTTCACTTATTAGTGTGCGAGACAAAGACTCAAATGTAAATGGAAAAATAGTTTCAAGTATAACCTCTGACGTTCCGTTTCAGTTACAGCCGTCGTACAAAGAGAACACATATTCGGTTATTACTAAGGGATTTTTGGATCGAGAGCAGGTGTCACATTATGAAATAACAATAAAAGCTACCGACGGTGGTGACCCTCCCTTGTCCACCTTTAAAACTCTCAGCATTCAGGTGACAGACGTTAATGACAACAGTCCTCAATTCTCCCAAAACCCATTACAGTTTTATCTGTCGGAAAATACATGTTGCTGGAACGTCGATTTTCTCTGTGAGCGCCACGGACAGTGATTTAAATGACAATGCAGCTGTTTCGTATCATATTGTCAGAGAGGGGAGTAAAAACAACATATTGTCTTTCCTGAATGTAAATCCTGATAATGGACACATCACCGCACTAAAAAGTTTCGACTTTGAAGCATTGAAAACTTTCCAGTTCCACGTTGTAGCGTCAGATTCTGGAACTCCGTCACTGAGCAGCAACGTCACAGTGAACGTGTTCATTCTGGATCAGAACGACAACGCTCCAGTCATCCTGTATCCAGTCAGCTACCAACGGTTCTGCTGAAGGTGTGGAGGAGATTCCCCGCAATGTGAACGCAGGACACTTGGTGACTAAAGTCAGAGCCTATGACGCTGATATAGGATATAACGGCTGGTTACTGTTTTCACTGCAGCAAGTTACTGACCACAGTCTCTTTGGTTTGGACCGCTATACAGGACAGATCAGAACACTTCGCTCATTCACAGAGACAGACGAGGCTGAGCACAAACTGCTCATACTGGTCAAAGACAATGGGAACGTGTCACTCTCAGCAACAGCTACTGTCATCGTCAAAGTTGTGGAGCCCAAAGAAGCTTTTGCAGCTTCTGATGTGAAAAGTTCCACAAAAGCAGATGAGGACAATAATGTGACTTTTTACCTGATGATAACTGTGGGCTCAGTTTCAGCTCTTTTTCTCGTCAGTATCATCGTGCTGATTTCAATGCAGTGCTCAAAGTCCACAGACTACACTTCTAAATATCTACCAGAGCCTAATTATGATGGGACACTGTGTCACAGCATCCAGTACAGATCTGGAGACAAACGCTACATGTTAGTTGGACCCAGGATGAGTATAGGATCTACTATAGTCCCAGGAAGCCATGCCAATACACTAATGCTGCCTGACAGGAGGTCTGCAACTGGAGAGGTAAGACCATGTATCTCAATTTAAGATTATTTTTCATGCATTCACAAACTAACAAAGATAATATCCTCCTGAGACATAGGATCACCTTGCGAAACTTAAAATAATCAATGGTTGCAGGAAAAGTTAAAAAAATGTGTCAATGGCCATTTGCCTCTCTTAAAATAAGTAAGTGTGTTTCGGCTTCTAAGAGATTATAGTGCTGTGATAAGTGTACTTGTGCTGATACTCTTCACACATGAACTCTTTCATGTTGGCATTTGAGTTGCAGTTGGAAAATGTGTTTTCTTAGCAATATTTATACGTTACTCTTCAGGGGGATTCATGTTAAAGGCATTCTTCGCAGCGCTGTCCATGGTTCTGACATGTAGCCACTCTTGGTCACATTTTAAACTTGAATGTTATTTCCTTTTAAAAGCTGTATGTATTTAGTTTATGGATTCTTATGGATGGAAAGGATCTAATTTGTGGTCTGTGTTTTAGCCCATTTACTACAAATCACTGCGACTTACCGCTTCTGTCTTTTAGGAATCTGGTTGAATAACCAGGATTCCAGTGGTTCAATTAAACTAAGCTCACTCTCTTTGGTTTGATCTACTACAGGTGTTCTCACCTTCAGTCTCTTTAAATTGCATTTACAGGTCATTTAGTCCATAAATTCCTGCACACTAGCGTGTGGTCTTAGTTCATTTGGTCACGCTATGGTGACGTGTACATCTGGTTATATTATATCGGCTGGAAGAGAGAGCAAACATTGTCATTTTATCGACAATTGAAATGGTTTGTTCAGCTTTGCGACATTACAGCACCAACGCCGTTGTGTACCCGATAGGGATGAATGTTTATCTTAAGTATATTTGGATGTGTGAGACTAAATTTGATGCTTTCTTGTCGGTGGAATCGTTTGTTCTCCCCTTTATGGTGAATGTGAGCGTGGAATTTCCCACTGGGTGTCAGTGTTACAGTACGGAATTGCAGAGGCTTTAGGACAAATAGACTGCCCCTTTCAAAGACAGTTTTTTGTCAGCTCGGCCACAAAGGATACCACCTATTCGGATATTTTCCTTCCATCGCGCACAGGCTTTTCTGAAACGTAGTCTCAGGACGGCTGGGGTGTTTTAAGACGACGATATTTGAGGATGCTATTCTAAATGATTTACGCCAAAGGAGAGGAAGGATAAAGAGGCAGAATGATTTCTTGGTCGCGTCCCCTGCTTTTCTCTCTGCTGTTTTGCTTTGGCGAGCTGATCTTCGCCCAGATAAAATACACGACACCGGAGGAGGTCAAAGTGGGAGCTGTTGTTGGAAACGTGGCCAAAGATTTGGGCCTGGACGTCAGTACCTTGATTAACAGACGATTCCGTATCGTGTCCGGAGCTCAGGACGCGCTGTTTGAGGTAAACCCGAACAATGGGGTTTTATATGTTCACAAGAATCTCGACCGAGAACAGCTGTGCGATAGAAACGGAGCCTGTTCAATAGATGTGAAAATCGTTATTGAGAATCCGCTGGAAATTCATTATGTCACAGTGGAAATAACGGATGCAAACGACCACGCACCGACTTTTACGGAGAAAGAAAAGGTAATTGAAATAGCAGAGACGACGCTACCAGGGGCCCGGTTTCAGTTACCGGGCGCACGTGATCCTGATGTGGGAATAAATTCTGTGCAGCGTTATAAACTCAGTCAAAACGATGATTTTCATCTAGAAATTCGAGATAGGGAGAGCAATAAAATCCCATTCTTAGTGTTACAGAGAACCTTGGACAGAGAGAAGAAAACAAACCACAGCTTGGTTTTAACCGCTATAGATGGAGGGACACCAGCAAAATCTGCGAAATCTTAATCTCACCATAAAGGTTCTCGACAACAATGATAACAGGCCAATTTTTTCGAAAGAGGATTACTCTGTGATGTTCCAGGAAAATGTTGCTTTAGGTACAGTTGTAATAAAAGTCCATGCGACTGATCTAGATGAAGGAACTAATGGGGATGTCGAGTATGCCTTCGGTGGTGATATTAATTCTAAGGTATTGGAGCTTGTTTAGTCCTCGATAGAGACACAGGTGAAATACGAGTGAATGGAACTAATTGACTACGAAACCGCTAATGTTTTCAAGTTAGACGTCCAAGCTTCTGATAAAGGTACAGCCGCCGATGACAACAGACTGTAGAGTCCTAAATAAAGATTCAAGACTGTGAATGACAATAAACCAGAGATTGAGGTGACGTCAATATCCAACATGGTCCCAGAAGATTCAAAACATGGGACCGTGATTTCCCTCATCAGTGTCACAGACCTTGACTCTGGCCTGCATGGTAAAGTAATATGCAGTCTGACGGGGAATGTGCCATTCGAATTAAAACCATCATTTAAAGAAAACATGTATTCATTAGTGACAAAAGAAAACCTTGACAGAGAAACAGTGTCACATTATGACATAACAATAACGGCTACAGACTGTGGAGAGCCTCCGCTTTCTGCGTTGAAAACGTTGAGTATTGAAGTGTCAGATGTCAATGATAACGCCCCAGAGTTCCCACACAGCCCCCTGGCGTTATATCTGATGGAAAACAATACACCTGGAGCATCGATATTTTCCGTGACTGCATTTGATAAAGATTTAAACGACAATGCGGCAGTGTCCTATCGAATTGGAAGGGGAGGTGCCCAGAATAATATTGCCTCGTTTCTGAATATTATTTCCGATAATGGACAAATTTCAGCCCTGAAAAGCTTTTGACTTTGAAACTGTAAAAACTTTCCAGTTCAACGTTGTTGCGTCAGATTCTGGAACTCCGTCACTGAGCAGCAATGTCACAGTGAACGTGTTCATTCTGGATCAGAACGACAACGCTCCAGTCATCCTGTATCCACTCAGCTCCAACGGTTCTGCTGAAGGTGTGGAGGAGATTCCCCGCAATGTGAACGCAGGACACTTGGTGACTAAAGTCAGAGCCTATGACGCTGATATAGGATATAACGGCTGGTTACTGTTTTCACTGCAGCAAGTTACTGACCACAGTCTCTTTGGTTTGGACCGCTACACAGGACAGATCAGAACACTTCGCTCATTCACAGAGACAGACGAGGCTGAGCACAAACTGCTCATACTGGTCAAAGACAATGGGAACGTGTCACTCTCAGCAACAGCTACTGTCATCGCCAAAGTTGTGGAGCCCAAAGAAGCTTTTGCAGCTTCTGATGTGAAAAGTTCAACAAAAGCAGAGGAGGACAATAATGTGACTTTTTACCTGATGATAACTGTGGGCTCAGTTTCAGCTCTTTTTCTCGTCAGTATCATCGTGCTGATTTCAATGCAGTGCTCAAAGTCCACAGACTACACTTCTAAATATCTACCAGAGCCTAATTATGATGGGACACTGTGTCACAGCATCCAGTACAGATCTGGAGACAAACGCTACATGTTAGTTGGACCCAGGATGAGTATAGGATCTACTATAGTCCCAGGAAGCCATGCCAACACACTAATGCTGCCTGACAGGAGAGGGATATCTGGAGAGGTAAGACAAACAAAAATATTATATTTCAAAGTGTATAGTGTTGTATTTGCATTGTGGTCAAAGCTTTCTTCGTATCATTTGTTTAAATTACAAATTGTATTCTATTGTAAAGTTGTTTGAGTTTCTTCTTTCTCTTATCGTCTCACTGCCAACGGTTATAAAGTAAGATATTCAATTAGTTTAAATGTTTAAATAGCAACACACTGGATGTGGCTAGACAGCTCTGTCGTGACCGCTGTCCGTGGTGCTGAAAAGAATGAACTGTTCAGCAAAACAGTAAATTGTTTTGGGCTATTTGTATGTGGGCAGGACGTTTTCCGTTTGGTTTCAGTGCATTCTAACTTCTAACCTATGTCTGATATGAAAGTTGGTAGATGGAGCATTATGTGTGGAATTGTTAAGCAGCATGACTGAGTGTTGTTATTTTAGTTGTTGCAAATCAGTGAGGATTCTCTGTCATCAGTTCATGGTGTCTTTTAGTTGCTATTTACATTTGTCATAACAAGGACAGACATACACAAATTCATGATTGCTGTCCATGGTACTGACAGGCAGAAAACGGTCAAACCAGTAAAGCAATGGAAAGTATTATTTTAATTATCAATCAAATTAATACGAGCAGAGCGAATAGACTAATTCTGGATATGTAATAGTTTCCCAAGAACTGAGTTTTGCTTTCATGTCAATAAGAACATTTAATAAGCTGATAAAGAGAATAGTTCTCAGTAACAACCTCTGGGTGTCACTATTAAATCGTGAAACCATAAACGGCTTCATCCCACCCCTTGCAAACCTTTTGTTTGCCATTTTAGCAGTGCAAGGGAAGCACTTGAATCAAGCCCACCAACCGATGAAATCACGTCCGCGTTCTGCAAATATGCGACACTCACGGGATTAATATAAATAATTGTTCGTCGCATCAAGAGGCTCGTGCGTGTATGTATTTTGTGATACAACGATGGGAACGGATACAAATACTCCAACGAGGAAGCGCTCCACGGTGGCTTTGTATGTGATTCTGCTGCTGTTTTTCGGAGAACAGGCTTTTGCTCAAATCAGATACTCTGTTCCCGAGGAGGTTAAAGACGGAACTGTCGTTGGAAACGTTGCGAAGGATCTTGGCCTGGATATCGCTTCTTTGATTGATAGACGGTTCCGCGTTGTGTCTGGAAGTGAAGACGCTATTTTTGAAGTAAACCAGAATAATGGGGCACTGTACGTCAATAATCACATTGACCGAGAGGAGCTTTGTCAGGGCAGTGGCGCCTGCCTCATGGAGCTGAAAATCCTCGTTGAAAACCCTTTGGAAATACACTACGCTGTTGTGGAAATTACTGATGTGAATGATCATTCTCCCACTTTTCCCGAAAAGAATCAGACATTTGAAATAGCGGAACATACGCTAACAGGAAGGAGATTTCAGCTGCACACTGCTCGTGACCCTGACGCCGGAATTAACTCAATTCGTACGTACACGTTAACCGCAAATGAACATTTTGAAATAAATATTCGTCAAAACGATGCAGCTAAGATACCATTTTTAGTGCTTAAGAAATCGTTGGACAGAGAACAAAAGAACACACACACTCTGTTGGTGACTGCAGTTGACGGAGGTAAACCTCCGAGATCAGGCACATTAAATGTTTCCATTATTGTTCTTGACAGTAATGACAATCGACCTGTATTCAGTCAGGAAATGTACGAAATTTCGATTCAAGAAAACGTTCCTCCTGGTACGTCAGTGTTTAGAATGAGTGCAACGGATCCCGATGAAGACAATAATGGGGAAATTGAGTACACGCTTGGAAAAACCTTGTTGCGGAAGGTCTATGATATTTTTGAATTGAACAAATTAACTGGAGAAATAAAAATAAAAGGAGTAGTAGACTATGAAGAAAACGATGAATATGAACTGGTTGTAGAGGCGTCCGATAAAGGAATACCTCCACTGACAGGTGAGTGTAGAGTCATTATTAAGATTAAAGACGTCAACGATAATCCACCGGAAATAGAAGTAACGTCACTGTCAGATACAGTTTCAGAAGACTCAAAACCTGGAACGGTTATTTCACTTCTTAGTGTGCGGGACAAAGACTCAGGGGTTAACAGTAAAATAATTTCACAAATAACAAATGACGTTCCGTTTGAATTAAAGTCCTCGTATAAGGAGAACACATATTCAGTTGTTACAAATGATTATTTAGATCGAGAGCAGGTGTCACATTATGAGATAACAATAATAGCAACTGACTGCGGTGAACCTCCCTTATCTACTTTTAAAACTCTCAACATTCGGATTTCAGATGTAAATGACAACAGTCCACATTTTGAAAAAAGCAGGTTAGAGTTTTATCTGTCAGAAAATAATGTTGCTGGAAACTCGATATTCTCTGTGAGGGCAACGGACAATGATTTGATGGATAATGCAGCTATTTCTTACAATATTGTCAGGGAAGGGAATAAAAATGACATAATGGCTTTCCTCAACATAAATTCTGATAACGGTCACATTACATCCTTAAAAAGTTTCGACTTTGAAACATGTGAAAACTTTCCAGTTCCACGTTGTAGCGTCAGATTCCGGAACTCCGTCACTGAGCAGCAACTGTCACAGTGAACGTGTTCATTCTGGATCAGAACGACAACGCTCCAGTCATCCTGTATCCAGTCAGCTCCAACGGTTCTGCTGAAGGTGTGGAGGAGATTCCCCGCAATGTGAACGCAGGACACTTGGTGACTAAAGTCAGAGCCTATGACGCTGATATAGGATATAACGGCTGGTTACTGTTTTCACTGCAGCAAGTTACTGACCACAGTCTCTTTGGTTTGGACCGCTACACAGGGCAGATCAGAACACTTCGCTCATTCACAGAGACAGACGAGGCTGAGCACAAACTGGTCATACTGGTCAAAGACAATGGGAACGTGTCACTCTCAGCAACAGCTACTGTCATCGTCAAAGTTGTGGAGCCCAAAGAAGCTTTTGCAGCTTCTGATGTTAAAAGCTCAACAAAAGCAGAGGAGGACAATAATGTGACTTTTTACCTGATGATAACTGTGGGCTCAGTTTCAGCTCTTTTTCTCGTCAGTATCATCGTGCTGATTTCAATGCAGTGCTCAAAGTCCACAGACTACACTTCTAAATATCTACCAGAGCCTAATTATGATGGGACACTGTGTCACAGCATCCAGTACAGATCTGGAGACAAACGCTACATGTTAGTTGGACCCAGGATGAGTATAGGATCTACTATAGTCCCAGGAAGCCATGCCAATACACTAATGCTGCCTGACAGGAGGTCTGCAACTGGCGAGGTAAGATATTTTTTAACGTCATTCTGCAGGCTGAAAATGCAAAACAATTATGCAATCACACAATTGCTTGTGGACAGCAACATAATCAGATTTACATTGATGGCCAAGATTCACGGGCTTTCTGTGACATGAAACTGGAATTAAAAAAAAGCTGAGTAATTTTACAACAAGTTTCTGCTTTTCTATTCTTGGAAAGCATCTCTGCTGATTTTTGATGTGATCTCGATGGAACTTTGCTGGAATTTTGCTGGAATTATTGAATTTCCCGGTCATAAAATATATGAAATGAACCAAAGTGATATTTGTCATCTTGCAGGCTGCGTTAGTCTGTGTGACTTGTTATTGTATGAGATTAACGATTGAATCTCATCTTCATGCTCAGTGTTTTATGCAGTACTTGTGTCAGTAAGTTACAAGAGTTCAAATATACGTTTTTTCTGATGGAGTCGCATGGTGGCACTAAACAACAAGAAATACGCACCACACAGTTCACTCTATGCAGGTCTGTGAGACTGCCTCTGAAGCATTGAAGAGCGCACACCATTATCCTCCGTCTGCGATTTCATATTGCGATTTTGTAGTCCATAGGGAAGTGGTGCTTTTTTCGACGTGGATTTTCTTTGTAGATTTAATGGATATGTGAACAGTGTTGCGATCACGTAGCGTTTACTGGATTTATCCCTTGGCCTCAGACAATGGAACAAAGCAGACCGTGCTCCTGCCGACAAGGAAGAAAATGGATTTCCTTCGTGTTGGCGTTGACTTTGCTTTTCGGCATGAAGGCCTCGGGACAGATGAGATATTCTATATCGGAAGAGATCAAAGAAGGAACTGCAGTCGGGAATATTGCGAAGGATTTGGGAATCGATCCAAATATTTTAAAAGCGAGGGGGTTTCGCATTGTTTCTGGCTCCACTGAACCGCTTTTCCAGGTAAACCAAAATGATGGGATTCTGTACGTAAATCGTAAAATTGACCGAGAGGAAATATGCCAGCGGACCAGTGCGTGTCTGATAAACCTCAAAAGCGTGCTAGAGAACCCGCTGGAGATCCATTATGTTGCAGTGGAGGTGTTAGATGTAAATGACCACTCGCCCTCTTTCCCGGAGAACAACAAAAGGCTGGAGATTTCAGAGTCCACATTACCGGGAACACGGTTTCAGCTGCATGCAGCACTCGACCCAGACGGCGGCATGAATTCAGTTCAACAGTATAAACTTAGTCAAAATAATCATTTTCGACTGGAAGTGAAAGATCGAGGGAAAGATGGGAAAGTGCCTATTTTACAGTTACAAAGTCCTTTAGACAGGGAAGCATCCAGCAGCCACAAACTACTGCTTACAGCCGTGGATGGGGGTAAACCCCCGAAATCAGGGTCTATGGAGATATTAATAGATGTTCTAGATGTGAATGATAATGCTCCCATTTTTACAAAGGATGTCTATTCTGCGGAGATAAATGAGAATTCACCAATTGGCACAATAGTTATTCGAGTAAACGCCACTGATCTAGATGAAGGTTTAAATGGAGAAGTTGGTTATTCATTTGGTAATGTGAACAGCAAGGTGCAGGACATGTTTGACGTCAACCCGAGCACAGGTGAAATAACTGTGAAAGGACAACTAGACTATGAAGTGGATGACAGTTATGAAATAGATATTCAAGCATCCGACAGTGGTGCTGTTCCATTTAGAACCGATAAAAGCATAACTGTAAATATTAAAGATATAAATGACAATGCACCTGCGATTGAAGTAACGTCACTATCTAATAAAATACCAGAGGATGCTAGACTAGGAACGACGGTGGCACTTCTTAGTATCACCGACCTGGATTCAGGACTGAACGGCAAAGTTATCAGCTTTGTAAACGGTGACACGCCTTTCACATTAACACCTTCGATACAGGAAAACATGTACGCTGTTGTGACAAAGTCACAGCTCGACAGAGGAAAAGCAGTCGATCTACGATGTAACAGTTACAGCAAAAGATGCAGGTGAACCAGCCTTAGCATCTGAAAAGACATTAAGAGTTGTTGTATCCGATGTAAACGATAACAGTCCAGAGTTTTCAACGAGCAGATATAACTTCTATGTCCCCGAGAATAATCCTCCAGGACTGTCGGTATTCTCTTTGATTGCGTCTGATCGTGATGAAGGAGATAATGCTCTTATATCTTATCATATTCTCAGAGATGGAAGCAAATATAATAAAGTGACGTCGTTTCTTAATATCAACTCAGAGAACGGAGACATCATGGCGCTTAAAAGTTTCGACTTTGAAACTGTCAAAACTTTCCAGTTCCACGTTGTAGCGTCAGATTCTGGAACTCCGTCACTGAGCAGCAACGTCACAGTGAACGTGTTCATTCTGGATCAGAACGACAACGCTCCAGTCATCCTGTACCCAGTCAGCTCCAACGGTTCTGCTGAAGGTGTGGAGGAGATTCCCCGCAATGTGAACGCAGGACACTTGGTGACTAAAGTCAGAGCCTATGACGCTGATATAGGATATAACGGCTGGTTACTGTTTTCACTGCAGCAAGTTACTGACCACAGTCTCTTTGGTTTGGACCGCTATACAGGACAGATCAGAACACTTCGCTCATTCACAGAGACAGACGAGGCTGAGCACAAACTGGTCATACTGGTCAAAGACAATGGGAACGTGTCACTCTCAGCAACAGCTACTGTCATCGTCAAAGTTGTGGAGCCCAAAGAAGCTTTTGCAGCTTCTGATGTGAAAAGTTCAACAAAAGCAGAGGAGGACAATAATGTGACTTTTTACCTGATGATAACTGTGGGCTCAGTTTCAGCTCTTTTTCTCGTCAGTATCATCGTGCTGATTTCAATGCAGTGCTCAAAGTCCACAGACTACACTTCTAAATATCTACCAGAGCCTAATTATGATGGGACACTGTGTCACAGCATCCAGTACAGATCTGGAGACAAACGCTACATGCTAGTTGGACCCAGGATGAGTATAGGATCTACTATAGTCCCAGGAAGCCATGCCAACTACACTAATGCTGCCTGACAGGAGAGGGGACTATCTGGAGAGGTAAGACTTTAATAATGCACACTTTGTCTATGAGAACCACCTCCTATTTAATTATAGCACTGTACTTACTTGGACTAACATAAGTCAAACACCTTTTTATAAAATGAACATAAGCAGTACCATTTCCAAAAAAAGAGAAGCATCACAATATGTGTGAAGAGTGCGATGCTCTCAACAGTATTTAATGTTGCCTGTGTTGTTGTTCTGTCTCTTCACAGTTAGATTTTGTATGACTGTGTTCAGCTTGTCAATTAGCATCATAATCCATAGGTTGCTCACATAATATTGCTGACTATCCCTGCCCATATTGTTGATCTCTGCAGCACACTCGGGGGACCATTATTATCGGGTATATTTCAAAATGATATAATTTATAATAATCTCCCATTTAAAAGGACAACAAAAAATATATTCGTAGAAATGTCAGGTTGTGGCAATAAGTGGCCAGCAGGCTTTTACACTGATGAGCCAAACACATTTCCCACCATCCCGTATTGACTATGTTGTGTTATATATTTGTTGGCTATTAATATGAGAGCACGGAGTTCATTGTTTCATGTGCTGTGTTGGGGGGTGGCTGCTGTCCAAGGTCCTGAAAAGCATAAACTTCACTGTTCCCACGCAAAATACAGTGAGTAGATAACACGATGTTAAAAACGTGGCCATTGATGATACTTCATCTGAGTATTTAATTTGCATTAAGTTGTAGCAGCATTGACAATATAAATTATGATAATATAATACAGCTACTTCAACCAGCTCTTTGTGTTTTGGTTAGAACCGTTTCTATGCTCTTGATTTTCATCGCAATCACAATGTTTGCTTACAATATATAAATGAGCAAATGTCTTCTGCTTTAGTTCTGTTTCAACGCTATTATCCTCTTGGTGTCACTATAACATAAAGGATGCGATAAAAGTCGTCGTCCCTCCCCTCACAAAGCTTTTGTTTGGTGCCTCACAGCAGAACAAACGTTTGGTGTGAGAACGGGAGTGGAATGAGACCGTGTGGTGGTCGAATATAAACATTTGATCATCCGAGTGAAAGAATCCTGCGTTGATGCTGTTGGATAACGATGGGGAGCAAAGGACGACCGAGTGACTATGGCTGGCTTGCTTTTCGTCTGTGTTTACTGGGGTTTTTCGGAAAGCAGGCATTCGGTGAATTGAGATACTCTATACCGGAGGAGGTGAAAGAAGGAACCGTTGTCGGGAATGTCGCCAAGGATCTGGGTCTGGACAGATCGTCTCTGGCTGATCGACGTTTCCGTGTTGTTTCTGGATCTAAGGAGACGTTCTTTGAGGTAAACCCGGACAGCGGTGCTTTACAGGTCCGGAACAAAATCGACAGGGAGGAGCTCTGTCACGGTAGTGGTGGCTGTGTAATGGAGCTAAAGATCCTTGTCGAAAATCCTCTGGAAATGCACCATGTCGTTATTAGAAATCACTGATGTGAATGATCACGCTCCCAGTTTTTCAGAAAAGGCACAGACATTTGAAATAGCAGAGCAGTCTTCTCCGGGAACGAGATTCGAACTGCACGCGGCCCGTGATCCCGATGCTGGAATAAACTCTATCCGAACATACACACTAACGTCAAACGATCACTTTGAAATAGATATTAGTCACGTCGATGAAGATAAAATACCATTGTTAGTGCTGAAGAAGGCATTAGACAGAGAACAGAAGAATAAACACGTGTTATTTGTTACAGCAGTTGACGGAGGTAAACCTCCGAGATCAGGCACACTGAATGTTTCCATTATCGTTCTAGACATTAATGACAATCGTCCAATGTTTAGTCAGGATACCTTATCAAACAGAAATATATGAAAATGCTCAAGTTGGCGCTATTGTTACGAAAGTAAATGCCACGGATCCAGACTGAAGGCTAGTAGTGGAGAAATCGAGTACAGCTTCAGCAAAACAATGGCACGTAAAATCTACGAGATATTTGAACTGGACACTTCAAGTGGACAAATTAAATTGAAAGGGCCGTTGGATTTCGAAGAATCGGAGATTTATAAACTGGAAGTCCAGGCATCAGATAAAGGGCAACCTCCATTAACAGGAAGATGTAGAGTTATTGTAAAGATTAAAGACGTCAACGATAATCCGCCAGAAATAGAAGTGACATCCCTTTCAAATACAGTGTCTGAAGATTCAAAACCTGGAACAGTTATTTCACTTATCAGTGTGACGGATAAAGACTCTGGTGTTAATGGAAAAGTTATTTTACGCATAAATGATGGCGTGCCTTTCGAGTTAAAACCCTCCTATAAGGAGAACATTTATTCAGTTGTTACTAAAGCATTATTAGATCGAGAGCAGGTGCCACAGTATGAAATAATTATTAAAGCCAATGATTGTGGTGAACCTCCCTTATCGACATTTAAAACTCTAAACATTCAGATATCAGACGTAAATGACAACAGTCCAAATTTCAACCAAAGTCCATTACAGTTTTATCTGTCAGAAAATAATGTTGCTGGAGCGCCAGTATTCTCTGTGAGCGCAACTGACAGTGACATGAATGAAAATGCAGCTATTTCATATCATATTACGAGAGGAGGGAGTGGAAATGATGTGACGTCATCTTTCCTAAATATAAATTCCGATAATGGGCAAATTTCCGCGCTAAAAAGTTTTGACTTTGAAGCAGTGAAAACTTTCCAGTTCCACGTTGTAGCGTCAGATTCCGGAACTCCGTCACTGAGCAGCAACGTCACAGTGAACGTGTTCATTCTGGATCAGAACGACAACGCTCCAGTCATCCTGTATCCAGTCAGCTCCAACGGTTCTGCTGAAGGTGTGGAGGAGATTCCCCGCAATGTGAACGCAGGACACTTGGTGACTAAAGTCAGAGCCTATGACGCTGATATAGGATATAACGGCTGGTTACTGTTTTCACTGCAGCAAGTTACTGACCACAGTCTCTTTGGTTTGGACCGCTATACAGGACAGATCAGAACACTTCGCTCATTCACAGAGACAGACGAGGCTGAGCACAAACTGCTCATACTGGTCAAAGACAATGGGAACGTGTCACTCTCAGCAACAGCTACTGTCATCGTCAAAGTTGTGGAGCCCAAAGAAGCTTTTGCAGCTTCTGATGTGAAAAGCTCAACAAAAGCAGAGGAGGACAATAATGTGACTTTTTACCTGATGATAACTGTGGGCTCAGTTTCAGCTCTTTTTCTCGTCAGTATCATCGTGCTGATTTCAATGCAGTGCTCAAAGTCCACAGACTACACTTCTAAATATCTACCAGAGCCTAATTATGATGGGACACTGTGTCACAGCATCCAGTACAGATCTGGAGACAAACGCTACATGTTAGTTGGACCCAGGATGAGTATAGGATCTACTATAGTCCCAGGAAGCCATGCCAACACACTAATGCTGCCTGACAGGAGAGGGACATCTGGAGAGGTAAGACTTTAATCTGCTGTTTCTGATGTGGATCACTTTATTGAGGTGCATAGAATTTATTCATCTCATTCATTATCTTTACATTGCGCTGGGATTTTTTTGAGACACTGCAAAGTGTCCCTTCTTTCCATCAGAATCGATTTAAGTTTGTCAGGTGTCTATGACGTGCATTCAACTTCCTGCTTCTGGTCGTAAGACCCGCTGTATGATGCACAAACAGTTTTTCTTATAGCAGATTCTCTCAAACACACATCTCTCTCGATTGTTACACACAGATATTTTTCTGTTTTTTTTTACCCTTTGTTTCCAGTAAGATACAAAAAGCTAATGCCTTAATTTACTTTAGCCTCTTTTATGGCAGTATTTGAAAAATTAGCTTTGTCACCGACTACATATAGTCACAGAACTCTACACCTGCCTACATTGCCATGCTGTTTGCTATTAGTGTCGCTAATATTTATTTAGAAATTGTGAAAAAGTTCCAGGAATCAAGGAAATTTTTTATTTAAAGACTCAGTGTGTTTGTTATCGTTGTCCATGGTGCTGAAATTTATGATTTGGTAACTTTTTTCTCCCTTGATCCTTTATTAGTGCTGCATTTTAGTTGCTTGGATTTTTGCTGGATAAAACATTTCACGTATTTACTCTGATGATCATTTTATGTGTGTGTGTGTGTGTGTGTGTGTGTGTGTGTGTGTGTGTGTGTGTGTGTGTGTGTGTGTGGGGGGGTTATGATCACTTTAAGTCGTCTAATATGTTGCCTCTTGGTGTCACTGTTACATTAATAAGGATATATGACGAACTTGGTCCCTCCCCTGACAAAGCTTTTGTTTGGTACCTCACAGCAGAGGATCCATCTGATCAAAGGCTGTGCGTCGAATGAGACGTTGTGGTGTGTTTTCTAAACATGCGATCTTGAAAGAGTTGGATTTACCCACCCGATTACTGCAGAAACAGCTTCCACTGTGCATTAGGCTGCTGGATAACGATGGAGAGGATAAGGCGATATCAATCAAATCAGCATCGGTTTGCTTTATATTTTTTCTTCATGCTGATCGTCGGAAAGCAGGCATCGGCTGAACTGAGGTACTCTATTCCCGAGGAGATGAGAGAAGGAAGCGTTGTTGGAAACGTAGCAAAGGATCTTGGTCTGGAGAAAAGCTCTTTGGTTGATCGGCGTTTCCGTGTTGTGTCTGAATCTACGGACGCTTTTTTCGAGGTAAATGCGGACAATGGTGCCTTACAGGTTCTTACGAAAATCGACAGGGAGGAGATTTGTCAGGGAAGCGGTGCATGTTTAATAGAGCTGAAAATCCTCGTTGAAAACCCTTTGGAAATACACTATGTACTTGTAGAAATCACTGACGTGAATGACCACTCCCCTATTTTTTCGGAAAAGGTGCAGAAATTTGAAATAGCAGAGCATTCTTCTCCAGGAACGAGATTCGAACTGCACGCGGCCCGTGATCCCGATGCTGGAATAAACTCTATCCGAACATACACACTAACGTCAAACGATCACTTTGAAATAGATATTAGTCACGTCGATGAAGATAAAATACCATTTTTAGTGCTGAAGAAGTCATTAGACAGAGAACAGAAGAATAAACACGTGTTATTTGTTACAGCAGTTGACGGAGGTAAACCTCCGAGATCAGGCACACTTAATGTGTCCATTATCGTTTTAGATATAAATGATAATCGTCCAATGTTTAGTCAGGAGACTTATCAAGTAGAAATATATGAAAACGCTCAAGTTGGAACTACCGTTATAAAAGTCAATGCAACAGATCCAGACGAAGGTACTAATGGAGAAATCGAGTACAGCTTCAGCAAAACAATGGCACGTAAAATCTATGAGATATTTGAACTGGATAGTTTGAGCGGACAGATTAAATTGAAAGGTGAACTGGATTTTGAGGAATCAGAGATTTACAAACTAGATATTCAAGCATCAGACAAATCAACAGCGCCATTAACAAGCAGATGTAGAGTTATAGTAAAGATTAAGGACGTCAACGATAATCCACCCAAAATAGAAGTGACATCCCTTTCAAATACAGTGTCTGAAGATTCAAAACCTGGAACAGTTATTTCACTTATCAGTGTGCGGGATAAAGACTCTGGTATCAATGGAAAAGTTATTTTGAGTATAACAAACGACGTTCCTTTTGAACTGAAACCTTCTTATAAGGAAAACACATATTCAGTTACCACGAAGCGATTTTTGGATCGAGAGGAGGTGTCAAATTATGGCATCACAATAAAAGCCACCGACTGTGGTGAACCTCCCTTATCTACTTTTAAAACTCTAAACATTCAGATATCAGATGTTAATGACAACAGTCCACAATTCTCCCAAAATCCGATACAGTTTTATCTCTCAGAAAATAACATTGCTGGAAAATCGATTTTATCTGTGAGCGCCACCGACAGTGATTTAAATGACAACGCAGCTGTGTCATATCATATTGTAAGAAAGGGGAGTAAATATGACATAATGTCGTTCCTGAATATTAACTCAGAGAACGGTGACATTACCGCACTAAAAAGTTTCGACTTTGAAACGGTGAAAACTTTCCAGTTCCACGTTGTAGCGTCAGATTCTGGAACTCCGTCACTGAGCAGCAACGTCACAGTGAACGTGTTCATTCTGGATCAGAACGACAACGCTCCAGTCATCCTGTATCCAGTCAGCTCCAACGGTTCTGCTGAAGGTGTTGAGGAGATTCCCCGCAATGTGAACGCAGGACACTTGGTGACTAAAGTCAGAGCCTATGACGCTGATATAGGATATAACGGCTGGTTACTGTTTTCACTGCAGCAAGTTACTGACCACAGTCTCTTTGGTTTGGACCGCTACACAGGACAGATCAGAACACTTCGCTCATTCACAGAGACAGACGAGGCTGAGCACAAACTGCTCATACTGGTCAAAGACAATGGGAACGTGTCACTCTCAGCAACAGCTACTGTCATCGTCAAAGTTGTGGAGCCCAAAGAAGCTTTTGCAGCTTCTGATGTAAAAAGTTCAACAAAAGCAGAGGAGGACAATAATGTGACTTTTTACCTGATGATAACTGTGGGCTCAGTTTCAGCTCTTTTTCTCGTCAGTATCATCGTGCTGATTTCAATGCAGTGCTCAAAGTCCACAGACTACACTTCTAAATATCTACCAGAGCCTAATTATGATGGGACACTGTGTCACAGCATCCAGTACAGATCTGGAGACAAACGCTACATGTTAGTTGGACCCAGGATGAGTATAGGATCTACTATAGTCCCAGGAAGCCATGCCAACACACTAATGCTGCCTGACAGGAGAGGGATATCTGGAGAGGTAAGCTGGATGACCTTTGCTTGATTTGGAAAATTGGCAGAATCATTTTACTGTGATTTAATGTTGAACATTTTTGGGGGAATATCTCGACCTGCGAGCCTGAGTTACAATGTCTCTATCCATGGTGCTGAAACCGTATTTATCATACTATCATTTTTATAGTTGAAATGCCCTGTATTATTTAAATAAGCATACCTTATTGTCTGTCATATTTACGAGATGTGATCACCTGGTGTCAGTGTGTGACCAGAAAAGTGTTGCAGGAGAAGCCTTTTGTCAGAGATATGAGTCCTCCCCTTTGTGGGATGGGTTTTCCCCTTTTTAGTCCTGGGTGCATCATTTACGGTCGCAGCAGCATTTGTTGTAATGCACTAGAAACTGTACGTATGATTTGAGGATATATATTTATTTTGACACGGCAGTCGTTTTTCTAAATAATCGGGATTACGCCTATCTACTAATTATGGGAAATAAAGGACCTGGAGCATCGAGGGCACAATGGTGGTGGGTCGCCTCCATTGTTTCGTTAATTTTCCTGTGGAGCAGAGCTTCGGCACAGATCAGATACTCGATCACCGAGGAAGCGAAAGAAGGAACTGTTGTCGGGAATATAGCCAAGGATTTGGGATTAGAGATGAACGCGCTGAAAGAGAGAGGATGTCGGATCGTTGAGGGCTCAACAGAATCATTTTTCCACGTTAACCAGAACGATGGGATCTTGTATATTGACCGAATAATTGACAGGGAGAAGGTTTGTGAGCGGAGCAGTGTGTGCTTGATAAACCTCAAAACTGTGCTGGAAAACCCTCTTGAAATTCATTACGTGACCGTGGAGGTGTTGGATGTGAACGACCACTCTCCCGGCTTCTCCAGCACAGAGTTACGTCTCGAAATTTCAGAGTCAGTCTTACCAGGCTTGCGCCTTCAGCTACAAGCAGCACACGACCCGGATGTTGGCCAGTTTTCGGTGAAGGAGTATAAACTTAGTAATAATGATCATTTTCGCTTGGAATTCAAAGATCGTGGAAAAGATGGAAAAATACCCGTGTTAGTTTTACTGAAGACGCTAGACAGGGAAACAAAGAAAAGTCACAGGATGCTTCTTACAGCGATTGACGGAGGCAAACCAAGTAAATCCGGAACAGCGGAAATTATTATTGACGTCTTGGACATCAATGATAACATGCCGGTTTTCACAGACGACCCTTACACAGTCTTCCTGGAAGAAAATGCTCCAATTGGCACAACAGTTATAAAAGTAAACGCCACGGATTTAGACGAAGGATCCAATGGTGAGATTTTCTATTCATTGGGCAATAACGTGAATAGCAGAATACGTGAACTTTTTCGCATAGATCCAAATACAGGTGACATTATTATTAAAGAGTTGATAGACTTTGAATTAGGTGACAGTTATGAGATTGATATACAAGCGTCCGATAAAGGATCAGCTCCTTTACGGACAGACAAAAGTGTGCTGGTAAATATTGTTGATTTGAATGATAACACACCACAAATAGAGGTTACATCATTTTCAAAGGCAATACCAGAGGACGCGAGACTGGGAACCACAGTGGCATTAATTAGTGTTCTTGATAAAGACTCTGGTCTAAACGGAAAAGTAATTTGCTCATTTGTAGAGGATGTGCCATTCACATTATCACCTTCAACACAAGACAACATGTACTCTATAGTCACAAAATCCCGCCTGGATAGGGAAAAGCAGTCAATTTATGATGTTACAGTTGTTGCAAAAGATGCAGGTGAACCATCGTTATCTTCTGAAAAATCTATTACTGTTGTTATATCAGATGTGAATGATAACAGCCCAGAGTTTTTAATGAGTCCTTACACGTATTACGTTGCTGAGAACAACTCTCCAGGAGCGTCACTGTTTTCTGTGAGAGCATCTGACCGCGACGAGGGTGAAAATTCTCGCGTTTTATATCATATTCTAAGAGATGGAAAAGATAATTCGAAACTAAATTTATTCAATCTGAATATAAACTCAGAGAACGGAGACATCATGGCGCTTAAAAGTTTCGACTTTGAAGCATTGAAAACTTTCCAGTTCCACGTTGTAGCATCAGATTCTGGAACTCCGTCACTGAGCAGCAACGTCACAGTGAACGTGTTCATTCTGGATCAGAACGACAACGCTCCAGTCATCCTGTATCCAGTCAGCTCCAACGGTTCTGCTGAAGGTGTGGAGGAGATTCCCCGCAATGTGAACGCAGGACACTTGGTGACTAAAGTCAGAGCCTATGACGCTGATATAGGATATAACGGCTGGTTACTGTTTTCACTGCAGCAAGTTACTGACCACAGTCTCTTTGGTTTGGACCGCTACACAGGACAGATCAGAACACTTCGCTCATTCACAGAGACAGACGAGGCTGAGCACAAACTGGTCATACTGGTCAAAGACAATGGGAACGTGTCACTCTCAGCAACAGCTACTGTCATCGTCAAAGTTGTGGAGCCCAAAGAAGCTTTTGCAGCTTCTGATGTTAAAAGTTCAACAAAAGCAGAGGAGGACAATAATGTGACTTTTTACCTGATGATAACTGTGGGCTCAGTTTCAGCTCTTTTTCTCGTCAGTATCATCGTGCTGATTTCAATGCAGTGCTCAAAGTCCACAGACTACACTTCTAAATATCTACCAGAGCCTAATTATGATGGGACACTGTGTCACAGCATCCAGTACAGATCTGGAGACAAACGCTACATGTTAGTTGGACCCAGGATGAGTATAGGATCTACTATAGTCCCAGGAAGCCATGCCAATACACTAATGCTGCCTGACAGGAGGTCTGCAACTGGAGAGGTGAGTAAATTAAATTAGCTACTTATTGTTTTTTAATGAAACGTTTTCTGATTACCATCCTCATCCATTCTGCTGAACCTAGATTTGAATTGAACCGACATGAGGAAATTTGTTCTACTCAAAATACCTATGGAATACTTCATATTCATATTATTTTATGAATTAATTTAATAATTCAGTATTTATCAGTTTAACACGATACAATGCAGTATCACACACATTCACAAGGTGGCAGTACATTATCATTATAACGCCTTGCAGGCGTCTCAGCGAATCATGCCTGAGTCCGTTCCTACTGTTCAGTCCGGTTAGACCACATTTTGCTGGCAGGCTCCGAATACGCACACGGTGGATGTTTTTGCATTTTGTGAAATTCATTCTATGGAGATGTGGATATATTTCTTGGTGTGGTGGAGAGATTAAATCGAGACTCGTGGACGATGATGAAGGCGTTTGGAATCGTACTTTTACCGCAAATGATGAAACAAAGAGGACGGGATTCATGGCGACCATTGCTCGTCAGCTTGGTTCTGCTTTTATCCGTCAGAGCGACCTCGGCACAGCTGAGATACTCAATATCTGAGGAGCTGAAAGAGGGAAGTTCTGTTGGGAATATAGCGAAAGATTTGGGAATAGACCTGAATGTAATGAAGCAGAGAGGATTTCGTATTATGTCTGGCACCAGTGAAGCTCTTTTTAAGGTGAATGAGAATGACGGCGTTCTTTATACGAACCATAAAATAGACCGAGAGGAAGTGTGTAAGGACAGCGCTGTGTGTTTGATTAACCTTAAAACCGTTCTCGAAAACCCACTGGAAGTTCATTATGTCACCGTGGAGATAACAGATTTAAACGACCACACTCCCACATTTCCGGAGAAAACAAAAAGGCTCGAAATCTTCGAGTCTGCGTTGCCAGGTGCAAAATATCAGCTACAGAATGCCCAAGATCCGGATGGTGGCACAAATTCAGTCCAACAGTATAAAATCAGCCAGAATGACCATTTTCGTTTAGAAATTAAAGATCGAGGACGAGATGGTAAAACTCCAATTTTACAATTGCAGAGACAGCTCGACAGAGAGGCCAGAAGTAGCCATAAATTGTTGTTGACAGCTATAGATGGCGGAAATCCACCCAAAACAGGCACAGTTGAAATATACATAGATGTTCTAGATGTTAATGATAATATGCCGGTGTTCACAAAGGACACATATTCAGTGGTGCTTCAGGAGAATTCTCCCATTGGTACAACAGTCATCAAAGTCAATGCAACGGATTTGGACGAAGGTGCCAACGGAGAAGTGGTTTATTCATTTGGCAGTGATGTAAAAGATAAAATCCGAGAGCTGTTTGAAATCGACTCTGTTACGGGGGAGATCACTGTGAAAGGTCGTGTAGACTTTGAGGAACAAGACAGTTATGATATTGATATACAGGCGTCTGATAAGGGAAGTATTCCATTCAGAACAGATAAAAGTGTTATTATTAAGATCAGAGATATGAACGATAATGCTCCTGAAATTGAGGTGGCATCCTTGTCAAATTCGGTTTCAGAGGACTCTCGACCAGGAACAACCGTAGCGCTTATCAGCATTACCGATTTGGATTCTGGCGTAAATGGCAAAATAATTAGCTCTGTCGCTGAAGACGGTCCATTTACATTAACTCCATCTATACAAGACAACATGTTTGCTGTCGTCACTAAATCACTGCTCGACAGGGAACAACAATCAAGTTATGATATTACAATAATCGCTAAAGACGCAGGCGAACCAGCATTGACATCCGAGAAAACTATTACTGTGTTCGTTTCCGATACGAATGACAACAGTCCTGTGTTTTCACTGAGCCCCTACACGTTCTACATCACCGAAAATAACACCCCAGGAGCCTCAGTGTTTTCTGTGAGAGCGTCTGATCGCGACGAAGGAGAAAATGCGCTTATTTCATATCATATTCTCAGGAATACAGGTAGTGAAAATAGAGTGACATCGTTTCTTAATATCAACTCAGAGAACGGAGACATCGTGGCGCTTAAAAGTTTCGACTTTGAAGCATTGAAAACTTTCCAGTTCCACGTTGTAGCGTCAGATTCTGGAACTCCGTCACTGAGCAGCAACGTCACAGTGAACGTGTTCATTCTGGATCAGAACGACAACGCTCCAGTCATCCTGTATCCAGTCAGCTCCAACGGTTCTGCTGAAGGTGTGGAGGAGATTCCCCGCAATGTGAACGCAGGACACTTGGTGACTAAAGTCAGAGCCTATGACGCTGATATAGGATATAACGGCTGGTTACTGTTTTCACTGCAGCAAGTTACTGACCACAGTCTCTTTGGTTTGGACCGCTATACAGGACAGATCAGAACACTTCGCTCATTCACAGAGACAGACGAGGCTGAGCACAAACTGGTCATACTGGTCAAAGACAATGGGAACGTGTCACTCTCAGCAACAGCTACTGTCATCGTCAAAGTTGTGGAGCCCAAAGAAGCTTTTGCAGCTTCTGATGTGAAAAGTTCCACAAAAGCAGAGGAGGACAATAATGTGACTTTTTACCTGATGATAACTGTGGGCTCAGTTTCAGCTCTTTTTCTCGTCAGTATCATCGTGCTGATTTCAATGCAGTGCTCAAAGTCCACAGACTACACTTCTAAATATCTACCAGAGCCTAATTATGATGGGACACTGTGTCACAGCATCCAGTACAGATCTGGAGACAAACGCTACATGTTAGTTGGACCCAGGATGAGTATAGGATCTACTATAGTCCCAGGAAGCCATGCCAATACACTAATGCTGCCTGACAGGAGAGGGATATCTGGAGAGGTAAGATAGTTTCACATTCCCTCGCAGAACTATGTGTAGCCTTATTTGGTACAAAGATGCATTTCTAACATCATTGCGTTTGTTGTTCCTGTGATATTCTCTGGTTTGAATCTGCGGGATCAAACTGATTAATATGTTTGGTTATGAAGCAAGAATTACTGTCTTACACTATCGCATCACCCTTATAAAATGAATGGGAAAACGCTGTGTTCATTCAATTATCAGAGTCTTGTTTATAGAAGACATATACATTTATCTTGTATTAAAACAAGAAGGGTTTGCTATTTTGTTAAATTGCTTACACAAAGATGATATCAGTGCGAATGTGGCATAGTTATGTGCAATTTGTGAGGAGCAACAGGCTTACAGAACTATTCCAATATCAAGAAAGTGAGTATACAAATTTGGTAGTCATATAGGCAACACTCTGTTTTGTATCAGAACTTCTGATGTCTCGTGGCCACTGGTATGACAAATTACTAGTATATGTATGCATATATGTATACATATATATATTTATATTTTCCAGTATAACCGTTTTTTACAGCTGGAATATTATCAATCTTTAGTGTTGTACGTCTGAAAATGCATTCGTGGTTGCAGACTGTCGCTGTCCTTGGTGCTGAAACTGTCAAACTCAATTCTCTTTCCCTTTTATAGCCGACTTATTTGTTTTAATTCTAATTTAATGGATAATTGGTGTCATAATGGTGACTCAGAGTGCTTGTATCGCTTCCTCTTTACTTTATGAGTGAAAATGTAGCGACACATTTTTCTTGAGAATATATTTTGAAAATATTTTTTCGTGCAAAGTCAACTTCTTGTCATGCATTCATTTCAAATACAGCATTGTAGTGTGGTTCATGATCACTTGGTGTCGGTATAATGACAGAAAAATCGTTCACATGTTTTCGTCATAGCCACTAGACCCATCCCCTTTCTCCTCAAACCATCACGGACCGAGCCTTTTACGCGAACAGCTTGAACACACAATTGACCAATTTACTCTCATCTCGTGCTCTGTGAGAGAATGGTTGGATAATGAAAACGAATGTGACGGAACGACTGAACGTCATTATAAGGATATAGCCTTTTGGAAGATTTTTTTTATCATTTTTATTTTCATTCGCGTCATGGAACAAAGGGGATGTCTGACGTGGAGAGAGCGGACAAAGTGGATGGTCTACGTGATGGTTTTGGTTACGGTTTGTGGCAGAGTTTCAGCACAAGTCCGATATTCCGTCGCTGAGGAAGTGAAAGAAGGAACTGCTGTTGGAAATATTGCGAAGGATTTAGGTCTCGATAAGACCACGCTGAAAGAGAGGGGGTACCGCATTGTCTACAGCTCGACAGAGCCTCCCTTTCGAGTGAATCAGGACGATGGTATCTTGTATGTGAACCGTAAAATTGACAGAGAGGAGGCGTGCGACCGAAGCAAGGTCTGTGTCATCGAATTAAAAACGGTACTAGAAAACCCACTGGAGGTCCACTACGTAGCAGTGGACATTCTGGATGTAAACGACCACGCACCGATCTTTCCTGAAAGTGAGAAAATGTTAGAGATTTCTGAATCTGCATTACCGGGAGCAAGATTTCAGTTACAAGCTGCGCGTGATGCTGATAGTGGTTTATTATCTGTTCAGCAGTATAAGTTGAGTCCCAATGAACATTTTCGTTTGGAGGTGAAAGATCGCGGCGAGGACCGTAAAACCCCCAGTTTAGTTCTTCAAAAAACCCTGGATAGAGAATCCGTTAAGACCCATGTGTTACTTCTGACAGCCACTGACGGAGGTAAACCTCCACGCTCTGGTAACATGACAATAATTGTTGATGTCTCTGATGTTAATGATAACCCCCCGGTTTTCACAAAAGATTCGTATCATGTACATTTAAAAGAAAATTCTCCCCTTGGCACGACTGTTATTCAAGTTAATGCTACAGATATGGATGAAGGTTCAAACGGTGAAGTAGAATATTCATTTGGGAATGACGTGGATGCACGAGCACGTGCACGTTTCGATTTAAATCCGGTGACTGGAATCATTACTGTGGCAGGGGCCATAGATTTTGAAGACAGTGGCAGATATGAAATTGATATACAGGCATCAGACAAAGGCGCAGCGACACTGACAACAGACAAACCCGTCATTATACACATTATAGACGTAAACGACAACGCACCAGAGATTGACGTGACATCTTTTTCACGTGCACTCCCGGAAGATTCTAAACCAGGGACCACAGTGGCGTTGATTAGTGTTAAAGACGCAGATTCTGGTCTCAATGGAAAGGTGTTGTGTCATATTAGTCAAGATCTTCCTTTTCTGCTCGCTCCTTCTTTACAAAACAACATGTATTCTCTAGTAACCAAGTTGCTTTTGGATCGAGAGAAGCAATCGCAATATAATGTAACAATCGTCGCTAAAGACGCAGGCGAACCATCCCTGTCATCAGACAAAACTATAAAAATTGTTGTGTCAGATGTGAATGACAACAGCCCTGAGTTTTCTCAGAACCCATATACTTTCTACATAACCGAGAACAACAGCCCAAGCGCGTCTATTTTATCAGTGTCAGCCCGTGATGTTGACGAGGGAAGTAATGCGCTGATTTCATATCAAATTTTGAGGGATAGGAGAGAAGAGAACCTGCTCAGCTCTTTTCTAAACATCAACACAGAGAACGGAGAAATCATGGCTCTAAAAAGTTTCGACTTTGAAACAGTGAAAACTTTCCAGTTCCACGTTGTTGCGTCAGATTCTGGAACTCCGTCACTGAGCAGCAACGTCACAGTGAACGTGTTCATTCTGGATCAGAACGACAACGCTCCAGTCATCCTGTATCCAGTCAGCTCCAACGGTTCTGCTGAAGGTGTGGAGGAGATTCCCCGCAATGTGAACGCAGGACACTTGGTGACTAAAGTCAGAGCCTATGACGCTGATATAGGATATAACGGCTGGTTACTGTTTTCACTGCAGCAAGTTACTGACCACAGTCTCTTTGGTTTGGACCGCTATACAGGACAGATCAGAACACTTCGCTCATTCACAGAGACAGACGAGGCTGAGCACAAACTGGTCATACTGGTCAAAGACAATGGGAACGTGTCACTCTCAGCAACAGCTACTGTCATCGTCAAAGTTGTGGAGCCCAAAGAAGCTTTTGCAGCTTCTGATGTGAAAAGTTCAACAAAAGCAGAGGAGGACAATAATGTGACTTTTTACCTGATGATAACTGTGGGCTCAGTTTCAGCTCTTTTTCTCGTCAGTATCATCGTGCTGATTTCAATGCAGTGCTCAAAGTCCACAGACTACACTTCTAAATATCTACCAGAGCCTAATTATGATGGGACACTGTGTCACAGCATCCAGTACAGATCTGGAGACAAACGCTACATGCTAGTTGGACCCAGGATGAGTATAGGATCTACTATAGTCCCAGGAAGCCATGCCAACACACTAATGCTGCCTGACAGGAGAGGGATATCTGGAGAGGTAAGATTAAATTGAAAGTAACTGATAATAACATGTATATTTCTTGGGGGGGAAAGAGAAGAGTATCTTTTCAGTAAAGATTTCAATTATTTGGACTTTTACTGATTTGAAGCTCTCTTCATTGTGCTTGGTGCTGATGGACCACTGTGCTTTTTGGTTGTGGTGCACTGTCACGTTTTGGATTCCATATTTTCTAATCATGGTTGTTTTATGTGTTGCTCTATGTACTGCCCTCTATGACCCCCTTCCAAGTGAGAATTATTCACTCCAATGGCTTTATCATTTAAGCTGATATGAAAACTGAAAGACTACATCCTCTCCTTCCAGACAAAACGTCAAAGCAGATCTGTTCATATGAATGTATATGAATCTTTCCTCTCTGTAGCTTTTTTGGTTTATATGAAAACTACAACTTGTGTAAACAACAATGTGAACGCCTGGTGTCAGTGTAGCTCAGCGATTCCGTGCGTTTGACCGCACTTTACGTCACGAGCTCTCCTCGAACCAAGCACTTGCATTTGTCTAAAACAGAAACGCTTTCGTGGGCTCCACATCGCGATTGTCAGTAGTACGTTTTACTTGCATTTTTGTGTGAAACAGACCGGTGCATCGTTCAGGACCATGGCACTAGGTCTGTGATTTCATACGACATATTTAATGGACTGTTGTTTGTCATATTCAAGTCATGGAACAAAGAGGACAATGCAAATCGTCGAGGAAACGGTGCTGGTTTTCCTTCTTGGTGGTTTTGGACGTTTTATGGAGCGGAGCTTTTGCCCAGATCAGATATTCGATATCCGAGGAGGTTGAAGATGGAACTGTGGTCGGGAATATAGCAAAAGATTTGGGACTAGATAAGAGTGCGCTAAAAGACAGAGGATATCGCATTGTCACCGGCTCGGCTGAACCCCTGTTTCAGGTTAATCAAAATGATGGTGTCCTGTATGTGAAGAGAAGAATAGACAGGGAGGAGGTGTGCGAACGGACCAGCCCGTGTTTGATCCAGCTGAAAACCGTGCTAGAGAACCCGCTGGAGATTCACTATGTGGCGGTGGAAATACTCGACATAAACGATCACTCGCCTGTTTTTCCAGAGAAAGAAAAGCGGCTCGAGATTTCCGAGTCGGCTCTGGCAGGAGCGAGATTCCAACTCCAAGCGGCCCGCGACTCCGACGTAGGCCAGTTTTCCATTCAGCAATACAGACTCAGTCATAACGAGTATTTCAGGGTAGAAGTCAAGGATCGAGGCGAGGACCGGAAAATGCCATTTTTAGTTCTGCAGAAGCAGCTGGATAGAGAAGCAGCAGGGAAACACAAGCTACGACTCACGGCAGTTGATGGAGGAAAACCAGTGAAGTCTGGTAATATAGAAATAATTGTGGACGTACTTGATGTTAATGACAACTCGCCCGTGTTCACAAAGGAGCTGTATTCTGCCACTCTTAAAGAAAACGTTCCTGTTGGCACTGTAGTGATTCAGGTGAATGCAACTGATTCGGACCAGGGTGCAAACGGCGAAATAATATATTCTTTTGGTAACGAAGTTGATTTGAAATTAATGGATTTATTCAGTATCGATGCAAACACCGGTGAGATTCAAGTAACAGGTCCGATAGATTTTGAGAAGAGCAAAAGTTATGAAATTGATATCCAGGCGTCCGATAAAGGACCAGCTCCTCTAACAACTGACAAAAGTGTTATAATAACTGTTATTGATGTTAATGATAATGCTCCCGAGATAGAGGTGACTTCGTTTTCAAGCTCCATCAAGGAGGATTCAAAAATAGGAACGACAGTTGCCCTCATTAGTGTCCGTGATTTAGACTCTGGAATCAACGGTAAAATCATTTGCTCAATCAAAGAAGATGTTCCCTTCACTCTGTCTCCATCGTTGCAAGACAAAATGTACGCTGTTGTCACCAGGTCACAGTTGGACAGGGAGGTTATTTCTCAATATGACGTCACCATTACTGCGAAAGATACAGGCGAACCCTCGTTTTTAACAGAAAAGACTATAAGCGTCGTTGTATCAGATGTGAATGACAACAGTCCAGAGTTTTCATCAAGTCCCTACACGTTTTATATCACTGAGAATAACAGCCCCGCAGCCTCAGTGTTTTCAGTCAAAGCCTCTGATCGAGACGAAGGCGACAATGCTCTTGTTTCGTTTCATATTTTAAGAGATGTAAGCGGGGATAAACTGTCCTCGTTTTTAAACATTAACCCTGAAAATGGAGACATCATGGCGCTAAAAAGTTTTGATTTTGAAACAGTGAAAACGTTCAAGTTCCACGTTGTAGCGTCAGATTCTGGAACTCCGTCACTGAGCAGCAACGTCACAGTGAACGTGTTCATTCTGGATCAGAACGACAACGCTCCAGTCATCCTGTATCCAGTCAGCTCCAACGGTTCTGCTGAAGGTGTGGAGGAGATTCCCCGCAATGTGAACGCAGGACACTTGGTGACTAAAGTCAGAGCCTATGACGCTGATATAGGATATAACGGCTGGTTACTGTTTTCACTGCAGCAAGTTACTGACCACAGTCTCTTTGGTTTGGACCGCTATACAGGACAGATCAGAACACTTCGCTCATTCACAGAGACAGACGAGGCTGAGCACAAACTGGTCATACTGGTCAAAGACAATGGGAACGTGTCACTCTCAGCAACAGCTACTGTCATCGTCAAAGTTGTGGAGCCCAAAGAAGCTTTTGCAGCTTCTGATGTGAAAAGTTCAACAAAAGCAGAGGAGGACAATAATGTGACTTTTTACCTGATGATAACTGTGGGCTCAGTTTCAGCTCTTTTTCTCGTCAGTATCATCGTGCTGATTTCAATGCAGTGCTCAAAGTCCACAGACTACACTTCTAAATATCTACCAGAGCCTAATTATGATGGGACACTGTGTCACAGCATCCAGTACAGATCTGGAGACAAACGCTACATGTTAGTTGGACCCAGGATGAGTATAGGATCTACTATAGTCCCAGGAAGCCATGCCAACACACTAATGCTGCCTGACAGGAGAGGGATATCTGGAGAGGTAAGATTGATTCAAGCAATTGTGTGTTTGTTTCGAATTCACTTGATATCAAGCACTATATGTTGCTGTGGTCTATACATGTTTTTGTCAACATTTGAGGCAAACCTTCATGTTTAACAACAATTGCAAAGTTGCATCTACAATATTTTTGTTTGATATGCATCTGCATATTATACATTCTCAAAGTAGTTGGTTTAGATTAGGGCAATCGTTGTGGCATTGTTACCAACTCTTGCAGTGTAAAAGTAAATTTATATTTCACACTAGTTGCACCATACCCAATTTATAGCAGATGGGGTTATGCTTGATAAAACCTGAGGCATATTTGCTGGTTTGTTAGCTCATATGATTTTGTGCTCACCTCCTTGTTGCAGCTGTGGTATTTTATCTGTTGGTTTGGCTTCTGTTGTCTGCATTATCCTTTGAGTCTTTTCACAAAATTAATTATTGTATGGTAACAGAGGTTAACCTGGGCCATATTAAATATCTACACTAAATAAGTACCTCAATGTCAAAACTGGTTCATCAATGTTGTCGCTGCTCTTAAAAGCCTTATCGTACTTTACAGGCAATCATTTAATGAATGCTAGTTCTTATATTAGTGTAATGTCTGTCTTCACAACCCATATTCTGAATTCCAAACATAAAGGCTATCTAAAACTGTATATGTTACTACCATGTACGCTACTTGCAAGTCATGCAGTTTATAGTGCATTCAAATGGGAAGAGTCCTTCTTTTAGGAAAATACTGTCCATGTGCATGGCTTCGGTTACCGTTGCATGCTGAATCAGCAGTGTCACAGTGACCAGACACAATACAAGCTCCCCTCGAAATAGATGTGAAGGGGCAGCATTCAAGAAAACGAAATTATGCTGGAGATCATGGTGCATTATTGTACAATAAAGTCGAAATAGAAGGAAAACGTTTGACAAATGTTGCTTGAGTGAACTACAGTCACTGTCCATGGTTCTGAACATGTTTGGCCACGTTTTCAGTAATTCTTATTTCCTTTCCTTTCCTTGCATCGAGAGGTTTGGTCGCATGGTGTCAGTGTAATGTTAAAGTCAACATAACAGGGGCTTGTCCTCGTTGCATTTTGGTTCCGCCTCTTGATATAATTTTCACTTGAACATTAGCTTGTTCGGTTCGCATTGTCCGCCACCATTTCTGGCAGTGGAGGCAGAGACTGGACATGTATATGTATCGACGTGTTGGAATCTATTTTTAAAACGTGGTTATTGTCCTTGCGATGGATTAACGATGATTTCGGGTTTAAACATGGAACAAAGAAGATGCACGCCACGAACGGCGCGTGGATGTTTGGTAAGCTGTGTGATTGCGGTGCTTTTGTGGAGCGGAACATCGGCGCAAATACGCTTTTCAATCCCCGAGGAAGTAAGCGAAGGAACTGTGGTCGGAAACGTCGCAAAAGATCTTGGATTAGATAAGAACACGCTGAGAGAGAGGAAGTATCGCATTGTTTCCAGTAACGCGGATCCTCTTTTCCATGTAAATCAGAACGATGGCATCCTGTATGTGAGCCGGAAGATTGACAGAGAGGAGGTGTGTGCGCAGATCAGTACGTGTTTAATCAATCTAAAAACCGTGTTAGAAAATCCACTGGAGGTGCACTATGTGGGAGTGGAGGTGCTGGACATAAATGATCATTCACCGAGTTTTCCTGAGAAAGACAAAAGGCTGGAGATTTCAGAGTCCGTGTTACCCGGAGCTCGATTTCAACTCAAAGCATCACGGGATCCAGACAGTGGTCATTTTTCAGTGCAACAATATAAACTCAGTCAGAACGATCACTTCCGTTTGGAAGTTAAGGACAAAGGGGACGATGGTAAAATACCAGTATTAGTCGTTAAAAAATCTTTGGACAGGGAAACTGCAACAGCCCATTCTTTATTACTGACTGCACTGGATGGAGGTAAACCTCCGAAATCCGGCGACATGAATATTTTAGTAAATGTTTTAGATGTGAATGATAACGCTCCTGCTTTCACTAAAGATGTTTATTCTGTAATGCTCAAGGAAAATTCTCCAGTCGGAACAACAGTCATACAAGTGAATGCGACTGACAAAGACGAAGGACCAAACGGAGATGTAGTTTTTTCGTTTAGCAGCAGTATGAATCAAAACATATTAAACCTTTTTGATATTAGTCAATTAACAGGTGAAATAACTGTTAAAGGATTAATAGACTATGAAGAGAAGGATAGATATGAAATTGAAATTGAGGCGTCAGATAAAGGTCTTGCTCCCCTAACTACAGAAAAAAGTGTCATTATCAAGATAGTTGATGTGAATGACAACACACCTGAGATTGAGGTCACCTCTTTTTCGAGCTCCATCCCTGAAGACTCCAGACCTGGAACTACAGTCGCTCTTATCAGTGTCAATGACTTGGATTCTGGTCTTAATGGAAAAGTTATTTGCTCCATAGTTGAGAATGTTCCTTTCACTTTATCACCATCTTTACAAGATAAAATGTATTCATTAGTAACCAAATCCCCTCTGGACAGAGAGAAACAGTCACATTATGACCTGACAATAACTGCAAAAGACGCTGGTCAACCTCCATTATCATCTGAGAAGACAATAAGTGTTGTGGTGTCAGATGTGAATGACAACAGTCCAGAGTTTTCACTGAGCCCCTATACTTTCTATGTGACAGAGAGTAACAATCCAGGCACCTCTGTGTTTTCTGTCAAAGCTTTTGATGCTGATGAGAATGAAAATGCACATATTTCTTATCACATTCTCAGAGATGGAAGCAAAGATAATAAACTGACTTCATTTCTAAATATCAACTCAGAGAACGGAGACATCATGGCTCTAAAAGGTTTTGACTTTGAAACAGTGAAAACGTTCCAGTTCCACGTTGTAGCGTCAGATTCTGGAACTCCGTCACTGAGCAGCAACGTCACAGTGAACGTGTTCATTCTGGATCAGAACGACAACGCTCCAGTCATCCTGTATCCAGTCAGCTCCAACGGTTCTGCTGAAGGTGTGGAGGAGATTCCCCGCAATGTGAACGCAGGACACTTGGTGACTAAAGTCAGAGCCTATGACGCTGATATAGGATATAACGGCTGGTTACTGTTTTCACTGCAGCAAGTTACTGACCACAGTCTCTTTGGTTTGGACCGCTACACAGGACAGATCAGAACACTTCGCTCATTCACAGAGACAGACGAGGCTGAGCACAAACTGGTCATACTGGTCAAAGACAATGGGAACGTGTCACTCTCAGCAACAGCTACTGTCATCGTCAAAGTCGTGGAGCCCAAAGAAGCTTTTGCAGCTTCTGATGTTAAAAGCTCAACAAAAGCAGATGAGGACAATAATGTGACTTTTTACCTGATGATAACTGTGGGCTCAGTTTCAGCTCTTTTTCTCGTCAGTATCATCGTGCTGATTTCAATGCAGTGCTCAAAGTCCACAGACTACACTTCTAAATATCTACCAGAGCCTAATTATGATGGGACACTGTGTCACAGCATCCAGTACAGATCTGGAGACAAACGCTACATGTTAGTTGGACCCAGGATGAGTATAGGATCTACTATAGTCCCAGGAAGCCATGCCAACACACTAATGCTGCCTGACAGGAGAGGGACATCTGGAGAGGTAAGATTACTACAGTGAAAATTGTGAGGTGAAAAACTGTTATTTGTCTGCAAAACATCTACTTACCTCTTGAGTAAGACCTTGTATAAATATGGCTTTGGATTTTCTGGATTTGATCTTTCACAGCAATTACAGCTTCATGTCCTTTTTTGCTCTAAGTTTTGATTGCGATTTTGACAGTTTTTAGTGTCATTCTTTATGAAAGTCTTCATTAACTTTCAGATAAAGGTGAGGAATAAACTGTTGAGTTTGTTCTTTGCACTGTTTCACTTATGGGAGTTTATACATGTTTGCAAAGTTAACGCATATGGTCGCATTTTCACTGAAAAAACGTTTTATATTGAATAGGTTTGTAAACAATTAAAACTTGGAATTGAACACTGATATTAAATTAAACTGAGGGATTTTAAATTAGTTTCTGTCGCTGGCCATGGTGCTGAACTTTGAGAGCTCAGATTAAACAATGTTCTTAAACTGTAGACATGATGTGAACCATTTGCTGACTCTGTCCCCCTGTGTTGACTCATACCACTGGATGTTACAATTTGAATATATTTTTAGGTGTTATATAGACTCGTAAAATCATCTTGAGAAGCTTTTCTCTTCATTTTTATAAAACGATTTGCTGTGCTGACAGAGAGCACCCAATACAAATATTTTTAATTGAAGTCGCTATTTGTGGACTCTTTCGTTGCAAAAAAAACTACGATAGGCTACCAATGGCTTTAGATTCTTGCTGCGAGAATTTAAATCGCATGGTGTCAGTGTAACATCAAAAAGGAGCCCAGCACGAGCACGTCATCGTGGCGCTCCGATTCCACCTCTTTCGGGAGTCCACTAGCCGATGCAGTCGTTTCTGAGCTCATACCGCTGCCTTTGTAAAATCTGTTCCCCATCTTGTCTGTCGTTGTTGGAAGAGGATGAACATTTTCACACGTCTAAGAGTTGGATGTTGCCTGTTTAACGAAGTGATCGCTTGTCTGACGGATTGTTGACGGATACGTGTGTAACGATGGAACAAAGAAGACGCGAGGGGCTAACGGCGCGTGGATGTTTGGTCAGCTGCTTGGTTGCGGTGCTTTTGTGGAGCGTGGCCGCGGCGCAAATACGATATTCAGTCCGGGAGGAGGTTAACGAAGGAACTGTAGTCGGAAACGTCGCAAAAGATCTTGGATTAGACAAGAACACGCTGAGAGAAAGGAAGTATCGCATTGTTTCCAGTAACACGGATCCTCTTTTCTATGTAAATCAGAACGATGGCATCCTGTATGTGAGCCGGAAGATTGACAGAGAGGAGGTGTGTGCGCAGATCAGTACGTGTTTAATTAATCTAAAAACCGTGTTAGAAAATCCACTGGAGGTGCACTATGTGGGAGTGGAGGTGCTGGATATAAATGATCATTCTCCCACTTTTCAAGATGAAGACAAAACGTTGGAGATTCCAGAGACTGTGTTACCTGGGGTGCGTATTCCTCTGCAACCCGCACGAGATCCAGACGGTGGAGCATTTTCTGTTCAGCAATATAGACTCAGCCAAAACGATCACTTCCGCCTGGAAGTTAAAGATAAGGGAGAAGATGGTAAAATACCAATTTTAATTGTGCAAAAATCTTTGGATAGGGAGGCAGCAGAAAGTCACTCATTAGTGCTGACTGCCCTGGATGGAGGAAAACCACCGAAATCTGGTGAAATTAATATACTAGTTAAAGTTTTAGATATAAATGATAACGCTCCTGTTTTCTCTCATGATGTTTATTCTGTGATGCTCGATGAGAATTCCCCTATCGGAAAAACAGTCATACAAGTGAACGCAACTGATGTAGACGATGGTCCTGGTGGAGAGGTAGTTTTTTCATTTAGCAATATTGTTAATCGTAGGTTGTTGAAGCTTTTTGATATCAATCCATCCACAGGTGAAATAATTGTGAAAGGTTTGATAGACTATGAGGAGAAAGACAAACATGAGATTGACATACAGGCATCAGATAAAGGTCTTGTTCCTCTATCAACACAAAAAAGTGTAATTATCAAGATAGTTGATGTGAATGACAATGCACCTGAGATTGAGGTCACCTCTTTTTCGAGCTCCATCCCTGAAGATTCCAGACCTGGAACTACAGTTGCTCTTATCAGTGTAAATGACTTGGACTCTGGTCTTAATGGAAAAGTAATTTGCTCAATCGGTGAGAATGTTCCGTTCACTTTATCACCATCTTTACAAGATAAAATGTATTCATTAGTAACCAAATCCCCTCTGGACAGAGAGAAACAGTCACATTATGACCTGACAATAACTGCAAAAGACGCTGGTCAACCTCCATTATCGTCTGAGAAGACAATAAGTGTTGTGGTGTCAGATGTGAATGACAACAGTCCACAGTTTTCACTGAGTCCCTATACGTTCTATGTCACAGAGAGTAACAATCCAGGCACCTCTGTGTTTTCTGTCAAAGCTTTTGATGCTGATGAGAATGAAAATGCACGTATTTCTTATCATATTCTCAGAGATGGAAGTGAAGATAATAAACTGACTTCATTTCTCAATATTAACTCTGAAAATGGAGACATCATGGCTCTAAAAAGTTTTGACTTTGAAACAGTGAAAACGTTCCAGTTCCACGTTGTAGCGTCAGATTCTGGAACTCCGTCACTGAGCAGCAACGTCACAGTGAACGTGTTCATTCTGGATCAGAACGACAACGCTCCAGTCATCCTGTATCCAGTCAGCTCCAACGGTTCTGCTGAAGGTGTGGAGGAGATTCCCCGCAATGTGAACGCAGGACACTTGGTGACTAAAGTCAGAGCCTATGACGCTGATATAGGATATAACGGCTGGTTACTGTTTTCACTGCAGCAAGTTACTGACCACAGTCTCTTTGGTTTGGACCGCTACACAGGACAGATCAGAACACTTCGCTCATTCACAGAGACAGACGAGGCTGAGCACAAACTGGTCATACTGGTCAAAGACAATGGGAACGTGTCACTCTCAGCAACAGCTACTGTCATTGTCAAAGTTGTGGAGCCCAAAGAAGCTTTTGCAGCTTCTGATGTTAAAAGTTCAACAAAAGCAGAGGAGGACAATAATGTGACTTTTTACCTGATGATAACTGTGGGCTCAGTTTCAGCTCTTTTTCTCGTCAGTATCATCGTGCTGATTTCAATGCAGTGCTCAAAGTCCACAGACTACACTTCTAAATATCTACCAGAGCCTAATTATGATGGGACACTGTGTCACAGCATCCAGTACAGATCTGGAGACAAACGCTACATGTTAGTTGGACCCAGGATGAGTATAGGATCTACTATAGTCCCAGGAAGCCATGCCAACACACTAATGCTGCCTGACAGGAGAGGGATATCTGGAGAGGTAAGATTACACATTTGGAAATTGTGAGGTGACTAACTGTGTTATCTGTCTGCAAAACATCAACTATGTCTCAGTGAGTAAGATGTTGCATAACATGGCTTTGTATTTGCTGGGTTTGGTTTTCCCTGACAGTGATGATATGATGTGGCTTTTGGACTAAGTTTTGGGAACAATATTGATTTTTGTAGTCTCCTTCTTAGTCAATATCTGAATGAACACTTTCAGATAGAGGTGAGGATTTTCGTATTGAGCTTTATCTCTGCACAGTGTAACTCAAGGAAGTTTTTACATGTTGCAATTGTTATAATGTAATTCCCTTTTGCAAAGTTAACCATGTATATGGTCACATTTCCAGTGAAATAACATTTTAGATGTCATAGGTTTGTTAACAATCCAAACTTGAGATTGAAGACTATCATCAAATGGAGGTTGACAGATCTAAATTCAGTTGGTTTGGTCGCTGACCATGGTGCTGAATGTGAGAGCTCAGATTACCCACAGTGTTCATGAACTGTCAAACCTCTTTCTGACTGTATCATACTATTTTAAATCATTACCACTTGATGTCAATATATTTATCTATTGGTAAGTGTTATGTAGAGTCCTCTAAACATTTGAAGAGGCTTCCCTCTATGTCTGTATTAAATGGATCTGCTGTGCCTTCATAAAGCAGCAACTTCAAATACTTAAATCGACCTCTATCTGGACACCACTACACTGCACAAAAATGCATTTCGGCTGAAATACCGGTGGCTTTTGATTTTTGCTTGCGAGAATTTATATCGCATGGTGTCAGTGTAACATCAAAAAGGTGCCTCTGAGCACCGAGCTCTTCATCGTGGCACTACGGTTCCACCTCTTTCGGGAGTCCTCCAGCCGATGCAGTCGTTTCTGAGCTTGCCGCTGCCTTTGTAAAAACGGTTCCCCATCATGTCTGTCGTTGTTGGAAGAGGATGAACATTTTCACACGTCTAAGAGTTGGATGTTGCCAGTTTAACGAAGTGATCGCTTGTCTGACGGATTGTTGACGGATACGTGTGTAACGATGGAACAAAGAAGACGCGAGGGGCTAACGGCGCAGTGGATGTTTGGTCAGCTGCTTGGTTGCGGTGCTTTTGTGGAGCGTGGCCGCGGCGCAAATACGATATTCAGTCCCCGAGGAGGTAAAAGAAGGAACTGTGGTTGGAAACGTCGCAAAAGATCTTGGATTAGATAAGAACACGCTGAGAGAGAGGAAGTATCGCATTGTTTCCAGTAACGCGGATCCTCTTTTCCATGTAAATCAGAACGATGGCATCCTGTATGTGAGTCGAAAGATTTGACAGAGAGGAGGTGTGTGCGCAGATCAGTACGTGTTTAATTAATCTAAAAACCGTGTTAGAAAACCCACTGGAGGTGCACTATGTGGGAGTGGAGGTGCTGGATATAAATGACCATTCACCCAGTTTTCCAGAGAAGGAGACGACCTTAGATATTTCAGAGTCTGTGTTACCCGGAGTACGTATTCAGCTAAAAGCATCACGGGATCCAGACAGTGGTCATTTTTCAGTGCAACAATATAAACTCAGTCAGAACGATCACTTCCGTTTGGAAGTTAAGGACAAAGGGGACGATGGTAAAATACCAATATTAGTAATTCAAAAATCTTTGGACAGGGAAACTGCAGGAAGTCATTCTTTATTACTGACTGCACTGGATGGAGGTAAACCTACCGAAATCTGGTGAAATGAATATTCTAGTAAATGTTTTAGATATAATGATAACGCTCCTGTTTTCACTAAAGATGTTTATTCTGTAATGCTCAATGAAAATGCACCAGTAGGCACAACAGTCATACAAGTGAATGCAACTGACAAAGATGAAGGACCAAACGGTAGAAGTTGTTTACTCAGTTTACCAACAGTATCAATCAGAAGTTATTAAGACTGTTTGATAGTAAATCCCTCAACAGGCGAGATAATTGTGAAAGGTTTAATTGACTATGAGGACAAAGACAAATATGACATTGAAATTCGAGCATCAGATAAAGGTCTTGCTCCACTGGCTACAGAAAAAAGCGTAATTATCAAGATAGTTGATGTGAATGACAACACACCTGAGATTGAGGTCACCTCCCTTTCAAGTTCCATCCCCTGAAGATTCCAGACCTGGAACTACAGTTGCTCTTATCAGTGTAAATGACTTAGACTCTGGTCTTAATGGAAAAGTTATTTGCTCCATAGTTGAGAATGTTCCTTTTACTTTATCACCATCTTTACAAGATAAAATGTATTCATTAGTAACCAAATCCCCTCTGGACAGAGAGAAACAGTCACATTATGACCTGACAATAACTGCAAAAGACGCTGGTCAACCTCCATTATCGTCTGAGAAGACAATAAGTGTTGTGGTGTCAGATGTGAATGACAACAGTCCAGAGTTTTCACTGAGTCCCTATACTTTCTATGTGACAGAGAGTAACAATCCAGGCACCTCTGTGTTTTCTGTCAAAGCTTTTGATGCTGATGAGAATGAGAATGCACATATTTCTTATCATATTCTCAGAGATGGAAGCAAAGATAATAAACTGACTTCATTTCTAAATATCAACTCAGAGAATGGAGACATCATGGCTCTAAAAGGTTTTGACTTTGAAACAGTGAAAACTTTCCAATTCCACGTTGTAGCGTCAGATTCTGGAACTCCGTCACTGAGCAGCAACGTCACAGTGAACGTGTTCATTCTGGATCAGAACGACAACGCTCCAGTCATCCTGTATCCAGTCAGCTCCAACGGTTCTGCTGAAGGTGTGGAGGAGATTCCCCGCAATGTGAACGCAGGACACTTGGTGACTAAAGTCAGAGCCTATGACGCTGATATAGGATATAACGGCTGGTTACTGTTTTCACTGCAGCAAGTTACTGACCACAGTCTCTTTGGTTTGGACCGCTACACAGGACAGATCAGAACACTTCGCTCATTCACAGAGACAGACGAGGCTGAGCACAAACTGCTCATACTGGTCAAAGACAATGGGAACGTGTCACTCTCAGCAACAGCTACTGTCTTCGTCAAAGTTGTGGAGCCCAAAGAAGCTTTTGCAGCTTCTGATGTTAAAAGTTCAACAAAAGCAGATGAGGACAATAATGTGACTTTTTACCTGATGATAACTGTGGGCTCAGTTTCAGCTCTTTTTCTCGTCAGTATCATCGTGCTGATTTCAATGCAGTGCTCAAAGTCCACAGACTACACTTCTAAATATCTACCAGAGCCTAATTATGATGGGACACTGTGTCACAGCATCCAGTACAGATCTGGAGACAAACGCTACATGTTAGTTGGACCCAGGATGAGTATAGGATCTACTATAGTCCCAGGAAGCCATGCCAATACACTAATGCTGCCTGACAGGAGAGGGACATCTGGAGAGGTAAGGTTACGTATGTTGAAACTATGAGTTGACTGTGCTGTTTGTCTGCAGAACATCAGCAATGTCTCATTGAGGGAGATTTTGCTTCATTCGCTGGCTTGGTCTTTCTATGCAATGATGACTTCATACCCTTTTGGATTACGTTTTGGCAATAACATAGCTTTTTTAGGTCTCTGGCTTTGAGAATATTTTCATTCACTCTTTCAGAAAAATTCTGACCTCATGCAGAGGTTTAACATTCTGCACTTTGTCTGAGGCCATGATCAATGCTTGTAGCTCTTTTTCTCTGTTGTGTTATTTTTTTTTTACTGTTTAATGCTGATTTCAGTCTTTAAAATATTACACTTTTACATGAGATTAGCCCATTTGCATTTCAGGGGAGGGAATGAAAGCTAATTTGTTTCTGATTGATTTGTGTGCCTCCTCAGAACCTAAACATGAGCACCATGTGATGAAAAAGTAAGCTTTACTATTCTGAAAAATAACAAGTGCAGTGTGTGGGTGTGAAAGGCTTGGTAAAGTATACCCACCACCACTCAACTTTGAAATAAGTGAAGATTACTTCATCAAAATTATACAGGCCTACTGAACTGCGACCTGTCACCTCTAAATGGTGTTGAAAGTGTTTGGCTTAATTCTCTGATACTAATATCATATATTATCTTAATTCACAGGATAGTAAAAAAATGCTCACTGTAGATATGTGCAATTTTTGGAAATATAGTTTGTTTGCTGTAACACTTTAAAAAAGGTTTTGTGTTCCATTGTTTGTATGTTGTTTTCAAAGGTTTGGAGGTGCTAAAAATGAATCCACGAATGACTCACTGTACAACCTGCATCCCTCAGTTTTCCACAGTGAGAAATAAGGACGCATGGTGTCAGTGTAATGTAAAAAGTCCGCGTTAAACGTGATCGTCATCATCGCTGTTTCGGGTCCGCCTCTTGATAACGTTCTCGATTCGATCCTGAAAGGATCGTCTCTGTGCTTGTGCACCTTCCCGGATTTGTACACGTATAGGAAGAAAATGCATAGTTACATATCGGGACGTGTTGGATACTGTTTTTAAAGGGAAGTAGCTGTTGTTGTGGAGGAGCACGCAGGATTTCGCGTTTGATCATGGAACAAAGAAGACGCGAGCCAGGAAGGGCGCATGGATGTTTGGTCAGCTGCTTGGTTGTGGTGCTTTTGTGGAGTGTGGCCGTGGCGCAGTTGCGGTATTCAATCTCTGAGGAGGTTAACGAAGGAACTGTGGTTGGAAATGTCGCAAAAGATCTTGGATTAGATAAGAACACGCTAAGAGAAAGGAAGTATCGCATTGTTTCCAGTAACGCGGATTCTCTTTTCCATGTAAATCAAAACGATGGCATCCTGTATGTGAGCCGGAAGATCGACAGAGAAGAGGTGTGCGAGCGGACCAGCACATGTATGATGAATTTAAAAACCGTGTTAGAAAACCCACTGGAGGTGCACTATGTGGGAGTGGAGGTGCTGGATATAAATGATCACTTCTCCCAGTTTCCCAGATGAAGTTAAAATCATGGAGATTTCTGAGTCTGTGTTACCCGGAGTACGTATTCCTCTACAACCCGCACGAGATCCAGACGGTGGTCCCCTTTCTGTTCAGCAGTATAAACTCAGCTCCAATGACCACTTTCGTTTAGAAGTTAAAGATAAAGGAGAAGATGGTAAAATACCTGTTTTAATTGTGCAAAAATCGTTAGATAGGGAAAATGCGGAAAAGCACTCATTAGTGCTGACTGCCCTGGATGGAGGAAAACCTCCGAAATATGGGGAGATGAATATTATAATAAATGTTTTAGATGTTAATGATAACACACCATCATTTACTAAAGAGGTTTATTCTGTGATGCTCGATGAAAATGCTGCAGTAGGCACAACAGTCCTGCAAGTGAATGCAACCGATTTAGACGAAGGACCAAACGGAGATGTAGTTTATTCATTTAGCAATAGTGTAAATCGTAAATTATTTAAGCTTTTTGAAATAAATCCATCAACAGGTCAGATAACAGTAAAAGGTATCATAGACTATGAAGATAAGGACAAATATGAAATTGAAATTCAAGCATCAGATAAAGGTCTTGCTCCTCTGGCCACACAAAAAAGTGTCATTATCAAGATAGTTGATGTGAATGACAATGCACCTGAGATTGAGGTCACCTCTTTTTCGAGCTCCATCCCTGAAGATTCCAGACCTGGAACTACAGTCGCTCTTATCAGTGTCAATGACTTGGACTCTGGTCTTAATGGAAAAGTTATTTGCTCCATCGTTGAGAATGTTCCTTTCACTTTATCACCATCTTTACAAGATAAAATGTATTCATTAGTAACCAAATCCCCTCTGGACAGAGAGAAACTGTCACATTATGACCTGACAATAACTGCAAAAGACGCTGGTCAACCTCCATTATCGTCTGAGAAGACAATAAGTGTTGTGGTGTCAGATGTGAATGACAACAGTCCACAGTTTTCACTGAGACCCTATACTTTCTATGTGACAGAGAGTAACAATCCAGGCACCTCTGTGTTTTCTGTTAAAGCTTTTGATGCTGATGAGAATGAGAATGCACATATTTCTTATCATATTCTCAGAGATGAAAGCAAAGATAATAAACTGACTTCATTTCTCAATATTAACTCAGAGAACGGAGACATCATGGCTCTAAAAAGTTTTGATTTTGAAACAGTGAAAACTTTCCAGTTCCACGTTGTAGCGTCAGATTCTGGAACTCCGTCACTGAGCAGCAATGTCACAGTGAACGTGTTCATTCTGGATCAGAACGACAACGCTCCAGTCATCCTGTATCCAGTCAGCTCCAACGGTTCTGCTGAAGGTGTGGAGGAGATTCCCCGCAATGTGAACGCAGGACACTTGGTGACTAAAGTCAGAGCCTATGACGCTGATATAGGATATAACGGCTGGTTACTGTTTTCACTGCAGCAAGTTTCTGACCACAGTCTCTTTGGTTTGGACCGCTACACAGGACAGATCAGAACACTTCGCTCATTCACAGAGACAGACGAGGCTGAGCACAAACTGGTCATACTGGTCAAAGACAATGGGAACGTGTCACTCTCAGCAACAGCTACTGTCATCGTCAAAGTTGTGGAGCCCAAAGAAGCTTTTGCAGCTTCTGATGTTAAAAGTTCAACAAAAGCAGAGGAGGACAATAATGTGACTTTTTACCTGATGATAACTGTGGGCTCAGTTTCAGCTCTTTTTCTCGTCAGTATCATCGTGCTGATTTCAATGCAGTGCTCAAAGTCCACAGACTACACTTCTAAATATCTACCAGAGCCTAATTATGATGGGACACTGTGTCACAGCATCCAGTACAGATCTGGAGACAAACGCTACATGTTAGTTGGACCCAGGATGAGTATAGGATCTACTATAGTCCCAGGAAGCCATGCCAACACACTAATGCTGCCCTGACAGGAGAGGGATATCTGGAGAGGTAAGACTTTTTTTGTGAGAAAACCAAGCTTGTGCCCATTGGGAATTTTATGAATTTGTCCGTTCATTTGTTCATTTCACGTGTCACTTGCTTGGCATCAAAATATAATTGGTTTAATCAGGGTATTTGAGTGGAACCCTACTGTTTCCAGTTGCACTTTTAATAATGTTGTTCTCGCTTTTTGTCATAGAAGTAAATATAGCAAAGTTGATACTGACGTGAATGCTGGCTTATTGTACATTTGTTGTGTTGTTATCTCTGCCTTTTCCCTCCATTGTCTGAAAACATATTGGTGTGTGTTGCACAGTTCGCACATTGTCAAACATTTCGCACTTTCTTTCAGACCACACTGAGATTTGTGCTTTCCAAAGTCATACATGTGGCATTGCTGGAGTAAACTTCCTGGCGTTGAAAGGTTTTACCCTAATGTACCTATACAAGAGATGTTCAGGATCACATTAATTATGAATTCATGTTTTTAAAAACAAATCAAATTCAAATGTATGCTCACAGATCAAGAATTGTTGGAGGATTTAATGCCTCCACATTTATTCAGAGGAAACAATGCTTTTCTTGGTATTTTAGCCTGATGTAGCATTTGTCCAGAACCTCAGAGTCAAGCTTAAAATAAATAGCACCTTCGTTTAAATAAAAGACTTAAAAACTTCAATTTATTTGTCGTTAGGAGTGTGATCGCATGGTGTCAGTGTTTTAGGAAAATAACGACTCTAGCTCGTCGTCACTGTTATTTGGTCCCACCTCTTTGTAGAGCACTGAATCCGACGCTGACGGGAGTCGGTGTTCTGCGATACCTTTATAAATATTGTCCAGTATTTTCACCATTTTTGAAACAGAGTGACCATTGGCATAATCGGATGTCTTGATTGCATTAAATTCAATACCATTACTGATCCCGCGAGGAATCGTTCACAGTTTTGTTTGGGATCATGAAACAAAGAGGATGGGAGACGAGATGGGCGAGAGGACGGTGGATGTGCTCCGTGGTTGCGGTGCTTTTGTGGAGCGTGGCCGCGGCGCAGTTGCGGTATTCAATCTCTGAGGAGGTTAACGAAGGAACTGTGGTTGGAAATGTCGCAAAAGATCTTGGATTAGATAAGAACACGCTGAGAGAAAGGAAGTATCGCATTGTTTCCAGTAACGCGGATCCTCTTTTCCATGTAAATCAGAACGATGGCATCCTGTATGTGAGTCGAAAGATTGACAGAGAGGAGGTGTGTGCGCAGATCAGTACGTGTTTAATCAATCTAAAAACCGTGTTAGAAAACCCACTGGAGGTGCACTATGTGGGAGTGGAGGTGCTGGATATAAATGATCATTCTCCAAGTTTTCTGGAGATGGAAAAAACGTTGGAGATTTCAGAGTCCGTGTTACCCGGAGTACGTATTCCTCTGAAAGCATCACGGGATCCAGACGGCGGTCATTTTTCTGTTCAGCAGTATAAACTCAGCCCAAACGACCACTTCCGTCTGGAGGTTAAAGATAAGGGAGAAGATGGTAAAATACCAATTTTAATTGTGCAAAAATCTTTGGATCGGGAGGCAGCAGAAAGTCACTCATTAGTGCTGACTGCCCTGGATGGAGGAAAACCTCCGAAATCCGGTGAAATGAATATACTAGTAAAGGTTTTAGATGTGAATGATAACGCTCCTGTTTTCTCTCAGGATGTTTATTCCGTGATGCTGAATGAAAACGTTCCAGTAGAAACAATTGTCATACAAGTTAATGCAACTGATGTAGACGAAGGACCAAATGGAGATGTAGTTTATTCGTTCAGCAACAGTGTGAGCCACAGATTGTTAAAGCTTTTTGATATCAATCCATCGACAGGTGAAATAACTGTTAAAGGATTAATCAATTTTGAGGAAAAGGATAAATATGAACTTGAAATACAGGCATCAGATAAAGGTCTTGCTCCTCTATCGACTCAAAAAAGTGTCATTATCAAGATAGTTGATGTGAATGACAATGCACCTGAGATTGAGGTCACCTCTTTTTCGAGCTCCATCCCTGAAGACTCCAGACCTGGAACTACAGTTGCTCTTATCAGTGTCAATGACTTGGACTCTGGTCTTAATGGAAAAGTTATTTGCTCCATAGTTGAGAATGTTCCTTTCACTTTATCACCATCTTTACAAGATAAAATGTATTCATTAGTCACCAAATCCCCTCTGGACAGAGAGAAACTGTCACATTATGACCTGACAATAACTGCAAAAGACGCTGGACAACCTCCATTATCGTCTGAGAAGACAATAAGTGTTGTGGTGTCAGATGTGAATGACAACAGTCCAGAGTTTTCCCTGAGACCCTATACTTTCTATGTCACAGAGAGTAACAATCCAGGCACCTCTGTGTTTTCTGTTAAAGCTTTTGATGCTGATGAGAATGAAAATGCACATATTTCTTATCATATTCTCAGAGATGGAAGTGAAGATAATAAACTGACTTCATTTCTAAACATTAATTCAGAGAACGGAGACATCATGGCTCTAAAAAGTTTTGACTTTGAAACAGTGAAAACGTTCCAGTTCCACGTTGTAGCGTCAGATTCTGGAACTCCGTCACTGAGCAGCAACGTCACAGTGAACGTGTTCATTCTGGATCAGAACGACAACGCTCCAGTCATCCTGTATCCAGTCAGCTCCAACGGTTCTGCTGAAGGTGTGGAGGAGATTCCCCGCAATGTGAACGCAGGACACTTGGTGACTAAAGTCAGAGCCTATGACGCTGATATAGGATATAATGGCTGGTTACTGTTTTCACTGCAGCAAGTTACTGACCACAGTCTCTTTGGTTTGGACCGCTACACAGGACAGATCAGAACACTTCGCTCATTCACAGAGACAGACGAGGCTGAGCACAAACTGGTCATACTGGTCAAAGACAATGGGAACGTGTCACTCTCAGCAACAGCTACTGTCATCGTCAAAGTTGTGGAGCCCAAAGAAGCTTTTGCAGCTTCTGATGTGAAAAGCTCAACAAAAGCAGATGAGGACAATAATGTGACTTTTTACCTGATGATAACTGTGGGCTCAGTTTCAGCTCTTTTTCTCGTCAGCATCATCGTGCTGATTTCAATGCAGTGCTCAAAGTCCACAGACTACACTTCTAAATATCTACCAGAGCCTAATTATGATGGGACACTGTGTCACAGCATCCAGTACAGATCTGGAGACAAACGCTACATGTTAGTTGGACCCAGGATGAGTATAGGATCTACTATAGTCCCAGGAAGCCATGCCAACACACTAATGCTGCCTGACAGGAGAGGGACATCTGGAGAGGTAAGAAATGTTGCTTTTTATCAGGGCAGAAATGCACATCCTAAATAAACAATTGCCAAAAATACTAAATCACACACCTTTTCCAAACAGCTGGATATAAAAGGACTGTAGAAACATGAGAGAAATGGAGAGGTTTTGTGTTTTTGATCTACTGCTGAGTTTACCTGATGGTTTACAGGTGGTTGTGCATTTGGTTTCAAAACGGTAATTGATTTAGGGAATCACAGACCTCAATGCTGTTATATCCTTGAAGAGATCCAGGAGAAGTAACAACAATTAATGGACATTTGCCACAAATTGTCTTCTTATTTTTACAAAATGATGGCAATGTGGGCACAGACAATGATACAAGCTGAAATCAAATGATACATATCTTTTGGAGACATTTTTCTATTTTTAGACGTGTCGCTATCCATGGTGCTGAAAGTCTTTCCAGTAGCAGCCACTTCTCTTAAAAATGTTTCGACCTGAGGACTGTGTGGTAGCGTAAATTCTTTGAAATAACAATCTTAGAGGGAACTGAGACTGTGACTCAAGTCCATTGATTCACAGAAATGTTTGCTAATTCATTTATCATAACACCAAACTGTTTGTCTCCTTTGGCCATTGATTTCATTGCTGCATTGTTATTTTATATTACTATATTTTGAATGAACAGTGCTGCAATAACGTTGTGGGTCGCATGGTGTCGATATACTGGCAAATAGTGTCTCTCTCAGTTTCGTCTCCAGGTCCAACCCTGTTTTTGGCATTAAAAAGGCTTGACGAAGAAACTAGCGCCATATCATTCCCAGCACTGATTTGGCGATGGAGTGCAGTTAGCAAAGGAATAAGGCTGTATATTATTCCCTTATTACACTACTATAAAGTCCGGAGTTATTATTTCGTCTGTCTATTTGTAAACCATGGAACAAAGCGGACGGCAGGCGTGGATAGAGCGATGGAGATGCGCCACCTACATGGTGGCATTGCTGACATTGTGGAGCGAAGCGTCAGCTCAGATTAGATATTCTGTATCCGAGGAGGTTAAAGAAGGAAGTGTTGTGGGAAACCTAGCAAAAGACTTGGGAATTGACAAGGCGACGCTGAAAGACAGAGAGTATCGTATTGTCGGCGGTTCAACGGAACCTCTTTTTCACTTAAACGGAGACGACGGTATCCTGTACGTCAGTAGGAAGGTGGACAGGGAAGAGATCTGTGAACGAAGCGATGCGTGTGTGATCAACCTTAAAACGGTACTGGAAAACCCGCTGGAAATCCATTATGTGGCCATAGAGGTGCTGGATGTAAACGACCACTCCCCCATTTTTCCAGAGAAAGAGAAACGGCTGCAGATATTTGAATCGACGTTACCGGGCGCAAGGTTCCAGCTCCAACCCGCCCGCGACCCAGACGGGGCTCAGTTTTCTGTTCAGCAGTACAAACTGAGTCACAATGATCATTTTCGTTTGGAGGTTAAGGAGCGAGGCGAAGACCGTAAGATGCCCTTCCTGGTTTTACAGAAGCAGTTAGACAGGGAGGCTGCGAGGGAACACAAGCTTCTGCTTTCAGCTCTTGATGGTGGGAGACCAGTGCGCTCTGGAACAATAGAAATACTGATTGAGGTGCTTGATGTTAACGACAATTCGCCAGTTTTTACACAAGATACATATTCTGCTATTTTAAATGAAAACACACTCCCTGGCACGTTAGTTGTACAGGTTAATGCGACAGATTCGGATGCGAGCACGAACAGCGAAATCATTTACTCTTTTGGCAAAGAAGTGGACTTAAATGTGCAAAAACTGTTTACCATAGACGCAGAGACTGGAGAAATTAAAGTGATAGGTGTGATTGATTTTGAAGTGAAGAAAAGCTATGAAATTGATATACAAGCGTCAGATAAAGGATCAATTCCTTTGTCCACTGACAAAACTGTGATAATAAAAGTAGTCGACCTTAATGATAATCCTCCACAGATTGAAGTCACGTCATTTTCAAAATCAGTTCCTGAGGACTGCAGAACCGGGACAACAGTAGCTCTGATCAGTGTCAATGATTTGGATTCAGGCCTCAATGGAAAAGTTTCTTGCTTTATACGCGAGGATGCTCCTTTCGCTATTTCTCCGTCCCTGCAGGATAATATGTACGCCATAGTGACCAAGTCCCAACTCGACAGGGAAGAAAAGTTTTCTTATGAACTAACAGTTGTTGCAAAGGACACCGGTGAGCCCCCACTCTCATCTGAAAAGACAATAACTGTTGTCGTATCAGATAAGAACGATAACGTACCACAGTTTTCACTGAGTCCGTATACATTTTATATTAGAGAAAATAATGACAGAGTAGCACCGATCTTTTCAGTCACGGCATCTGATCTAGACGCTGGTGAAAACGCCGGTATTTCTTATCACATTCAGCGGGAGAGCAGGGGAGACAGTATGAGTCAGTTTTTAAATATTAACTCTGAAAACGGAGACATCGTGGCGCTAAAAAGTTTTGATTTTGAAACGGTGAAAACTTTCCAGTTCCACGTTGCAGCGTCAGATTCTGGAACTCCGTCACTGAGCAGCAACGTCACAGTGAACGTGTTCATTCTGGATCAGAACGACAACGCTCCAGTCATCCTGTATCCAGTCAGCTCCAACGGTTCTGCTGAAGGTGTGGAGGAGATTCCCCGCAATGTGAACGCAGGACACTTGGTGACTAAAGTCAGAGCCTATGACGCTGATATAGGATATAACGGCTGGTTACTGTTTTCACTGCAGCAAGTTACTGACCACAGTCTCTTTGGTTTGGACCGCTATACAGGACAGATCAGAACACTTCGCTCATTCACAGAGACAGACGAGGCTGAGCACAAACTGGTCATACTGGTCAAAGACAATGGGAACGTGTCACTCTCAGCAACAGCTACTGTCATCGTCAAAGTTGTGGAGCCCAAAGAAGCTTTTGCAGCTTCTGATGTGAAAAGTTCAACAAAAGCAGAGGAGGACAATAATGTGACTTTTTACCTGATGATAACTGTGGGCTCAGTTTCAGCTCTTTTTCTCGTCAGTATCATCGTGCTGATTTCAATGCAGTGCTCAAAGTCCACAGACTACACTTCTAAATATCTACCAGAGCCTAATTATGATGGGACACTGTGCCACAGCATCCAGTACAGATCTGGAGACAAACGCTACATGTTAGTTGGACCCAGGATGAGTATAGGATCTACTATAGTCCCAGGAAGCCATGCCAACACACTAATGCTCCCTGACAGGAGAGGGATATCTGGAGAGGTAAGAAAAAGTCCTTTATGTCAGGTGTGTTCTGGTATGAGTGTTACTGACACATCAGATGCAGTTCATAATGATTTAACCATCAAAATACTGAACAACACCAACGAGTCAGAACAGCTGGATACGAATTGACTCTTTGCAAAAACAAAACAAAAAAAGCAGAATCAAGCGAGGTTGTGTGTCCTTATAAAAATGTAGTTGTTAGGTTACAGGTGGTTGTGTAGCTGGTTCTCACTGCAGATACCGTGTTGGTCCTGTTGTGTCCTAATGTATTTAAAAATCGAACTAATATCAATACATGACAAAACCTCTCCTTTTATCATGACAGATGTTATCAAGGAATGTATTATTTTAATACAGTGTATTCCTGTAAACGAATACAAATTAATTACCTAAATGAGGGAGATGTTACTGTATGTAGTAATATCAGACTTATTCTGTCCTCTACATCTCAGTCTGCTGTCTATTTTAGGACTTTCTGCAATTTTATGTTCAGTGCACTGACCGATGTGACTATTAATAATTTAGAATGGAATGTGCCTATTTCAGACTGTGTGTGGTTGTGTAATGAGCTTCAGTTCAGCAGATCTTTGAAAGAGAGGTTTATGTTCAGTTCTTAAAAAAGTTTGGTCTATTCCTGTGGCCACTGTGTTGTTCTATATCTTATTTGCAAATACATAAGTGCAACAATTTCTGTCACAGCCTTTCCTAACACATGCATCCTTTGATTGACTGCATCTGCCCTCCATGTCTCTGCTCTGTCAGTTCCTAAATATCCAGATTGTTAAATAGAAAATATATAGGCTATGTCTTCCTCAAATAACTGAGAGCACATGAATTGTGGTCTGTGTCGATAACATGCTCTTAGACATGTTTCAGATTTTTTTTCCTTTGCCTATCCGTTCGCGTGTGAACAAAGAGAGCGACTGGCCGTCTCAGGATGTAAGTTGAGGTCTGATGTAGTGGAGGTGATTCAATGGGCCATGAATGGCTGGAGCTATGACAGGGAGAGGGGGAGAGAGAGCCTGCGGATGGTGTGCAGTGAATCACAATGTACTGCCAGTCAGGTGGGGTTGGGACACTGTGCTTCAGCAGACATCGCCCTTCACTACAGGACTGCAAATACAGTGATCAATAAGATTTTTTATATTTTTTAATTTGACTGGCTTTGAACAATGAAATTATTAGACAGTGATGTAAAGAACTGCATACAGTTTACAAAAACACAGACACACACGCACACACACTAGCTCCTGAGCAGATGATTGCTTCTGTTCGACCAAAAAATAGGTCATATTTTATCACATGTGTGAAGGTCTACATGCTTCTTGGCTGATTCTCTGTCGAACACTGTGTGTTGCCCATAGCAACGCACTGGGAGACCCACCTCTCGGAGTCTACTGGTTTCCACAGACTAGCATGCACTGAGCCGTCTTAGCAACAGCAGCGGAAGAGGATGAAGGAGGGAGGGAGGGATAGAGAGAGCAGTAGAGATGGGGGGAGGGGAAGTGGCTTTTGTATAACTCATCTATAGACATCTCACAATATTTAATGAAAATGTGTTTATTTAGAAGGAAACAGATTATGTCAACAAAATCAGGCAGCAGATGGTGCAGATATAGAAGCAATATTGAAGTCTGCAGTAGTTGAGCTTCTAATTAGATATTTTAGAGTATGGGGATCATCTTTTCTCTCAAACAACTGGGTCAACCTTCGATTTCCCACCTATAGAACTGACTCTCAGACAAATGTGTGTGTATACAAAGCAGTAAACAAGTGTGCGGTCTGAACCCAGGGCGAGAGAGGATCAGTTCAGATTCAGAGTGGAGCAGCAGCTCGGCTGCATGGCGTGGAGGCTGGTCACACTATCGCTGTAGCTCCTCTGTCCAGTTTTATTCTTTGCTCTGCGAGGAATAACTACCCCTTTGCCTGTATGTTTGAATATTTTATGTGAGGCATATTTGATGTGTGTGTGAGGCATCATGTGCTCTTGCAGTACTGCGATGCTGTGCCCGGACAGCAGATGCACAGAAAAGAAAGTGTTATTGACGTGATTATAAATGAGTGTGTCTCATTAAGAGTGCAGGATGATGTCGGTGGATCATTACTTCTCTCTGGTTGCACTGTGAGCTGGTTGAGTGTCTTTTACTGAACTGTAAGGAGCTTTAATTACTAAGCCATGGTACTTTTGCCTGCATCATTTGGAGGGGGGGGGAAATGGATGAGACAAGGGTGATCTGCAACTCGTGCCATTCAGAGTAGATGTCTCTCTGAGCTACTGAAAAATCAACACATGTGTGTGTCTGTATTCAACAAATCTTTTACATTTTCCACCAACACTACTCATAACTAGGTCATGAATACAGCATGTTTATCATATAAACTCCCTGTGTATTTTCCCTCTGTATGCTCTCTGTGTCGGAGTAGTGGCTGCTTGCTCCAGTGGCCATGTCAGTCTGCTTGGCTGCCTCAGAAGATCCATGCAATTGTGTTTGCATTGCACAGTGCAACGACCCTCGTTTCACGTGTCTGTGTATGTTGTCTTTGTTAAGCGGGTGAGAGGTGTGTTTCCTCATTAAACTGGACTCACTGTCATGGGGAGAGAGGGTATAAGAGCAGAGGCAAAATGTCAGAGGGAGAGAGAGGAGACACAGCTGCTCCAGCAGGAGAGTGCAGACTGTGTGAACTGTAAATTCAGCAATTTGAGAGAGTTAGTCCTTCTATTGACTTTCACTAGCAACCTTTTAAGGATCCATCTCTCTGACCTATTTACTCACATTTTATTTAAAGCTTTCTAAACATGTGCATTATTTCACCGTACATTTTTCACGCTTCCTTCTAATTATGTTAATTACACGAAGTGAAGTGGTGCCTTTTGATATTCTGGGTTTAATTTGTTGTCTGTATTTCAAAAGCAACCAAGTTTGACTTTGCCACAATGGGGGGTCTTAATTCTGAAAGTTTCACCTTAAGCTCCAGAAAGAACAACAGTCTGTTTACAAGGTGCAGCTATAAAGGGATGAACTTATTATCACTGCCACTGAATAACATGGTTACTTGACACCTGCCCACTAAACAAACATTGTATGAAACAACGATAAGACCTTTTAACATAGATAATTTGATTTTACATTTTCTGTAGGCTGGATTAGATTCTATTTTATATGTTTATACTTCCATATATACAGTACATTTTAGTCTTTAGCATGTTAAATTGCAAAATGCAGAATATCTTGTTTTTAGGGAACAGATAGAAGAAGCTTTTAGAATCAATCTGCTTTTCTTTGTCACTGTGGGAAATATTACAGCTTCAGGTTACTGTGATAACACCTAAGGATCTGCTCTTTTTTTGTTTTGTGGGTGCCGAGGGGATATCTCATCTCCTGATGAGTATTTGCTAGATACTACAATATTGCTGTTATGCTACAATATACCACTCCCTGCAGTACACTCTGTTCTGTTCTGCCTCTGCTCTGTTCCACACAGCACCCTGCTTTTCCCTCCTCTGTTTTTTGCAGCTTCCCTCTCAGTCTCCTCCATTCTTACCCTCCATATTGGATTGCTGTTTCCCCCTCCCCCATCCCAGTCTTGCCCTCCTTTTCCCGCTTTTATGTGTGTGTCCTTCATTTCCTCTTTCATACACCACCCTTTTCTATCTCCCCATCTTTTGCTGCTGTCTTTTCTGTGGTCCCTCTCTTCTCTCGTTTCTGCCACATGCTCTTTGGCTCCGCGTTGCCGTGCCTCATGCCTGTAGGGTTGTGGCTGTCGATGCTGCATGTGTGCTGTTGTGTGTCAGTGGGGCACACTCTCCCTTATTGCTCAAGCTTTGTTGGAGGATGGCGCCACTCACATTGAGGTCAGCGACAGTGATGGTAATCTAATTTACTCACACGGTACGGTACAACGAAAACTGCTTCTATATTTATGTTCACACTTCACACACACACAGCTACACGTCACACATGCTTGTGTGTCTAAACAACCTTATTGCGAGACAGATTCAGTGGAGAGAAAAAAAAAGGAGAAAGCAGAGCACGAGGAGAGTGTGCTCCCTCTCAGATAGAAACAAAGACACACCCACAGGGAGTCAATTCAATCAAAGCCCTGCACCACAAATCACATGTCCTCTACTACTGCTATTATTTAAGGCATGTCTTTGTTAATTATTTCAGAGTTTTATCTTCCATCCTAAACCAAACATTCTCCTCCGAGCTGAGCATGACACAGATGGCATCTTCCAAATGTGCAACATTCACATAACAAACACTGGGTGTTGACTTTGATAGGTAATGTCGCTGCTTAGTTATATTAAATCTCTCTGCCAATGTGCTTTAAACCTCCATGTTTTCTGTTCCTCTTACTGCTCTCTCGTATGTTAAACACCTTTCTGTTCATTTCTGTCACATGTAAGCCAGTGTTTCCCTTTGATCCATCAGGTCAATTATGTTGACTTTAACACATATTGTGACAAACATTACTAAGATAAGCCCCCACCTATTGAACCTTGTTGTTGAAGCTTCTAATCATAAAAAAAATGACAACCATAATGTGGAAATGAAGCAGGATTTAAAACTTTGATAAAGCTGAACAGTGGAGGCAGGTTATCAGTCATGAATAAAATGTTGATCTGTAATATTGAAACCACTCAGTTATATTTCTTAAAGGGTAAAAAAGAGAGAGCAGCTCAGGCCTGCCACTGAAACAATAGTTTAAGAAACAGCTCTTATAATATTGTCAAGCCTGACCTGTGCTGGCACAGTGCACCACTTATTTAGGCCTGGAAATGTGTCAGCCATCACAGCATATTACTTGGACAATAATAATTAAATATGTCTTTCTTCAACAACACAATATAAAACAAATTTGTCTCTTGCTTGGTTTTGTCATCCTTGGACATATAACCATACAGGGTGGATTCAGAATGCTCGTGAGATTACAGAGATTACAGATTCTATTACACAGGTTCATGTTCTTTCTTGGTTGTCAAGTTGTTTGTGTACAGTGGGTCTCTGACTGAATGGCAGAGGCTACATAGTATAAGAAATTTGTTTTTTGACCATTACACTGACTTTTGTTGAATATAAATACTCAAGGTGTTATTGTTGAGCCGCATAAACCTCTCCTTGTGTTTGTGTGTGTGTTTGTATCAGCACTTCCACTCCCCAGACTGTAAGGGACCTGGTTTGGGTGAATCAGGGGGTTGTTTTGTGAATCTCAGCAAACTCTGACACTGCGGCAGTGCAGCTTGTATTTTGTCAATAAAGTGTCAGTGCATGTCTGTGCACTGCTGTATGTTGAACATGGAGTGGCAGAGAGGGGATGGACAAAAAGGGGAAATATTTCTTCTCTGTATCAAGTTGGACAAACCTATTCTCAGTGGTGCAGCATTTACATGTTTGAGTCTTGTTAATTTAATGTCAAGCAGCCACCATTGTTTTCTGTACTGTATGAGCCAAATGAAGCATGTGAAGTCAACACTTATGAGTGAGACACTTTGTTGAAATTGCGGACATGTGTTAGACATAGAATTGGTATACATTCACACAAAAGTGCGGGATTTAACCTTCAATATACAAGTGGCATGCATATTTGTTTTCTGTTGCCTCTTCACTAACAGGGAAAAATCAGTCATTGAGCCAAACATTCCACTGCGAGCTAAATTCACGACTCTGGGCTGAGACTCCCTGGCACTGCTCCTTGTCATCTGTCCTAGAACATGACCAGACTGGTTCAGAGCCATGTGTGGCTTTGATGAGAGCTGGCTATATGGGTCAAACCTGTTTTTTGTTTTCTCGTGGCGATAAAAAGAAACACCAATTGTATTTGTGAGCTTATGAGGCACTCGTGACCTTTTGTATCGAGGCACATAGTAACAACTTTAGAAAATCTGTATAGTTGTCTTTTCATCTCACTTCCATCGCTCTTATGACTGGTATTTTCTGAGCAGCTCTGACCTTCTTCTTCTTCCCTCCGCTCGGTTATATAAACCCTCAGCTTCATCACATCTCAGTTCATTGACTCAAGGTTATGTGGACGAATCCTGTAGGTTGGATCTTTCTCCTCTCGTTTTAGAATCACTCCACTGCAGCTGAATCAAGGCACTGGGGCCTTTCTCCAGGGTGTATAGCCAGGCGAACTTCTTTTATCAGTAACATTGCCTTAATGAAAACCCTTTGCGCACATTATCTTCATGTGTCATTTCAAATCCCTGCTGGATGATAAGAGCTTGGCTCAGGGTGCTGCATCATGCCCATGCGTTCTCTTGCTTTATTTTTAATGATCTGACCATGTAGTATATCACCAGGAATAATATTTTAAATACTATGATGGGGCTGTACAACATATTGTATTCCATACTGTATATATTGTGTCAGTCTGACTGATGTAATAACCAGTGTTTAGCTGTGTTAAGTACAGTTAGCCCTGTGCTTTGTCTTTTTTTTTCTGAATCAACAGAGATCAGAACAGATGTGGGTCTGCTCTGCTCTTGTTTGGCATCAGTGCTCATACAGCCACAACATCTGCTGCATGTGCTTAGTTCATCACCGCCTGCCTGGAGGATTGAACTGACTAAGGGGTCAGTGCAAGGCTGGGTGCAAGACAGCCCGCCATCAAGTGGAAAACTAGTGGAGCCATATAGTTGATTGAGTAGCCATGCGTCCAGTGAAATGTCCTGAGATCTAGATGTATGGGATTAGGGTTGTGATCTCTGACTGAGAGGACGTATGAAAGGGTGAGGGGAGATGCACACTCCGTTAACACAGTGGATGCAGCCCTGGTAAGAGGATTGCCTTCTTACAGCAATATCCCTGCACTGCTCACTGTGGTGGAGATAGGGTAAATGCTCACACACTTCGTGCCATGCACTTGTCTGATTAATTCCGTATGTTGTATTTATTTCTGGCCATGCATGGATGGGATCAGATGTTGGCTGTTAGAGGGATCCAGTCTGTCCCTGCAGGATTTCTCCTCCCCCTGTGGCTATTTGTCCCTGCCCCCACACTAATCACTCTGGGTAATTTTGTATGGTATAGCAAGTGTATTCTTCCTACTTGGGTATTCACAACAACACAGCTGCATATTCTAACTTAATACATGTAAGTGGAGATAAGATATATTCTATTAAGAGATTGTCACAGGCCATTTTCTGTAATTTGTGTAGACTTTAGACAGAATCACTTACTCGATCTGCTCGGCTTTGACTGCGTCTAAACTGTGTGAAAACGAACACAGCAACAGTTTTGTATAGATCTTTTTTTTTTGAGTATGTTTAATTAGTTCCATATTGAGTGCGCAGAGTGCTCGGGTCAAACTGGGCAGAACTTGCCTGTGGAAGCTCATGGAGATATTTGTGTCATGCTGCTGCTGTAAGGTGACAAGCTTTTCATGTTATACATTTAGTTCAAGAATTACATGACCCTATCCTGCATCACTTTAACTGTAAGGCTTTTTAAAAAAGCCATTAGATCAACACAAACAAGCCTGAGTGTTATGCTGTAAATTATCTTTATTTTAAGTTTTTATTCATCCCTAAATGTTAGCATTTTCAAAAGGTGCAAGTTTCCACCCGATGCTACAGATAGTTTTACTACAAAACAACTCTCTCTTGATGCACTCAGCTTATGTAGTAGCAGAAATATAATTCATTGATCTATGGTCCCTCAGGGCTGCAGAGTCACTGTGCTGATATCAACTGCATGTGTTCACATGACAGAGAGAAAACCTGTTTTTAAACATCGAATAAAGCTAAAACCAAAAAAACATTTTATCAATTTTCTTCTTATTTTAAAAGGATCTGGACGTCACCTTTCAGTGGGGACCAGTGAGCTGCTCCGAACAGTGACTCATCTCGTCCCACATGTAGCTTTCCATTTTGCAGAGTTGGTCTGCTGCGTTTATTTTTAGATGAACCATCTGTCGTTAAAATAACTCAAATCACGACCTTGGGCATTTAGGGTTAATGCGAGTATTATTCTATCATGATATTAGGGAGATTAGCAAATGTCATGTCCTGCAGCCACACACACTGCAGCTGTGTGTGTGTGTGAGTGTGGGTGTGTGTGTGTGTGTTTACAGGCATGTTAATCACTATATTTTCTTCCATGTTACCCACCATCTTATCAAGTGGGTGCAGAGTATGAAAAGGAAGAAAAAAAACAACGAGACATGGGTGTGAAAGATGAGTGTTGATGCTGTAAGCCTGACTCATATCCCACTCTCTCCTCCCACCGACTGACTCCCTCTCCCTCTCTCCGCCTCTTCCCCTGCTTTTGTTCTCCTTATCACTACCCCACTTTACAACACTGCGTTCTATCCCTCTCATCTTAAACTTATACTGGATTATTTTCCTTTGCATTCAGTTTTTTCTCACATCCTTGTAATTGTGTTCGCATCTCATCATTCTCATTCTTAAACCAAGAATCCCTTTCTGTGTTCTTCATCCCTCTCCACCTCCTACGCATCCTGATTTCCTCTGGCTGCTGCTCTCTATGATGCCCCCTCCTGTTTCTCCATGTAACTGCAAGCCGGTAGAAAATGGCTGACACCTTTTTGGAGGCTGGGTTACGCCCTCCCTTGTTCTCTGTCATCTCTCATTTTTTCCATTTGAGTCTGCTATTCTTAGTTTGGTTGCAGTTGGGAAACAGAGCTTTATTCATTCATCATCCCTCTCTTTCTGACACGGCCTGAAGCTGCAAGTGGAGCTGAATATGTCACAAGCACTGTTCTCTGTCTCTCAGCCCCATGTCTGAGGCAGAAGTAGGGAGATGGGGACCACAACCAAATCTTTACAGCCTCAGGCCAAGAACAAAAGCCTTTTTTGTGTGTATTTGTGTGTGTGTGTGTCCTGTAAATGACGTCTGTGTGGTTTTTCTCTCATTTTGTGTGCATGACTTTTTCATAAGCAGCATGAGAAGGAAGAGGGATGTTTTACTTTGAAATGCAATTCTTAAAAAGAGCCTTTTTCAAATGGTAACAATCTGTTCTGTAGCATTAATAATCACAACTAAATTCACTCCTTAAGTTTCTTAGGCTTTAGGTACAGATTGTTATTTTGGTTCAGGTGAAACAATTCCATGGTCACGGTGATGTTTTGTAAAACCCTAAACTGTCCCTTTCTTTTCATATCAGATTGACAATATTTATGTTCCAACTAATGAGGGAACTTCTGTAATGTTGCACAGATTGAACTATATTACTATAGGGTTGTAATATCGTTAATAAACATTGTTGAGGAATTCAGGGGGAAAAAGTAGCAGCTTATAAATTCTGTGATACAAGTTTATGTGATTTAAAGATGGAGCTCTGTGGTCCCTGGATTAGAGACTTAGTCCTTAAATGACTGCTTTAGTTGGTTTGTGTGTCCCTGCACAAGTAATTATGAGGATGATTATTCCTAGTTAAATATGAATATAAAAAATATAACCGTAAAAGTCATTTTCAGGTAAATAAATTAGTACATTTATTATTAGTAGAACTGCAAGTTGCTTTCTTTTAGATGCTGCTGTGTCACATATTGAATGATAGTGTGTAGCTGTACATTATCTACGGTCAAGGTTTAACATGTATCACTCCAACACTTAAAGATCTAATGTGTCCGAATTTACAGTAACATAGACTTGTGATTCAGTTTTGGTTGAAACTATGTCTTTGTGTGTCTCACCTAATGTGTGATCATTTAGCTCAGGCCTCAGTGCCGCTGTCAGTGTGTCATGCTGTTCTCTATACTGATGGTTTAGATATGAGCAGAGATTCATAGCAGATAACAAGATCATGTATCACGTGATGAACTGAATATTTAAAAAAAACTAAATCTTTCATGTACACCAAACTAAATCGTCCAGACTAGATACTGAGCCAGATAATCTAAGCATCATATTACAGTTAATGAAGGGGAAATCTGCTTAATGTGAGTAAGAGGAGCAAAACTGAGCAGAGACTACAAAGGTGTTAAAATAAAAATATGACCAGTAATGAGAAGTTTGGTCTGTTTATTAACAGGCAACTGCTAATGGGATCTTTGTGATAAGACTGGAGTAATTGTTCCCTAATCCCTTGTTTACTCCCTAATGTTCGTCCTAATCCAGACTCACTTTGGTTTGTCCTCTAACTGAGAACTGGAGTAAATTGTGTCAGTGGCTCTCTAGCATATATACTAAAATAGATATTGGTTATTAATAAGCTATAATATAAGCAATCAGAATGTAACGTTACAGTGCAGCAATTCTTACTTGTATGAAACCAAATACTAGATGTCCATGTGATGTATAGAATTGAATTACTTGTGGTGCCAAATGCTTTAAATCACAAAACATTGTGCTGGTTGCTTCAGGTGTTTTGAATATGAAATGCCTGTCAGTGCAGGGTTTCCATTGTGCCACTGCTGTCAGCACTCCCAGCTGTCCTGGATTAAGGCTTGTGTAAAGTGTGTAAAGTGGTAATTCTACTGTGGTGCTCCTCTAATGCGATTAGGTGGAATCATCTTAATGATGCCATGAAGAGTCAGCAGCACACAGTGTACATTAGAATGCTACTTTCCCTCAAATTACAGACTATAATCTCCAGGCTGCTTTTAAGTTTTTACCTCTATAGGCCTACTTTGTGTTTGTTTTGACCTTGTCCGTTATCTGTGCCTTTACTGTCACAGTTCCATGTGCGTAAAAGCCAGACATCTCGAAAGATTTTTCAAATACACTCTATCTCTTAAATTCATTTACAATCTTTTCTATGATGTGTCAAATATTTACTCTCAGAATAACACAATACAATTCAACAGCACCGCAAACGTCAACCTCAAAAACACTGTCAAGATTATAAACATTTAATACAATTAACCTACCACTCACACACAGGCTGAAATGCATCTTGCACTATCCTCATCATCATCACTGCAGCATAAGAAGCCTCTTTTACTACACATGCCTGGGTGACGTCCATGTAGCTGTTTAAGTTTTGATGCTGACGAGAGTGGTGGAATGGTGTTTGTTATTCTCAGAGAGCGGCCGCGATGGAGCACAAGCTTAAATGATTGGTAGGCAAGTCATTATTTTATAAATAGTTATCTTCATGTGGAAGCAACCTCACAAAACCATTTCAACCGTTTCCAGGATCTGATCCTCTGCAGGCCGGCACTCTCCTCTATTATTCAGACCCCTTTTTTTTTTCTTTTTTTTTTAAGAAATGGGCCAAGCCGTAGTGCAGCAGGCCTCCTGCACCTGCAATGCATTTCACATGGAGCACTGCTGCTGCATATTCAATGCTTCATGACAGATAAGAAAGTAAAAATAGACATTGCACAGGACTACATACATGTATAATGTGATGATGCAAGGACAATATTAATGAGACACCACCTTGTGTGTGAAAGAAAAAAACGTTGACGTTATAAACAACAACATATGCAAGTACTCCATTAAAGATGCCTTGTATTCTGCAGTTTTCAGTTGTGCGTGGTTGAATTATCTCTCTCACTTCACCTCTTTGTTTTGATTTGCATCAGCATGGATGGAAATGTGCAGATATTGTTAGACACATCCACATCTCCTCTCCCATCTGGGCGAGGTGACGTTTTCATTTCCGGAGAAGTGTGGCAGACACCGAGGCTGTGTGTGAGTGTGCTAATCTAATATGAGGGCTCTATAGCTTCCCCTTCCTCTGACACCAGTGAGCCTGCATGCGCATGTGAAAACTGATGTGGAGAACAAAGAAAGGGGGGAAAAGACTCCCCCTTGTGGCAGGAAATGGAAATTACGCGCTGCTTCTTCAGTGCAGTATGTGTCTGTGTGTCAATACATTCAATTATTTAGCATGTTGACGCTCTGTATGCTGTGGCCATCAACTGGTATTGCTATCGAACTTTTTTGTATTGTATTGATTGACAGAGAGCGGGTCCTGGCCCATTTTCCATTCTGTCTGATTTAAACCAAACACAGTCCATGCCCTCATCCCCAGGGAACCGTGTGATTGACAAATCTGGGTTATCCATGCCTGACTGTGAAGCTAGATTTATTCTTAATCCCACAAAAAAAATGTTCGGTTTAGGCTGTTGCTCTGTGTGTGTGTGTGAGAGAGAGAGAGAGAGAGAGAGAGAGAGAGAGAGAGAGAGAGAGAGAGAGAGAGAGAGAGAGAGAGAGAGAGAGAGAGAGAGAATGTGTGTGTAAAGGCAGCCTGTGTATCCTCTATTATATTAAATGCTGTTTTTGTATTAGTGAATATGCGCAATATGGATAAGAAAAGGCTTTTAAGTCCAAATGTAATCTGTATTTGAATCTATAGGTCTGTGTATGAGTGTGAAAAGGGAGGAATAAATGTCCTGTCCTTGGTGTACAGTGTGTACTGGGTGCTCATAAAGAGGGGTGCGGGGAAGGGGGGGTGCAGGGAGGGGCTGTGACGAGGTCGGCATCTGCGTCACTATGGATACAAGGGAGGGAGGCAGTGAATTAATTACGGGTGCTCCCTGTGAAATCACTGATCTATCGGACACTGCCTTTGTCGCTAGGCACAATGTTGAGCCAATCCGAGTGTCGGTTACACAGTCACATTGATCCCAGCTGACCAATCAGATTGTTACGACACTTCTGCTGTCACCAGGGCATATTATGGATCCTTTTAATTATTGGCAGTTTCCACAGAGGGTCTGTAAAATCCAACCATGTCTGCACCACTGCTGTCCCAGCCTGTTTACTGGGTTAGATTTTAACATTTTATTTTCATAGAGACACAGACATGGCATCTCACTTAAATATACATGACTAAAATTCAGGCACAGACAAACCATGTTTCTATTTGTGCTTGTCTCCCCCGATCTTCACTTTTCTCACTCTCTCTCTCTCACACACACACACACACAAGGAAATCACACAGACCCTGATCATTCATTCCTAAAAAAGAAATCACTGCAGTTCATGCTGTTGAAGCTACTAATGACTATTAATTAAATATTAGTGACAAACCCCGTTTCAGTTGACTTTATGTAATGACAGATTATGATAGAAAATGTCTAATATGATTAGGATAGTTTATCTTTCACAGTCCACGGCATCTTTGCACATACTGCACATTTGTAAGGAGCCTTTATGAACATCCTTTTACTTGTTACCAGTGTCTGTACAACTGTGAAGAAGTATAGACAGTACTGTATATAAAATGCCTTAGGAATAGTTAGTTAGATTAACAATGTGTGAATTAAACTCAAACTCTACTGTCCTGTCTCTCAATTTGAGCGCTGGCAGCTTTTGACACCACAGAGTGGAACAATCTCGTCAGCAGCGACGACATGCTGTTTCTCCTGCCTGTTGTTTTACAGTCGAGTAACTAATTATGTGATATTTGGGCATTGTGCCATTACTTTCCAAATGAGTGAACACTGTGGTACTGTGCTTCTAGTTTTATCTCAGGGATGTTTGCATGTGTACTGTTTGGGCATCCTCCATATTGCTGTGTCCTGGTTTTCATCTTGTTCCGGCTCATGTTTCCATGGACCTGCCCCTGTCCTACTTCCTCCAGAAACCAGCGGAGGCGAGCACAGATTTGGAAATAAATGATTAAGTGGCGGTTGGATTAAGTATGAGACTGATTAATATTTCCCCCCACATCTTTCTCTGTTCCCTTCTACTGAAATCACATGTCTTGTAAATATAATATATAATACCTTTGTGTCGTTCATATTGCATATTGTGGTCATCTAGTACATGCAAAGTATTCTATGGGATTCTGTGCATGTCTGTGTATGGATGTTGATGCTACTTATAAAAACACAACATTCTCTCAGGGAAAACACAATTTTTTTCTAATACATTACACCAATCTTTTACATCCTTATCTCCATTCATCTCCCTACATTTAGCAGATCTAAGTCACTTGAGTGCTGCTGCATTTGGGTGTGGTTCTATAGTCACACTGTATGAACCATATCACAGCTGTTTATCAGAGAATCTGCAGAGAATGTGGGGAATTCGGTTCAGCAGCACATCGGTACACAAAGAAAAAGGGGAAATAAAAGGGTCTTAACAGTAAAAAGACACACACTGAGTAAGGAAGGAAACATACAAAAGGAGTAGGTTGCCCCCTTGTGTCGTGATGAGCACTACTCCACACAAAAGAAGCACAGTGACATCAGTATCTCGTCACACGAAGCAGGATGTGGTCTGCAGACTGCAGAAGTGGGGGTGGTATCCTGGGTCCTGGCCCAGAGAGGGTGCAGTGGGTTGGGCATGGCAGTGTGCAAAGGTCACCCTTTCTGTGGGGCTGTGGGGGTGGTAGGAGAAGCAGGCACTGCTGCTGAAGTGGATATGTCAGAGTGAATATGGTGCTGCAGTGCTACATTACCAATGCATGAGCAGCTCAGCTGCAGCCCTGGACAGCCAACATGCACTGGAGTGTGGTTTGTGTTTTGGAGCTGTCATTACGATGTGAAAGATGAAAGTGCAGAATGAAATGGAACAGTAGTGCTCAGAAATGTGGAGGTGGAAATCAAGTAGTGTATTACTTTTTTAGAAATAAAACCATTGCTTTGCATTGAGTGTATATGTGTGTGTGTTGCTATGGAGATAAGAAAGCTGTGCAGAAGGAGAGAGGGAAGGGGGGAGGGTCTCGCCTTGGAGCATGTTCAGATAGCACCCTTCCCCCATCTCCTCTCACACAAATGCACAAATGAACAGTGAGGTACACACCCTGACAACACACATCCACTCACTCTCACTCTCTCTCTCTCTCTCTCTCTCTCACACACACACACACACACACACACACACACACACACACACACACACACACACACACACACACACACACACACACACACCTGATGGCTATGCTAAGGACTACTATGAAATCATTAGTATGGAGGAGATTCAGAAGCTAATTTGGTGACTGTATGTGGTGGAAGCCCTTTAATTATGCAGTGAACACGCCTCAAAGGCTGCTGTCGACTGCTTCCGCCCATGCCACCCCCTCCCCTCACCTTCTCTTTGCTATCATTGCTTTGTGCTGTTTCTCCTTTAACTTCACCACGTGAAAGGTATAAACCACAGACAGACAAGCAGGTTAACTGGCACATATGTATTTAACCACAGGATTTATTATGCATGGCTCCCAATGTGCAGGGAGCAAATACTGTGTATTTTTTTTCCTAAACCGCCATTTATTCATTATTAATTATTCAGCAAACCAATTATCATATCCTCAGGAAATGTGACTTTGATCAATGCAAAGAGACTTCATTAATAAAAAGTGAAATACTGCCTTCACGAGGACTTTGTTTACCAACTTATACTTTATCAATTAAAGCAACACACGTGTGAATTTATACATGTTTGGAAGAATAATCTACTGTTTCTGCATTAATGCATACAGAACTATAAATAGATTCACTGACCCCTCTGCAGGTGCTTCCCAGAGGAGCTGTATCTGGAATTGGAGGAGGATGCTCAGTGTGTTCAACATCTCTTACTTCTGCAGGACGCAATCAGGGTTTCCTCTACGGGGCCTAATAACCCTTCAGTCCTACAGCCTCATCCCTATACTGTATGTGGGCTAAAGAATACATGCTTCGCTTGTGGATTGTAGACAATATTGTAGCTTCATTTATCATTTCTTGTAAAGGTGCAACTTGTGACTGGTGCAGGTCCTTATGAACACAATTAAATGTCTTGTGCATTCGGCCTAGAAAAAAAGGTCATAGTGTCAGCAGGCCACAAAGCAGATTGAACGCCTGGATGATTTCTCTAACGTGCTGAGTAAACTGTCGCATCATGATCATTATGTGTCATGTTGATTTTATGAGGAATATAATCCAGTCTGAAGTCCAATAAGGTCGCTGCTGCAGCATAAGCAGTGACCTACAAATGAATCATTGAATTTCATCTTCTGGGGCTGATGGACCAGGTGATCTTTGCTTGTGGGTGCTTGTATGTATATAAATATACTACAACATGCTCTATCTATTGTCCTTGCATTCATGGGACATACTAATTTGTGTTGATATACATTAGGAAAATTGAACAGGTCATGTGAGCTATTATTGTTATTGCTGTTTGGGGTTAACAGATGACTGCGGCTCAGTCTGTGATGGTTATTAATATTTTCAAATCAAATCATGTTATCTACAGAATGGAAATGGGACAGGAGTTTCTCAATCCAGGGCTTAATCCTGGGATTAAAGATGAGGGAAATGTTCATAAACTCACGTCTACACTCTGTGGGAAAACACAGTGAGAGACACCACAGCACCCAGACATCTCCCCTGTGCTGATGCATACAGCAGGACAAGCCTGCTCAATTAAATCTATGTATTGGCCTTGAGGTTGACATAGAAAAACAAAGAGAAGGAAAAGGGAGTAATGTCGGTGGGGTGGGAAGAAAATGTATTCACTAAAATTGCACTTTATTTATAAAACGGTGTGGGGTCATTGCCATAGTAAAAATGAATGAAGGGAAGATTAATGTCTGGACTACTAGGAATGATTTACTTACAGGTTATCATAGAGACAGAGAAGGAGATATAGATCCAGAGAGAGTGAGCAAGAGAGAGACAGATCTAGAGATAAAGACAGAGAGAGAGAGAGAGAACAAGATTGAGATGTTATCAGATAGAGAGGGACAGACACAGAGGGAGAGAGAGAGAAAGACAGAAAAAGAGATGAAAATAGAAAGAGATACAGTGTGATAGAGAGAGATGCAGACAGAGAGGGAGAGAGAGACAGATACCTAGAGAGAGAGAGATAGAGACAGAAAAAGAGATGCAGACAGAAAGAGAGACAGTGAGATAGAAAGAGATGCAGACAGACAGGGAGAGAGAGACAGATATCAAGAGAGAGAGAGAGAGAGCAAGAGAGAGAGAGAGAGAGAGAAAGAAAAAAGAGATGCAAACAGATAGAGAGACAGCAAGATAGAAAGAGATGCAGACAGATAGACTGAGAGAGACCGAAAGAGAGAGAGTGAGATGGAGATGCTTACAGATGGAGAAAATAAGAGGGAGGAAAAGAGAAAAATAAATATATAGAGAGAGGGAGTTTGAATATGTGGAGAGTCTTAACACGGTCACAACACATCAGGACCGTAATGTGCTGTCCATGGTGCTGAAAACTAATTTGTAGCTCTCTGTTAAGTGATTCAACAGCGCATATAGTTTAAACCAAAGCAACTGGCTGCTTTGGAGGCAACATATTATATTTTCATTATTAGCTGCATTTCACTTCTTGTACCACGTAGCGTCAGTGTTGATCCATCAGGGACAGCGCTACTCTCTGATACTACTAAGCCCCTCCTGTTTTCAGGCGATAGGAATGTTTCTTCAGTCTTTGTTATAAAGAGGCAGAGGACGGTGGAACAAACACTGGATTTTCCAACCACATTAAAAGCTCACCTCAGCTGATATCTTCCATATAGTGCATTGACAATACTGAACAGAATTATGCCTTCGCCTTGCAGATGGAGCTATTTTGGGATATATCTGTGTCTTTTTCTTCTGGATTGTTATTGGCAAACGGTGTCTGGACAGCTCTCCTATTCCGTCTCAGAGGAGCTAAACCCGGGGAGTCCGGTTGGAAATATCGCAAAGGATCTAAACCTTAATTCACAAGAGTTGGAATCCCGCATGTTCCAGATTGTTACTGGATCAAAAAGGAAATATTTCGAGGTAAATCTAAAGACTGGTGTTCTGTATGTCAGTGAGAGAATAGACAGAGAGGAGCTCTGTGCAGAGGAACTGAAATGTTCAGTAAGTGTGGAGGCTGTAATTAATAACCCGTTGAAGCTTTATCGTATTGACGTAGATATTTTAGATGTAAATGACAACGCCCCATTGTTTACAACCAAATTACAGAATTTGTATATCGCAGAGAGCACGTTACCAGGAGTAAAATTCGCATTATCTGAAGCAAGTGATGCAGATGTGGGGAGGAACGGAGTCAGTACTTACAAATTAAGCCAGAATGAGCATTTCTCATTGGCTGTGCACAAAGCAGGGGATCGTGCGTCTGCTGAGTTAGTGCTGCAGAGAGCGTTAGACCGAGAGAAGCAGCCTGTCATCACCATGACGCTGACAGCTATAGATGGAGGGAACCCTGTGAAATCAGGCACCTCACAACTTGTCATTAATGTTTTAGACAACAACGATAACATTCCAATATTCAGCGAAACGTTATATAAGACAGATATCCCCGAAAATACGCCCGTGGGCACAACAGTAATCGCTGTGAACGCCACGGACGCAGATGAGGGCCTGAACAGTGAGATTGTGTATTCGCTGAGAAGCAAAGATCAAGATCGCGTGCTTGATATATTTGAAATTGACAGTCAAAGTGGTGTCATTAAGGTAAAAGGCAATATAGACTTTGAGGAGAGAAAGGCGTTTGAGATACGCGTGGAGGCAAGTGATAAAGGCCAGCCTCCCATGTCTGCTCACTGCAAGGTGCTGGTAGAAGTGGTGGACCTGAACGACAACGCTCCTGACATCACTGTGACGTCACTGCACAACACAGTGAAGGAGGACGCGGGTGTCGGCACCGTGGTTGCGCTGGTGTCAGTCCTCGATAGAGATGGAGGGAAAAACGGTGAAGTGAAAATCCAGATTAAAAACGAGGTGCCACTCAAACTCGAGACAAACTACAAAAACTATTATTCTCTGTTAGTTGCCGGACCCCTCGACAGAGAGACCGTCACTAGATACAACGTCACCATCGTGGCCACGGACTCAGGAGCCCCGCCTCTCTCCAGCACCAGTGTAGTTTCTATACGAGTTTCCGATGTGAACGACAACGCGCCGCTGTTCCCAGAGCCGCTGATTAATGTATACGTGAACGAGAACAGTCTAGTGGGAGCAGTTATTAAAAAGGTGACTGCTACTGATGCGGACATTGACCAGAACAGTCAGGTGAGCTACTCGTTTTTACAAAGTAACAGTAACCCACTACGGTTATCTACAATGTTTAACATCAACTCAGAAACAGGAGATATAATCAGTCTACAGTCGTTTAACTTCGAGGAGTTGAAAACGTTTCAGTTTAAAGTTCAGGCCACAGACTCTGGTGTTCCTCCGCTCAGCAGCAACGTGACTGTGAACGTTTTTATCCTGGATGAGAATGACAACAGTCCTACGGTTCTTTCTCCATACTCTGAGCACGGCTCCGTTAACAGTGAGAGCATCCCCTATTCTGCTGAAGCGGGATACTTTGTGGCAAAGATCAGGGCAGTAGACGCAGACTCTGGATACAACGCGCTGCTTTCTTATCACCTCTCTGAGCCCAAAGGAAACAACCTGTTCCGGATCGGAACCAGCACCGGGGAAATCAGGACTAAGAGGAGAATGAGTGACAATGACCTGAAGACTCACCCCTTGGTGGTGCTGGTTTCTGATAACGGAGAACCCTCCCTGTCAGCTACTGTGTCTATAGATGTGGTGGTGGTTGAGAGCACAGCTGACATCCAGACTCAGTTCAGACATGTGCCCACAAAGGACGATGGCTTCTCTGATTTAAACCTGTATCTGCTGATCGGCATCGTGTCGGTGTCAGTCATCTTTCTGCTGAGCCTCATCATTTTAATAGCTGTAAAATGCCACAGGACAGACAGCAGCTTCAGCAGGTACAGCGCCCCAATGATCACCACCCACCCTGACGGGAGCTGGTCTTACTCTAATGCTACTCAGCAGTATGACGTCTGCTTCAGCTCAGACACGCTCAAGAGTGACGTAGTGGTTTTCCCCGCACCGTTTCCGCCTGCAGATGCGGAGCTGATCAGTATAAACGGAGGAGACACTTATAGCAGGACTCAGACTTTACCCACCAAGGAGAAGGTGAGTGAACAGTGAAAGTGTTATCTTATGTTATTATTCTCGAGGGTTGTGGTTGAGAACATGCTGATTCTCATTTCCTTCGTTTTATATATGAAGACAATTCACAACGATGCAACGACTTATGGTTACATTTGTAAATATGTTGTGTGCGTTATGTTGTAGTATATAGGCCAAGGCAACGATAATAGTGAGGTTAAAAACAATGCGACCTTCAGTAAAAGACCCTAACTGCAATATGTGTGTGTCGTTGTCCATGGTGCTGAACTCCTCACCACAGTGTGTGTGGTGTCTGCGCTAAAAAGAGGGCAACACTTTTTTTGCGGGTGTCATCATCCATATTCACCTGACATCTCTTGCAGTTCTTTATATTTATTAATGCATGATGCACACCAGACGTATGCTCTCCAAATAAATTATCTTTAATTCGTGGATTTAGAGAACAAAACAGAAATGTTTTATTCCTTATTTGCATTTTCTTGTATTTACGTTTCTATTACAAGTTGTCTATAAATACGTGGCCTGAATAAGGGGAATCAAGCATATTTTTGTGATTTATGACTTATACTTAGTACAGAAGTATGTAGGTTATTTCTGTGTTTTGTTGTGAGTGTAGTTATTTCACATGACCACATGAGGACATTGCAGACCGTCACATTTTGCTCTTCCTCTTTGTTGCTTGAGGCTCCTCCCAGAATCAGATGATGAGGAGGAGGATGTTTCTCAGGGCTTTGTTACAAAGAGACGCAGTACAAGAGTAGACTGTGTAGCCATCGTTTAGTCACTGCTTCATACAAAGAACGATATTGTTCTGAATTTCCAAGCGGGATTTTGGAGACTGGAATCCATATGCTCTGTTCACTTTGGATACAAATATGTCGACGCGGAGAATACGCAACTCATTCGGGATTTATATAGTCGTTGTTCTCCTGGATTGTTGCTGGGAAGCGGTGTCCGGGCAGCTCTCTTACTCCGTGTCAGAGGAGGTAAACCCGGGGACTTCAGTGGGAAATCTCGCAAAAGATCTAAACCTTAATGTCCAGGACTTGGAGGCGCGTATGTTTCAGATCGTCAGTGGATCAAAGAGAAAATATTTTGACTTAAATCTGAAAACGGGTGTTCTTTTCGTCAATGAGAGAATAGACCGTGAGGAGCTTTGTGCGAAGGCCACAACATGCACCGTCAATGTAGAGGCGGTGATCAACAATCCGCTGAAGCTGTATCGTTTGGAGATAAATGTGCTCGATATTAATGACAACGCACCACGTTTCTCTGAGGATTTGCAGTCGCTAAACATTGCAGAAAGTACAGCGCCGGGAGGGAAATTTGGATTTATCGGGGCATCAGATCTCGACGTTGGTAAGAACAGCGTGAGCACATATAAGCTGAGTCCAAATGATTATTTCTCTTTAGAGACTCTCAAGGGAGGAGACGGCGTGTCTGCTAAGCTTGTGCTTCAGAAAGCTTTAGACCGTGAGACACAGCCTGCAATAAAACTCACAGTGACCGCAGTTGACGGAGGAAACCCACCCAAGTCAGGGACATCCTTGATTATTATAAATGTTTTAGACATTAACGACAATGCTCCGAATTTCAGCAGCTCTTTATACAAGGCACGGATTTATGAGAATTTACCAACAGGTACAACTGTTATAGTTTTAAATGCATCAGACGCAGATGACGGCTTGAATGCTGAAATCGAATATTCATTTAGGAGTAAAGGTCAAGATCAGGTTTTAGATTTGTTCCAAATAGACGCAAAAACAGGTGCGATTTTAGTGAAAGGTAGAATCGACTATGAGGAAAATCCTGCGTTTGAGATTCATGCACAAGCCAGTGACAAAGGCCAGCCCCCGATGTCTGCAGATTGTAAAGTGCTGGTAGAAGTGGTGGATCTCAATGACAACGCTCCTGAGATCACTGTGACGTCACTACTAAACACAGTGAAGGAGGACGCTGAACTAGGTACTGCTATTGCACTTGTTTCTGTCCTGGATAAAGATGGTGGGAAAAACGGGGCAGTTAAAGCTGTGATTTCAAACGATGTCCCCTTTAAACTGGAAACCAATTATAAAAATTATTACTCCTTAGTTGTTAGTGATCCGATCGACAGAGAATCTCAGGCTCACTACAATGTTACTATCATAGCAACTGATGAAGGGACTCCACCTCTCTCCAGCACCAACATAGTTATTGTTCATGTGTCTGATATTAATGATAACCTACCTCGTTTCTCAGAGCCACTGGTTAATGTTTATGTGAAAGAAAACAGTCCAGTAGGAGCAATTATCAAGACTGTGACTGCAACTGATGTTGATATTAATCAAAATGGTCAAGTGAGCTATTCATTTTTGAAAAGTAACAGTGACACGTTACCATTATCTGCAATGGTTAACATCAACTCAGAAACAGGAGATATAATCAGTCTGCAGTCCTTTAACTTCGAGGAGTTGAAAACGTTTCAGTTTAAAGTTCAGGCCACAGACTCTGGTGTTCCTCCGCTCAGCAGCAATGTGACTGTGAACGTTTTTATCCTGGATGAGAATGACAACAGTCCTACGGTTCTTTCTCCATATTCTGAGCACGGTTCCGTTAACAGTGAGAGCATCCCCTATTCTGCTGAAGCGGGATACTTTGTGGCAAAGATCAGGGCAGTAGACGCAGACTCTGGATACAATGCACTGCTTTCGTATCACCTCTCTGAGCCCAAAGGAAACAACCTGTTCCGGATCGGAACCAGCACCGGGGAAATCAGGACTAAGAGGAGAATGAGTGACAATGACCTGAAGACTCACCCCTTGGTGGTGCTGGTTTCTGATAACGGAGAACCCTCCCTGTCAGCTACTGTGTCTATAGATGTGGTGGTGGTTGAGAGCACAGCTGACATCCAGACTCAGTTCAGACATGTGCCCACAAAGGACGATGGCTTCTCTGATTTAAACCTGTATCTGCTGATCGGCATCGTGTCGGTGTCAGTCATCTTCCTGCTCAGCCTCATCACTTTAATAGCTGTCAAATGCCACAGGACAGACAACAGTTTCAGCAGGTACAGCGCCCCAATGATCACCACCCACCCTGACGGAAGCTGGTCTTACTCTAAAGCTACTCAGCAGTATGACGTCTGCTTCAGCTCAGACACGCTCAAGAGTGACGTAGTGGTTTTCCCCGCATCGTTTCCGCCTGCAGATGCGGAGCTGATCAGTATTAATGGAGGAGACACTTATACCATGACTCAGACTTTACCCACCAAAGAGAAGGTAAGAGAAATTATTTAAAAAGCAGTAGTTCAGTCTGTGTGAGTTTCACAAAAGCTGTGGTCGAAACCATGTCCTGCTGATTTTCATTCTCTCAGGTGAAAATACTTCTTGAAATTTTTCCAAGCTTTGGATTTGTGTTGAAGTAAACAATGAGCCGACAGGTAACAGTATATCGAATTCATTAAACTCTGACAATATACAGAAATTGTATGTCGCTGTCCATGGTGCTGAAATAAGCACCAGAGTGTGTTATTTGCTGTCTGCAGAGTGCAACGGGACAATGTGTCCGATAATTTCAAATAGTAATATATTGTCATTGAAAATCTATTCAGATCTTCATAGTTATTTTTTTTAAATCAATAATGACATACACTTTTGAAATGAGAGCGAGTACAGTGTCAATTTCCGTTTTGATTGTTTGATATAGTGGAGGAAATTGTTTATTTGAAAATGATTTGTTTGCACAAATAGTAAATCATTTCTGTGATACTGTGAGATGTTGAGTGCAGTTATTACAAATCACCACACGGGGACACTGTAGACCATGACATCTGGAAGCGGTTTATGATTTAAGGGCGCACACGACTCCTCCCAGAAATTGACGGTGGTGATTGTGTTTCTCTGGGCTTTGTTACAAAGAGACGATCGGCCAGAGAGAGGGATGAGACTCCCTATCCGACTGGCTTTTAATGAGAGTTGTTGACGGGAGTAGATGGACTGGCATTCATGGATATTTTTTGTTGGATATAATTATGCATTTCTCAAGCAGAAGGAACATTTGGGGGATTTACATTGTCACCGTGCTGCTGAATTATTGCTGGGAAGCGGTGTCTGGGCAGCTCTCGTATTCCATCTTAGAGGAGGTAAACCCGGGGACGTCGGTTGGAAATCTCGCCAAGGACCTAAATCTAAACGTGCAGGAGTTAGAGTCTCGTATGTTTCAGATCGTTCATGGATCGAAGAAAAGATATTTCGACGTGAATCTAAAAACGGGGTTTCTTTACGTCAATGAGAGAATAGACCGCGAGGAGCTTTGTGCGAAGGCTACGAAATGCACCGTCAATGTAGAGGCCGTGATCAACAATCCGCTGAAGCTGTATCGTTTGGAGATAAATGTGCTTGATATAAATGATAATGCGCCACATTTCTCTGAGAATTCTCAGTCACTTAACATTGCAGAAAGCACTTTGCCAGGACTCAAATTTGGGCTGATAGAAGCATGGGATTTGGATGTCGGTAAGAACAGTGTAAACACGTACAAGCTCAGTAATAATGATTATTTTTCTTTGGAGATTCACAAAGGAGGGGATAGCGTGTCTGCGGAGTTAGTGCTGCAGAAATCTTTAGACCGCGAGCATGACTCTGTTATAAAACTCACACTGACTGCTGTAGACGGAGGAAACCCACCGAAGTCAGGAACATCACAAATTATTATCACCGTTTTGGACAATAACGACAATCCCCCCGTTTTCAGCAAACCATTATACAAAATTCAAATACGTGAAAATGTTCCACAAGGATCTAAAGTGATCGTTCTGAATGCGACAGACGCAGATGAGGGTGTAAATGGTGAAGTAGAATATTCTTTGAGGAAAAAAGGTCAGGATCACGTTCTAGATTTATTTCAAATAGACAGTAACACCGGTGTGATTTCAGTCAAAGGGAAGATTGACTATGAGGAAAATCCTGCGTTTGAGATTCATGCACAAGCCAGCGACAAAGGCCAGCCCCCGATGTCTGCTCACTGTAAAGTGCTGGTAGAAGTGCTGGATCTGAACGATAACGCTCCTGAGATCACTGTGACGTCATTAGTTGACACAGTGAAGGAGGACGCTGAACTAGGTACTGCTATTGCACTTGTTTCTGTCCTGGATAAAGATGGTGGGAAAAACGGGGCAGTTAAAGCTGTGATTTCAAACGATGTCCCCTTTAAACTGGAAACCAATTATAAAAATTATTACTCATTGGTAGTTAATGGTCTTGTTGATAGAGAAACTCAGGCTCACTACAATGTTACTATCATAGCAACTGATGAAGGGACTCCACCTCTCTCCAGCACCAACATAGTTATTGTTCATGTGTCTGATGTTAATGATAACCCACCTCGCTTCTCAGAGCCACTGGTTAATGTTTATGTGAAAGAAAACAGTCCAGTAGGAGCAATTATCAAGACTGTGACTGCAACTGATGTTGATATTAATCAAAATGGCCAAGTGAGCTATTCATTTTTGAAAAGTAACAGTGACACGTTACCATTTTCTGCAATGGTTAACATCAACTCAGAAACAGGAGATATAGTCAGTCTGCAGTCGTTTAACTTCGAGGAGTTAAAAACATTTCAGTTTAAAGTTCAGGCCACAGACTCTGGTGTTCCTCCGCTCAGCAGCAACGTGACTGTGAACGTTTTTATCCTGGATGAGAATGACAACAGTCCTACGGTTCTTTCTCCATATTCTGAGCATGGCTCCGTTAACAGTGAGAGCATCCCCTATTCTGCAGAAGCGGGATACTTTGTGGCAAAGATCAGGGCAGTAGACGCAGACTCTGGATACAACGCGCTGCTTTCTTATCACCTCTCTGAGCCCAAAGGAAACAACCTCTTCCGGATCGGAACCAGCACCGGGGAAATCAGGACTAAGAGGAGAATGAGTGACAATGACCTGAAAACTCACCCCTTGGTGGTGCTGGTTTCTGATAACGGAGAACCCTCCCTGTCAGCTACTGTGTCTATAGATGTGGTGGTGGTTGAGAGCACAGCTGACATCCAGACTCAGTTCAGACATGTGCCCACAAAGGACGATGGCTTCTCTGATTTAAACCTGTATCTGCTGATCGGCATCGTGTCGGTGTCAGTCATCTTTCTGCTGAGCCTCATCACTTTAATAGCTGTCAAATGCCACAGGACAGACAGCAGCTTCAGCAGGTACAGCGCCCCAATGATCACCACCCACCCTGACGGGAGCTGGTCTTACTCTAAAGCTACTCAGCAGTATGACGTCTGCTTCAGCTCAGACACGCTCAAGAGTGACGTAGTGGTTTTCCCAGCACCGTTTCCACCTGCAGATGCGGAGCTGATCAGTATTAATGGAGGAGACACTTATAGCAGGACTCAGACTTTACCAAACAAAGACAAGGTAAGACAGTAGTTACATCAAGTACTTGTTACTGTGTATTTTCTATCGAGGATTAATTAACATAATAAGCAGTTTTGTGGTATATGAAAATAATTAGATTTGTTATGTGGCTTCAAAACAGGCGCATATTTAGCTAACATGAAGTCTCAATTTTAATTCAGATGAAACGTAGTCAGCAGATTTCTCTTATACACACGAATATCATGATTTGCTTCAGGATTCTACTTCAATGTATTCACCATTGAAAAGAAAAAGAAAAACGGGGCAAATTAAAAAACACACAATGAGCAACATGGCAGGGACCCCTTTTCTACAAAGGACAAGAATCCTGGGTTGCTGACTTTGTAGTTTGATTTTGCAACTGTAGTTTGCTTTTCATTTGCTGGTGGTTTTAAATTTCATACAATACATTTTTGGCGTCTAATTTTGTTGTGTCTCTTTGTCGCTATCCGTGGTGCTGAACGCAACATTTAAAACTTGCTTCCTGTTCCCAGAGCGCAATGCAAAACAAAAACGTTGTTTAAGTGCACATTTTTATTGAATATGTTTACGAATTTCTTTGATGATAATTGTGAAACTGTATGCTGCAGTTGCCACCATGTACCTTAGAGAAAACTATGTTCATTTAATATGTCCAGTCTCTATAATACTCAGTCAAAAAGATTCAGTTCATGTATCCGTTTAACTTGCTGTAACTACTGTGAGATATTTCTTGAGATTTCAGTCAGTTTATCAAAACGACTGTTGTAGAAATACTTAAGTTTAAATTTATTATTTAGTAATCAGTAATTCAAACGTCCTTGTTAAATAATTTGATCATTTTTATAATTTCACTGTCATGTATATAAGGATGAATTAGGATGTTTAATAATGCCCAGTGTTATTATTGTTAATACATCATGCAGTTTAAACAAATGTCCACATGGAGACAGTGCAGACCATCACATTTGGACTTGCTCTTTAATGTCTTAGGGCTCCGCCCAGATTCAGCGGATGATGTGGGCTTTGTTACAAAGAGAGGTCGGACGACAAAGAACGGTCGTGTCTTTTGGTCGGGAAAATGCCGACATCTTTGCTTGGTTTATTTCTTCGCTGACCGTGGTATCATAGTTTTTGTAACGTATTATTCAGATTGGCCTGCAGGATCCTTCTCGACGAGAGGAATTATGCATTTACGGAGCAGAACGGGCTCAGTGTGGATATATCTGCTGTTCGTGCTGGTGGATTGTTACTGGGAGCTGGTGTCCGGGCAGCTCTCTTACTCCGTCTCAGAGGAGGTGAATGTGGGGACTGTGGTCGGGAATATCGCTAAAGATCTGAACATCAACGTCCAGGATTTGGAGTCCCGCATGTTTCAGATCGTTTCTGGATCAAAGAGAAAATATTTCGAGGTAAATCTAAAGACTGGTGTCCTCTACGTTAATGAGAGAATAGATCGAGAGGAACTCTGCGGCGACGAAGCTAAATGTTCACTCAGTGTAGAAGCTGTTATTAATAATCCATTAAAACTGTACAGGATTGAAGTTACAGTCTTAGACGTGAATGATAATTCACCATCATTTCTCGGTACTTCACAAGTAATAGACATTACGGAGAACACAGCCACCGGGGCTAAATTCCCCCTTCATCCTGCAGAGGATGCGGACGTCGGTAAAAACACTGTAAATACCTACAAGCTTAGTCAAAATGAACATTTCTCTTTGTATACACATCAAGGGGAAAGCGTATCTCCGGAATTAGTGCTTCAGAAAGTTTTAGATCGAGAAAAACAGTCTGTGATTCGACTCACGCTGACTGCGATTGATGGAGGAACTCCTGCTAAATCAGGAACGATGGTGATTACAATAAATGTCTTGGATAGTAATGACAACGCTCCGGTATTCAGTCAGACTCTGTATAAAGCCAAAGTGTTTGAAAATGTTAAGATAGGAACATTAATTATAACATTAAATGCTACTGATTTGGATGCAGGTCCAAATGGACAAGTATTATATTCATTTAGTGACGTAGGTCGCGGAAAACAAACTGATCTGTTTTCTATCGATGAAAAAACAGGGACTGTCACAAATAAAAAGAACATCGACTTTGAAGAGAACAACGCTTTTGAGATTCGAGTACAAGCCAGTGATGGAGCTTCGTCTCCCCTCACTTCACATTCCAAATTATTGATTGAAGTCTTAGACGTCAATGACAATGCTCCTGAAATTTCAGTGACGTCACTGTTAAACACCGTGAAAGAGGACGCGTCCATCGGCACAGCTATTGCTCTAGTTTCAATATTTGATAAAGACGGAGGTAAAAATGGGATCGTGAACTGTAAAATTTCAAATAACGTCCCTTTCAAACTTGAGTCGAATTATAAGAATTACTACTCGCTGGTGGTGGACGGTCCTCTTGACAGAGAGAGCGCATCTCAATACAATATCAGCATCACCGCTACTGACGAGGGGAGCCCACCTCTCTCCAGTACAAGTGTTATTACTGTACACGTGTCAGATGTAAATGATAACAGACCTGTATTCACAGAATCTACCATTAATGTCTATGTGAGAGAAAACAGTCCAGTAGGAGCAGTTATAAAAACAGTGTCAGCTTTTGATGACGACATCGATCAGAATGGTCAGGTGAGATTTTCATTTTTACAAAGTAACAGTGACACGTTACCATTATCTGCAATGGTTAACATCAACTCAGAGACAGGAGATATAATCAGTCTGCAGTCGTTTAACTTTGAGGAGTTTAAAACGTTTCAGTTTAAAGTTCAGGCCACAGACTCTGGTGTTCCTCCGCTCAGCACCAACGTGACTGTGAACGTTTTTATCCTGGATGAGAATGACAACAGTCCTACGGTTCTTTCTCCATATTCTGAGCACGGCTCCGTTAACAGTGAGAGCATCCCCTATTCTGCTGAAGCGGGATACTTTGTGGCAAAGATCAGGGCTGTAGACGCAGACTCTGGATACAACGCGCTGCTTTCTTATCACCTCTCTGAGCCCAAAGGAAACAACCTCTTCCGGATCGGAACCAGCACCGGGGAAATCAGGACTAAGAGGAGAATGAGTGACAATGACCTGAAGACTCACCCCTTGGTGGTGCTGGTTTCTGATAACGGAGAACCCTCCCTGTCAGCTACTGTGTCTATAGATGTGGTGGTGGTTGAGAGCACAGCTGACATCCAGACTCAGTTCAGACATGTGCCCACAAAGGACGATGGCTTCTCTGATTTAAACCTGTATCTGCTGATCGGCATCGTGTCGGTGTCAGTCATCTTCCTGCTGAGCCTCATTACTTTAATAGCTGTCAAATGCCACAGGACAGACAGCAGTTTCAGCAGTTACAGCGCCCCAATGATCACCACCCACCCTGACGGAAGCTGGTCTTACTCTAAAGCTACTCAGCAGTATGACGTCTGCTTCAGCTCAGACACGCTCAAGAGTGACGTAGTGGTTTTCCCCGCACAGTTTCCACCTGCAGATGCGGAGCTGATCAGTATTAATGGAGGAGACACTTATAGCAGGACTCAGACTTTACCAAACAAAGACAAGGTAAGACAGTAGTTACATCAAGTACTTGTTGCTGTGTATTTTCTATCGAGGATTAATGAACATAATAAGCAGTTTTGTGGTATATGAAAATAATTAGATTTGTTATGTGGCTTCAAAACCGGCGCATATTTAGCTAACATGAAGTCTCAATTTTAATTCAGATGAAACGTAGTCAGCAGATTTCACTTATACACACGAATATGATGATTTGCTTCAGGATTCTACTTCAATGTATTCACCATTGAAAAGAAAAAGAAATACGGGGCAAATGAAGAAACACACAATGAGCAAAATGGCAGGGACCCCTTTTCTACAAAGGACAAGAATACTGGGTTGCTGACTTTGTAGTTTGATTTTGCAACTGTAGTGTTCTTTTCATTTGTTGGTGGTTTTTAATTTCAGACATTTTTGGTGTGTCTCTTTGTCGCTATCCGTGGTGCTGAACTCAACTTTTAAAACTTGCTTCCTGTTCCCAGAGTGTAATGTGCAACAAAAACGTTGTTTAAATGCAGATTTCCATTGAATATGTTTACGAATTTCTTTGATTATAATTGTGAAACTGTATGCTGCAGTTGCCACCATGTACCTTAAAAAAAACTATTTTCGTTTAATATGTCCAGTCTCTATAATACTCAGTCAAAAAGATTCAGTTCATGTATCCGTTTAACTTGCTGTAACTACTGTGAGATATTTCTTGAGATTTCAGTCAGTTTATCAAAACGACTGTTATATAAATAATTAAGATTGAATTGACTATTTAGTAATCAGTCATTCAAACGTCCTTGTTAAATAATTTGATCATTTTTATATTTTGACTCTCATGTATATAAGGATGAATTAGGATGTTTAATAATGCCCAGTGTTATTATTGTTAATACATCATGCAGTTTTGACAAATGTCCACATGGAGACAGTGCAGACCATCACATTTGGACTTGCTCTTTTATGTCTTAGGGCTCCGCCCAGATTCAGCGGATGATGTGGGCTTTGTTACAAAGAGAGCTCGGACGACAAAGAACGGTCGTGTCTTTTGGTCGTGAAAATGCCGACATCTTTGCTTGGATTATTTCTTCGCTGACCGTGGTATCATAGTTTTTGTAACGTATTATTCAGATTGGCCTGCAGGATCCTTCTCGACGTGTGGAATTATGCATTTTCTGAGCAGAACGGGCTCAGTGTGGATATATCTGCTGTTCGTGCTGCTGGATTGTTACTGGGAGCCGGTGTCCGGGCAGCTCTCTTACTCCGTCTCAGAGGAGGTGAATGTGGGGACTGTGGTCGGGAATATCGCTAAAGATCTAAACACCAACGTCCAGGATTTGGAGTCCCGCATGTTTCAGATCGTTTCTGGATCAAAGAGGAAATATTTCGAGGTAAATCTAAAGACTGGTGTCCTCTACGTTAATGAGAGAATAGATCGAGAGGAACTCTGCGGCGACGAAGCTAAATGTTCACTCAGTGTAGAAGCTGTTATTAATAATCCATTAAAACTGTACAGGATTGAAGTTACAATCTTAGACGTGAACTGATAATTCACCATTATTTCTCAGCGCATTACAGATGATCAACATTAGCGAGAACACAGCAGCTGGGGCAAAATTCATCTTGAAACGAGCCCACGACAAAGACGTCGGTAAAAACACTGTTAATACGTATAAGCTTAGTCAAAATGAATATTTCTCTCTTTCTACGCACAAGGGAGAGAGTGCATCTCCCGAATTAGTGCTTCAGAGAGTTTTAGATAGAGAAAAACAGTCTGTGATTCGTCTCACGCTGACTGCGATTGATGGAGGAACTCCTGCTAAATCAGGCAGCATCATTATTACTGTGAATGTGTTGGACATTAATGATAACGCTCCTATATTCAGTCAAACACTCTATAAAACGAGTAGTTTATGAGAATGTGAAAATAGGCAGCTCGATAATGACGCTGAACGCCACGGATTTGGATGTGGGTCAAAACGGACAAATTTCATATTCATTTATTGAAATGGATCAGGAAAAACAAACTGACTTGTTTTCTATCGATGAAAAAACAGGGACTGTCACAAATAAAAAGAATATCGACTTTGAAGAGAACAACGCTTTTGAGATTCGAGTACAAGCCAGTGATGGAGCTTCGTCTCCCCTCACGTCACATGCCAAACTATTAATTGAAGTCATAGACGTTAATGACAATGCTCCTGAAATTTCAGTGACGTCACTGTTAAACACCGTGAAAGAGGACGCGTCCATCGGCACAGCTATTGCTCTTGTTTCAGTATTTGATAAAGACGGAGGTAAAAATGGGATCGTGAACTGTAAAATTTCAAATAACGTCCCTTTCAAACTTGAGTCGAATTATAAGAATTACTACTCGCTGGTGGTGGACGGTCCTCTTGACAGAGAGAGCGCATCTCAATACAATATCAGCATCACTGCTACTGACGAGGGGAGCCCACCTCTCTCCAGTACAAGTGTTATTACTGTACACGTGTCAGATGTAAATGATAACAGACCTGTATTCACAGAATCTACCATTAATGTCTATGTGAGAGAAAACAGTCCAGTAGGAGCAGTTATAAAAACAGTGTCAGCTTTTGATGACGACATCGATCAGAATGGTCAGGTGAGATTTTCATTTTTACAAAGTAACAGTGACACGTTACCATTATCTGCAATGGTTAACATCAACTCAGAGACAGGAGATATAGTCAGTCTGCAGTCGTTTAACTTCGAGGAGTTGAAAACGTTTCAGTTTAAAGTTCAGGCCACAGACTCTGGTGTTCCTCCGCTCAGCAGCAACGTGACTGTGAACGTTTTTATCCTGGATGAGAATGACAACAGTCCTACGGTTCTTTCTCCATATTCTGAGCACGGCTCCGTTAACAGTGAGAGCATCCCCTATTCTGCTGAAGCGGGATACTTTGTGGCAAAGATCAGGGCTGTAGACGCAGACTCTGGATACAACGCGCTGCTTTCTTATCACCTCTCTGAGCCCAAAGGAAACAACCTGTTCCGGATCGGAACCAGCACCGGGGAAATCAGGACTAAGAGGAGAATGAGTGACAATGACCTGAAGACTCACCCCTTGGTGGTGCTGGTTTCTGATAACGGAGAACCCTCCCTGTCAGCTACTGTGTCTATAGATGTGGTGGTGGTTGAGAGCACAGCTGACATCCAGACTCAGTTCAGACATGTGCCCACAAAGGACGATGGCTTCTCTGATTTAAACCTGTATCTGCTGATCGGCATCGTGTCGGTGTCAGTCATCTTCCTGCTGAGCCTCATCACTTTAATAGCTGTCAAATGCCACAGGACAGACAACAGTTTCAGCAGGTACAGCGCCCCAATGATCACCACCCACCCTGACGGGAGCTGGTCTTACTCTAAAGCTACTCAGCAGTATGACGTCTGCTTCAGCTCAGACACGCTCAAGAGTGACGTAGTGGTTTTCCCCGCACCGTTTCCGCCTGCAGATGCGGAGCTGATCAGTATTAATGGAGGAGACACTTATAGCAGGACTCAGACTTTACCAAACAAAGACAAGGTAAGGAAAATACCTAGTAAATATGTATTGATATGCTGTAGTTGTGATGTCAGCTTCTACAATTCAATTTCGAGAGACATTTTACCTTGCTTCTCGATTTGTTATGATCTTGCCTTAGTTTGTGTTTGTGGAGTTTAATTCACACGTCTCGTTTTTCTCACTAATGGTGTATTTTAATGACGAACTAAAATGTACTTTTTTCGGCTTAGAAACTCCTCATCACGTTTAATTTGCTTCCATGTCATACAGTGCACAATTAGTTTGACTTGTTTGTCATAATGTTTGTCTTGGATCTCGATGGGGAAAAAATCGGGGGAAAATGATCAATGTAATAATGAATAACTTCATAAAAATGGTTTCTAAACTCTTCATATTGGCTTAAACATATGTCGGGCTGTGCACTACACTGTAAAGGCTAAATACTCCATGATGGTGTATTTAAGTATTTGGTGGCAAAATCAACATCCCACAAGTACTGTGAAAAAGAGAGGAACAAGATGCTTGTGATAGTTTGTATGGATGGGCAGTTGTAAATCATTTAGTTCTGCTAAATATCGGTCATCCACCTTGTTTTAATATATACTTTAAAACTATGTTTTGTGTTCCTCTCACAATATATTTTGATATCTAATAAATCAATATTTCGGACTTATTACAGACCGACTCACCCCGAGCGTGCTTTCAATGATGCATCATTGTGGTGCTCTATCCATGGTCCTGAAATATGTGGCAAATGCAGTATGACACGCTGGGATTTCATAGTATTGCACGCAGAATTTAAGCAGCTGTAATTTTAGTATTTTATTACTGATATGAGTGACTGGACGTCTTCAGATCTCTTCGAAAAATCAATGTTTGCTTGTGTTTATTTCAAAGCATTGTAGTTATTTCAACTGGCCATGAGGTGGCAATACAGACCATAACACCGCCGGCAGGTCGCTGACGTTTAGAGGACCCTCCCACATTATACAGGGATCATCATTTTTGTCAATGCTTTGTTAGAATGAGACGCAGGGCGCATGGAGAATAAATACAGACATCGGGTGGCACATGAGCTTGATGTTTCAAACGATGCTCTGGTCTTAATAAGAGAAGACGCGACGATATACGGATCTATGTTTTGTTCTCGCTGTGTGGAATTATGCCGTCGCCGGGGAGAAAGACTTATATCGGGACATATCTAGTGCTTGTTGTCTTGGAGTATAACTGGGGAGCGGTATCCGGGCAGCTCTCCTATTCCGTCTCAGAGGAGGTAAACCTGGGGACTTCTGTTGGAAATCTCGCCAAGGATCTGAGCCTGAACGTTCACGATTTGGAGTCACGTATGTTTCAGATCGTTACTGGATCAAAGAGAAAATATTTCGATGTAAATTTGAAGTCAGGTTTTCTCTACGTCATTGAAAGAATAGACAGAGAAGAGCTCTGTGCCAAAGCGACGAAATGTACAATAAACGTCGAGGCTGTGATAAATAATCCACTCAAACTTTACCGCATTGAAGTGAATATTCTCGATGTAAATGATAATCCGCCGTCTTTCAGTGCCAAATCTCAAACTATTGATATCGCAGAGAGCGTATTACCGGGAGCTACATTCCCTGTGCTTTCGGCCTACGATGCCGATGTCGGGAAAAATAGTATTAACACATACAAGCTGAATCCCAATGAATATTTTTCTTTAGTGGTACACAGAGGAGAGAGTGTGTCAGCCGAGCTGGTTCTGCAGAAACCATTAGACCGAGAGAAACGGGCTTTGATTACACTAACGCTGACCGCTGTAGATGGAGGAACGCCTCCTAAATCAGGCACATCAGAAATATTAATTAATGTTCTGGATATCAATGATAATATTCCAGTTTTTGGCAAAACTCTTTACAAAACAAGTATCACGGAAAATGCAGCACTTGGCACTACAGTAGTGGCAGTGACTGCAACTGATGCGGATGAAGGTCCAAACAAAGACATCGTGTATTTACTGAATTCGAAAGATCAGGACCGTGTCTTGGACATTTTTGAAATCGATTCTCAAACGGGAATAATAACAGTTAAAGGAAAGATTGACTTTGAAGCGAATCCTGCCTTTGAAATCCGCGTGCAGGCTGCAGACAAAGGCCAGCCTCCGTTAACAGCTCAGTGTAAAGTGCTCGTGGAGGTGGTGGACTTGAACGACAATGCCCCTGACGTCACGGTGACGTCACTGCTCAGTACAGTGAGGGAGGATGCTGAACTTGGTACAGCCATTGCACTTGTTTCGGTTCTTGACAGAGATGGGGGGAAAAATGGTGAAGTGAAATGTGCAATATTGAATGCGGTCCCCTTTAAATTAGAAACAAACTACAAAAATTATTATTCTTTAGTTATCGCAGGAGCTCTGGATAGGGAACTTGTTACCCACTACAATATTACTATTAAAGCCACAGATGAAGGCAGTCCCCCTCTCTCTAACACAAGTGTGGTTATTGTTCAGGTTTCTGATGTAAATGACAACACACCTCTGTTTTCAGAGAGTGTAATAAATATTTATGTGGGAGAAAACAGTCCAGCTGGCACCGTTTTGAAAGCAGTATCTGCAACTGATGCGGACATTAGTGAAAATGGTCGGGTGAGCTACTCATTAGTCAGCGACAAAAGTAAAGGGCCATTGTCTGCTTTGCTTAATATCAACTCAGAGACAGGAGATATAATCAGTCTACACTCATTTAACTTTGAGGAGCTGAAAACGTTTCAGTTTAAAGTTCAGGCCACAGACTCTGGTGTTCCTCCGCTCAGCAGCAACGTGACTGTGAACGTTTTTATCCTGGATGAGAATGACAACAGTCCTACGGTTCTTTCTCCATATTCTGAGCACTGGCTCCGTTAACAGTGAGAGCATCCCCTATTCTGCTGAAGCGGGATACTTTGTGGCAAAGATCAGGGCTGTAGACGCAGACTCTGGATACAACGCGCTGCTTTCTTATCACCTCTCTGAGCCCAAAGGAAACAACCTGTTCCGGATCGGAACCAGCACCGGGGAAATCAGGACTAAGAGGAGAATGAGTGACAATGACCTGAAGACTCACCCCTTGGTGGTGCTGGTTTCTGATAACGGAGAACCCTCCCTGTCAGCTACTGTGTCTATAGATGTGGTGGTGGTTGAGAGCACAGCTGACATCCAGACTCAGTTCAGACATGTGCCCACAAAGGACGATGGCTTCTCTGATTTAAACCTGTATCTGCTGATCGGCATCGTGTCGGTGTCAGTCATCTTTCTGCTGAGCCTCATCATTTTAATAGCTGTCAAATGCCACAGGACAGACAGCAGCTTCAGCAGGTACAGCGCCCCAATGATCACCACCCACCCTGACGGGAGCTGGTCTTACTCTAAAGCTACTCAGCAGTATGACGTCTGCTTCAGCTCAGACACGCTCAAGAGTGACGTAGTGGTTTTCCCCGCACAGTTTCCGCCTGCAGATGCGGAACTGATCAGTATTAATGGAGGAGACACTTATAGCAGGACTCAGACTTTACCCACCAAGGAGAAGGTAAGAACATTTGTGTCCAATGTCTCATTGTTGTGTTGAAAGTAGAATCACACAAATAACCTTAATAAAAGACTTTGTTTAACAAGTCTGTCATTAGAAAGACAGGAAGTTACACGCTATAGTCTTACAGGCCTGCTCCACATGTCTTGTTCAGTGTTCCCTGCTTTGGCTGTGAACTAATGCATTTAAATTATGTCACTGTCCATGGGACTGAGCGTCAGTTTCTTACTGTGATCTGCCTCTTCACATATGGCCAATAGATATATTTCTTCTCTCCTAAGAAGCCAGTTACAATAGATTATGCAGTATAATTGCAATTGTACTTATGATGATAGAATTTGAAGTTGTGAGTGTATGACTGTTCACTCAAAATGTGTCAAGTGAGTGTTTGTCTGACTGGTTTAAGTCAGAAATGTGCTTGCCATCCCAACTTCCTGCTTTAACAGTTGGTTCAATGTTTTATTGTCGATGAGTAACTTTGGGAATGATTGTGAATCGCCTAATTTATTCAAGCCCTAAACTCCATATAATCTCATGTTTTCAATTTACATCTTGGATATTTAGATTCCCAGGCAGGCAAACTCTACCACATGCTGTCATGGAGAAAAGACATGTTCTCTTTCATGATTAAAACATAAATCGCTCAATACAAAGTTTAAAGATGCTGTTTTACTTGTGTCAGACGTACAGCTTTGATTTTGACGTTGAATATCTTTTCAAATTAGTTGTCATTTTGGTCATTTGATAGGGAAATGTCTCAGCACACTCTCCACGTTAACTTTTAAAAAGCACTCTTTATGTGCTGCTAAAAACAACTTTGAGCCATGTCCATATATTTAGGAATTTACTTAGTAATTTGTATCTAAAAAAAACAACAATTCCAAGCCTCACGCTGTCATTTATAATTCAGTGGTTGTCCACATTTTTGATTGAGAATGTGTACTTTGTAGGTGTGCAGTTTAATAAAGTTACCACACGGTGACGCTTTAGACCGTAACACTGAAGCGTCATGGCTCCTCCCTGAGTTAAAGCAAACGAAGGGACTGTGGGTTTTCATTACAAAGAGACACGGGATGAGACGGGGCGTATGGTGGATTATTTGTCTTTAAAATATGAAAGTCGACATAGCGCTGCCTGCAATTTTGTCACATCTCACCATTCCACAATAGAAACATCGCTGTGGATGTATGCTTGGTTCATTTTCGACGGAATTATGACTCTGCCGAATACCAGGAGGTCTTTTGTTACATATCTGGTGCTGCTGTTGTTGGACTGTTACTGGGAAGTCGGCGTCTGGGCAGCTCTCATACTCCGTCTCAGAGGAGGTAAACCCGGGAACTAATGTCGGAAATATCGCCAAGGATCTAAACCTCAACGTGCAGGATTTGGAGACGCGTTCGTTTCAAATTGTTACCGGATCTAAGAGGAAATATTTCGAGGTAAATCTAAAGACCGGATTTCTTCACGTCAGTGAGAGGATAGACCGAGAAGAGCTTTGCACGGATGAACCTAAATGCACCGTCAGCGTCGAGGCTGTGATTAACAACCCATTGAAGCTTTACCGCGTCGAGGTAGAAATCAAAGATGTGAATGACCACTCTCCGTCATTTAACACAAAATCCCAGATTCTGGACATTGCAGAGAACACAGTGCCTGGGTTCAGATTCGAGTTATCGGAGGCAAGCGATGCTGATGTAGGTAAACATGGCGTTAGTGCGTATAAGCTCAGTCCGAATGAATACTTCAGTCTTGCGACACACAAAAGAGGGGAGAGTATATCTCCAGAGTTAGTGCTGCAGAAAGCTCTAGACCGGGAGAAAAAGCCACATCTACAGCTCCTGTTAACGGCATTAGACGGGGGGTCGCCCCCAAATTCAGGCACATCAGAAATTGAAATAAATGTACTTGATATTAATGATAACGCACCGATGTTTAGCAATATTCTATCCAAAATTAAAATTTTAGAAAATATCCCCATCGGTACGGCAGTCTTCACCTTAAATGCGACCGACGCAGATGAGGGCCCAAACAGTGAAATAGTATATTCTCTTCGTAGCAAGGACCAGGATCACATTCTGGACGTTTTCAAAATTGACCCTGATACGGGGATCATTTCAGTGAAAGGAAAAATCGACTATGAGGAAAGAAGAGCTTTTGAGATCCGGGCAGAGGCGAGAGACAAAGGCCAGCCTCCGATGTCTGCTCATAGTAAAGTGCTGGTGGAAGTGATTGACGTAAATGACAACGCTCCGGAAATCACTGTGACGTCACTGCTCAATACAGTGAACGAGGACGCTGGTGCAGGTACTGCTATTGCACTCGTATCAGTTCTAGATAGAGACAGTGGCAAAAACGGTGAAGTAAAATGTGAGATCTTGAACACCGTCCCATTCAAGTTAGAGACAAATTACAAAAACTATTTTTCTTTGGTGGTTGACGGGCGCCTCGACAGAGAGGTCACTCCACAGTACAATATAACTATATCAGCTACAGATGAAGGGAGTCCTCCTCTGTCCAATGTCAGCGTCATTACTGTTCACATTTCTGATGTTAATGACAATATGCCATATTTCCCAGAACCGGTGATAAACGTTTATGTGAAAGAAAACAGCAAAGTAGGAACAGTAATTAAAACAGTGACTGCGATAGATGCAGACACCAGCAACAATGGTCAGGTGAGCTACTCGATGTCAAACAGTGAGAGTAAATCTCTTTCATTCCCCACATTGGTGAACATCAACTCAGAGACAGGAGATATAATCAGTCTGCAGTCTTTTAACTTTCGAGGAAATTAAAACGTTTCAGTTTAAAGTTCAGGCCACAGACTCTGGTGTTCCTCCGCTCAGCAGCAACGTGACTGTGAACGTTTTTATCCTGGATGAGAATGACAACAGTCCCACGGTTCTTTCTCCATATTCTGAGCACGGCTCCGTTAACAGTGAGAGCATCCCCTATTCTGCTGAAGCGGGATACTTTGTGGCAAAGATCAGGGCTAGTAGACGCAGACTCTGGATACAACGCGTTGCTTTCTTATCACCTCTCTGAGCCCAAAGGAAACAACCTGTTCCGGATCGGAACCAGCACCGGGGAAATCAGGACTAAGAGGAGAATGAGTGACAATGACCTGAAGACTCACCCCTTGGTGGTGCTGGTTTCTGATAACGGAGAACCCTCCCTGTCAGCTACTGTGTCTATAGATGTGGTGGTGGTTGAGAGCACAGCTGACATCCAGACTCAGTTCAGACATGTGCCCACAAAGGACGATGGCTTCTCTGATTTAAACCTGTATCTGCTGATCGGCATCGTGTCGGTGTCAGTCATCTTCCTGCTGAGCCTCATCACTTTAATAGCTGTCAAATGCCACAGGACAGACAACAGCTTCAGCAGGTACAGCGCCCCAATGATCACCACCCACCCTGACGGGAGCTGGTCTTACTCTAAAGCTACTCAGCAGTATGACGTCTGCTTCAGCTCAGACACGCTCAAGAGTGACGTAGTGGTTTTCCCCGCAACGTTTCCACCTGCAGATGCGGAGCTGATCAGTATTAATGAGGGAGACACTTATAGCAGGACTCAGACTTTACCGAACAAAGACAAGGTGAGTTGTAACAGATTTCACAGCTTTGTAAAACATTTAAATGAATTACAAATTATTTTTCAACTTTAAATATCAATGCTGTGCAGCTATACTCACACACACAAACTCACTCATAAATCTGAAAGTGGTGATATCTCACTCTTGTTTGTAGTCTATTTATCTCTGTGGCATGTAAAACAAATTCTCAATGGTTTGATGGCACTTTGACCCGGATAAACAGGAAATCTGTGAACTAAGTTCTTCGGTATCTTCAAAGCAGTACTCTGAGCAACGGCATGAAATGCATTAAAACTGGTTTGAGTCGCTGTCCATGGTCCTGAAAACATTTTCTTTGCACCGATATTCAGATGCTGGTTGTGGTGATGCTGATTTGCAGTTTATATCCTGTGTTCGTATGTCCAGTAATTGTGAAAATAAATAAAAAGGCATAGGTGCTGTTAAAGAACAACAAAACTAGAAATCATGTGAATAAATACTATTAACAACACAAATTAATTACACATAATATTAACAATGGCTCTATGAACAGTCTACCCATTGAGTTAGTTTTTCCAAAAAAACATAAATTATTTATATCAGGCTAAAATATGAATTACACTGTACATGATGAAAATTATATTTTGGACAGTCATTCTTTGTGTCACGAGAGGTCGCTGGAGACCATGCCAAAATATTGTGTTCAGAGTTTAGAAGAAACTCCTCCTCTACTCGTGACACAACACGTAAACGTCATCATGTCTGTGCTTTGTGGAGATAGTGTAGAGTCGAGTGAAGCCCTGAAGAGAGAGGACCTCAGTCAGAATGGATTTATAAAAGTGGTGTTTTTTTTCGCGGACGGGCCAAAAGGCAGTAGCCAGGACACGTCGCTTTTTCTCTGAACAGCGATGGCTGCTCGGGAACAATGGAATAACATTGGGGGTCTTCTTTTCGCCCTGCTTTGTCTCTGCGAATGGTCCGTGGCTCAGATATCCTACACGATATCAGAGGAGGTGGACAAAGGAACGGCGGTGGGGAATCTCGCTCGGGATTTAAATCTCAATGTTCAACGGCTCGAGTCCGCGGGTCTTCAAATTACCTCGGCGTACAACAAGCGCTATTTCGACATTAACCACGAAACCGGAGTGCTTTTCGTTAGCGAGAGGATAGACCGGGAAGAGCTTTGTCCGAATACGGTAAAGTGCTCTTTAAACATAGAGGCGGTGTTGAGTAACCCTCGCAGCCTCCATCGAATTGAAGTTGTGGTGAATGATATCAATGACAATGCGCCGTCTTTCCTGGAAGAAATAAGTATAATTGATATGTCTGAATCATCATATATCGGAGAGAGGCATCCGCTGCCTGTGGCTCATGACGCAGACGTAGGGATCAACGCGGTGAAGACTTACAAATTGAACCCGAATGATTATTTCTCGCTGGACATACAGAGCATTGGTGAGCAGAGTGTGTCTGCTGAGTTAGTGCTGCAGAAAGCCTTAGATCGAGAAAAACAGGATGTTATTGAACTTTCGCTGACTGCGATAGACGGTGGAAAACCTCCCAAAACGGGGACTTTACAGATACAAATTAATGTTCTGGATGTAAACGACAATTCACCCGTCTTCAGTAAATCTCTCTACAAGGTCCAAGTGGTTGAAAATGCTAATGCAGGAACGAAGTTATTGACGCTGACAGCTACTGATTTAGATGACGGTGTTAATGGTCAGCTTTTGTTCTCTTTTACAGAGAGGGGCCGTTTAAACCCTGATGGTAAATTTGCCCTGAATGATCAAACTGGAGAAATAACCGTGAAAGGTGATATTGATTATGAGGAGAATCAAGCTTATGAGATTCGTGTTCAAGCGCGAGATAAAGGCACTCCTCCTCGCAGTGCGCATTGCAAGGTTTTAGTCGAAGTTATCGATGTGAACGACAACGCTCCGGAAATCTCTGTGTCATCACTGATGAGTCCAGTGAAAGAAGACGCGGAAATAGGCACAGCTGTTGCTATGGTGACTGTCACCGATAAAGACGGAGGCAAAAATGGGGAGACAAACTGTAAGTTATCAGGTTCTGTGCCCTTTAAATTGAAATCTAACTATATAAACTACTATTCGTTGGTAGTGGATGGGACTCTTGACAGAGAGAGTGTTTCCCAATATAATGTATCAATTACAGCGACAGATGAAGGAACTCCGTCTCTGTCGAGCACCAGCATAATAACTGTTCATGTGTCTGATGTTAATGACAATCCTCCGAGGTTCCTGGATTCACAGATTAATGTTTATGTGAAAGAGAATAGTCCCATTGGATCAACAATATATGCTCTGAAGACGTTCGATTCAGACTTAAACGAAAACGCAAAGTCAACTTATCACCTGATTAATAGTTCGCCCAAGAGTACACACGTAGCATCAGTGGTCAACATCAACTCAGAAACAGGAGATATAGTCAGTCTGCAGTCGTTTAACTTCGAGGAGTTGAAAACGTTTCAGTTTAAAGTTCAGGCCACAGACTCTGGTGTTCCTCCGCTCAGCAGCAACGTGACTGTGAACGTTTTTATCCTGGATGAGAATGACAACAGTCCTACGGTTCTTTCTCCATATTCTGAGCACGGCTCCGTTAACAGTGAGAGCATCCCCTATTCTGCAGAAGCGGGATACTTTGTGGCAAAGATCAGGGCAGTAGACGCAGACTCTGGATACAACGCGCTGCTTTCGTATCATCTCTCTGAGCCCAAAGGAAACAACCTGTTCCGGATCGGAACCAGCACCGGGGAAATCAGGACTAAGAGGAGAATGAGTGACAATGACCTGAAGACTCACCCCTTGGTGGTGCTGGTTTCTGATAACGGAGAACCCTCCCTGTCAGCTACTGTGTCTATAGATGTGGTGGTGGTTGAGAGCACAGCTGACATCCAGACTCAGTTCAGACATGTGCCCACAAAGGACGATGGCTTCTCTGATTTAAACCTGTATCTGCTGATCGGCATCGTGTCGGTGTCAGTCATCTTCCTGCTGAGCCTCATCATTTTAATAGCTGTCAAATGCCACAGGACAGACAGCAGCTTCAGCAGGTACAGCGCCCCAATGATCACCACCCACCCTGACGGAAGCTGGTCTTACTCTAATGCTACTCAGCAGTATGACGTCTGCTTCAGCTCAGACACACTCAAGAGTGACGTAGTGGTTTTTCCCGCACAGTTTCCGCCTGCAGATGCGGAGCTGATCAGTATTAACGGAGGAGACACTTATAGCAGGACTCAGACTTTACCGAACAAAGACAAGGTAAGATAAGTGAAACCACCAAGTGTTAATACGTACAAACGAAACGAATGATGTTGGTGTGGGGTGAAATGTGTGACTTCCAACTCGTTTATCATTATCGAAAACCTAAATTCAGGTTTTGAACAGTTTTCCTTGAGACATAAATAAGAGGAATTCAGTGGTGTTCCAGACGCTATGTTTTTACTTCGCCTTTTGTCTGTTTGGCTCATTTGCTCAGTAACAGCAAAAACAATAATTTTGTCAACTGAAATTATTCGAAATAATACCAGAATATTTCCCTCTAATTTGGTAGGAATTCAGATTATTTTTAACAATACAATTAAAAACTTTCTTCACTTGGAAATACAAGCTGCTTTTGCATTACATTCATAAATATGTAGTTGTGGCAGTTCTCCGCACGGGGACGATATAGACCGTGACACTGAGGGTCCTATGTGGTATCTCCACGCTCCTCCCAGTTTTAGTAGACGGGTTGAATCATCATCCTCCTCACAAAGAGAGAACGAACGGTTCAAGCGACGATCTATTTTATCCCTATATACAACAGTATTAAGCCTACAGTCTTAAGTTGTATTTTGTGGTGCTCGGAAAATTCTCGACGTGGATTCTTGCATTGGATCTTTGTTTTAAAATCACCTAATGGAAATATGCCTGCACCACTGAGGACGTCTATTGTTTCCTATCTGGTGATCGTGTTGCTGGAGTATTGTTGGGAAGCGGAGTCAGTGCAGCTTTCCTATTCCGTGTTCGAGGAAGTGAATCCTGGAACATCAGTTGGAAATATCGCTAAGGATTTAAACATCAGCCTCCAGGATTTGGAATCACGTATGTTTCAGATTGTTAGTGGGTCAAAGAGGAAATATTTTGAAGTGAATGTAAAGAGCGGCGTTCTCTACGTTAATGAAAGAATAGACAGAGAGGAGCTGTGTGCGAAAGCCACAAAATGCACTGTCAGTGTCGAAGCTGTGATAAACAACCCGCTGAAGCTGTATCGCTTAGAAATAAATATACAAGATGTGAACGACAACGACCCGTTATTCACGGAAAAGACTCAAATTATAGACATAGCAGAGAATACTCTGCCTGGAATGAAATTCGCGTTGTCGGAGGCCGTCGATGCAGATGTAGGCAAGAACACGGTCAATGCGTTTAAATTAACACCGAACGAATATTTTTCTATCGCAACAAACAAAGGAGGAGAAAGCGTGTCTGCCGAGTTAGTTTTACAAAAGGCGCTGGATCGAGAAAAACAGCCTGTGATACACCTCACTGTCACCGCTATAGATGGAGGGACTCCGCCGAGATCTGGTACATCGCAGGTCACTATACACGTTTTGGACATTAATGATAACCCTCCTGTGTTTAATAGTCCCTTGTACAAAACTCGTATATTTGAGAATACGCCACTGGGAACAACGGTGATAACTCTAAATGCAACCGATGCAGACGAAGGGACAAACGGTGAGATTGTGTATTCCTTAAGAAGTAAAGGCCAGGATCACATATTGGAAATGTTTCATATCGATCCCATTACGGGTGCGATAATGATCAAATCTAATATCGATTTTGAGGAACACACTGCGTTTGAGATCCGCTGCAGAGGCAAACGATAAAGCTCAGCCACCGATGTCTGCACACTGTAAAGTGCTGGTTGAAGTAATTGATGTAAATGACAACGCTCCCGGGATAATGGTGACGTCACTTCTCAATAATGTAAAGGAGGACGCTGATGTAGGTACAGCTATTGCACTTGTCTCTGTACTGGACAAGGATGGAGGAAGAAATGGTGAAGTTAAATGTAAAATCTTAAATCAGGTTCCTTTTAAACTAGAGACGAACTATAAAAACTACTATTCTTTAGTTGTTGACGGGGCTCTAGACAGAGAAATTACCTCCTCCTACAACGTCACCATATCAGCCACCGATGACGGGACCCCACCTCTTTCCAACACGAATGTTATTACTGTTCACGTTTCTGATGTAAATGATAACTCTCCTCGTTTCCAAGAAACTGTGGTTAATGTCTATATAAAAGAAAACAGTAAAGTTGGGGTAGTTATTCATACGGTATCTGCATTTGATGCTGACATTGACCAGAATGGCCAAGTGCGATATTCATTTCTCGAGAGTAATACTAATTCAGCGCCAGTGTCCACAATGGTTAACATCAACTCAGAGACAGGAGATATAATCAGTCTACAGTCGTTTAACTTTGAGGAGTTGAAAACGTTTCAGTTTAAAGTTCAGGCCACAGACTCTGGTGTTCCTCCGCTCAGCAGCAACTGTGACTGTGAATGTTTTTATCCTGGATGAGAATGACAACAGTCCTACGGTTCTTTCTCCATATTCTGAGCACGGCTCCGTTAACAGTGAGAGCATCCCCTATTCTGCTGAAGCGGGATACTTTGTGGCAAAGATCAGGGCAGTAGACGCAGACTCTGGATACAACGCGCTGCTTTCTTATCACCTATCTGAGCCCAAAGGAAACAACCTCTTCCGAATCGGAACCAGCACCGGGGAAATCAGGACTAAGAGGAGAATGAGTGACAATGACCTGAAGACTCACCCCTTGGTGGTGCTGGTTTCTGATAACGGAGAACCCTCCCTGTCAGCTACTGTGTCTATAGATGTGGTGGTGGTTGAGAGCACAGCTGACATCCAGACTCAGTTCAGACATGTGCCCACAAAGGACGATGGCTTCTCTGATTTAAACCTGTATCTGCTGATCGGCATCGTGTCGGTGTCAGTCATCTTTCTGCTGAGCCTCATCACTTTAATAGCTGTCAAATGCCACAGGACAGACAGCAGCTTCAGCAGGTACAGCGCCCCAATGATCACCACCCACCCTGATGGAAGCTGGTCTTACTCTAATGCTACTCAGCAGTATGACGTCTGCTTCAGCTCAGACACGCTCAAGAGTGACGTAGTGGTTTTCCCCGCATCGTTTCCGCCTGCAGATGCGGAGCTGATCAGTATAAACGGAGGAGACACTTATAGCAGGACTCAGACTTTACCGAACAAAGACAAGGTAAGAGACAATCAATCAGTGCAAATTTAGTCTTTCATGTATACCATTAGCTGCTTTGGGTAAAACAAAATACCTGCATTCAAAATTAAACTAAACCTACATTTATAAAATAGACAATTTAAGAAATAAGTGAAGGTGTGAATTCCATCTCCCTTATAAAGGACAACAAAATATATCTACCTCTCAGCAATATGACAATTCTTACCTGAATATCTACAGTAATACTCAAACGGAAACAATCTCTCCATGGTGCTGTCAACTTTCTTCATCCCTCGGTCGACAGCAAGTGACTCACTTATAAGGTGGACTTTTATTAAACGTTTTCAGGTTACTTATTATTTGTGTATGTCCTATGGTCCTGAGATGGAAGTCGTTGAAAGAAGCATCAGTTTAATGCATCTCTGCAGTGTATAGCCTGAATGTACGGCGCTCTCCGTGGTGCTGAAATGAGTCAATGCAACTTTTGGAATCTCTGACCTTTCTGAATTTCTATTGTTTAACCCTTTAAATTCAAAGGTAAAAAACAAAACATTGTGAGTGGTATAATTGTATTCTGTTTAGGTGATTATTTGCTTCACAATTTAACTAATTTATTTTGATAGAAGAATCTTGCCTGAAATTCCTTGAAATTAAGGGGTAAGGGTCTCTTACTGGATACACTGCATCAGTTGAAAGATATTTTACACTTGATCAGTGATCCGTACATTTTCAAGTATATAACTGAAAACGTTCAGGATTAAATATTAAAATGTGTAACATGAATTTATGACACTAAAAATAATCTTTAATTTTGTGATTTCATACATCGAAATTGTGTGAACCATTTGTGTTGACGTGTCTGTCGTTTACCACGTGATGTCGCACGAGACCATAGATTTATTTTTGGGATTATGTGTGAAACTCCTCCCTGTACGGGAGACCTTAAACCGTCAGTTGAGAGAAGACACTGGGGTTGTAGGTGGCGAGACGGGCTGCTGCTGCCGCTGGATATTCGTGTTCATGACGGATATACATACATAAATTGGACATAAACGACTAGAGGGGATTTAATGTTCATTGTACAACGATGGAAAACGATATACACGCCTGGATTCATATCTTTGCGCTGCTTTGTCTTTGTGACTGGTCCGCTGCACAGTTATCTTACTCCATTTCAGAGGAGGCGAACAAAGGCACGGTGGTGGGGAATATCGCAAAGGATTTGAACTTGAATGCACAGGATCTAGAAACAAGGGATCTACGAATTGTTTCGAGTTACCGTGAGAAATATTTTGACGTGAATTTGCGGACCGGGAACCTGTTTGTCGACGAGAGAATAGACCGAGAAGAGCTTTGTCCGAACACAGCGCAATGCTCCCTGAGAATACAGGCTGTTTTAAGCAATCCACTGAATGCACACCGCATTGAGGTTAGTGTGGTAGATATAAATGATAACTCGCCAGAATTCATTGAACAGTTTATATTGGTTAAACATTCTCGGAATCAGCTAGTCAGCGGGAGAGCGATATTTTCTCCCCATAGCAGTAGATGCAGACATCGGTGGCAACTCAGTGAAGACATACAAGCTGAGTCAAAATGAATATTTCTCTCTGGATGTGCAAAGCGGCGGAGAGCACGGTGTGTCCGCTGAGTTAGTGCTGCAGAAAGCTTTGGATCGAGAGACACAGTTGCTAATTCCGCTTATTCTGACGGCTGTGGATGGAGGAAAACCTCCGAGATCGGGTACACTCACAATTAAAGTAAATGTAATTAGATGCCAATGATAATACGTCCCATCTTTAGCAAGACGCTTTATAAAGTGCGTGTCAAAGAAAACGTAACTCCTGGTTCACTCGTTATTAAGTTAAATGCAACCGATGCAGACGAGGGCATGAACAGTAAGATCCTGTATTCCTTTCTCAAACGAGGTAATATTGATCCATCAAATATTTTTGATCTAAATTCAGAAACTGGAGAGATGACTGTGAAGGGAACATTGGATTGTGAAGAGACTCCTGCTTATGAGGTCAGAGTTCAGGCATTGGATCAAGGTCCTGTTCCTCGTAGCGCACTTGTTAAATTATTGATAGAGATAATTGATGTGAATGACAATGCCCCAGATATATCAGTGACGTCACTGATGACGCCTGTAAAAGAAGACGCAGAGCTGGGGACAATAGTTGCTTTTCTCACAGTGAGTGATAAAGATGGAGGAAACAATGATGTAGTTAACTGTAAGGTAGAGGGCTCTGTTCCCTTTAAACTCAAGTCCAACTACAAAAATGACTATTCATTAGTAGTAGATGGACCATTAGACAGAGAAATCAATTTTATTTACAATGTCACCATTACAGCTACAGACGAAGGAATTCCACCTCTGTCCAGCACCAGGGTCATTACTGTTCATGTTTCTGATGTCAATGACAACGCACCACGTTTCATGGAGCCTGTGATAAATGTTTATGTGAAAGAAAACAGTCCAACAGGATCCATTATTTATACGATAAATGCTTCGGATCCTGATTTGGACAGTAATGCAAAGCTGACTTACAGGTTGTTAGATAACTCTCAAAAAAATATTCCAATTTCATCTATTGTAAACATCAACTCAGAAACAGGAGATATAGTCAGTTTGCAGGCTTTTAACTTTGAGGAGCTGAAAACGTTTCAGTTTAAAGTTCAGGCCACAGACTCTGGTGTTCCTCCGCTCAGCAGCAACGTGACTGTGAACGTTTTTATCCTGGATGAGAATGACAACAGTCCTACGGTTCTTTCTCCATATTCTGAGCACGGCTCCGTTAACAGTGAGAGCATCCCCTATTCTGCTGAAGCGGGATACTTTGTGGCAAAGATCAGGGCAGTAGACGCAGACTCTGGATACAACGCGCTGCTTTCTTATCACCTCTCTGAGCCCAAAGGAAACAACCTGTTCCGGATCGGAACCAGCACCGGGGAAATCAGGACTAAGAGGAGAATGAGTGACAATGACCTGAAGACTCATCCCTTGGTGGTGCTGGTTTCTGATAACGGAGAACCCTCCCTGTCAGCTACTGTGTCTATAGATGTGGTGGTGGTTGAGAGCACAGCTGACATCCAGACTCAGTTCAGACATGTGCCCACAAAGGACGATGGCTTCTCTGATTTAAACCTGTATCTGCTGATCGGCATCGTGTCGGTGTCAGTCATCTTTCTGCTAAGCCTCATCACTTTAATAGCTGTCAAATGCCACAGAACAGACAACAGCTTCAGCAGGTACAGCGCCCCAATGATCACCACCCACCCTGACGGGAGCTGGTCTTACTCTAAAGCTACTCAGCAGTATGACGTCTGCTTCAGCTCAGACACGCTCAAGAGTGACGTAGTGGTTTTCCCCGCACAGTTTCCACCTGTAGATGCGGAACTGATCAGTATTAATGAAGGAGACACGTTCAACAGGACTCAGACTTTGCCCAACAAAGACAAGGTAGGCAATTTGTGCTGGATGCTTAGAAAATGTAACAATGACAAAAACACAAGATTTCCTATCTGTTAATTATTTTAAGCAACACAGCAGATATCAAATAACATATCAAAAATCAGGCACAAAAAAAAAACCTTTCAGTCTGACAATTTATTGCACTTGTTGCATCAACTAATCTAACTTTTCATGACAGTATGTGTGTACTTTAAGGAAACTAAATGTTTTACATTGTTTGCTGGATCACAGGTATATCAATTTCTAGCCCTTTCCGACTTGACGCCATGTAAATTCTACCTCCGGCGGTTTTGAGCAAGATTCCATGTATCAACTTTTTTCAAAGCAAAATGGTTTTGGTGCTTTGGGAGGATTGAACTTGTTCATACTCAGTATTTTGATATTACTCTCTGCCGGGGAGAATGCTGCCTTTGTGTCTTTCAGCTGAAAAACATGATTATTTTATTCATGTTGGCAACATTCTGGTAATGATTACAAGAATTCAACATGGTTTGGTCTGAACTGAAACAGTGGTTGCATTGGTGCTGAGCTTGTAACCTCACATGAAACAGGTTTAACTAAGCTGAGGTTTTGTAAAGCCTTCTTAAACTGAATGCAGTGAAAATTCGCTGTCCATGGTGCTAGACTTACTGATGGCTGCATGTGGTTTTGTAACCATGCTGGAAAAAATATGATCTCTTTAATTTATGCCTCATTCCTAAAATGGGCAATGTAAAGTATAGTATTAAATTTCATTGTAATCTTATTTCTGGGTATGTTGGAGTATTTGTACTTTACAATTACTCGTTCAGCCACTAAAGTGTTGAGCTTTTCCATCCACTAGTAGTTGTCACATTAAATATTCAATAGGTAAATCTAATAATTTCTGTCATTCATAAAGTTTTGAATGAGATGACCATGTGTTACACACTGGGCTGTATTTAATTTCCCATCATTCACCGCATGAGGTCGCAGGAGACCGTAACCATGAATGTGTGCGTGTATGTCCAAAACTCCTCCCTGCTGAGGAAAAAAAGAAATCGTCACCAGCCTTAGTACACCCACGGAAGGTGCCGTGACGAGCAGGGCAGGAGCTTCGCCACAACAATCTAGCTTTGGGTGGAAATATCACTGCTGAGGATAAATTATCGACTGGGCTCAGTTCTTATGTTGTGTCGACAATGTATATCCGACGAGAAAGTGAGCTCATCTGGATTCACGTCGTAACGTTCTTTTGTCTTTGTGACTGGACCGCCTCGCAGTTATCCTACTCGATTTCTGAGGAGGTGAACAAAGGCACTGTAGTGGGGAATATCGCAAAGGATTTAAACATTAACCTGCAGGAACTGGAGGCCAGAGATCTGCGTATTGTTTCGAGTTACAGTAAGAAATATTTTGACGTGAATTTGCGGACCGGAAACATATTTGTCGATGAGAGAATAGACCGAGAAGAGCTGTGTCCTAATGTGGAAAAATGCTTGTTGAAAATACAAGCTGTTTTAAACAACCCCATGACTGCACACCGCGTAGAGATCAATGTTTTGGATGTAAACGACAACCCACCTGCTTTCATTGAAAACAGGTATTATTTTAATATTTATGAATCATCATTGACGGGAGAGCGATATCTTCTCCCTATAGCAGTAGATGCAGACATCGGTGGGAATTCAGTAAAGACGTACAAGCTGAGTCCAAATGAACATTTCTCTCTGGATGTGCAAAGCGGTGGAGAACACGGAGTGTCCGCTGAGTTAGTGCTGCAGAAAGCTTTGGATCGAGAGAAACAGTCGCTAATTAAACTTGTCCTGACGGCTGTAGATGGAGGCAGGCCACCTAGATCCGGATCTATAGAATTAATTGTTAATGTAATCGACGTCAATGATAACATACCAACTTTCAGTAAATCTCTTTATAAAGTGCGTGTCAAAGAAAACCTGTCTCCCGGTTCACTTGTAATTAAGTTAAATGCAACTGATGCAGACGAGGGCATGAACAGTAAGATCCTGTATTCTTTGATCAAACGAGGTAATATTGATCCATCAAAAATGTTTAAACTAAATTCAGAAACTGGAGAAATTACTGTGAAGGGAACATTAGATTATGAGGAGACTCCTGCTTATGAGGTCAGAGTTCAGGCGATGGATCAAGGCACAGTTCCTCGTAGCGCACTTGCGAAATTATTGATAGAGATAATTGATGTGAATGACAATGCCCCAGATATATCAGTGACGTCAATGATGACGCCTGTAAAAGAAGACGCAGAGCTGGGGACAATAGTTGCTTTTCTCACAGTGAGTGATAAAGATGGAGGAAACAATGGTGTAGTTAACTGTAAGGTAGAGGGCTCTGTTCCCTTTAAACTCAAGTCCAACTACAAAAATGACTATTCATTAGTAGTAGATGGACCATTGGACAGAGAAAACACTTCTCTTTACAATGTCACCATTACAGCTGCAGACGAAGGGATTCCACCTCTGTCCAGCACCAGGGTCATTACTGTTCATGTTTCTGATGTCAATGACAACGCACCACGTTTCATGGAGCCTGTGATAAAAATTTATGTGAAAGAAAACAGTCCAACAGGATCCATTATTTATACGATAAATGCTTCTGATCCTGATTTGGACAGTAATGCAAAGCTGACTTACAGGTTGTTAGATAACTCTCAAAAAAATATTCCAATTTCATCTATTGTAAACATCAACTCAGAAACAGGAGATATAATCAGTCTGCAGTCGTTTAACTTCGAGGAGTTGAAAACGTTTCAGTTCAAAGTTCAGGCCACAGACTCTGGTGTTCCTCCGCTCAGCAGCAACGTGACTGTGAACGTTTTTATCCTGGATGAGAATGACAACAGTCCTACGGTTCTTTCTCCATATTCTGAGCACGGCTCCGTTAACAGTGAGAGCATCCCCTATTCTGCTGAAGCGGGATACTTTGTGGCAAAGATCAGGGCAGTAGACGCAGACTCTGGATACAACGCGCTGCTTTCTTATCACCTCTCTGAGCCCAAAGGAAACAACCTCTTCCGGATCGGAACCAGCACCGGGGAAATCAGGACTAAGAGGAGAATGAGTGACAATGACCTGAAGACTCACCCCTTGGTGGTGCTGGTTTCTGATAACGGAGAACCCTCCCTGTCAGCTACTGTGTCTATAGATGTGGTGGTGGTTGAGAGCACAGCTGACATCCAGACTCAGTTCAGACATGTGCCCACAAAGGACGATGGCTTCTCTGATTTAAACCTGTATCTGCTGATCGGCATCGTGTCTGTGTCAGTCATCTTCCTGCTGAGCCTCATCACTTTAATAGCTGTCAAATGCCACAGGACAGACAACAGTTTCAGCAGGTACAGTGCCCCAATGATCACCACCCACCCTGACGGTAGCTGGTCTTACTCTAATGCTACTCAGCAGTATGACGTCTGCTTCAGCTCAGACACACTCAAGAGTGACGTAGTGGTTTTCCCCGCACAGTTTCCGCCTGTAGATGCGGAGCTGATCAGTATTAATGAGGGAGACACGTTCAACAGGACACAGACTTTGCCCAACAAAGACAAGGTAGGCAATTTTTGTTGGATGCTTGGAAAATGTAACAATGACAAAAACACAAGATTTCCTAACTGCTTATTAATTTAAGCAATACAGCAGAAATCCAATAACACCATAAATTAGGCAAAACAATACTATCAGTCTGACAATCTATTGCACTTGTTGCATAAAACTATCTAACTTTTCATGACAGTATGTGTGTACTTTAAGAAAACTAAATGTTTTACATTGTTTGCTGGATCACAGGTATATCAATTTCTAGCCCTTTCCGACTTGACGCCATGTAAATCTACCTCCGGCGGTTTTGAGCAAGATTCCACGTATCAATTTTTTTCAAACAAAATGGTTTTGGTGCTTTGGGAGGATTGAACTTGTTCATACTCAGTATTTTGATATTACTCTCTGCCGGGGAGAATGCTGCCTTTGTGTCTTTCAGCTGAAAAACATGATTATTTTATTCATGTTGGCAACATTCTGGTAATGATTACAAGAATTCAACATGGTTTTGTCTGAACTGAAACAGTGGTTGCATTGGTGCTGAGCTTGTAACCTCACATGAAACAGGTTTAACTAAGCTGAGGTTTTGTAAAGCCTTCTTAAACTGAATGCAGTGAAAATTCGCTGTCCATGGTGCTAGACTTACTGATGGCTGCATGTGGTTTTGTAACCATGCTGGAAAAAATATGATCTCTTTAATTTATGCCTCATTCCTAAAATGGGCAATGTAAAGTATAGTATTAAATTTCATTGTAATCTTATTTCTGGGTATGTTGGAGTATTTGTACTTTACAATTACTCGTTCAGCCACTAAAGTGTTGAGCTTTTCCATCCACTAGTGGTTGTCACAATAAATATTCAATAGGTAAATCTAATAATTTCTGTCATTCATAAAGTTTTGAATGAGATGACCATGTGTTACACACTGGGCTGTATTTAATTTCCCATCATTCACCGCATGAGGTCGCAGGAGACCGTAACCATGAATGTGTGCGTGTATGTCCAAAACTCCTCCCTGCTGAGGAAAAAAAGAAATCGTCACCAGCCTTAGTACACCCACGGAAGGTGCCGTGACGAGCAGGGCAGGAGCTTCGCCACAACAATCTAGCTTTGGGTGGAAATATCACTGCTGAGGATAAATTATCGACTGGGCTCAGTTCTTATGTTGTGTCGACAATGTATATCCGACGAGAAAGTGAGCTCATCTGGATTCACGTCGTAACGTTCTTTTGTCTTTGTGACTGGACCGCCTCGCAGTTATCCTACTCGATTTCTGAGGAGGTGAACAAAGGCACTGTAGTGGGGAATATCGCAAAGGATTTAAACGTTAACCTGCAGGAACTGGAGGCCAGAGATCTGCGTATTGTTTCGAGTTACAGTAAGAAATATTTTGACGTGAATTTGCGGACCGGAAACATATTTGTCGATGAGAGAATAGACCGAGAAGAGCTGTGTCCTAATGTGGAAAAATGCTTGTTGAAAATACAAGCTGTTTTAAACAACCCCATGACTGCACACCGCGTAGAGATCAATGTTTTGGATGTAAACGACAACCCACCTGCTTTTATTGAAAACACGTATTTTTTTAATATTTCTGAATCATCGTTGACGGGAGAGCGATATCTTCTCCCCATAGCAGTGGATGCAGACATCGGTGGCAACTCAGTGAAGACGTACAAGCTGAGTCCAAATGAACATTTCTCTCTGGATGTGCAAAGCGCTGGAGAACACGGAGTGTCCGCTGAGTTAGTGCTGCAGAAAGCTTTGGATCGAGAGAAACAGTCACTAATTAAACTTGTCCTGACTGCTGTAGATGGAGGCAGACCGCCACGAACGGGTTCATTACAATTAATTGTTAATGTAATAGACGTCAATGATAACATACCAACTTTCAGTAAATCTCTTTACAAGGTGCGTGTAAAAGAAAATGCGTCTCCCGGTTCACTCGTTATTAAGTTAAATGCAACCGATGCAGACGAGGGCATGAACAGTAAGATCCTGTATTCCTTCCTCAAACGAGGTAATATTGATCCATCAAGTATTTTTGATCTAAATTCAGAAACTGGAGAAATTACTGTGAAGGGAACATTAGATTATGAAGAGACTCCTGCTTATGAGGTCCGAGTTCAGGCGATGGATCAGGGCACCTCTCCTCGTAGCGCACATGCCAAATTATTGATAGAGATAATTGATGTGAATGACAATGTCCCATTGATTTCAGTGACGTCACTGATGACGCCTGTAAAAGAAGACGCAGAGCTGGGGACAATAGTTGCTTTTCTCACAGTGAGTGATAAAGATGGAGGAAACAATGGTGTAGTTAACTGTAAGGTAGAGGGCTCTGTTCCCTTTAAACTCAAGTCCAACTACAAAAATGACTATTCATTAGTAGTAGATGGACCATTGGACAGAGAAAACACTTCTCTTTACAATGTCACCATTACAGCTGCAGACGAAGGAATTCCACCTCTGTCCAGCACCAGGGTCATTACTGTTCATGTTTCTGATGTCAATGACAATGCACCACGTTTCATGGAGCCTGTGATCAAAATTTATGTGAAAGAAAACAGTCCAACAGGATCCATTATTTATACGATAAATGCTTCTGATCCTGATTTGGACAGTAATGCAAAGCTGACTTACAGGTTGTTAGATAACTCTCAAAAAAATATTCCAATTTCATCTATTGTAAACATCAACTCAGAAACAGGAGATATAGTCAGTTTGCAGGTCTTTAATTTCGAGGAGTTGAAAACGTTTCAGTTTAAAGTTCAGGCCACAGACTCTGGTGTTCCTCCGCTCAGCAGCAACGTGACTGTGAATGTTTTTATCCTGGATGAGAATGACAACAGTCCTACGGTTCTTTCTCCATATTCTGAGCACGGCTCTGTTAACAGTGAGAGCATCCCCTATTCTGCTGAAGCGGGATACTTTGTGGCAAAGATCAGGGCTGTAGACGCAGACTCTGGATACAACGCGCTGCTTTCTTATCACCTCTCTGAGCCCAAAGGAAACAACCTGTTCCGGATCGGAACCAGCACCGGGGAAATCAGGACTAAGAGGAGAATGAGTGACAATGACCTGAAGACTCACCCCTTGGTGGTGCTGGTTTCTGATAACGGAGAACCCTCCCTGTCAGCTACTGTGTCTATAGATGTGGTGGTGGTTGAGAGCACAGCTGACATCCAGACTCAGTTCAGACATGTGCCCACAAAGGACGATGGCTTCTCTGATTTAAACCTGTATCTGCTGATCGGCATCGTGTCGGTGTCAGTCATCTTTCTGCTGAGCCTCATCACTTTAATAGCTGTCAAATGCCACAGGACAGACAGCAGTTTCAGCAGGTACAGCGCCCCAATGATCACCACCCACCCTGACGGTAGCTGGTCTTACTCTAAAGCTACTCAGCAGTATGACGTCTGCTTCAGCTCAGACACGCTCAAGAGTGACGTAGTGGTTTTCCCCGCACCGTTTCCGCCTGCAGATGCAGAGCTGATCAGTATTAACGGAGGAGACACTTATAGCAGGACTCAGACTTTACCAAACAAAGACAAGGTGAGTTACACATTGTAGTGAATTCTTGAAAAATAGAATTGCTTTGACTGAGATTATCGCATTGTTTGCTTTGCAGTTGAGCATATCATAATGAAGCTACAGGCCAGAAATGTATACAAACGATTTAAAGGACCAGGTTGTTTGGTTCTGTCCTTATTTGACAATGTGGCACAGTTAAAAAAGTCGTTTTAAAACCTATGGAATCTAGTTAAATATAAATTATAGCGCTGTTTGAACACACATCGTTGTAAGTTAACTTGACCAAGCAATTCTTAACTTGTATTGAGACGGCTGATGCAATGGTACTGAATTTGCAGTTCGTGGTTGCGGTTCTCTCTCCCTGAAACATCGTTATAACATTTTCAGAAAAACATTTCCTGACTATTTTTTAGCAAGAAGTGATAAAACGGCGCTCTCCGTGGTGCTGAAGGAAGCGTTTCAAATGTTGTCTGTGCGTCGCCTTTCTTTGAAGTGACGTACTTTGAATAAATAACAACTTTGTTAATATCCGAAGTGTTTGTCTATAAAACTTTAAAGTTGAATTGTATGAATAGGACGAGGGGATGCATTGTTTTTCGTTCGTCCCCAGCCCTAGATATATTGTATTTTATCTTCCAAAAGTTCACTGGATTATTTAAATGTCAATCACTGGAGGGATATTGCAAAATGTATATTTTAACCTTGGTATGTGTGATATATTTTAATAATTGATTTTGAATTTAGAATAAAATTAACTCATAATGGTATATTATGTTCAGATATTATTGAAATTACTTTACAGTTGTGAGGAATATATATTCATCATTTGCCACATGATGTCGCTGGAGACCATGGATATGAATGTTTCCGTGTGTCCTAAAACTCCTCCTCTGTGCACGGTAAAATAAAATCGTCATCGGCCAACAGTTTATTAGACACACGGTCGTGCTTGGTGCGACAAGGGTAAGGAGCTACAACAGAATAAGACAGCTTTTGATGGAAATGCCTGGACAGTGAACACACGAGCTACTGGATTATATTCTTTTTTCTGCATCAACGATGTATGTGCGACGACAAAAGGGATTCGCCTGGATTCATATCGTTGCGCTGCTTTGTCTTTGTGACTGGTCCGCCTCGCAGTTATCTTACTCGATTTCCGAGGAGGTGAACAAAGGCACCGTAGTGGGAAATATAGCAAAGGATTTAAACATCAACTTGCAGGAGCTGGAGGCCAGAGATCTGCAGTATAGTTTCGAGTTACAGTAAGACATATTTTGACGTGAATTTGCGGACCGGAAACCTCTTTGTCGACGAGAGAATAGACCGAGAAGAGCTTTGTCCTAATGTGGTAAAATGCTCCATCAAAATACAAGCTGCTTTAAACAATCCAATGAATATACATCGCATTGAAGTCAATATTCTTGATGCAAATGATAACTCGCCTTCTTTTATTGAACAAACGCATTCACTTCACATTTCTGAATCACTATCACCGGGAGAGCAATATCTCCTCCCAGTCGCAGTAGATGCAGACATTGGCAGCAACACGGTAAAGACATACAAGCTGAGTCAAAATGAATATTTCTCTCTCGATGTGCAAAGCGGTGGAGAACACGGAGTGTCCGCTGAGTTAGTGCTGCAGAAAGCTTTGGATCGAGAGAAACAGTCGGTAATTAAACTTGTCCTGACGGCTGTAGACGGAGGAAAACCGCCGAGATCAGGAACTTTGCAGTTAATTGTTAACGTTATTGATGTTAACGACAATACACCAACTTTCAGTAAATCTCTTTATAAAGTGCGTGTCAAAGAAAACGCAACTCCAGGTTCACTTGTTATTAAATTAAATGCAACTGATGCAGACGAGGGCATGAACAGTAAGATCCTGTATTCTTTGATCAAACGAGGTAATATTGATCCATCAAAAATGTTTGATCTAAATTCAGAAAGTGGTGAAATTACTGTAAAGGGAACATTAGATTATGAGGAGACTCCCGCTTATGAGGTCAGAGTTCAAGCGCGGGATCAAGGCACAGTTCCTCGTAGCGCACATGCCAAATTATTGATAGAGATAATTGATGTGAATGACAATTCCCCAGAGATATCAGTGACGTCACTGATGACGCCTGTAAAAGAAGACGCAGAGCTGGGGACAATAGTTGCTTTTCTCACAGTGAGTGATAAAGATGGAGGAAACAATGGTGTAGTTAACTGTAAGGTAGAGGGCTCTGTTCCCTTTAAACTCAAGTCCAACTACAACAATGACTATTCATTAGTAGTAGATGGACCATTGGACAGAGAAAACACTTCTCTTTACAATGTCACCATTACAGCTGCAGATGAAGGAATTCCACCTCTGTCCAGCACCAGGGTCATTACTGTTCATGTTTCTGATGTCAATGACAACGCACCACGTTTCATGGAGCCTGTGATCAAAATGTATGTGAAAGAAAACAGTCAAACAGGATCCATTATTTATACGATAAATGCTTCTGATCCTGATTCGGACAGTAATGCAAAGCTGACTTACAGGTTGTTAGATAACTCTCAAAAAAATATTCCAATTTCATCTATTGTAAACATCAACTCAGAAACAGGAGATATAGTCAGTTTGCAGGCCTTTAACTTCGAGGAGTTGAAAACGTTTCAGTTTAAAGTTCAGGCCACAGACTCTGGTGTTCCTCCGCTCAGCAGCAACGTGACTGTGAACGTTTTTATCCTGGATGAGAATGACAACAGTCCTACGGTTCTTTCTCCATATTCTGAGCACGGCTCCGTTAACAGTGAGAGCATCCCCTATTCTGCTGAAGCGGGATACTTTGTGGCAAAGATCAGGGCAGTAGACGCAGACTCTGGATACAACGCGCTGCTTTCTTATCACCTCTCTGAGCCCAAAGGAAACAACCTGTTCCGGATCGGAACCAGCACCGGGGAAATCAGGACTAAGAGGAGAATGAGTGACAATGACCTGAAGACTCACCCCTTGGTGGTGCTGGTTTCTGATAACGGAGAACCCTCCCTGTCAGCTACTGTGTCTATAGATGTGGTGGTGGTTGAGAGCACAGCTGACATCCACACTCAGTTCAGACATGTGCCCACAAAGGACGATGGCTTCTCTGATTTAAACCTGTATCTGCTGATCGGCATCGTGTCGGTGTCAGTCATCTTTCTGCTGAGCCTCATCACTTTAATAGCTGTCAAATGCCACAGGACAGACAAGCAGCTTCAGCAGGTACAGCGCCCCAATGATCACCACCCACCCTGACGGGAGCTGGTCTTACTCTAAAGCTACTCAGCAGTATGACGTCTGCTTCAGCTCAGACACGCTCAAGAGTGACGTAGTGGTTTTCCCCGCATCGTTTCCACCTGCAGATGCGGAGCTGATCAGTATTAATGGAGGTGACACTTATACCATGACTCAGACTTTACCAAATAAAGATAAGGTGAGTTGAGATCTCCACTGAAGGTCAACATTTCCTGTCTGAATGTCAAATCAAAATTCTACTGTTTTTTTCTTTCTATGGTTTTCTGAAAAAGACATAAACTTGACAGAATTTAGCAGAGTAGTGATTACCACCCATGTACAAAGTCTTATTCCTCTAAAATACAAAAGTGTTTTAAGTGTTAACAAGACTTTGTAAGGGATCTGATGCCTGCAATGGGATTTGTTGGGCACTCTCCATGGTGCTGAAAACACATTTTTGTCTTCTGGGTCTTTGTTGCCTCACAATGTTTGTAGTGGTGGTTGTTGTATTATATGATCACTATTGCCTATGCTGTCAGTTTGTTAATGTGTTTTGTTTTTTCGAAGTGACAGTGATAACAATTTTTTTTAAATCCTGAACAGGCTTCAAATAGCAGATTGTTATAGCATTGTTGACTTATATGGAGAAGACTGGTCTTCAACATATAAGTCAACAATGCTGAGATCAGAATATATCCATGCCTTTGGCTTAGTCCTTGCTTTTTCCCCCAGATATTTTTATCGGTTAGATCACTGTCCTCTGCTGTAGTTTATCTGGAAGTATTTGACGTGATACTTCCCCTTTGATACTGAACTTGTTTAAGCTGTACTTTATCTATTTAAAACGTTATGGTACAGTATATAACTGGTGTTTAAATGTGTGAAAAAGAGGTTGTGCTGCTCAATATTTTCATACTCGAGTTTTACCGCGAGGGGTCGCTCGTGACCACAGGTTTTTTTGCGAGCTCGGTGTTTTCAGTCTCCTCCTTATCCGTGTGAAGCTCGGCAGTCCACGAGTGCTTTGTGAGCGGATAGCGATGAAAAGCAGAGGACTTGAGCGGATGGGATTTTAAATTTTGGGAGATCGAGTGGCCTTTTGTGGATGAATATATTTGGAATCGGGACAATGCTTTTGAAAGCAGCGATGGGCGTCTGGAGGGGAAAGGAAATTCTCTGTTGGCTGTTCTTCCTGTTTTTATCAGACCGGTCTGCTGCTCAGATATTGTACTCTGTTTCCGAGGAGGCGGACAAAGGAACCGTGGTTGGGAATCTGGCAAAGGATTTAAACGTCAATGTTCGAGACTTGCAAACAAGGAACCTGAATATGGTTTCCGGATACAGTAAGAGATATTTCGAGGCTAATGATAAGACGGGGGATGTTTACGTTAACGAGCGAATCGATCGAGAGGAGCTTTGTCCAAACACGATAAAATGCATACTGAACTTTGAGGCCATACTGAGTAATCCTATGGTTCTGCACCGCATTGAAGTGGTAATTGTTGATTTAAATGACAACGCACCTTCATTTAATGAGAAGTCTCATTCTCTTAACATATCTGAATTATCACCGACGGGCGAACACTTCTTGCTTCCTCTGGCTCTTGATGCAGACACAGGCAGCAATTCAGTGAAAACATACAAGCTGAGCCCGAATGAATATTTCTCCTTAGACGTACAGAGCAGTGGGGAACACAGTGTATCCGCTGAGTTAGTGCTGGTAAAAGCTTTGGATAGAGAAAAACTAGCTGTTGTTACACTAACACTGACCGCTGTAGACGGAGGCAAACCTCCTAAAAGTGGAAGTGTACAGATAATTGTAAATGTCCTCGACGTCAATGATAACACGCCGTCATTTAGTAAAACGCTTTACAAGGCACGCGTAAACGAAAATGCTCCAACTGGATCATTAGTCATTCAGCTGAATGCCACAGATTTAGACGAGGGAGACAACGGGAGGGTGATGTACTCTTTCGTCAAGCGTGCAAACCTCAATCCTGCAGATGTGTTTTTTATCAATGAAGAAACTGGCGAGATAACAGTTACGGGAAATTTGGATTACGAAGCACAGTCTGCTTATGAAATTCATGTCCAAGCAACAGACAGAGGTCCATCGCCTCGGAGGGCAAATGGGAAGCTGCTGGTGGAGGTGGTCGATGTGAATGACAATGCCCCAGAAATTGTAGTGACGTCACTCATGAACCCCGTGAAAGAAGATGCAGAAATAGGAAGCGTCGTGGCGTTAGTGACGGTGACGGATAAAGACGGAGGGAAAAACGGCCACACCACCTCTAAATTGATTGGTTCCGCGCCATTTAAGCTGAGATCTAATTACAAAAATTACTACTCTTTAGTTGTGGACGGGCCTCTTAACAGAGAAGAGTGCTCATCATATAATGTTACAATTACTGCGACTGACGAAGGGACACCGCCTCTCTCCACCAGCAGCGTTATCACCGTTCACGTCTCTGATGTCAACGACAACGCTCCTCGTTTTCCTGAACCGGTCATCAATATTTATGTGAAAGAAAACAGTCCAGTTGGCGCTCTTATCTATACAATAACTGCGGTCGATCCTGATATGAATGAAAACGCTAGAGTAACATACTCATTTGGTGGTGATTCAAAAAATATTCCCATAACGTCTGCTGTAAACATCAACTCAGAGACCGGAGATATAATCAGTCTGCAGTCGTTTAACTTCGAGGAGTTGAAAACTTTTCAGTTTAAAGTTCAGGCCACAGACTCTGGTGTTCCTCCGCTCAGCAGCAACGTGACTGTGAACGTTTTGATCCTGGATGAGAATGACAACAGTCCTACGGTTCTTTCTCCATATTCTGAGCATGGCTCCGTTAACAGTGAGAGCATCCCCTATTCTGCTGAAGCGGGATACTTTGTGGCAAAGATCAGGGCAGTAGACGCAGACTCTGGATACAACGCGCTGCTTTCGTATCATCTCTCTGAGCCCAAAGGAAACAACCTGTTCCGGATCGGAACCAGCACCGGGGAAATCAGGACTAAGAGGAGAATGAGTGACAATGACCTGAAGACTCACCCCTTGGTGGTGCTGGTTTCTGATAACGGAGAACCCTCCCTGTCAGCTACTGTGTCTATAGATGTGGTGGTGGTTGAGAGCACAGCTGACATCCAGACTCAGTTCAGACATGTGCCCACAAAGGACGATGGCTTCTCTGATTTAAACCTGTATCTGCTGATCGGCATCGTGTCAGTGTCAGTCATCTTTCTGCTGAGCCTCATCACTTTAATAGCTGTCAAATGCCACAGGACAGACAGCAGCTTCAGCAGGTACAGCGCCCCAATGATCACCACCCACCCTGACGGGAGCTGGTCTTACTCTAAAGCTACTCAGCAGTATGACGTCTGCTTCAGCTCAGACACACTCAAGAGTGACGTAGTGGTTTTCCCCGCACAGTTTCCGCCTGCAGATGCGGAACTGATCAGTATTAATGGAGGAGACACTTATACCATGACTCAGACTTTACCAAACAAAGACAAGGTGAGTTGAGTTTCCCAATAAAAGTTACATTCGTTTATGTTAAACTGAAACATGACATAATAAGTAGGCTAAGATGTGCGGTTTCCAGCGATATGACAGACTACAAAATTCGATTCAATGTTACTGGCTCCGCTGGTTTGTGGTATTTGTTTCTGTTGCCTCTTTTCTGTCCTTCGATGTCGGCTTTGGGCATCAGTGCTGCCAATGGTACTGAAATCACTGGGGCCTGTTAGAGCTCCTTTGTCACTTTGGGATCAGATCTGGGCCCTTTCATAATTTTCTCATTTCTCGTGATATATGTTTCGTGAGTGTGAAAGCAAACGGGGATAAAAATGTAAATAATGAATTTGGTGACAGATTTCTCCCCAGAAAAGCAATTCACTCGTATGAGAGTGAATGGTAAATAGATTATGTGGGACATGATTGAATATGGCTGTTACGTACTGACATTTGAAGGTCGTTGGTGAATAAGTGAGTTTTTCTAGTGACAGCGACGACGCTGTCCAAGGTGCTGAAATCTAGAAGTTGTTTTAGCAGTCTGCCTCACTTCTTTGTAATTTAAACTTTAATAGCAGACTACGTAAATCCTCTTTCAAGTGCTTATTTAATTTGAACACAAGGATTCCTACACAATTTAACAATTGTTTTCCCCCCACAATTTCTACCCAAGACAAGACATTATTAAAATGTTCATGCCATTTTCAATAGCACAAAAATAACAGTTGGTGTCGCCGGGAGACCATAATTTTCCATATGGCTCAATCTCCTCCCTGACTCCTCCTCTGCGTGCGTAGCGTCAGTGGTCCGCCGCTGCTTTGTTAGAAAATACACAAATGGTCACAAGGCAGAAACGGCTTCGTCTGTTGATCACCTAAACTGCGGACATGTTCGAAAATGACTATTTCTTTCGTTCTGAGTCAGCGATGGGACGTGGAGGACTAACGGTCACGGTTTGGATACAAATAATAGCTCTCCTTTTTTTGTGTGACGGGTCGACAGCGCAGCTTTCCTTCTCCGTTTCCGAGGAGGTTGACAAAGGGACGGTGGTGGGAAATCTCGCTAAGGAATTACAGATTCCTGTCCAGGAACTGGGAAAACGGGATTTACGAATTGTTGCTGGGAATTCTAAGACATACTTTGACGTGGATTTAAAAACCGGTGCTTTGTTCGTTTGCGATAGGATTGATCGTGAAGAGCTGTGTCCAAATACGGCAAAATGTTCCCTGAATATCGAAGCCATTCTGAGCCACCCGACGCATCTGCATCGCATAGAGATCCAGATTATTGATATTAATGACAATGCACCATCTTTCCGTGAACAGGAGAAGACTTTTAATATTTCTGAATCCTCATTTACCGGAGAGAGATATCTACTCCCAATGGCGAACGACGCAGACAGGGGGAGTAATTCGGTAAAAAGCTACAAGCTGAGTCCAAATGAGTATTTCTCACTGGACGTACAGAGCGGTGGTCAGCACATCGAGTCTGCGGAGTTAGTGCTACAGAAATCTTTAGATAGGGAGAAACAGTCAGTTATTCACCTGACTTTAACTGCTGTGGATGGAGGAAAACCTGCTCGGTCTGGGACATTAAAAATAGTGGTTTATGTTATGGATATAAACGACAATGCTCCGGTATTTAGTCAATCTCTCTATAAGGCCAGGGTCATTGAAAACGCCCCATTTCAGACATCTATACTGACAGTAAGTGCTACGGATTTAGACGAAGGAATAAATGGTGAGATTACCTATTCATTTATTGAGAGAGGACAGTTCAATCCTGAAGCTGTATTCTCCATAAATCCAGAGACAGGGGAAATAACTGTGACCGGGAAAGTAGACTATGAAGAGCATACAGCATATGATATTCGTGTACAGGCTAGAGATAAAGGTGCGCCCTCTCGAAGCGTTCATGGTAAAGTGTTGGTGGAAGTGACTGATGTTAATGACAACACACCTGAAATCATTATCACATCTCTTATGAGTCCGGTTAAAGAGGACGCTGAGATAGGCACAGTGGTTGCTTTGGTCACTGTTACTGACAAAGATGGAGGAAAAAATGGTCTCACAGCTGCAAATATTCTTGGGTTGGTGCCTTTTAAACTAAAGCTAAACTACAAAAATTATTATTCATTAACAGTTGATGGACCTCTAGACAGAGAGAGTGTGGCTCAGTATAATGTCACCATCATAGCCACTGATGAGGGCACTCCACCTCTCTCCAGCACAAGTGTCATCCCTATTCACATTTCTGATGTGAATGACAATGCACCTCTCTTCTCAGAGCCTGTGATTAATGCATATGTGAAAGAGAATAGTGCAGTGGGAGCTACCATCTTAACTATAACGGCAGTTGACCCTGATATAGAAGAAAATGCAAAAGTAACATATTCTTTACTAGATGGCATTTCAAAAAGTATTCCTATGACTTCTGTTGTAAACATAAACTCGGAGACAGGAGATATAATCAGCCTGCAAGTCTTTAACTTTGAAGAGTTAAAAACGTTTCAGTTCAAAGTTCAGGCCACAGACTCTGGTGTTCCTCCGCTCAGCAGCAACGCGACTGTGAATGTTTTTATCCTGGATGAGAATGACAACAGTCCTACGGTTCTTTCTCCATATTCTGAGCACGGCTCCGTTAACAGTGAGAGCATCCCCTATTCTGCAGAAGCGGGATACTTTGTGGCAAAGATCAGGGCAGTAGACGCAGACTCTGGATACAACGCGCTGCTTTCGTATCACCTCTCTGAGCCCAAAGGAAACAACCTGTTCCGGATCGGAACCAGTACCGGGGAAATCAGGACTAAGAGGAGAATGAGTGACAATGACCTGAAGACTCACCCCTTGGTGGTGCTGGTTTCTGATAACGGAGAACCCTCCCTGTCAGCTACTGTGTCTATAGATGTGGTGGTGGTTGAGAGCACAGCTGACATCCAGACTCAGTTCAGACATGTGCCCACAAAGGACGATGGCTTCTCTGATTTAAACCTGTATCTGCTGATCGGCATCGTGTCGGTGTCAGTCATCTTTCTGCTGAGCCTCATCATTTTAATAGCTGTAAAATGCCACAGGACAGACAACAGCTTCAGCAGGTACAGCGCCCCAATGATCACCACCCACCCTGACGGGAGCTGGTCTTACTCTAAAGCTACTCAGCAGTATGACGTCTGCTTCAGCTCAGACACGCTCAAGAGTGACGTAGTGGTTTTCCCCGCACAGTTTCCGCCTGCAGATGCGGAGCTGATCAGTATTAATGGAGGAGACACTTATAGCAGGACTCAGACTTTACCCACCAAGGAGAAGGTAAGGGTGAATGCACAATAAACACAGGGAAGCCAATGATTTACCGTTAAACATTTTTCACATGAATGTAATTTTATAGCTAGCCACGTAAGGACCACAATGGATCCAAGTACTCAAAATGCACTTTGTTGCAGTTGTGTATAATCTGACACCTACTCATAATACCAATTTAGGAATACTCAGCTGTGAAAATATTGCAATTCTTGCAAAGCAAATGCTAAATTCTGCATTTGTTTCTTTGTGACCTGTTAGCCTCTTAGCAGTTGTTTGCAGCGTGCAACAATTGTGAACTTATCTTTTAGTTTTAGCCTTTTTGCTCATCCTTCTTTAAATGTGTCTACACTCTTGCTAGAACTCTAGGTGATGGTGTTGGTTGCTTCTCAGTTGATGTAGAGTCAGTGTGGACTTTGACTTTCTGTCCTCACTGTTGATTGACTTAAACATCACCACTAGATGTTGCTATCACACCAGAGAGTTGAAGGACAAACACTCCTCCCTTTTCGTCTGAGAGAGGTGGTTCGTAATTCTTTGTTTGTCGTGGCAGTACAGAATATGTTCACTACGTTGCAAGACTGATGTGGATGTATCATTAGTGAGACATGATACCACAGGAGTGATTTTCTTTCGAACAAATTCGTCTGGCAGGCAATGGACAGGATGAAACGACGGGATGTTTTCCGGCACTGGATTTATTTTTTGTTCCATGCATCTTGCATATGGAGTCTCGCCGCAGCACAGGTCGTGTATTCGGTTACAGAGGAATCGAGCTCGGGTACCACTGTGGGACATTTGGCTAAGGATTTACATTTAGACGTACAGGAACTGGAGAGCAGAGGTTTTCAGATTTCCGGACCTAATACGAGGTATTTCGAAGTAAACGTTAAGACTGGAATACTCCTGGTGAAAGACAGAATAGACCGAGAGGAGCTCTGCTCGCGTAATGTTAAATGCTCCCTGGAAGTGGAAGCCATTGTTAACTCTCCGCTCAATCTCTATCGCTTCGAGGTTAAAATATTGGATATAAACGACAATGCACCATCTTTTCGGATTCCGGGGATTGTTTTGAATGTGTCTGAGTCAGCTTTCCCCGGGGAAAGATTTACGCTACCAAACGCCTTTGATGCGGATGTCGGGAGTTATTCTGTTAAGGGCTACAAGCTGAGCCAGAATGAACATTTCACCCTGGATGTGCAGAATAGTGGGGAGCAGGCAATTTCTGCTGAAATGGTGCTGCAGAAAGCCTTAGACCGCGAGAAACAGGCAGTTATCAAACTAACACTGACAGCTGTAGATGGAGGAAAACCTCAGAAATCTGGCACGCTACATATCACTGTTAATGTACAAGATGTAAATGATAACGTTCCGATTTTTGACAAACAGTTGTACAAGCCACGGTGGCAGAAAACACGCAGCAAGGTGCGTCTGTCATATCTGTACACGCTCGGGATTTAGACGAGGGTCTGAACGGAGAAGTTATGTATTATTTTATCAACCACGACAATGACAACAACGTAAATAAATTTAAAATCAATGCAGTAACTGGAGAGATCACGGTAAATGGTGAGCTGGATCACGAAAAAAGCAACGCAGTTGAGATACGAGTCCAAGTGAAAGACAAAGCGCAATATCCAAGAGCATCTCATTGTAAAGTACTTGTTGAAATCACGGATGTAAATGATAACCCACCAGAAATATCAGTCACGTCTTTAGTCGACGTAGTGAAGGAAGATGCGGCTCTGGACACAATGGTTGGACTCATAACGGTCAGAGATAACGACTCTGATAAAAACGGCATTGTTCAAGTTAAAATAGTTGATCCAGTGCCGTTTAAAATTAAAAACACTTACAAGAATCATTATTCTTTAGTCGTAGACGGAACTCTAGACAGAGAACGAGCTTCCTTATACAATGTTACAATAGTAGCGACTGATGAAGGGGTCCCACCTCTTTCTAGTACAAGTGTTATTACAGTGCGTGTTTCTGATGTCAATGACAACCCACCTCGTTTTAAAGAACCTGTCATAAACATTTTCGTCAAAGAGAACAGTCCTGTAGGCGTCATCTATACCATGACTGCAGATGATCCTGATGTTGACGAAAATGCAAAAGTGACGTTTTCTGTAATGAATAATAATAACAACAAAAACAATGTAATAGGGTCAGTTATAAATGTCAACTCAGGAGACAGGAGATATAATCAGTCTGCAGTCGTTTAACTTCGAGGAGTTGAAAACGTTTCAGTTCAAAGTTCAGGCCACAGACTCTGGTGTTCCTCCACTCAGCAGCAACGTGACTGTGAACGTTTTGATCCTGGATGAGAATGACAACAGTCCTACGGTTCTTTCTCCATATTCTGAGCACGGCTCCGTTAACAGTGAGAGCATCCCCTATTCTGCAGAAGCGGGATACTTTGTGGCAAAGATCAGGGCTGTAGACGCAGACTCTGGATACAACGCGCTGCTTTCGTATCACCTCTCTGAGCCCAAAGGAAACAACCTCTTCCGGATCGGAACCAGCACCGGGGAAATCAGGACTAAGAGGAGAATGAGTGACAATGACCTGAAGACTCACCCCTTGGTGGTGCTGGTTTCTGATAACGGAGAACCCTCCCTGTCAGCTACTGTGTCTATAGATGTGGTGGTGGTTGAGAGCACAGCTGACATCCAGACTCAGTTCAGACATGTGCCCACAAAGGACGATGGCTTCTCTGATTTAAACCTGTATCTGCTGATCGGCATCGTGTCGGTGTCAGTCATCTTTCTGCTGAGCCTCATCACTTTAATAGCTGTCAAATGCCACAGGACAGACAACAGTTTCAGCAGGTACAGCGCCCCAATGATCACCACCCACCCTGACGGTAGCTGGTCTTACTCTAATGCTACTCAGCAGTATGACGTCTGCTTCAGCTCAGACACGCTCAAGAGTGACGTAGTGGTTTTCCCCACACCGTTTCCGCCTGCAGATGCGGAGCTGATCAGTATTAATGGAGGAGACACTTATAGCAGGACTCAGACTTTACCAAATAAAGATAAGGTGAGTTGAGATCTCCACTGAAGGTCAAAATTTCCTGTCTGAATGTCAAATAAAAATTCTACTGTTTGTCTTTCAACAAAGAAAAGATGAGTTAAGTCTCCCGCTAAAACTTTAACATTACCTAATTAATAAGGTACCTTTCCTCCGACATGACACACAATATTTGTTTTGACTGTTTTAGCTCTGCGTATCGGTGGAAAAAGTGTTTCCTTGCATTTGTTTCTTTGGCCTTTTCTGTCTTTCCCCGTCTGCTCAGGCAGTAAGCGCTGTCCATGGTTCTGAAATCACGGGGGACTGTTTCTTCTTCTTTGACACAGAGCAAACCCGGAGAGAGAAGGCTACTCCTAACTTCTCTTCACGCCAAATTTTAAGAAAGTTAAATAGTCATCGAAAATAAAGTATTTAATGAAAATACAGCTTGTGAGTAACGTTGCAATATGTAAAGCATATGAGTCTTCACTCAACAAGTTTAATAGATAACAACTTGTAATTAAGTGCTTATTAACACTGCCTAAAAATATAACCTGAATATTTGGCTAAAGTAATGATCAGAATAAACATGGCTGTTTACAGCTACAGTACAAAAGCTGCTAGCTAAAGGCACAACATCGTACAACCTTATTGTCTATCAGCTCAGTGTGAGCACGATGTTTTGAAGTCAGTGTTATCTGGAAATATATGAACCATTGTTTTTTCCCGATTCCCGGTAGTGAGCTGTACTGCAGATGCATAAATCATAACAATATTGTTGGAAAGAAGGAATCTTAGCATAACCAACAAACTTTGGTGGCGTGCTTGACTTTACCAGCTTTTGAATGTGGTCCATTTTAAAAGGTTACATTTGCAAACCAACAGTTGGTTTAGAGCAGTTCGCTTAAGATGATTAACTTAGTTACTCTCCATCAGAAGACTTGAAAGGTGGCAGTGAACAGCTACCTACGTGTAGGTTGTACCAGCGGTTGTTCCAGCGGTTGTTCCAGCGGTTGTTCCAGCAGGTTGTTGAAGCAGTAGTGGGAAGACATTGGATTCACATGGCGACATATCCACTTCAAAAAGCATCCGAGATGTTTTTAAGTGTTTAACCTATAGTATAACACATTTCCTAAACGTTTGTCCTGTTTGGCTTCAAACACACTAATTCCGGGTGGTAATAACCTCTGTGTTCTACTTAACAAGTGATTTAGCTGCAAGCAGAGACTGCTTGAAACAATATGTTGAATTATTCCGTGGTTAGTGTACCTCCTTTACAACATCGTGCAGGTGTTAATGTTTTTGTTTGGGCGTGAATGACTTCCCGACTGTCACGCGCCATTTTCCAAATCCAAAAAGGCGCCGCTTCTGCTGCTTCTTCTTCTTCTCTTTGTTTCCGACAGACTGGGCGCCGTTTGGCTCATTGCTGCCTCCCGCGGTTCAAAAGTCGACTCGAATCCATTGCACATGTTCTTCTTCTCTCCAGCGGCACAATTAACCGAGCTCAGTGCTGCCGCTGCAGGGGGGAGGGGGGGTTGGACTCCACACGGGTTGTGTTGCCTGACGTGAAAAAATAACGCAGTCCACGTGAGTGAGTGTGTGTTTAGTTATTTCACGAGCTGCTTACACCAACTTCCTGTAAACGTGACTCACCATTTGGAGTATTTTACAAACCCTTTTCGAGTTCATATGGATGACTTCATGGCTCTGCTGGGAGCGAGGCAGGTGTAAACACAACCACAGCTTAGCTAATGTGTCCAGTTTCTTCTTGAGCTTTGTGAAACCAGTAATGTACCAGAGGCTGATGTTGACATGTTTCATGATGCAGGGAAGTTTCCTCCAGCTGGATTGCACCTGAGAGGTGATTATTGACAGCAGGTATATTTCTTGGTTGGGGCATTGTTTTTATTCGCATTAGTTTACATGTATAGCATTTAGACATTATTCTGGTTGCTCTGGTAAGTTATACTATTTTGTTCAAAAGAATAGTTCATGAGCGTCATCTGCTTTTCTAAATTCATAGAGCAAAACATGTCATAAAAGAATCAAGAAATGGAGTATGTATTCAATATGTACAGGTTATTTGTCTGTATGTGTGTGAATGTGCCTGCTGATTTAGCTTTTCTTTGTATTTCGTTCAGAAGTTGTGTCAAAGGCCTTGAACACTGATAGTGATGGTTATTCTGTTAAGGGCTACAAGCCTTTGCCAAAATGAACATTTCACCCTGAATTTGCAGAATCGTGGAGATCATTGCTCTGTCTGCTGAAGTGGTTCTGCAGAAAGTCTTAGACCACAACAAACAGGTGCTCAATCTAATGCTGACAGCTGTATATGGAGGAAAACCTCAGTGATTGTGGCTGTTTAGCTCTTAGCTCAGGTTGAAGTTGCATGCTTGTGCTGGGAATTATCAGAGGTCGCATATCTCAGTGCATCCATAGGCCCTTTTCACAGCACACATTTTCACTCGTCATTGTAGAGAAAACATAGGTGGAAGTCTGCATCAATGGTCGCCCTGTTTTGTTGAATGTGCCCCTGTAACCTGTAACAGTAGCAGACTGAACCTGGAGCAGCTAAATGGAGTTTAGTGCTCACTTATTCAGTTATTTTCATCTGTGCTTTTTTATTGTGACGTGTCTAATATAGTCTGTGAAAGTGTCTTATATATATATATCTAATATTGACTATGGTGGGATTTGTCCCACCTGTACTCTCATAACAGGAATGTGAGGGACATGTCTCCAATGCACATGTCACTCTCATGACAGAAAATCAAATATGGGCAAAATTATGTAGAACACTTGTGTGGGTGGTATTGTAGGTTTGTAGGTCATTTAATTCTCTCAACGTTTTTACCGTAAGCGTTTTAGCCTGTAGAGATCCCCTTCTCTAATCTGAAATAGTTTTTTGTACTGCTTCTATTTATTCTACTCTTTCAATCCAATGTGTTTACTGAGATATTTCCATGAGCATCTCTGGAGTCACATGTTATCCTTCCTGATGCTCACCATCAGAGCTTTTAGTCCTCTATTTAGTACAGGCTAGTATTTAAGTAGTATTTTGAAATCCAATTGGTCTGTATTATAGGCTTATGTTTTCAACACATGTTCATATTTTAGCTGATGACACTGCACTCCAAGACCCCATTGTATTGTGAAACAGGGTTATACTTTTATAGGGCAGTGTGTGACAGTGTATTTCGATTTACAGTATAGCAAAGGGTCGCTTTTGGCCAATAATGCAAAAATAATAACGAGGATATTGCTTTTTGTTGCTCTAAATAAAAAACTTCTTTTAACATAAATTTAAACTTTAGCTCTTTATAAATTCTGTGTTGTGCAATTAGATCTTATTTATTTTCCCTTTTCCTGCCTGCTCCATGTCCCATTTTCCATTGCTCTGCAGTGACAGAACATACACGATATTATTCATCTCACGTCGGCTTCCTTTTTCTCTCCTCCTCCTCCTCCATGCTGTCAGACCTTTCTCTCGTTCCCCTCCCCCTCTCCTTCAGCAGCAGCACTCTGAGAAGGGGAGCAGCTGAGAGAAATAACAGGGAATTAACATCCATCTCTGCAGACATGTGCGGATCGGCCTCAGAGCGTTGTAAACATGATCCAATATATTTTTCATTACCGTCCCTGATGTGCATACAGAGCAGAGGCGACCTTGATCCGCTCGCACCAACAAGCACATCGCGTTGAATTCGTCAGTGGATAAATCGAGCTTTTACGCGCGTTCCCGTGCCATTTACACTTATTCATGATGGTTATCATGGCTCCTAACTGGTGGAACATGTGATGATATTCTCGGCGAGGCTCACTGTGCATTGTGTTGCTGTGGCTCTATGATGCTTTTGAGTCACTCAGACGACATGACCTCATTTCAGGGAGTGGTCCAGGGCAAACCAGCATGGCCTGATCTGTCAAAACTCAGTTAATTTGATTGGTTCAGTGCGTATAAGGGCTCTGTGCGCTCTCACACAGACTGCGCGTGTTGCAAAGCGATGCGAATGGGCTGTGTGAAGCTTAGAAGTGGGTCAGCGTGTGATTTAAAGATGGCAGCGCTCTTCATGCGCCATCTGACTGAAACCTGTGCCTCAGTAGACGCCGAGCTCCCTTTTTTTCAAATATGCTCACAGGCTCTCCACACCACTGCATGAAACGATGCCCGGAGCGGTCTCTCTGCGTAAAAGTGGTCCTGTAGCCTACGTGTTATGTATTGCTGCAGCAGCTTTCTGTGAATGTGACTGAGGGGGAGGGGCAGGTAATTTTCCGCTACTCGCTGCTGCAGCAGCAGCAGGGAGCTTCAGGACCGAAGTATCAGCTCGGCTCAGCTCGGCTCTCCCTCCTGCTCCGCTCTGCGGCTGGGCGGGGCCGACAACACCTAGTGTCAGCCACAGCTGAGCCGGTTGGGCGGGGCAAAGGGCTGCGATGGATGAGCAGAAGCTTTTATCTGTGACACCATCATCAGAACATCGTGTGTCTGTGTGAATGTGTTTGACCTCCGTATATATGGTTGTATAATATACTTATATATATACTTGGCCATAATGATAATAATAATATCAGCATTCAAGAACTAATGAGAGCGAATAGTGGCAACATGGAGAGAATGGCATGGTTTAGAGTTTGTTTCTGATAAAATCTCCCCCCTCCCCAAGTGCTGCAACATGCATTCAATTATTGATCACACTACATTACCCTGGTGGAGGCACACAGCTAAGTGGTTCAGCTCATAGATTGCAGATCCTTGTGATGGAGCACACGGTTTAACAGATGGACCCGTTATGATGTAGAAATGTCCTTACCTCATCACTTTTAATACAAATATACACAACAGCAGCATGTTTAACCGAAAACATTAATACATTCCTAATCTCTGTCTATGTTTGTCACACACATGTCTTGTATAGGCTACTTCCTGTTTTTCTCCTTTACAAGGGTGTGTCCTTTGTGCTGGTGAGGTTAGCTCTGCTATCTGTGGTTACCATGGAGACTGCTCTGAGCCATAATGAAATGATGAACTAGTCTGTTTCCAGGGAGCTGCCAGTATGCAGGCCGCCCCCCACCCAGACATCCAACCCAGCATGTGTCGTAAACACAAGCAGGAAGGAAGCGGGGTGGACACAATAGGAGGCAGGAGAGATGGAGAAAGAGAGAGAGAGAGAGAGAGAGGAAGAGAAAGATGCAGACGTACAGCATCCTGAGCAGAAATGCCAAGTCAGATGAGGCAAGCGAGGGAAAATAGTGCATGCTATTTTAGAATCATTCCTCAAACATGAGAGGGTTTTAGAGGAAGCGACAAATGCATAAGGCGCAGATTTGAGCCTTGAGCATGAGATAGTGAGGAAAAGGGAGCTTCTGTGGATGAGATGGACAAAAAAGACCCACATTAAATACACGCCCTGCAGCCGAGTGAGAACATCACAGGCTTACAATTGGTCACAGATATGAGGAAGAACTTATCACCATCCCTCCTCTTCTCCCCACTTCAACCAAACTCATTCTGGGTCCATGCCCCCTCTTAGTGGCATCGGGATGCTGTCGCCGTCATTAGATTAGCTTTGTCATGCTCAGAACCACGGGTAGCATCCTCTCCCATCCGGCAAGGATACAAAGCCGGGGCATCCTAAGAGGGAAGTATCCAAAGCCTGCCTGCATTTCCTGATAGCTTTGTTCAGTGCCACAACAAGAATCTGTTTGATTTATGCAGAGGCTGAACCAGGACGACCAAGGAACTGTTTAACCCTTACAGAGCCCCCAAAGGGAGGGATTTGTGCTGTTTTTAGTTCTCTCATGCCCTTTATGTTTGAAAGCAAGGTACACAAGGGATCAGCGCAAACATACATACCCGGAATATTCCTCCTCCACCAGCTTACTGTGTCCACCTGAGTAAAAGGATTGTGGTTAGCAGGGCTCTTTTGTTCCAGGGATTTTAAAATGGGGCAAGTTTTTGTGCATATTAGGAAAATAGGATGGGAAGAAGGTACGAGAACACAGCTTCTCCTAGGGCTATAAATGAACATACAAAATAATACCAGTCACCAGTTCAGAGACAAATGGTTGACTTCAGCCGGTATGCTTTAAGATTGTGTATGTTGTGTAATTCATACATTTATGGTACCTTTACAGGCTCTATTGTGACATACAGATATTTATTTTCTCATTTCTAGTGGGGGGGGGCTTGCAGTCACTGTTTTGTAACAGAGAAAGAAAATGCCGGCCAATGCAGCCTGACGTCTGTGCCCTCCTTCTCTCCCTCTCTCTTGCTCTCACGCACCCTTCCTCTCTCAGCACACACACGCACTCATAGCTGATGGGATTAGTGTTTTAGTGCTTTGGCTTAATGAGAAAGCCTGTGTGGAGGGGCAGTGGATGGGGTGATGATCATGTGTCCAACCCTTGTACTACCAAATTTTTCCAACAGAGGGACCAATTTCACTGTCTCTCCAACCTCTGCACAGCCTGTCTCCCCCACGCATACAGTAGGATTCAATTATGCAGTGCTATTGGCAGTGGATTTTTTGTTTTTTTTAGCTGAGGCTTAGCTCTTTGTATTCAGTATAGTTTTGAGACTTATCTTGAAGAGGCAGTTTTGCTGTCATAGATTTTTAAGGGGTTTTCTTTTTGTTATTTCAGTGCATCTTTTGTAATTCACACATTTCCTGGCACCACAGACATCACCGTCCGCCTAGACAACAGCATGCACACGTTTCATCTTCTGCGGCACTAAACTAAAGCTTTATGATACAAGATTTTAGTTAGAGAAGCAGATATGGAAACTTCTGGTCCACAGTCTTTGTTTATGAATATAAATAATGATCTTTCTCCTTTCACACTAAATGCTTTAAGGCGAGACACATTGAACTTTACCTGTAAGTCAGTAGTTACAGTCATTGTGACCTGAGTGCTGCCATTGCCCTCAGTCTGTGCATCTGTTTATCAAAGCTCCTGACGGCTGTTTTTGTGCCATTTCAAAATGAGTGGAAACAACAGCAAAAGATGTTCTGACATTCTCCAAGACAAAATAGATTTGTCCTGAGATAGCATTTGCGGCATTGTATTTATTGTTTTACTCAGCCTTTGTCTGTGTGTGTGTGTCAGCGAGCATACATGCCTACAGGCTTGAATGCCCTTTAAGTTTGCATGACTGCCTGTTTGTATATGTGTTGAGCGAGGGAGTGATGTAAGCGGTCATTCTTCATGATAGTCCAGCCATGACCCGTTTCACTGTGGGATCGCTCAGAAAGAGAGGGGGTGTCCATACTTGGGAAGTATCATGAATGGGTTTTAGAGTGGCCACTTACAGTACTAATGAGGATGAGTCTTAGAATATTATTAATTTGGTGGCCATCTTGCATAATTGATGGGGTGGGGTGATGGGTGAGAGGGGTGTTAATAATCTGCTAGAGAGAATGAGCGAAGACGGAGTCTCAATTTTTACAATCTGAATTAACTCTCTTCCCATCACAAGTCTAAAGACACATTTTGTTTTCAACCGTATTTGTTTGTTTGTTTGTTTTGTCTATCTGTCTGCTAAAGGCATGAGCTCTTGTGTTTCCACTTGAGACTCTATGCCCCAGGGCCCATCCTCAGCTGGAACACTGGATGTCTGACAGAGGCGCAGCTGGTGCCACTCCATAATGGAAAATGTAGGCGAGAGACAATTGTAGGAGAATATTAAGAGGTTGGACGAGGGTTGAGAATACAAAACAGGTAAATTAATTTATGAGGAGGTGGGGGGATATTTTTATGCCAATCTGAAAAAAAAAGAAAGAAAAGAATACTAATTAACCAATTAGCTCTTTGAAATTGGTGTTTGTTGATGCATAACATGCGTCTGTCTGCAGGGTGGATTAATGGTGATAACTTCATCTACAGAACTCCTGAGTGGGAAATGAAATAATCCACAGCTCAGTGGCATGCAATTAACATTGAAACAGATGGGAGTATTTATAATGGCTTGTGTACCAGAGAGCGGCAGTGACATATCAAAAACATCAGAAGAGCATAAAGGAAGGAGAGGAGGAGAATGAGCGATACAGGTGGAAAGGTCATGTGTAAATGCTGGACTCTGTTTGGTGTTGACGAGATAAACGTCTCTGTGTTTTCACCTTTGTGTTATTGCCGCAACACGGAGGTTCAAGATGTCCCACCGGGAAAATCTGCTAAATGTCACGGTTAGCATGGCAGACCGACATGTGGACCCATCAGAGACTGTTAGCCCCGGCTGAAAGAAACCATCTTATCACTGCTGCTCAGAGATGAGGGATGTTTGCAGAGACACAAATCCGTGCCATGGGAAACAGGGGCCATTTAACGTGTTTCACAGCAGCAGGACTTCACATAAAGGCAAAGTGTTTTCATTTGATGCCATTGGAAAATACAATGTTTTCTTAGTGACCAGTAGCCAGGAGTATTTTCATTTTTAATTATACTAAAAGACCTTGGCTATAGGCCAACACGCATTGAGTCAGGGCCCCCCCTGGCCCCACCCCTGCAGGTGACATCTGATCAGCCCCTGATGTGCCCCTGTCCTATCAGTAGTCACTACTAACTAGTCACCTACTAACAATACTATAATAATGAATATGGCAATTGAATCAAAGCAATAGAGCTAACAGTAAACAGGAAATTACTTAAATGTGCTCCTCACTGAATCAGGAACTGTGTATGGATGTTGGACATATAACATCACGTCCCCTCTGTGTAAATTGTGGCTCCTTTATTCCCCTGATTTAGAGAAATGGTAAATGTTCTGTATTTAAATATCCACCACTGCATGAAGTCTTTTATAAACGCACTGCGTAAAATGGCATGTTTTGTAATAATTTGTCTTCCGTCAACGGACATTTGGCTGCTTTTCCAATTCCCCATTTCGCCACCTCCTCCTCGTCGCCTCCGAGTGTGAAGAGTTGCTCCATCCACTATAGCAGCATCCGAAGTGACTCACTGTCTTCTCTCGGTCTCCCGGGATGCCAAGTGCAGTCGTCGCCGTGGGCAGATGTGGGCGTGGGTGAGAATGAGAGAGAAAAGAAAAAGATTATGTAGGCGGTGGACGCTCTTCTCATCTTGGCCCAGTGGATAGGGTGAACCAAGAGGGTCTCACAAGGCCATTTCTTCACAGCACAGCTTGCATAAATAGGGGTGATGGATCACATCAACACAGTGTGGATGTGTTATATGTGTGCAGCCTACACTAGATTCAGCCATGTCTCTGCTCGGAACATTTCGTTTTTGTGTTCTTGGTGGATCTTAGCAAGAGCTTTCTCAGTGAAACTGCGAACAATGAATGCTGCATGATTGTTTTCTGCAGATGTCACCCCACTGCTTAGATAAACAGTGTGCAAAGATCGTCCTCTCTGGCATGTTGACTGAATTAGGGTTAAAGTCTTGCAAATTAACATGCATCAGATTTAAATCTGATTTTAATTGAGGTACATGGGGACCGAGGCTGGAGTAATTATAGGGCACCCTGAGCAGGATGATTTCGTTGTTGGTGTCGCCACCTGCTACACCACACATGCGTAGTTCAGACTGTCTGCAGATTACAGGAGGTATTAGTTGGAAGAGTGGATTCTCATCATGTGCATTTTATCACTTGAAACGACAACACTGGTGCCTGATGTATGTCTTCTACTCTGGTGAAATCAATAATTAAGGATATAAAGATTCAGTTTCAGAGATAATGTGCTTACTCTAAAATATTTGTGCCTGCACAGCAGTTTATGTGCTTTGCCATTGCTGCCTGTTTTAGTGGCCGTTGCTTTTGCCAGATGTGGAGACGGGTCACATCTGGAGCACCTTGTCTGTGACCCCAATTAACGACATTAACCTCATGACAACAGGAGCATTGTGCTTTGTTCTTAAAAAATGTATTCAAGAATATATATAGGGTTCAATAACACATTAAAATATGTTAAGTAAACCAGATTGAAACATGTAACATTTACAAGGGGTGAGGGAAAAAAAATCAGTGCAGGAGGTGAAGCAGCTCCATCCTCACCCCCACTACTGGTCTGATTGGTGGCTAAAAACAGACGAAGTAACACTGCATCACTGGCGCTTAGTTCACCTGTCTCCTTATTCTTATATTTTTTTGTGACATATAACTGATCACATACCCATTGTCAAACGTACTTCATGGTCACTCACTCTGAACAATACAATAGCTCCTGTTATGAATCCTCATGCATGGATCTATTTTGCAGCTTGTTTGTGTTTCCTTTTATTTTTAATATTCTGTACATATTTTTCCGATTTCATTCTGGCCAGAGGTTCCCTGGCTAATTGTTGGTTTGCGTCAGTGAGGACGTCTAATCTCCAGGCTGCTTCATAAATCAGTTTTCCAGCGCACAATAAAAAGGGCGGTGGCGCTGACAAAAATAAGGGAAAAAAACGATTGTTTGCCATTCATTTCCAAGATATCAGTGTGCGGTTGGAACTGGGCGCTCATATGTAGATGTAGATGATAAAACTCCGTGGTTTTCTGTCTTTTGGGAGTTTATATGTATTAGATGGTGCGCGATCGTTTTATCGGAGGTGCTGAAATGCAGCCAGAATCGTTTGAGCGAGTGCCTCCCCCTCCCCTTTTGCCCACAGACACCATCACCACATAGCAGAGAGAGGGGGGGGGGAGAGAGCGAGAGAGAGAAAGAGAAAGAGACCAATAGGCAGCAACAGTGAAGGGAGTCAGCGTTGCCAGGAGCAGAGAGAAATTTGAAAAAACACCACACAGGCAGACAAAGGAAAACATGGAGGCACAGGGGGAAAGTCCCTTAAATCAGGCACCGGGGAGAATGCGGTGGTCGTCCCGCACATAGCCGGAGTTACGCACGGACTATTCCCTTGTTTTTAATGAGGCGGGTGGGGACGCACAGTGAGCCGAAAAGGCGGAAAGATTTCTCCAGCCCGTCTGCACATTCCGGCCGCCTGCGATGGCTGTGACGGCGCGATGCAGTTACAGTGCAAAGGAGAATGTGCCCTTTTCTTTATATTTGTTTATTTTCGTAGTCGGTGGCCTTACAAACGCACAGATTCGATACTCCATCCCGGAGGAGCTGGAGAACGGGGCATTCGTCGGTGACATCGTCCGGGATTTGGGTCTGGACCTGAGAAAACTTTCCACCCGACGCATAAGAATCACGTCGGACAGCGGACGGAGATATTTCACCATCAATCACAAAACCGGGAAGCTGGTGGTGAGTGACCGCATTGACCGAGAGACGCTTTGTGAATTCAGTGGCACCTGTTCACACAACCTGGAGGTGGTGTTGGAGAATCCGCTCGAGGTGCACAACGTGGAGGTGGAGATCTTGGACGCGAACGACAACGCACCGCAGTTCCCTCGAGATGAGTATCAGCTTGAGGTGTCGGAGTCCGCTCTCACAGGGTCGCGGTTCCACATCGAGGGAGCTCAGGACGCAGATGATGGCTCAAACTCCGTGAAGCAATACAGACTTAGCCCCAACGACCACATCACTCTGGACTCCATTAAGCCCTTTTCCAATAATAAGCACATCGAGCTCATCCTGAAAAAACCCTTTGACCGCGAACAGATTCCCTCGCATGAGCTAATCCTGACAGCAGTGGATGGAGGCACCCCACAGCGAACAGGCACGGCCAAAATCAACGTACGTATCCTTGATGCAAATGACAACGTGCCTGCCTTTGACAACTCCGTGTACAAAGTGAAACTGTCTGAAAACTCTCCAAAGGGCGCACTGGTGATCAAGCTGAATGCAACAGACACCGATGAAGGCTCCAATGGGGACGTTTTTTACTCCTTCAGCAGTTACACACCTGAGAGAGTCAGACAGATGTTTTCCATGGACACAGACACAGGAGAAATTCGAGTGAAAAACAATATAGACTATGAGGAGACCAACTCATATGAAATGTACATACAGGCAATGGACAAAGGGCCAGCTCCAGTGGCAGTGCATTGTAAAGTAGTTGTAGAAGTTTTGGATGTCAATGACAACATTCCTGAGATTGTGCTGTCCTCTCTCTCCAGCCCTGTGCGTGAAGACGCCCGGGCTGACACGGTTGTGGCATTGATCAGCGTGAATGACCGTGACTCTGGAACAAACAAACAAGTAACCCTGGATATCATGCCCCATTTGCCGTTTAAGATCAAGTCCTTCCGGAATCACTATACCATCGTCACATCCGCCTTCTTGGACAGGGAAACTATCTCATCCTACAATGTCACCGTCATCGCTGTGGATGGAGGCATCCCACCCCTGTCATCTCAGATGACCTTTAAGGTGCACGTGGCAGACGTGAATGATAATCCACCTCGTTTTGAACAGACCTCATACACTGTTTATATTACAGAGAACAACGCTCCCGGTGCATCTCTATGTGTTGTTAAGGCCACAGACACTGACGCTGCAGAAAATGCACGCATCACCTATACTGTCCTCAATGACAACAACCACGGTATCCCTGTAGCCAGCTATGTCAGCATCAAACCCGATACAGGCGAGGCTTATTCCCTGCGAGCCTTTGACTTTGAAAAGCTGAGAGAATTTCATTTCCAGGTCAAAGCCCAGGACAACGGAATGCCTCCCCTCAGCCGTGTAGCCACGGTGTATGTTTATGTTATGGACCAGAATGACCATAAGCCCAAGATAGTCTACCCACCAGCCAATGGGAGCCGCACCACAGAGACGCTGATTAAAAACGCTGAAGCAGGAGTGCTGGTTAGCAAGGTGACAGCGTGGGATGGTGATGCAGGGCAGAATGCTTGGCTGCTCTATTCCCTGGAGCAGACCAACACAGACATTGACCTTTTCAAGGTGCACGAGCACACAGGTGAAATCCGCACCACAAGGCGTGTGATTGAGGACAACTCCACTTCCTTCATCCTGAAGGTGTCAGTGCACGATAACGGCCTACCACCACTCTCCTCCACCGCTACCATCCATGTGTACGTGATGGAGCTGCCCCCAAAGTTGGCCCCTGACCCCAAACGCATCATCAGGCCCAACAGCCCCTTAATGTTTTCCAATGTCACTCTCTACCTCATCATTGCCCTGAGTGCCACAACCTTCGTGTTCCTGGTCACCATCTTTGTCCTAGCCATCGTGCGGTGTCATGCCTACTGTACCCAGCCTGGCTCCTGCTCCCCATGTTGCGTTTCCAAGAAGAGTGCTCCAGAGGGGAGCACCTCAGCAGGTGGTGGTGCAAGTGGAGGAAGAACTGCGGGTGGAGGAGTTGGTGGGCAGCCAATAAACAATGTGGCCCAGCGACGTGATCTCAAAGGGGAACCACATTACATTGAAGTGCGGGGAAATGGGTCTTTGACCAAAACATACTGTTACAAGACATGCCTGACTGCTACGTCAGGAAGTGACACTTTTATGTTCTACAACACAGGACGGCCTCATAGTGGCACCTGGGGCTCGGGCTACGTCACCAGCCACAGTGGACAAAGCCAGATATGTGTACGGCGTCTCAGTATGCCAGACGCAACTGCCATTCAGGTCTGTCTGGTGCGATCTCTGTGTTTGTTGTTTCAGATTGCCTCACAACAGTAAATGACACAAAGCGCAAAAGCCATAAAACTAAAATTCTCAGTTATGGTTCAGGCTTTTCTCTAGGGCAGTGTTCAGGCAGTAGGATTGCAGTTGACATTTACAGGTCTGGAGCCGTTAAAGCTGTTTCATCTGGTGTTTTATGTTTTGTTATGTTTTTTTTATGTATTTTCCTGCTGCTTGTTCAGATAGATCGTTTTTCTAGAACATAGTGGTATGAACATTTACCAGGTATTTCTATCACTTGCATCGAAGTTGAGAATATCTAAGAACGTTTGTGCCAGTCTCAGGATTTGCTTAGTCTTTTAAGTTCCAAGAAAGAGCTAGCAACACCTTATATACGTTTCCATCATTACTTTTACATTTTATCTTCTGGTCTCTATCTTAATATTAAATACAAGTGTGGGTAGCTTCTGTGGGATGTGTGTTGTGGGCATGCACACTTAGATTTGGACGCTCTGTCTCTACTCCCTTTTTCTTAATCTTTAATTCTCTTTTCAAAACAGACTGACAGATTTCAGTTCAGCTTATTCACCTATGACCCCGAACACTCAGTGTTATTTGTCGGCTTTGGGGCTGTGTGCCTTAATAAGTCCAGTATGTCCACAGGGCTTTCAGTGGTCATCTCTATAGAGAGGCAGAGTCTGGGAAATAGTGCAACCGTCGCCAGCTACAGGGGCCACCAGTCCCACTGCACCAAAATAATCATCTTCTGGTCACGTACGTCTCTGGTACAAGCCAGAGTTTGAGAATCAGTTAAAGAGCGAAGACTATGGCACAGACTTTGACTTGAGCTTCATCTAAATCAGAGCATAATTTAATATTATCATTGCATAAGGTTGATGCATAAATATGCATAATTTGCAGTTATACTAAAACAATGAATTAATAGAATAACACAAACATTATTTGTGTTCTTCCTTATCGTGTTTGTCCCAAAGTGGGTCTGTCTCTTCAGTGCAGAATAGGATGTGGGATAAAATGTGATAAAAAGATGAACGTGGAAGGAATGGTTCTTTTATCATCTGACCAGATCCTCATTAAATGTCAATCATGTTTGTTTGTGCCATGTAATTAAGTGGCAGCAATGTGTTTCTCAGTGCTGTGCGTGGATTGGCTGGCTCCACACAGATGAGGCGGGGGATGTAAGGTGATTGGACAAAGTGTTGATGTCGGAGGTGTGAGCTCTGTATCCATGCTATAGGAGTCTTCTCCGAGAGGGAGAGGGAAGGATGGAGGAAAAGGCGAGAAAGGGGGGTTGGGTGGCCAAACCAAAACCGGTCTTTATTCCCTGATTTACAATGTACAGCCACGCAAGGAAATTAATACACAGGAATCATTTATTTTTTAAATCTCCACATTTATTTACTCCATTTAAAATGATGAAGAAGAATGCACTGATGTCTCGTCATTGTGGTCGAATCGGTTTCATATTTTTGCTTCTTTTTTGTTGTGGTTGTGGTTGTTGTTTTGTTTTTCTTTTCCTGTGTTATTTGGAATTTTCCTAGTTTTGCATATGGCACTTCCCTTCGGAGACTGCAGACATGTTTAGGTTCCAGATGCTGGTATGTCTCTGTGTGCTCATACCATATGACCAGACAGGCTAGTCTCCCTTCAGGGGTAGAAGGGGAAATATTTTTCAAAGCAGTTTAGTCCTATTTGTGGACAATCTGGCCTTTTTTTTCTCATTCTCTTCCCATATGTTGTGACAGAGAGCTTTTTTTTTTTATCTTTATCTTTTTCCTTTTACTATTGATCCCAACACTAATTGCTTTTTGATGAGGGATTGTCTTCAAAAATCCAGTTCACCTTTATTTTCCAGTATGAATAAGTGTTGCACATGCTACAGCACTCGACATTGTGCTCTGTTTGAAAGACTCCATGAGGAATACCATGCTTCTCTCATTAAGACCAACTATTGGATTCCAAGGGTGATGAATGTCCACTGCAGACTGGTAGAGGTCAATGCAGCTTCAGCAGCAACTGAACATCTGTCATATTTGAAAGGAAATTAGATTGCAAATGGGTCTCTTATGAACTGCATGGCCAAGCAGCGAGAATTTAGTGCCCTCAGTCAGATTGGTTCAGCTCTGTCAGTGGTTTAGCTTGAGTTTAGAGAAAATGCAATCTCATGTGGTCTTGTAGGGTCAGGTAAATAGCCGACTGGGATCTGAAAGAACAATCTCAACCAATTCATGAATTTCAATTGTCATCAGGTTGTGATGTTTTACCTTTTTTCTTGACACTGATAGAATGTCACTAACTGTCCACTAGTGGCAGACGGGCAGAGTTTGTGGAGATGTCTGGTTGTGTCACTCTGTTATGATTTGTCTATGTCTACATACCAAGCTGACTGGGTTAATCTGACATCTGCCCTCCCCCATCCCTGTCTCCCTCCACCTGTGTCCTTCAGGAGAGAAATAACGGAGGGCAGTGGGTGGAGGGTAAGATGTAGACTGTGCTCAGCACAGTTACCATGGTGAGATGTGTCATAGTGACTCAAGCAGACTCTGTGCCAGTGAAACTCAATGTTGTGAGCCGTGTAAAGAGGATGTAACAGGGAGAAAGCAGCAAAAGAAAGTGGGTGGTGAATATACAGAACTGAATGGAGAAATTCAGCGGTAGAGAGAAAATACAGAAGTTAGAAGGGGTCATTCAGAAACCATCAGTGAACATAACTGAAAAACAACTTGATATTAAAATGCATTTGTGATGACTGATTTGTACAGTTTGGGATATTTTTATGTGATAAAGGTAAAAGAGAAGTGGAGGTAGAGGTATAAAGTGGTGGCTTTGAATTAAGTCTTTGGACAGCAAATGTGAATTTTCTGCAATTTGTCCCCTTTACTGAAGTGTACCACAACCAGACCAGTGTTAGTGGACCTACCCTGGACATGTTTTCTCGAGTCCAAAGTGTGACAGTACCAGGGTCAGTGGACCGCTGGAGTAAAATCTCAGTAATTTTTTTTCACAGGACATGGAATGGAGATGGGTGCAGGATATGCACTTATAAGCTTCAATTTAATCACTGACTTTTCTCCCAAAACAGGGGAAAGCTATTGCTGCATTGTATGTGTGTGTGTGTGTGTGTAACACACATGCACAAGCATTTCTCTCCATGACTTATTAATGAGATGGTATTGCCTTTCGTCTGTACTTAAGACTCAATCCCTCTCGCTTTCTCTTGCAGCCCAAGGCGCCAAATGCCGACTGGAGATATTCAGCCTCCCTGAGAGCAGGAGGTGTAATGCAGAGGTAAGCATCCCACCGGTGTGACACTTTGCAGTAAAAAGCTCATCATACTTCACCAGTCATTTTCATCTTATTCTGAACAAATCGTCCCACCTGATGATCTATGAAGATTTATGCAAAAAAACAAATCATGCAGGATTTACACCAGACTTATTACCACAGTTGATGTTGGGAGTCTTGTAACGTAACATTAAGTATTCTACAGAAAGGGTGTAATTATGCAGATAAGGTACACTGTGTATTCAAAATGTAAAAGCATATTGAGATTAGAAAAGCCAAAGATATTGCAATATCATTCTTCTGTCACTTTGAAGGTGACAGAGACCAACGCAAAGGTTTCTCACCTAAGATGTTACATTTCTTTGGAAATTCATTTTTGAAAAAATACATTTAACATTTAATTTTAAAAGATAAAGTTTCTTACATATCTACTAGCTTCCTTTTACTTCACTTTAAATTGGTTAATGCTAGAGAACCAGTCCATGTAGATCTTTTGAAGGGATGCAACCCAGAGTAATGCTGTTCCATGTTTTATTGTTTTAATGACCTAATACTAACAGTCAGGTAGTATCTTTACCTTTAAGTGTGGGTGTTGATGTTAAGATGACACTGGGGTCTACTGCACAGTCTGCTCATTACATGTCACTAAATCTGTGGGATGGAGTAAATAAGAACATCATTAAAATTGAACAGGAAAAAAATCATGTCTTCAGGGCCACACCCATCAATGAACCACCAGCCCTCCCTGGTGAAGCATTCATAATCTTTCACATGTGTGTGGCAGTAAAGCTGTCTGAGATCATCTTGGCCGCAGCTGTTGATCAGCTGTGGTTGCAGCACTGATCGGAAAAGGAGGGACTTAGGATCAGTCAGTTCCAAAACAGGATATCTACCCTCACTGTTCACCTTTTTACACATATACACATCATTGTAATTTGATCGACTGAAATCTCTACCTTGATAATTAACAACAATTGAATGTGAAATTTGAGAGAAGCAGCATAGCGAGAAGCAATGGGTTTGTCAATGTTAACAGACAGATGGAGAACTGACAGGAGGGAAGGATGAGCAGAGAGGTGGTCAGTGGTGGATGAAGGGCAGGTGGTCAGGTGGACAGATGGATAACGGGGACACAGGGATTGCTCCATGAACACACTAGCGGTCACATCACCCCTAACACACTGGGCCGTTACATGCTGTGAGATCATATGGACATGATCAAATCAAGGGTCATGCTCTTGAGATGATGCCATAATTTCAAATAGTACCTGGTTTAATTATGTGGTCCAATTAGGTTATCTCTATGTTATCATATATATATTCTATCCATGCCTTATAGTTAGATATGGTATAGATAGATTTGATATAACTGGCCTTGAACAGACGTAATAGGGATTTCCAATTCCTACTTACACTCACACAGAGAAGTATATCTCAGTGGTGTTGACAGTGTTACAGCAGAGACAATCACATTAATGGTTTTCACTGCTCCAGCTAAACAGTATTTATTTATTTGGGTTCTTTCACCCTGAGGCCCACACACACATGCATACGTGTGTTATGCTCGTCATAATATGTGTTCCTTCATGTCTATTATTGATCTTTATTCATACTTCGCTACCACTGTCCAGCATAGAAGCATAATGCAGTTTCTGGTGTCTTTGTCTCTACTTGTATGCAACTTACATCATGTAATGCAGTTTAAATGTGTTTTCATCATGTGCATGTACTCTGTGAATACACACATGTATGTATGTGTGTGCTCTGGGATGTCCATGTCAGATTAACAAGAGTAAACCATGTGAGTGTCATTAATGTTACATAGATTACCTCATAATTACAGCAGAGATTAATGAGCGTTAATGTGCTAACATATTCAGTTTTCTGGTCTCACTACCTCTGATGTGATTTAGGTTGTTTCTCATCCTGACCAAATACCAAGCCTAATACAATATTAATGTATTTACAGTACACGCTGGCATAATCAGTTTTGGTTAAGAGATTTTGCTCATGCACCCAAACATCGTCTTATGGTGGCGACCTATTTGATTTTATTTAATGCTCAACATTTCCTCTAAATAGTGTTTTTGGGAGCTTGTATCTGTAACTGTAATTGTAATTTTCAACAAACAATTTTGGCCTGAGAGCGTTTAATTGCTGGAAAATGATGAGGAAGCACGGTAGAAAAGACGGTAGAAAAAATATGAGATGACGAGAAATAAGAGAGAAGGACAGGCATCGTCTGAAAAGTGTATCATCAATCCAGTGTTTGCCATTAATATTTGATCAGCATGATGATGCCGAGCTGCACTTAAAATGGCCTCCGTGGCTAGATCACTTTTGTTCTCTGCAGAACCACTCTAAATAGAGATGTAGATACATACACCATGTGTTTAGCACTGATAAACTACGGGCCCATACACACAGTATTCTATGTAAACACTCCCTAATTCTCAAGATATTTGATAAAGACTGAAAGTATCTCATTTTCAAGAAGAAAATAAAATGATGAGTGAAAGTTTTTTGTAACTTGAACAAAATAAAGTCTGAGTTGAGAGGGTTTTTAATCTGCTGCTAAACCCCAGCAGATTGAAGGTAACTACGGGTGGTATGGCCAAATCACAGAGAAAGGATAAAAAAGGATTTCTATGATTAGATATGTCTGTGGCTAAGGGTAGTATGCTTTGGTTCTGATCATTTAACAAAAATGCTGCCCTCCTTTCTTGGATGATGTCAGAAAGGAGGTTTCACCTGGATACCTGAATCTTTATAACTAAAATCGTACTGTCCATACGATAAGGTCCAGTAAGCCCTCTCCTGGCAGCATTTCTGTAGCAGTTTTTTTGAATTGCTTCAGTGAATGTGGAGTTTCTTTCCGTAAAAGGGGGTGGAGCTGAAATCCCATAGAGGGGGCATGAAAATCTACAGCCATCTGTAATCCATAATCCAGAGAATATCAGGAAAATGTCGGGTGAATAGTTTAATCCTAATCTGAATGTCACATTTTTGGGAGAGTGTTTGCTGCTACCCCTAGCCCACATTCAACCACACCACCCACAGGAAACATATGTAGGTGGGAGAGTTGAATATGTTGGAATTTATGTTATAGTCCCAATTCAGAACATAGAATTAGCAAAGTATAAAATCACTATATGGATAGGTTGTGTTTTGCAGTTTAATCTAACACAGTATACAAGGTACTGCGCATGAGATGATTTATAAACAGTGTTTAATATTTGAATGTTTTTTTGTGTGTGTTCCAGCTCAGTGCACATGGAGGAGTCCTCGGTAATGCAAGGAGCCCAGGGGGTCCTGGTTCAGAACTGGCCCACTGCTTCGAGTGCCGCTGGTAAGAATCACTGAAGATGCCTTCAGATAATCAGAAATAACCTCCTCGTCTGAATGATATTGATTTTTTTGGGGCTGATGTCAATATAGATATTAGGGAGTAAAGTATTTATGATAATGATATCCTAGCTTATATATATGAAAAATCTGCCAATTATTTCTAAGATGTTGTTATCAAATCCTCAGAACTTGATACAATTTAATTATACACTTTATTATAAATAACAAAAAACAAATATGTAGAACTTGAATTAGGAAAATAATTCTCTGGACAACACACTTTACATGATGCAGAATGCGACAAATATGAGCTCAGACTATCTTATACCAATAACTGTACATTCCTCAAGAGTTTATTGAACCACAAGAGAGCAATGGTTAAAAAAAGAGAATAGAGATATCTCCTGCAAGATCGCCCCAACCCACTTCTCCCACTTCCCACTGCTGCAGGGAGAGGAAATGACATGAGTTACGTAGGCGGAGATGGATATCTCTGCTCCCTGTAGCAGCAAGAGAGACAATACAGAGTGAAAGATAAGGGGAGAGAGAGAAGGGCAATAGTTGATTGTATTATCAGCAAGATGTTTATAGAGGAATAAGCCACTGAACCACAGAAGGCAAACATTAGAGAATACATTAGAGAAGACTAATAAAACATAATTACATTCGCTCACCTATCCTGACTTGCAGCGTGTTCATATCTGAACAAAGACCAAGATTATAAGGATGGATGATGTGGGCTATTAAGAATATGTTAACTCTTTACCTAAATCCCCTTATGTAACACTTAAAAGCAATATATAAACATGTGTAAATGGTTAATAAAACACTATATGTGCACTTTAATGTTGGTAGTCCTGAATTGATGGATCTTAATGTAGAGCGTAATTTACAAAAAACTAATTTCAGCTTCAAGACAGTGTGTCAAATTGCGAAACCGAGTCAAATTCACAAAGTTATTTAAATACAGTGGTAATTACTCGCAGCACTTTTGGTGTTAATCAGCTGCAGGCAAGTGTCGCACATGTAAGTGTCAACTTTGCTTTTTGCTTGACAACCATTAAGTCTAAATTCAACTGTTTGCTGCATCGTTGTTGTCAAGAATGCAGGAATATTTTAACAGAGGAACAGACTTAAACACATTGTGTGCCAACTCACTTAAAGTTGGAGCCTTCTTCTAATGTACTAATGATGACGGGAGAGGGTCACACTCGATGCAGAGAAGTCACTTGCACAAAAGCGCAAAATATCTTTTGAGCACCACGGCATCAGAAAACAGTGCTACTTGGAGCATAGGAACAGGAACATCAGAGCAAAACTAAACACAAAATGACAGCACACTCAATGCTAGATGGCATTTCACGGACATTGTTCTGTGAATGTCATTGGTTATGATGCCCCAAACCAAGATCCCTGACCAACAATGCACTGCACCACAGTGTCGGTGCCCGAATTCACTTGTGACTGACTTTCCTCACGATGACAGGCAAGGGGATCAGAGAGGATTAAGAGGGGAAATGGAGACAAGACTGTCCTGGTGGAGGAAAAATTAAGGTGGAGACAAGTGAGAGATCGAGACAGACGTGTGTGCAGTAAGAAGGTTGAAGCGTGTACGACTACGCAATTACGTTGAGATAAAGAGGCGATTTGTCGTAATTATGAAGCTGGAGATGGTCTGGCCTGGTGTCTTTTATAGACAGGAGGCGGTGGGCTGGGCAGGCAGACAAACTACCCACACACTAACTACTGCTTCTTCCTATTTGCATGCACATACGCACAACCTCCTCAGCTCCGCCATCGATTTCTTGCCTTGGCTGAGGACTTACAGCCTGCAGGCACGATGTGAGATATAGAGAGACAGAAAGAAAGAGGGATGGAGAGTCAAAGACAGAGAGAGAGAGAGAGAGAGAGAACAGAACAGACAGCAGTGACGTCTTCAGGGTGGGTCGGCGATAACAAGATCAGCTGGTGAGGATTTAAGGTGGTCTAATTTAGCTGTGGCAGTTCAAGAAGAACACATTATGTGCACGCTAACCTTGCTTTGCCTCAGGGCTAAATGTCCCTTCGTTCTCTCATTTTCTGCCAGGTTAAGAATGGAAATAGTAGCTCAGGGCAGTGTTAGCTTCAGGTCAAATTTTAGGTTTAGATTAAGGATAATTCTTGGTTTAGAATGTCCGATGATATGAAGAGCATATATTTGTGGAACATTCTTTTAGAAGACAAGATTGAAGAAGACTTGCACTCTGACTTTCAAGTTGATTTTGTTCATCGTGTCTCGAAAATGAAAGAAATTGAGATATTGATTCGAAGTGGCCTGTCACATTGCTATGAGTCAGACTGGGCTATTTTTAGCTGTATTGTCTTGTTTCTTCTACACACTGTGGTCCTGAGGTGGAAGGCAGGATTATGTACCAGTTTGGTTTGTTGAGGGAAGTGTATCATTCTGGGTACAGAACCAGGGTGCTGTTGTGCCTCGCTGTCTATAGTTTGTTTCGATGTGAGACACGGAGGTACAGCTGACAACGCCCCTGTCTCTTCCCCTCTGAGTTAGAGTGTGCGTGTTGGCATTAGTTAGTGCGTGTCACTGCTTCTTGTTTGTGTGTTTCGCATGTGTGTGCTTGGTTGTGTTTCCAAGTGTGTTTTGGCTGAATGCTTTGTGTGCTGCTCCTGCCGGGACAGATGGAGCGCAGCCCACGCCCAGATTAACAGACCAGCATTAATGAAATCAGGGCTCTGCTCGCTGTCTAACTCCCTCTCCCTATCTATTCCTCACTCCCATGTCCTTCTCCCCTGCCCCCCCTCTCTCTCACTCACTCTCTCTCTCTCTGTCTATCACAGCACATTCAGAGAGAGCTGTGCAGAATTGCAACCATCCCCTGCAGAGATGGGCAGAACAGAGGGAGGTGGGCAGTTAGCTAAGTGAGGGGGTTTAAAAGAAAAGAGACTAAACAACTAAAGATAAGGTGCATAGGAAGCTGGATGGTGATAGTGATGGTCATAAACTGTTTGGGAGGGAGTGGCGACAAGTAAATCAGAGCGATTGAATGTCGCAAAGTGTTAGAAGGAAAGGGGAGGAAGCTGTGTGAGGCTGCTGTTGCTAGGGGAGAGTGGTTAGACTAAGAAGAGCGAGAGAGAGAAAGAGAGAGAGCTTGCAGCATTACTCTCCATCAGCACAAGCACTGTCACCATGACTCCCACCAATGTCCTACTGCTTCACTGGAGGATGCAGTTTCCACGGCAACCATTCACGGCCCCCAATATTGAGAGGAAAGCGAGAGGAGGGGAGTGCAAACATATGGTGTGGGACAAAAGGTGCTGGAGGAAGAGGGTGGGGCTAAGAGCTGGCTGTGGCATCAGGTGAAGGACAAGCTAAAGAGGACGGCAGGGAGTGACAGTGTTAAAGGAGGGGGGGGGGGGTGCGTTTGGAAAGTGAGAGTTAGAGGTAAGAGGTGTAAGGGGGGAGAGTGAGGAACAGAAGGGAGAAGAGTGACCTACATACACCGGGGCGGTGTACTGCAGAGGTGGATGCAGGTTTGCCGTTTTCTTTATCAGCCCAGTCCGCAGACGCACTGAAGCACGTACACAGAGGGAACAGAGAGAACGACAGATTTGGTTTGAGTTAGCAGCGGCCAACCGCAGTAGACACCTGTCAAGGCAAAAATAGACTCAGGGGTGAAGGCAAAAGGCCAAGTGAGGGGGAAGAAAGTGTGGAGCGATGATGGAGAAAAAGACAATAATCTGCTGAGGATTTGTGCTTCATTTATGCTCCTCAGGACTTCAGTGTATGAACTGCTTTAGGCCCATGTCCTCATTAATTTACTTTGTTCGTCCATCTCATCAGGAAAGAGGTGAGAATTAAAAGTGATTTCTCTGAGTGTTGGATAAAAAAAGCTAAAGAAGGGATAAAGATAGAGAGTTGATTAAATTCAAGGCTGTGAGTCCTTTTTTGGCTGTGGCCTTTCAGTTGATGTATATGGGATATGAAAAGATTTCTGGCAACATCAGAAAGGTACGGTAGAAGAGTCTAGAAGCTGTCAGGATGATTTTTTACAGTTCCTGAATCCCTCCTCCCCTTCTGTTTCCTATTCTCGACTTCAGATATTTGCTTTCCTTTATTGTCTCAGTTATTTTTTTTATTCCCACCCTGCACTTTCAAAGTCTTTAAATATCTTGCCAGCTCTCTCACTCATTCTCTCTGGAGAATGGATCCTTTTCTCCTTCCCATTTATTTATTCTTTGTCATAGCACCCACTCACGCTAACATACTGTAGACTGAACTCGCACACAGATACGCAAATAACAAATCCAAACTCCTACACCAACATTCAGTGTTGTTTTTACTGTGTTAAGTCCTGTCACTTTGGATTACTTGTGTCCAGCACCTGCCACATGATCCTGGTGGGAGCAGATAATAAGAGGCTGGACACACACACACACACATAAACCGGCAACCTACAACAATTTGACTCCCATGACTCTTTTCTTTCTCTTATTACCAATATGGTAATTTATCACAGCACCTAAAATCATACTTATGTCACCATCTAGGCAGAAAGCACACACAGAGGAATGAAAATTTGGGTTTTCAATAGACAACAATATCACATTGTGATTTTATCAAAATGTACGCACACACTTTTACAGCACACAACAATCAAAGGTACTGTCTGTGAGAAGGGTGCGGTCCCAGCAAACTGTTTGTTGTCATCAATCACAGATTTCTCCACTTCCGCTGTGTGTGTTTGGAAAAACAAAATTAATCACATGCCTTCAGGATCTTTTAAATCCATTGTCTGTTTTTGGTAGTGAGCATCGTGTTTCAATATCTGCATCCTTGTACTTCCTGGCCCCTCTTCTTCTTCTTCTTCTTCCTCCTCCTCCTCTTCCTCCACAGCTCGTTATGTAACGCTGCATTGCGCTTCTGCCCAACTGGACGATGGTTTGGTGAGACAAGGTGATGAATAAAGTAGATGTGGCAAAATAGAGCTTGGCTGACTTAACTGGCTGTAAATACCTTGAGCAAAATTACGATGATTAACGACTCTGGAGATCAAACTCAGGGGAAGATGCAGCAAAATCCCAGACTGTGATGAAAATTGTTGTCTACAGTGTCACTTTAGCATTTCACATAGAGAGCATTAAAATGTAATAGGGTGCAATGATCATCACTATGAAACTACTAAACTGTCCTCGTCTCTAATGTGCCTGATAGCTATCAGTGACGGACAAGCTGCTTAATACCCAATCACATTAATGTTACCACAAACATTGATAGGCATGATTAAGACTGTTGTCAATAACTGGGAGGGACGGGTGTTGGCTGGCTGAGATTTTCCACGCTAGATTACATGAAAGGTCAGAGCAAACGAGAGATCGAGAGAGGAGGAGGGTGGCGGCGGCGACGGCAGGGAAAAGAGAAGGAGGGAGTTTGCGCAATTAGTAGAGCAGAGGAGGAGAAGAGAGAGAGGGAGTTTTGCTCTGCAACAGCCGTCGACAAATCGGACAGAAGAAGAGAAAATGAAATGAGATAAGGGGGGTAAAGGGGTACGTATAAAGGTGACAGATGTATACGTAGTTTTCTTTCTCACGTCAATTCCCATTTAATCACTGTAAATGTCGAAGTGCCATGTAGAAATATTAGAGAAAAAATTAGCTTTTAGCAGTTAAACACAGCTGCCCTTTTTTTTGAGACTTTGACCCTTTTCTTAAGTGATTTACCCTGCCCTGCCTTACCCTCTTCCATCTGTCTGCTCTCATCGTGACTCATCACTCTCTGGCCTGATGTTTTGTTTATGAATGCAAGTTTGTGCTGGTGTCTCATCAAGTTCACACATTGACTTAGACAGGTAATTTCTCAGAGGGCAAGAGGGTGGACTGCTGCGGAGCAAAGCATTTGCCAGCACTCCAGTATTCTGCATTTATGATTCAGTGGATTTTTTCTGCTCCTTTTCTTCTGTTTCTGTTTTTTTCTTCCTGTTGGGATTATAGAATCAGGGTCATGTTTCTGCTAGGGGAGACTTATCAACTGGGGGAACACTCTTTTGCTCGTAAATGAATGTGACTTTAGCTGTCTCTGCTGTGACTTCATGTGGCGGAAGCAGCGACTGGATCTAGGCTGTCCTGTCCTAACCTCCTCAGTCTCTGCAGCTCTTGCAGCTGTGTTGTCGCAGTTGTTATAATTCTTGCACAGTGGTCCTCGCGTCTGTTTTTTCCAAATATATTCAGTGGAATTCAACATGCCAAAAAATTATATTTCATAATTCAATGATTATTTATTTAATCTATTATTCTGCTCACAATTTGAACTATTAATGATTTCATAAGAAAGAGCAAAAAATATATATTTTTAAATATTCTTAATCATCATCTTGCTTGTTTTTTCTAACCAGCTGTCCAAAACCCAAATATTCCATTTACAGTGTTATAAAACAAGGAAAAAATGTTACATCTTCACACTGGAAAACCTATATCCTGAGAATATGACGAAAATAAATTGATTATCAAAATAGTTGCAGACTAACTTTCTGAACATCAAGTATCAATTAATCAGCTAATCATCGCATCTTTAATTCAGGCAAAGTTCTGAATAATGTTAGTGTGACATAAAAAGATTAAATAAAATTAAACGCCATTATCTGCTTTAACTTGGGCATTTTCCCTGCCCAAAGGAGAAGCTTTGGAACACTGCGTGCATCTGTGACAGATTGGGATTGTATGCCGAGCAGCAGGGGTCATGTTTGCCATGGATTTACCTCACAGATCTTTGACTGTGAGCAGATCTCATGAGACTTGGTAATTGCAAATCAAGTAAGAAGAGTTAGCAAAAAGCTAGTATAAACATTTAAAAGGGGAATAAGTTTATAGTACATCATATTTGAAATAGGGGAGTCATATATAGCTCATCATCTCCACAAATAACATTTAATAATGCTTGCTATTTATATGGCTGAATTGGTTTTCATTATTATAATTATCCATTTGTACAACAAAGCAATTCAGTATTTTAAAAGCCAAACTAAAACATAGAAACCACATTTTAGACTTGTGGAGATTATAACTGATGTAGTGAAGAACAAAGGTGTATAAGTCTGTCCTTATCATCTATCACACAGGCCATCATAACTGGACGATTTTCACTTTACATCCCACACCTTGTTCAGTAATAGTTTAGTCAGGATTACGTTTGCAGTCTCTTTTGTCCAGCTGCCTTTAGGATGACCGTTCACTTTGTGTAAGAGATGCAACATGAAGAAAAGTGAAACCGACAGTCTAGTGTAGATATTTTGGGCCTGGCTGGGTAAGGAAAGACGGGTATTCTCTGTCTTGGATACTTCCCGAGGTCAGGCTTCTTCTTCCAGACACTGTTCCTTCTGGTTGGATGAAGCCCAGCTCTTTTAATCCCTCCCTTTGGAAAGAACTCAGAAAAGGAGTCTGAGAAATAAAAGTGAATATGTGAGACAAGTGTGGCAAGTAGGTCATTGCTGTGAGGAAGTAGCCAAAATGAAAGGGACTTTTTAAAATCTGGTAGACTGTCTCCAACTTTGGTATACACTGTACAGAGACAGACTGATTGTCCATTACCTTCCTAAAAGCACTTAGACCCACCATTTACTTAATAATAATGTGTTTTCTTTGTGTGGACTTTTCTTAACATTAGTCTCTCTTATTGTGGCAGTTACGAATTAACTCACAAGTGGCAATTGACCTGAACAACAGTGCCATAGATGTAAGCCTCGGAGGGAGCCAGATTCATTGCCCACGTTTTAGTCATTTTGTTCTTGCAAAGCTCCCATTTAGTTCCACGACCAACAACAAGTGCCCAAATCTGCACATTTGCATCTGTTTTTCAATGGCTGATTCTTTTTCCAATCATATTTCCTCATATCTTCTTCAGTTGTCTGTACTACGCTCCCTTAAACGTGCAGCAATGATAGACAGAATCAATCTCAGATGACAGGCAAATTGTGCATTTTCGAACTGGTGGGCCTGTTTCATATACAGCAGTCATGTTAAGGTGCAGAATGCATTATGAATGAGATGCAAAATGCTTGGTAAATCTCAACTAGGGTGTCTGAAGAGTTTAGCCAATGAATAATAAGTGGTGGCAGCCTATAATTTGTAGCTTTCTACATTACAATTCAAAGAGTGTGGAATAAAATGCCGGCAGATTGGATGTTGTCTGTGAGTAGTAATATAATCCTAACAGCTGCTTTAATTTGATAACCAAATAATAACCTATCCTGATTCCCTCTCTATTTCTTTCAGATGCTGAAGGCGGAGAGGTGTCCCCCCCAATGGGCGCTGGTGTAGACAGCAACAGTTGGCACTTTCGCTATGGCCCCGGCGGTCCCGGTGCACCGCCACAACACCTGAAGCCTGGCGAGGTTCCCCCAGAGGCCTTTATCATTCCCGGCTCCCCGGCCATAATATCCATCAGACAGAACCAGGGAGGAGAGGACGACAAGAGCGACTTCATCACCTTTGGGAAGAAGGAGGAGGCCAAGAAGAAGAAGAAGAAGAAGAAGGAGAAGAAAGACAAGAAGGATAAGGGGAAGGATGATGATGAGTAGAGGAGCAGAAAGAGAAAACAACATAGAAGAAAAGGGCGTTGTTAAAACAGAGGTACCAACCAAAGTCCATTGGGCAAAAAGAAAATGTGAAAACTACCATAGATTTCCCAGTTTCACTATATTACTTATTTTCACTATATAACAATATCAAGTTCTCTCTGTTCTGAACCTGGCCTTATGCATGATTTAGTTTACCTTCAGTCCCTTTCTGGGGTAAATTATTGATCTTGCCTTGATAAACAATAAAATGATTGATTTTGCTCCAAGCCCCTATGTGCCTATACACCTGGAGTCAGTCATCCTGTCCTGTAAGGAAGGACCAATCTTTGCCCCCGTCTTCAATTTTTCTCCTCTAACCCATGGGCACGTTGGCACCTCTGTCTTACCCCCTCCCCAACAATGATGTGTAAACCATTCTCTCAGAGAGGAGACAAATACTTTGTACAAGAACAACAAAAAGCTCTGTGCCAGCCAAGGAAAAGAAGAACGACGTAGAAAAATGCATTGCTGGACACACACCACTTGTAAATAGCACAGACGAGAGTCACTGAAACTAAGGCTAACACTACACTGCTGCAGATTCCTCTGGTAATACCAACAGTGTTTCCTAAGATCTCAATGAAACCACATGCACACACACACGCATGATCACACATTCAAACATGCAAACACGAGAAAACACACTGACCGTGGCAAAGGTGGACACATAAAGCACTTGAGAGAAGGAGAAAAATAAAAAAAGAGAGAAAAACAACTGGCATCAAAGAAATGTGCTTAGAACAAGACACTGCAAGCTTTTTGCCCTGCACATTTGCCTATGCGGTGCACATGTGTACATCAACTCTCTCAGGATGGAAGCGGCATCCTTTGAAATCACTCTGTATTTGCTCACTGCATTTGAAGGACACAGAGAGCTTCATCTTCCGCCAGAACCCCAACTGAGGAATGCAGAGAGCCCTGCAAAGATGGAGGGATGGGAAGTTACCTCACATTCTCCTGAGGACCACAGAGGGAAGAGTCCAGCTGCACTGGCTTGTGACTCCGCTTTCAGTCAGTGGACTCTGATGAAAATAAGTACAGAATATTAGGAGAGTCTCGAGATTTTGATAACACCTTCTCTAATCCCCCTGCTGCAGCAAAAGCCTAAAGCTTTCTGCTTTGAATGTTTGGTAGCAACCAGTCCTTACCTGATACCTTGAGTTTACAACTGCTCACCTGCTTGTACTTGCCCCAAGTTGCCACGAGCCAACTTCTCCTCCCCCAGCAGCCTTTTCTACCCTCACGGTCACCCATCCCACCAATTGCCTCTTCATCTGATGATGAAGTCTTCTGCTTTCATTTGGTCTTGAAAGAGATTCATTATGACATGCACTGTTTTATTTCTCCCTCAGTTTTAACTGCTTTTTACGTCTCATGCCTCCACACATTTACCCTCAGACACTTCCCCAAACCCCCCGCTCTGACCCCCCCTGCTCAGGATCAATCCTGGGAATGGCCTGCGCTGAACATTGTGGTGTGCTGGGAACAGCATGGAGTAATGTGGATGAGGCCTGGGGAAGCCCAGTCGGGGGTCGACGCCCTGAACTCTTGTCAGATGTCTCTCTAAGTGCAAAACGGTTCAGTGCTTTTAACTTGTGAATATGCTGTTCATTTTCCTGTTCTTAGCCACTGATGAGAGGGGACCATGTGGGATGAAGCAGATAATAGGGATGGAGGCAAAGTGAGGAGACAGGTGCCGTGGGCTGGCCCTCCCCCTCCAGGTACAAGAGAAGAGAGTTGTTCTCCACATTGATTGTTTCGGATCGTTGAGTCACATATTAGCTTTTTCGTACGCTGTAAATGTAAGCGTAGACTTTAATAGATTGTCTCATTACTAATTGAAACCTGCTAAAAGATTTGGGCATCTAGAGATTCCCATCCCACCTGCTATATCCCACCAATCCGCTCTCAGGAGGTTTTGAAAATGGGGCACTCACATGCCTCAAGACCTGCTTCTGTTGGTTCCCCTTCCCTGCCTGTAACTTGTTGCCACGTCCCCCAAAGTTTTTGCGGCTCAGTATGACGTCACTCCATTAAGTGGCTGCTGCATGTACTGCTCTAAGGAAACACATACTATATAGAGAAATATATATATAAATAGATAGATGGCTATGATTTTATTCTTTTGTATTATAATTTTTCTTCATTATTTGCACAGGAGATATTTGTATGTACTTCTGTCTCTTGCCAAACATCTACGTACTACAATCTTCATGCTCCACAGATGTTGTATGGCATCCACTAAACCTCTTTAGATATTTGTACATGCTATAGTGTGATACCTTTCAACGCAAGTCTTTTTTTTCTTTTACCAAATATGATTTTTGCTTTTGAGAATAAGCAAAGCAAGAAAAAAAGAAAAAAAAATCACTCTCTGTGTCTGCCTTTGACATGACGATCTAACTAAAACTGTAATATTGTAACTGAAATATGTATGATCCTATGATGAGCTATCACTTCCCTTTCACTCTTAAAAAAAGAAAAAAAATGAAAGAAAAAAATTGTCCAGTGTAAAAAAAGGTATATGTAGTATATTCTTGTGTTTAGTGAGCATTCATGCTGTCATTCTTTCCCAATGTATGGTGGTGAACTATGGTGGCACTGTGCTGTCCTAAATGGATCAGCCCAGTTCTGTGGTTATAAAAAAAAAAACCTTTTTTGTACACCCGCTCATCAGTTGTAACAGTGAAGTAGTGAATTTCATTTATTTCATTTATTTTCTGACTTTTTTTATTTTACCTAGATGGAAACAGTGGTAATGTGTTTTGTTTATAAATCACTAATAAAGTTTTCTTTCTTAAAAATAAATTTTGAATTTATTGTCTTGGGGGCATTTGGGTGATCTGGTTTTCTTTGTCTTTTATGTAAATAAATGAAAAACAAATTGACCTCTGGGAGTGAAAATACAGAATGCTGAATTAAGCAGGAGTTATTTTTAGGTTTGCCTTTTTTACAAAAAGATAGCCTCATATAATTTAAGTTTTAATTAAAATCTGTTTCTGAATTGTACTTATTTACAGAGGAGACTTTCATTTTCAACTTCAAAACAGGTCAATGCAACACTCCACAAAAGTGAGAAAAGAATGTATCAGTAAAGGCGCGAACGAGCACATCTCTTCACCTCAGTGAGTGCAAGGCTGACAATCTAACTCCAGGCTGCTCTCGTCTATCACACAGACACACACACACTCTCATCACTCTTCTTTCTCTGCACCAGCAAGCACACAGAAAGGCCCATACCCTGCAGAGATGAGAGACAGTCAGAATGACCTGCCCAGCAACGATGCCTCATTTCTCCCTGATGAAAGCCATGGTCACAGATGGTCCAAACAGTCCCTTGTGAAAGGAAGCTTCCAAATGCAACCTAATTTAATAGAGTGGCTAAATAGATTTATTGTGTCCACTCCCAGTGGGTGAGTTGGTAGAAAAAAAGGCAAATAGAGAGACATCAGTCATGCTGGCCTAGATAATATGCAGCATTGGTAATCAATACCTTTATCCATTCATCAACTCAGACTCAATAGTTTCCTAAAGGGACATTTAGAGTTCTAGAAACACCACAAAGTTCTAGTTGTTGTTATTAGTGCTCTCAAACAAAACTAAATTTGACATATATGGCTGAGAGTTAAATAGACATGTCTGTGTTTTTGTGACTTTATATTGATGATTCTCTTGAAGTATAAAAAGTTAAAAATATCCCTTTCTGTGGAGTTGTCTTTCATTTTGCATCCAGAGATGGAACATGTATTGCATTGAGAGAAGTTCAAGAGTTCATGTTAATAAAAAAAGTCCCTTTGAAAATCTTCTTTTTATTTTGGTATTTCCAGGAGACAAGACAAAATAGTATCTATGGTTACAACTATTTGGGGAATAGTCTCCATAGCAACAGCCTCATATACCTACCAAACATAAGGGTTAAAACAATGAGGTGCTGGTGGGCCTTGAGGAAGTTTGGGGGTGTGTCCTTTCATATGCTGCACAGAGCACAGCTGACTATTGCTGCTGATTTGGTGATGCACAAATGTATCTCTAACTCCTAATTGACTATTAACTGGAAGAACAACAATTTCAACAAAAAACACAAACACCCACACGTTTAAAATGCCTACAATCCCCTGAGTATTCATAGAAATTGCTCTGGTCCTCCTGAACTTGTGCTCATTTCAGTTATACAAACAAATTAACAAACAAGCAAACTGGCTCAGTGTGCAGAAAAGTAGCCTGCAGTGTTTACTCTGCCGAGCAGTGAAGTGAATATCTGGCTCATGAATATGGATATATATTGTACCATGGCAGTGCAAAGAAAGCCATGCAAGGAGTGTGTTTGTTTGTGTGTGTGTGTGGGGGGGGGGGCACTGTTCCCAATTTAGACACAATATAGATTCAGACTTCATTAAATAGAGCTGTTGCCTGCATGCCTTCATCTTTTGCAGTATGTATTTGACAAACTAAGTATAACAAATATTGAGAGGTATGATATGCAAACATAAAAAACTTAAATGGTCTAATAATATGAAAAAGGTTGATAAACATGATCTCACATGATTGTATGTAACTCCTCAGTGCACAAAGTGTGTATTTGTTTGGGTGAGGTGATATTGCCAGCTGCAGTGACTCAGCAAAACCATCATGCTGCTGAGGAAGGCAAATGAAGTGACTTGGAAGCAGCCACGATGGAGATGGAGAGATTAATGTGCACCATAATTTGTGGCCTGCGGCATAACAGCACTGCACATTACACCTCAGAGACAGTGTGTGTGTGTGTGTGTGTGTGTGAAGTGCAAGGAAGTTCATAAAAGAGGGTGAGATCATGGGTTGATAATGAAATACGTTTGTTTCAGCCTGTGCAAGTGAACTTAAATGACTTACTGGTATGGCAGATATATAAAGAAGAAGCATTATAGCTTTCCCTATGTACACATTTGTGGTTAGCAGTGCTGCCTCCCAGCAGCAGGTTTCTGGCCCAGAAATTGGGGATCAGGGATTCTGCATTGCATTCATTGTTCCAGAACCCCTTGGAGTTCATATTTTGCCATGTGCTTGCATGGGTGTTCTGCAGGTATTCAGTTTCCCACTCCAAAATTAGCTGTAGGTGTGATTGTGAGGGTGAATGATTTCTATATTCCAGCCCTGCAGTTTATGTTGTGAAGCTGATGGATGGGTTGAAGTTTCAATTATAATGACATAAACATGTTGATATACTTTGTTACATTTTTGCGTTTCAGTTGGAATGTACTTCATTCTGTAGTTACTTTGACTCACCACCATGGACAGCTCACACTATCCATCTGGAACATTGGATTTTGATGCAACCATGCTGCAGGGGAACAGGCAATGAGATGAAAAGCTAAACATGAAACATAGATCGCCCACTTATCATGGTGTTTACTATGATGCATGCTGCAACACAATCTTTAATTCATTATTTCAATTAATATATTTTATTTTACTTGTTTTATTGATGCTTATGATACATTGTTTTTTGTTCTTGTGTTTTTATCTCTGCCGTGTAAGGTGACCTTGAGTGCTCTGAAAGACACCTATAAGTATGTATTATTATTATTAACCCTTTACATTGACCGTATGACCGCTGTAAATCAAGAAAACAGGCTTGATTACCGAAACAATAACTGATCTCTGTATAGATTTGTAGTGTGTGCTACACCTATACAATGAGGCCATAATAATTGGCTATAATTCTCGTACATGTCTGTGTTTTTACGTTGTGTGAATTTGCCCTCTTCTGTGACAAACTGAGCGTCACAGTTCTCATCGACATCAAGTCTTGCTGCGAACATGAGGCAACACCTCAGCAAAAAGAGTGTTGGACTACATGTACCAGGATGCAGTGCGTGCAGGACGTGGCACACCGTTTTGGTGCCTGCTTGAAGTGTTACAGCATGATATATTTTATTTAACAGTGAGGTTCACGTTCATGTTATAAAAACCTTCCTGTTTGAAAGTAACTGCATGATGCCGACACACTGCCTGTTCCACTCACCCGTCTGCTGCGTGTGGTCCATCTGCAGGAGTGCTGAGCAAAAGGCGCCATCTCCTGGCCAAGGTTTGATGGCACATTTGTTTGTGAACAGAAGAAGCAAAAGAAAAGCTTTTATTTTTGTGGAAAGACAATTTGTAAAATTGATTATAATGAGAAAATTGTGTAAAGCAAGGACAGGGTAATGAAACTAAGTACTTTTGCACTTTTGGTGTATTTTGTATGGTTTTATTTTTACATTTAATCTGCATTATATTTTAGTCTTGAATGTCATTATTTCTTGTGACTAAATGGTGAATTTTTTAATACCAATTCTGCTTTTAAATGATCAAGATATTACTTTTCATTAAGGGTTGACGGGAGCTCAGATGATTTCATGATTTTTCATTTGGGAAATGTACAGCCACTGTTCCAACCCTTCCATTTATTTAAGTATACAAGTATAAGTCTGTGTGTAATTCAGAACAATAATGCAGTGCAGTTTACTTCTTTTGAAAATGAAACAACTTAATAAAGGCTGCCAGTGGGTACCTGCTTTTACAATACGTTCATTAATGGCATGTATGTAAATCTAGAACTTCTTCAACAATACTTTGTCCTCATTTCAAAGAAAGATTTCAACTTCCCAGCAATAAAATGTCCAAGATATTTGAATTCGCTCACACTTTCAAAATCAAAATTGGGTCATAAAGCAAATTTAGAGCTTTTATCATGTTTAGAATCAGATTTCTCTTTTTAAATAACAAAAGCAAAAAAAGATTGTGGTAACGATATACAAATGTTAACATAAAGTATATATGTGTACATATAATATACAATTGTTGCTATCTAGATCATAAATCGTATTCCTGAATTTAAACGTGGCTCAACTAACACTGACGTAGACAGCTTGTACATATATTCAAATCTCAAACAGGTGTTTCCAGGTACCGGAAGTAGACTGAACACGAGAAACATCCGGTCCGCCAAAACAAATGCTTTTCCCGTCAGTCAGCTGTGTTCATGTCGCGCTCACCTTGTGTGTGGGCTGTGCTCTTCTCTTCGAAATGTTAAACAATTCAGCACAAACAATAAGGAGGACCTTCTCAGCACCTGAGCTGCCATACGCAGACATATTAATGGATACCTCGGGGGCGTCATTGACGTAACCAAAATGGCTACTAACACGATCAGGTAGGAACCTTTACCGTTTGTTAATGAAAGTTTGTCAGCTACTAGCTTAAATGCTATCATTGCCTACTGTAGCTGCTCTACCAGTTTGTTGGTTAGCCTAACTGAGTTAACCATGTCACCTTGTTAGCTACAATATTTCTATTGTCATTGACGTTCACATGTTTATTGAAGCTCAACGTGGAGTTGATATTTTAGTTTAAAAAAATATATAAAGTTAGCACAGCAGGCCATAGATCACTGTTTACTTACAAGAACACAGAGCTTACAAACACAACAGCTATAGCTAGCTTGGTGAAGAGTGTAGGCTACACAATGACAACACAAACACAAGGCTTAACACAAACTTAATCAGTTCAGTTTAAGGCTGTACATCTGTGTAATTCACTGACACCCCGTGTATAAGGACACTGGAAAAGTATATCGTGCGTCTCTGAGCTTATTTCCTTATAAAGTGGAGCTCCACAATTTTTGCACTTAAAGTCTATTTGGAGATTTCTGGAGCACTGCTGCATATCTGAAATACTTTGTATAAAGCTCTTTGCGGCTTCAGAGGGAGCTGCATAGAAATCCCACGATTTGCCTCAAGTAATGTCACTTTAAATATGGAAAGTATGTGTGTCTGTGGAGTTAGAAAAGGAACTGACTAGACCTCTGTTGCTTGCCTCTAATCCTTGTCAGAGGCTAGTTGTTCCAGGCTACATTTGCCGCTACCAGCATAACAAACTCTAATATCCAGCTGTACTGCAGGCATTTGAGCTGAACTGTGAACTGAACTCAATCAATTTTGACTTTTTTTCCCCCTCCAAACTGCTCATTGTGGCTCATATGTAAAAGTTGTCCAATGCAAATGTTGTAGGAGTCGTTGAACATGTATGCAGTTGTGGCATAGCATTATGGTCAATCTAGAATATAATTAACTATAATAAGTTGTGTTTGTGTGTGAATTTGATCCTTACATGTTGCATTTATGTGGATTACTTTCTTTTGCCCTATATCTATCTGTTTTACTGCCTTCTTTGAGTGGTGTTAATGTTTGTATTATTGTTTCTCATCATAATACAAAGATTGGTTGGTGAAGATTTTTATATGAGATATATTTTATGGATTAATTTATTCTGATATCACTTACAAATAAAAGAAACAGGTGTCATTTACCTTCCTGTGACTGTTTGGGACTGACACACATTAACTCAGATGGAAAGTTTGTTGAAGAGCCTTCAAAACCAAGTGATCATCCTGTTGTCCATGGTCCTGAAACAACTAGAGCAACTGGACATTTCTTTTTCTCATTTAGAAACATTATCTGTATTGCAAAATTATTTTAAGAGTCACACGATGAAGTAATTTGAACAACTTCAAAAGGAAGATAATTTGCCAACATGATTTTTATATATGCCTACAACTGCGACACTACTTTCATAGACATAAAGAATGGGGAGAATATATGTAGGGAACCAACTGAAGTACAATTACTGTCACTTACAGAGAAGAAGTCAAAGAAAAGACTAATATACAAACTCTTTAATGCACCACAGTATGCATCTAATGATAATAATATGAATGTTAAAGAAAACTGGGAACAGGAAACAAATATTTTAATAAGAGATGATGAAGAGAAAATGTTTTGGGTATCAATTATGACACAACAGTATGCAAATAGAACTTGGCTTACTGGTTATATTTCATCAAGACCAAATAGAAAGAGATTTGATTTCATTCTAATCGTAATAGCAAATAAAATGATTAAAATATTCTGGTTAAAGCCACGACCCTCCAACATAATACAGTGGAGAGACAAATGAAATACGGTCAAAATATACATTGAGACTGCAGCTGAGAACAGATTTGCTAGATATGCACCAGTAGCACAGGCAAAGACAGAGCTCTGAACATGTCTTTTGCTGTTTCTTAATCTTAATCAACAGTTTATATATATATATATATATATATATATATTGTAATTTGTAATTATTATTACCTGTATCAGATTGCGAGTATACCTATTTAGTTCAGTGGACTACTAAGAGATAAGGGAGCATGCTTTGTAAGAGAATGTAGTTTTGTTAGAGATTTGCTAATGTGATGGATAGAAATTATGATTAATGTTTTAGATTAGGTATGTGTTATTCGACAGGTTTTATTTGTAGGTTAAAAACTGAATCAACTAAAACTGGTAATATTATGTCTACATATCCTGATGTGTTTGTATTTCATTTGTGAAATAAGTAAAAAAAATAAAAGAAACATTAACTGAAGCATTGTCTGAATTTATACTTTCATGATATGAATAATAAACATGAATGTTTTGTAACAAAAATAAAGACCTTCAAATCAATCAGTTTCTCTTATATTGTTAACAGAACCTATTTTAACACAGTTTGTAATTTGATATAATCCATATAAGGGTATTGCAGTAAATGATTGTTCAGATCTGTATTGAATATATGCTGGAGCTGTAGTTTATGCGTTTCTGTCATGGTTCACAGTTATTTACAAAATATATAAAATCGGTAATTAGGGCTCTACAAGTACGGCGCGTTGTTTGCAGCTGTAAAGAGTGTAAAGCGACTCATGGTGCCGCTGTGGGTTAGCACAACAGCAGTACAGACATCTCCACCCACCGTTACTGCATCAAATACAGTCGGAAGAAACCCCTTGTTTCCACGACAAATTTTCATTGTGCTCGCTGTTGTGAAATATTGGATTATTTACTCTGCTTTCTTCGGGAAAATCATTTGTTCAAACATCGAGCGTATTGTTTCGAGGATGGGAGACAATGGATTTTCAACGCTTCGATCTGTCTTCTGCTGCGCTTTCTTTATTGTAACGCTGAACCTCGTTTATGGAGACCTGAGTTATTCTTTTCCAGAGGAGACGAAGCGCGAGTCAGTTATTGGAAATATAGCGAAAGATCTCGGCCTTGATGTGAGGACCTTATCTTCCCGTAAGGCCCGTGTTGATATTGAAGGGACTCGGAAACGGTACTGTGGCATGAATCTAAACAACGGGGATTTGATCACCACGGAGAGAATCGACAGAGAAAGCCTTTGTGGCAAGAAACCGTCGTGTGTTCTGAAAGTAGATCTGGTGTTAGAAAATCCTTTGGAGCTTCATCGTCTGAGTCTTCATATTCAAGATGTAAACGACAACTCGCCAAAATTCAAAAAGAATTTGATCGAAATGGAAATAAGGGAGTCGGCTGAGAAGGGAAACCGCTTCTCAATCGATGAGGCCCATGACGCAGATATAGGTCAAAATACGCTGTTCAGAGGTACAACCTGCAGAAGAATGAAAACTTTATTCTCGCTGTTGATAATAACAAGGTTGAACTTGTATTGGAGAATACACTTGATCGAGAGAAACAAAAGGAGATGAATCTGCTTCTGACAGCTTTGGATGGTGGCTCTCCTCAGAGATCAGGCACCGTAGTTATACACGTCACTGTGCTGGATGCTAATGATAACGCCCCAGTGTTTAGTCAGGCCGTTTATAAAGCCAGTCTGCCTGAAAACTCTCCTCCTGATACCGTAGTGATTAATGTCCGTGCTACTGACGCAGACGAAGGAGTGAATGGAGATGTGACGTATGACTTTGGTCACATGACTGATGACGATGTAAATGTGTTTTCTATCGATTCAAAAACGGGACAAATTACAGTAACTGGTGTGATTGACTTTGAAGAAAGGAGTTCTTTTGAAATAAGAGTTGAAGCTAAAGATGGATTAGGACTAACATCTTATGCTAAAGTTATGATAGATGTTACTGATGTGAATGACAATGCTCCAGTTATATATTTAAAATCCCTGACCAACCCCATACCTGAGAACGTGTCACCTGGTTCAGAGGTGGGCATCATTAACGTGCAGGATGAAGATTCTGATAGTAACCAAAAGGTTCGCTGCTCCATTCAGCAAAATGTCCCTTTTAAGTTAGTTCCTTCAATTAAAAACTATTATTCTCTGGTGACCACAGGACAACTGGACCGTGAACTAGTGTCAGATTACAACATTACAATCACTGCCACTGACGAGGGCTCTCCACCTCTGTCCTCCTCTAAAACTGTTCAGTTATCTGTAGCTGACATCAACGACAACCCACCTGTGTTTGAGGAACAGTCCTACAGCGCATATGTGACTGAAAATAACAAACCTGGCTCCACTTTATGTTCCGTTACTGCTCGAGACCCCGACTGGAGACAAAACGGTACAGTGGTTTATTCTCTGTTACCTGGTGAGGTGAACGGTGCCCAGGTGTCCTCCTATCTGTCAGTTAACGGAGACACGGGGGTGATCCACGCTGTGAGGTCGTTTGATTATGAACAGTTCAGGAGCTTTAAAGTCCACGTGATGGCCAGAGACAACGGTTCTCCTCCACTCAGCAGCAACGTGACCGTCAGCGTCTTCATATCGGATGTGAACGACAACTCTCCTCAGATACTGTACCCCGCCCCGGAGAGCAACTCCTTCATGACCGAGCTGGTTCCCAAAGCTGCACACGGAGGCTCTCTGGTGTCCAAAGTGATCGCGGTGGACGCGGACTCCGGACAGAACGCCTGGCTGTCCTATCATATAGTGAAATCCACTGATCCGGGACTTTTCACTATTGGTGTCCACAGTGGAGAGATCAGGACACAGCGGGACATTTCTGAATCTGACAGCATGAAACAGAACCTTATTGTGGCGGTGAAAGATAACGGACAGCCCTCTCTGTCTGCCACCTGCTCCATGTATTTACTTATTTCTGATAACTTGGCTGAGGTGCCAGAGCTGAAGGACATTTCTTATGATGAGAAGAATTCAAAACTGACCTCTTACCTGATCATAGCGCTGGTCTCTGTCTCCACCTTTTTCCTGACCTTCATCATCATCATCCTGGGTGTGAGGTTTTGTCGCAGGAGAAAGCCCAGAATGTTGTTTGACGGAGCTGTCGCCATCCCCAGTGCTTATCTCCCCCCTAATTACGCAGATGTTGACGGCACAGGAACTTTACGCAGCACTTACAATTATGACGCCTACCTGACAACAGGTTCAAGAACCAGTGACTTTAAGTTCGTGACATCTTACAATGACAACACACTGCCTGCTGACCAGACTCTGAGGAAAAGTCCTTCTGACTTTGCTGATCCGTTTGAAGACTTGGGGACCGCTTTAGAGGTAGGAACCCTTCAAAGTACTATATTGGTATTTAAACGTTTGGCTTGTTTATTGAGTCCTGTTGCTATGTGTCTTGCTGAAGCACATGTTTCTGAATCCGCAATGATAAAGTGAATGTGCTGTTGTATGAGGGAACCATGACTGTTGCCCCCTGTACTGTCTGTAAATCATTCCAGGAAGCTTTTGCATATAATTAACAACTATCTTTGAACATCGTTGGATTGGTCTCTTGTTCTCTAGTACTGTTGCCCCCACCTCACCTTTCCTCATATGAGTAGCACTTTTGCTAAAATTGTTTTTTCCAAGTCCCATGTCAGAGAAATCAATTTACTATTTGAACGATTTCCTGACATACTTTTAACACGTAGTTCAGGTCAATGATTTTATATAACTTCTAATGTCGTATTTGGTGCTGTTCCAGCTTTAATCAAGTAAATCATTTGCCACCAACTAGTTGCTTCAAACTGGTCGTAATTAGCAAACAAACTAGGCATCACAGGTGAACAAAGGTTTAAAAAATATGTCAACCCGCAGTCTACGTATGACTGGAGTTGTCACACAATTATAATTTTAGCTTTGAATCAATCCCTTCGGGCAAGCTTCATAGTTTCCGTTAAAACATTATAGGTCGTGGTTACGCAACCTATAACTGTCATTTTTCAGCAAGTGATGGAAACAGCTGTGACCCTATTCCTGAACAAGCTGTAAAATGTTCAGGTCAGAGAACGAGAGTTTTTACAAAAGTCAGAAACCCACATAAGAAGAGTCTAAGATAAGTCGTAAGATCAACTGAGCCTCAAGGATCTTAGTGCGACCAGATATGTAAGACGTCACTGTCTCTCTCCTTGGTGCTGAAACACTCCTGGCTAGCTCATGGAAAAACTGTAATTTGGGAGATTTATTTTTCCCGACAGCTACACTTCCCGGGTTTTCTATGAAAATAAAAAATGAATAAATAATAATAATAATAATTTTTGGAGTATTGTAAAACCTGATTGACACAGCCCATTGTCTTGATATTGAGTGCTTTAACACATGTATTCAAAGCTTGTATTTGTTTTTCGGACAGCCGGAGATCAGTATGTTCATGCAACCTACAATAACTCTTTCAAAGCAAGAGCAAAAGTCACATTTATCGGCGCTAAAATGTAGCATTGATCAACTGTATTGTGGTGAAACGTACAAACCTCGTGTTCAGCCAATTAAAGTGATACATTTACGTGTGTTTTTTACGTAAACTAACGGTTCATATTAGGTGAGTGAATATTGTCTCAACTTGGTTTAAAACTATCTGAAAATATATTTTGTTATATATTTGTGTAAATATATATTAATAAGAATACTCATGGTGTCGCTGTTGACTTACGGGAAATGGACACTCACCACTCCACCCACTACAACTGAATGTTTCAGTTGCAGATATTTCGGAGTAAAGGTTCAATTTTCGATCATATTCGGTCGTGTCCACTGCTGTGAAGTGTTACATCAATGATCTTTGCGGACGGATATTATTTCTTCGCACTGGAAAGGACACGTTTTACAAGCTAAGGAAAGGTTTTGTGTCAGGATGGGAGACAAAGGATTTTCAGCGCTTCGTCCGGGCTTCTGCTTCGTTACCTTCATTCTAATGCTGAACGTAGTTCATGGAGACCTGAGTTATTCTATTCAAGAGGAGATGAAACGAGGATCTGTTATTGGAAATATAGCGAAGGATCTCGGCATTGATCTGAGGACCATGTCTTCTCGAAAGGCTCGTGTTGATTTTGAGGGGACACAACAGCGGTACTGTGACATGAATCTGAATACCGGGGATTTGATCACCACGGAGCGAATCGACAGAGAAAGCCTTTGCGGCAAGAAACCATCGTGTGTGTTAGTGGTAGACCTGGTGTTAGAAAATCCGCTAGAGCTTCATCGTGTGAGTCTTCATGTTCAAGATGTAAACGACAACTCGCCAAAGTTTCAAAAAAATTTGATTGAAATGGAAATAAGCGAGTCGGCAGTCAAAGGAAACCGCTTCTCAATCGAGGAGGCCCATGACGCAGATATAGGTCAAAATACTGTTCAGAGGTACAACCTGCAAAAGAATGACAACTTTATTCTTGCTGTTGATAATAACAAGGTTGAACTTGTATTGGAAATACTCTTGATCGAGAGAAACAAAAGGAGATGAATCTGCTTCTGACAGCTTTGGATGGTGGCTCTCCTCAGAGATCAGGCACCGTAGTTATACACGTCACTGTGCTGGATGCTAATGATAACGCCCCAGTGTTTAGTCAGGCCGTTTATAAAGCCAGTCTGCCTGAAAACTCTCCTCCTGATACCGTAGTGATTAATGTCCGTGCTACTGACGCAGACGAAGGAGTGAATGGAGATGTGACGTATGACTTTGGTCACATGACTGACGACGATGTAAATGTGTTTTCTATTGATCACAAAACGGGAGAAATCAGAGTAACTGGTGTGATTGACTTTGAAGCAAGAAGTTCCTTTGAAATGAGAGTTGAAGCTAAAGATGGTTTAGGACTAACATCTTACGCTAAAGTTATGATAGATGTTACTGATGTGAATGACAATGCTCCAGTTATATATCTAAAGTCACTGACTAATCCCATACCTGAGAACGTGTCACCTGGTTCAGAGGTGGGCATCATTAACGTGCAGGACAGAGACTCTGAGAGTAACAGACAGGTTCGCTGCTCCATTCAACAAAATGTCCCTTTTAAGTTAGTTCCTTCTATTAAAAACTATTATTCTCTGGTGACCACAGGACAACTGGACCGTGAGCTAGTGTCAGATTACAACATTACAATCACTGCCACTGACGAGGGCTCTCCACCTCTGTCCTCCTCTAAAACTGTTCAGTTATCTGTAGCTGACATCAACGACAACCCACCTGTGTTTGAGGAACAGTCCTACAGCGCATATGTGACTGAAAATAACAAACCTGGCTCCACTTTATGTTCCGTTACTGCTCGAGACCCCGACTGGAGACAAAACGGCACAGTAGTTTATTCTCTGTTACCTGGTGAGGTGAACGGTGCCCAGGTGTCCTCCTATCTATCAGTTAACGGAGACACGGGGGTGATCCACGCTGTGAGGTCGTTTGATTATGAACAGTTCAGGAGCTTTAAAGTCCACGTGATGGCCAGAGACAACGGTTCTCCTCCGCTCAGCAGCAACGTGACCGTCAGCGTCTTCATATCGGATGTGAACGACAACTCTCCTCAGATACTGTACCCCGCCCCGGAGGGCAACTCCTTCATGACCGAGCTGGTCCCAAAGCTGCACACGGAGGCTCTCTGGTGTCCAAAGTGATCGCGGTGGACGCGGACTCCGGACAGAACGCCTGGCTGTCCTATCATATAGTCAAATCCACTGATCCGGGACTTTTCACTATTGGTGTCCACAGCGGAGAGATCAGAACACAGCGGGACATTTCTGAATCTGACAGCATGAAACAGAACCTTATTGTGGCGGTGAAAGATAACGGACAGCCCTCTCTGTCTGCCACCTGCTCCATGTATTTACTTATTTCTGATAACTTGGCTGAGGTGCCAGAGCTGAAGGACATTTCTTATGATGAGAAGAATTCAAAACTGACCTCTTACCTGATCATAGCGCTGGTCTCTGTCTCCACCTTTTTCCTGACCTTCATCATCATCATCCTGGGTGTGAGGTTTTGTCGCAGGAGAAAGCCCAGAATGTTGTTTGACGGAGCTGTCGCCATCCCCAGCGCTTATCTCCCTCCTAATTACGCAGATGTTGACGGCACAGGAACTTTACGCAGCACTTACAATTATGACGCCTACCTGACAACAGGTTCCAGAACCAGTGACTTTAAGTTCGTGACATCTTACAATGACAACACACTGCCTGCTGACCAGACTCTGAGGAAAAGTCCCTCTGACTTTGCTGATCCTTTTGAAGACTTGCAGGCCTCTGAAGAGGTAGGAGCTTTTCAAATCAGTGAATTTGTTTATAGTAATGTTTTTTGGGTTGTTTAGTGTTGTTGATTTCATTCATAAGCTGCCTCTCAAATTCCATTGTGCTTTGAACGGAAATATTTGCTTTATCAATAGTTATACAACATTAGCAAGATTCATATTTGTTTTCCTTCTGTACTCTATAACCACAATTAGCTGTTTTAGAAAGACATTTTACTCTCTCGTTTCTTGGCAACATGGTATTTTGATCGATTCTATTTTTGTTTCATGTATCATAAAGGCAATCTTTTTAATAACTGTTCCGACAGATAGCTATTCCACATTTTCAATCGAGTTTATTTTTTCATTTGTCCAGCAGCAGCATGCATCACGTTTTATCTATGACCATCAAGTGTCACTGACTTGTTGAACCTCTGCTGTTTTTGTAATGGATTTTACCTTGGTGCATGTACACACATATGTAAGAAGGGAATGATCACATTCATTGAGCCTCAAAACTCTTTTCTAGGGACGTACACAAATTTATAATATTGCATATTGATCTCTTTGTGCAACAATAATCTCAAAGTCTCTGTCCATGGTGCTGAACTGCTGTTCATGTGGTAGCAAAATGTTTGTTTTTGTCTTAAGCCACGCTGCTAAAGTAGACTAATAACATACCAAATAAAAGCATAATTATCTAAAGTACTGCTAATTCTAATAATAATACTGCTATTACTCTCAAAAACCAACAAATTCACAATAGTAATATTTATATTACATTGTTTAATAATAACTTCCCATTAAAAATATTACAACTTTTGATGATCAGTTGTCCTTTTCAATCAGGTGGTGATATAATTATTTTTCAAAGATCTCCTATTTTCTTATAAGCTTTTAACTTAAGGGGCACAAGGTGTTTAAGTGTCACTTGGTCAAGTGTTCATTCTTGTATGTTTTGACTTACACTTATAAAGGCATCATTACATTCAGAAGGTAATTCTATTATTACTGCACCAAATTTATCTGACAATCTTAGTCCATTGCTCCTTTTCAGACTACGATTTTAAAATGAAGAAAGTTTTTAATGCGATTATTAAAGGTTTGAACTGTGGTTTCCACAGTATTGTAAGACTTTCAGTCACAAGGGATTTGTTTACACATATCAGGAACTTCAAATACTTTCAGTATGGTCCCTAGATAATATTTCTGTACTATTTAGGGTAAAACATTAAAACAAGGACTGTTACTTTGCAAACTGTGGTATTTGTACTTTTACTAAAGCAGATCGTCTGAGTAGCCCATACTTCTTTCATCACTGTCCACGGTGATGAACCTTGCCTCTGTACTGTGCTGGAGACATCATTGTTCACCTGAAACAATCCTCAGGGTATTTAAGTTGTCTTCTTGGCAACATATTGAGCACGTAATGGAAATGGTTGTATTCAATGAGATCTTTTTGAGTTTCTTTCCTACTATCACTTGCTTTGTGGCTTTTGTCATTGGATAATTTACCAGTCACGTGGAGGCAGGCAAATGAAAATCAGGTAATTTTAGTCTTTATGAAGAATAATTCCTATTCTATGGCTGTAAAGATAAAATGAGACTGATGGTGTCGCTGTTGCCTGACAGACGTTTAACGCACACCCCTCCACCCAGGACTACTATGTTGGAATCGCTTGTAATTTCCCGGAGAGCCAGTTAAATCCTTGGAAATATTTTGTCGTGTTTCGTCGTGCCGTTAAGTGCTGGATTATTGAAACCTTTCCCATCAGTTTTATTCTGTTGTACTGGACACCAAGTCGTGCACGCTCAGGACACGTTTTGTGACAGGATGGGAGACAAAGGATTTAAACCTCTTCCTCCGGTCTTCTGCTTCGTGTCCTTTATTCTAACGCTGCACCTCGTTTATGGAGACCTAAGTTATTCTTCACCAGAAGAGATGAAACGAGGTTCTGTTCTTGGAAATGTAGCGAAGGATCTCGGTATTGATATCAGAACCTTATCTTCCCGACAGACCCGTGTTGACTTTGGTGGAAATCGGAAACGGTACTGTGATATTAATTTGAATACTGGAGATTTGATCACCACAGAGAGAATCGATAGAGAAAGCCTTTGTGGAAAGAAACCGTCGTGTGTTCTGAAAGTAGATCTGGTGTTAGAAAATCCTTTGGAGCTTCATCGTGTGAGTCTTCATATTCAAGACGTAAACGACAACTCGCCACAATTCAATGATAATCTGATTGAAATGGAAATATGGGAGTCGGCGGAAAAGGGAAACCGCTTCTCAATCGAGGAGGCCCATGACGCAGATATAGGTCAAAATACTGTTCAGAGGTACAACCTGCAAAAGAATGAAAACTTTATTCTCGCTGTTGATAATAACAAGGTTGAACTTGTATTGGAAAATAAAGTCGATCGTGAAAAGCAAAACGAGATGAATTTGCTTCTGACAGCTTTGGATGGTGGCTCTCCTCAGAGATCAGGCACCGTAGTTATACACGTCACTGTGCTGGATGCTAATGATAACGCCCCAGTGTTTAGTCAGGCCGTTTATAAAGCCAGTCTGCCTGAAAACTCTCCTCCTGATACCGTAGTGATTAATGTCAGTGCCACTGACGCAGACGAAGGAGTGAATGGAGACGTTACATATCAGTTTGGTCACGTGTCTGACGATGATATAAATATGTTTTCTATCGATTCTAAAACGGGAGGAATTACAGTCACTGGTGTGATTGACTTTGAAGAAAGGAGTTCTTTTGAAATGAGGGTGAAAGCTAAAGATGGTTTAGGACTAACATCTTACGCTAAAGTTATGATAGATGTTACTGATGTGAATGACAATGCTCCAGTTATATATTTAAAATCCCTGACCAACCCCATACCTGAGAACGTGTCACCTGGTACAGAGGTGGGCATCATTAACGTGCAGGATGAAGATTCTGATAGTAACCAAAAGGTTCGTTGCTCCATTCAGCAAAATGTCCCTTTTAAGTTAGTTCCTTCGATTAAAAACTATTATTCTCTGGTGACCACAGGACAACTGGACCGTGAACTAGTGTCAGATTACAACATTACAATCACTGCCACTGACGAGGGCTCTCCACCTCTGTCCTCCTCTAAAACTGTTCAGTTATCTGTAGCTGACATCAACGACAACCCACCTGTGTTTGAGGAACAGTCCTACAGCGCATATGTGACTGAAAATAACAAACCTGGCTCCACTTTATGTTCCGTCACTGCTCGAGACCCCGACTGGAGACAAAACGGTACAGTGGTTTATTCTCTGTTACCTGGCGAGGTGAACGGTGCCCAGGTGTCCTCCTATCTATCAGTTAACGGAGACACGGGGGTGATCCACGCTGTGAGGTCGTTTGATTATGAACAGTTCAGGAGCTTTAAAGTCCACGTGATGGCCAGAGACAACGGTTCTCCTCCGCTCAGCAGCAACGTGACCGTCAGCGTCTTCATATCGGATGTGAACGACAACTCTCCTCAGATACTGTACCCCGCCCCGGAGGGCAACTCCTTCATGACCGAGCTGGTTCCCAAAGCTGCACACGGAGGCTCTCTGGTGTCCAAAGTGATCGCGGTGGACGCGGACTCCGGACAGAACGCCTGGCTGTCCTATCATATAGTCAAATCCACTGATCCGGGACTTTTCACTATTGGTGTCCACAGCGGAGAGATCAGGACACAGCGGGACATTTCTGTATCTGACAGCATGAAACAGAACCTTATTGTGGCGGTGAAAGATAACGGACAGCCCTCTCTGTCTGCCACCTGCTCCATGTATTTACTTATTTCTGATAACTTGGCTGAGGTGCCAGAGCTGAAGGACATTTCTTATGATGAGAAGAATTCAAAACTTACCTCTTATCTGATCATCGCGCTGGTCTCTGTCTCCACCTTTTTCCTGACCTTCATCATCATCATCCTGGGTGTGAGGTTTTGTCGCAGGAGAAAGCCCAGAATGTTGTTTGACGGAGCTGTCGCCATCCCCAGTGCTTATCTCCCTCCTAATTACGCAGATGTTGACGGCACAGGAACTTTACGCAGCACTTACAATTATGACGCATACCTGACAACAGGTTCAAGAACCAGTGACTTTAAGTTCGTGACATCTTACAATGACAACACTCTGCCTGCTGACCAGACTCTGAGGAAAAGTCCTTCTGACTTTGTTGGTCCTTTTGAAGACTTGCAGGCCTCTGAAGAGGTAGGGGCTTTTCAAATCAGTGTATTTGTTTAAAGTAATGTTTTTTGGGTTGTTTAGTGTCGTTGATTTCACTCATAAGCTGTCTCTCAAATTCCATTGTGCTTTGAATGGAAATATTTGCTGAATCAATATTTGTACAACATTAGCAAGATTCATATTTGTTTTCCTTTTGTACTCTATAACAACAATTAGCTGTTAATGAAAGACATTTTACTCTCTCGTTTCCTGGCAACATGGTATTTTGATCGATTCACTTTTCGTTTCTCATATCATAAAGGCAATCTTTTTAATAACTGTTCCGACAGATAGCTATTCCACATTTTCAATCGGGTTTAATTTTTCAATGAATCCATTTTGCTTTTAGGCAAAGAAAATCATGCACCACCAAAGAATTGTTGATGCAGTAGAAAAGTTTGGCCTCATGGAAGATTTTCGTGGGTCATTGCCAGAACAAACTGCAGTTGTGATGCAGTGACATAATTAGTTTAGAAAAAGTAGTGATGCACATCACCCTCTGAGGGTTCGTTGTCCAGCAGTTTTTGTCCATCAGCAGCATGGATCTCGTTTTATCTATGACCATCAAGTGTCACTGACTTGTTGAACCTCTGCTGTTTGTGCAACTGATTTTACCTCGGTGCATGTACACACATATGTAAGAAGGGAATAATTGCAATTCATTGAGTCTAAAAACTCTCTTCTAGGGGCAAACACACATTTATAATACCGCATATTGATATCGTTGTGCCACAATAATCTCAAAGTATCTGTCCATGGTGCTGAACTGCTGTTCATGCAGTAGCAAAATGTTTGTTTTTGTCCTAAGTCACGCTGCTAAATGAGACAAATAACATACCAAATAAAACCATAATAGTGTTAAGTACTGCTAATTCTGATATTAATACTGCTATTACTCAACAACACACAAATAATAGTAATATTTACAATACATTGTTTAATAATAATTTCCCATTAAAAATATTACAACTTTCGATGATCGGTTTCCCTTTTCAACCAGGTGGTGATGTATTTATTTTTCTAAGATCTCCAATTTTCTGACAAGCTTTTAACTTCAGTACCACAAGGTGTTTAAGTGTTACTTGGTCAAGTGTTCATTCCTCTATGTTATGACTAACACTTATAAATGCATCACCACATTCACAAGGTAATTACATTTTTACTGCACCACATTTATCTGACAGCCTTAGTTCATTGTAACTTTTGAGAGAAAGATTTTAATATCAAGAGACGTTTATAATGCATTATTAAAGATTTGAACTGTGGTTTCTACAGTATTGTAAGACTTTCAGTCACAAGGGATTTGTTTACACAGATCAGGAACTTCAAATACTTTCAGTATGGTCGATGATAATATTTCTGTACTATTTAGGGTAAAACATTAAAACAAGGACTGTTACTTTGCAAACTGTGGTATTTGTACTTTTACTAAAGCAGATCGTCTGAGTAGCCCACACTTCTTTCATCACTGTCCATGGTGATGAACCTTGCCTCTGTACTGTGCTGGAGACATCATTGTTCATCTGAAACAATCCTCAGGGTATTTAAGTTGTCTTCTTGGCAACATATTGCACACGTAATTGAAATGGTTGTATTCAATGAGATCTTTTTTCTTTTCTCATTATCACTTGCTCTGTGGTTTTTCTCATCTGATCATTTCCCAGTCACGTGGAGAAAGGCGAATGAAAACCGGGTCATTTTAGTCTTTATGAAGAAAATTTCCTTTTATGCGGCTGTAAAGATAAAATGAGACTGGTGGTGTCGCTGTTGCCTGACAGACGTTTAACGCACAACACTCCACCCAGGACTACTATGTGGGAATCGCTTGTAATTTACCAGAGAGCCAGTTAAATCCTTGAAAATATTTCGTCGTGTTTCGTCGTGCTATTAAGTGCTGGATTATTGAAACCTTTTCCATCAGTTGTATTCTTTTGCACTGGACACCAAGTGTTGCAGGCTCAGGACACGTTTTGTGTCAGGATGGGAGACAAAGGATTTAAACCTCTTCCTCCGGTCTTCTGCTTCGTGTCCTTTATTCTAACGATGCACCTCGTTTATGGAGACCTGAGTTATTCTTCACCAGAAGAGATGAAACGAGGGTCTGTTCTTGGAAATGTAGCGAAGGATCTCGGTATTGATATCAGAACCTTATCTTCCCGACAGACCCGTGTTGACTTTGATGGAAATCGGAAACGGTACTGTGATATTAATTTGAATACTGGAGATTTGATCACCACAGAGAGAATCGACAGAGAAAGCCTTTGTGGAAATAAACCGTCGTGTGTTCTGAAAGTAGATCTGGTGTTAGAAAATCCTTTGGAGCTTCATCGTGTGAGTCTTCATGTTCAAGATGTAAACGACAACTCGCCACAATTCAATGATAATCTGATTGAAATGGAAATAAGTGAGTCGGCTGAAAAGGGAAATCGCTTCTCAATCGAGGAGGCCCATGACGCAGATATAGGTCAAAATGCTGTTCAAAGGTACAACCTGCAAAAGAATGACAACTTTATTATCGCTGTTGATAATAACAAGGTTGAACTTGTATTGGAGAATAAACTTGATCGTGAAAAGCAAAAGGAGATGAATCTGCTTCTGACAGCTTTGGATGGTGGCTCTCCTCAGAGATCAGGCACCGTAGTTATACACGTCACTGTGCTGGATGCTAATGATAACGCCCCAGTGTTTAGTCAGGCCGTTTATAAAGCCAGTCTGCCTGAAAACTCTCCTCCTGATACCGCAGTGATTAATGTCAGTGCCACTGACGCAGACGAAGGAGTGAATGGAGACGTTACATATCAGTTTGGTCACGTGTCTGATGATGATATAAATATGTTTTCTATCGATTCGAAAACGGGAGAAATCACAGTAAGTGGTGTGATTGACTTTGAAGAAAGGAGTTCATTTGAAATGAGGGTAAAAGCTAAAGATGGTTTAGGACTAACATCTTACGCTAAAGTTATGATAGATGTTGCTGATGTGAATGACAATGCTCCGGTTATATATTTAAAGTCACTGACTAATCCCATACCTGAGAACGTGTCACCTGGTTCAGAGGTGGGCATCATTAACGTGCAGGACAGAGACTCTGAGAGTAACAGACAGGTTCGCTGCTCCATTCAACAAAATGTCCCTTTTAAGTTAGTTCCTTCTATTAAAAACTATTATTCTCTGGTGACCACAGGACAACTGGACCGTGAACTAGTGTCAGATTACAACATTACAATCACTGCCACTGACGAGGGCTCTCCACCTCTGTCCTCCTCTAAAACTGTTCAGTTATCTGTAGCTGACATCAACGACAACCCACCTGTGTTTGAGGAACAGTCCTACAGCGCATATGTGACTGAAAATAACAAACCTGGCTCCACTTTATGTTCCGTTACTGCTCGAGACCCCGACTGGAGACAAAACGGTACAGTGGTTTATTCTCTGTTACCTGGCGAGGTGAACGGTGTCTCGGTGTCCTCCTATCTATCAGTTAACGTAGACACGGGGGTGATCCACGCTGTGAGGTCGTTTGATTATGAACAGTTCAGGAGCTTTAAAGTCCACGTGATGGCCAGAGACAACGGTTCTCCTCCGCTCAGCAGCAACGTGACCGTCAGCGTCTTCATATCGGATGTGAACGACAACTCTCCTCAGATACTGTACCCCGCCCCGGAGGGCAACTCCTTCATGACCGAGCTGGTCCCCAAAGCTGCACACGGAGGCTCTCTGGTTTCCAAAGTGATCGCGGTGGACGCGGATTCCGGACAGAACGCCTGGCTGTCCTATCATATAGTCAAATCCACTGATCCGGGACTTTTCACTATTGGTGTCCACAGCGGAGAGATCAGGACACAGCGGGACATTTCTGAATCTGACAGCATGAAACAGAACCTTATTGTGGCGGTGAAAGATAACGGACAGCCCTCTCTGTCTGCCACCTGCTCCATGTATTTACTTATTTCTGATAACTTGGCTGAGGTGCCAGAGCTGAAGGACATTTCTTATGATGAGAAGAATTCAAAACTGACCTCTTACCTGATCATAGCGCTGGTCTCTGTCTCCACCTTTTTCCTGACCTTCATCATCATCATCCTGGGTGTGAGGTTTTGTCGCAGGAGAAAGCCCAGAATGTTGTTTGATGGAGCTGTCGCCATCCCCAGTGCTTATCTCCCTCCTAATTACGCTGATGTTGACGGCACAGGAACTTTACGCAGCACGTACAACTATGACGCCTACCTGACAACAGGTTCCAGAACCAGTGACTTTAAGTTCGTGACATCTTACAATGACAACACTCTGCCTGCTGACCAGACTCTGAGGAAAAGTCCTTCTGACTTTGCTGATGTGTTTGGAACACCAGATGATTCTCCAGAGGTAGGCCGTGTGCATTTTCAATGTAACATTTAAAGTTTATATTGGCCATGCATTATCTTGCATTTGAAGCAATCTTGTATGTAAATGTTGACATTTTGTGTACCTGCTAACGTTTTGGCTGAAGCATATAGGCCATCTTTTACTGAGGCTTTTTTCTGGCACAAGAGAGCACTTATTAAATAACTTTCCATTGAAAGTATGAGCTTAACTCTTTTCTTTTTTATATTTAAATATTCACATGATATTGTGTAACTTCCTAAATCCAAGCACATTTATTTAGTAACAAACCGTTGATAATTTATACCAAAATGGTAGTCGTCCTTTTATCCGCATACTTTGTATTCAAATTCATGTTTACTGTACATCTCTGACTACAATATATACTTACATATATCATTTATTTTTGGGCATGGCTTTTTTTTTCACTCTAATCATGTAAACCAAAGCTTCCATTCAGATAAAGCACTCGTTGAAATACACGATCACTAATCATCTGTGCTTGGGCAACATTTTGAACCAAGTTTTGATGAAATGTTAATTACAAACTTTGATTATGTTTTCAAATTCCTTAACTGATTGAAACTTGAACCGTTTTTTCCACGAATATGCAGATTACTGAGCTTTTCAAGACATTTGTTTAACATCACTTACAGTATGCCCATTGGACTTTATGCTTACATGTATCTATTGCTTATACAGCATATGTCTGATTCACATGTTACGAAAAACACTCTCCCATTCTAGATGAAGTAATTGTGAAAAGATCAAAACTATTTCATGGGTCTCAAGATATTTGAAATTGAAAAAAATGTTTTTGAATTTGTCACATTAGATAACATGTAATTCATTCCTTAACACTAGAAATGTAACTTCACAATTAGTTTTTTTTATTATTTTCGTTGATCAGTTAGTCTTATCAATGCTTTAAGCATGGATATGTTAAATATGACAAAATTGGGTCAGGCCCTTTCCGTTCAAACGCTTTTCATGGTGCAGAATGGTATTTTCTCTACTTGCCACCTATTCGAATAAACCAATTACAATGATTAAGTTCACTTGGGATATAGATAGCATTCTTACCAAGCATTGCAGCAAATGTGGAATATACCTTTTACCTCGTGCTTGGTCATTTGTAATATTGCAAATAAACTCAGGGCGTCGCTGCTCACTAGCACATATGAAGATAATTTCTCCACCCACGACAAAAGGAGTACTCTAAGCATTTAGACGACAGCTGCCATTGCTGTGGGAGCAACGTATCTTGATTTTTACCATTACGTTGTAATGTAATCAGGGACTAGTAGATTTTTGTGTCTGTAACCACGCTCTGGAAAAATAATGGACCTCAAAAGGAAATCGCTGCTTAGTTTTGTCTTCGGATTTGCTATTTGCGTCAGCATCACCACGGCAGACCTCAGCTACTCCGTTCCGGAGGAGATGAGGCCCGGATCCATTGTTGGAAATATCGCAAAGGACCTCGGCCTGGAAGCAGGGAAATTATTCACTCGTAAAGCCCGTATTGACACGGAGGAAAACTACCAGCACTTCTGCAACATTGATTTAAAAACTGGAGATTTTGTCATGAGGGAAAAGATTGACAGAGAGGAGCTGTGTGGCGAGAAGGTTTCGTGTTTGCTTAAATTCGAATTGGTCTTGGAGAGTCCTCTGGAGCTGCACCGCATTTCACTTCTCATCCAGGATGTAAATGATAATTCACCCGTTTTCCCAAAGGAAACAATAAAACTAGAGATAGGAGAATCAGCCTTCAAAGGAGCCCGATATCGGGTCAACGAAGCACACGACGCTGACATCGGACAAAATACAGTGAAACAATACAGTTTACAAAAGAACGAACATTTTGTTTTATCTGTTCGAGACGACAGCGATGGATCTAAGAGCGTCGAGTTGGTATTAGACAAAGAGCTTGACCGTGAAAAAGAGCACGATTTAAATTTCATTCTGATTGCAGTTGATGGTGGCATCCCACAAAAATCAGGAACTGCTAATATACGTGTTACTGTGTTAGATGCTAATGATAACGCACCGGTATTTGAACGGGCTGTTTACAAAGCCAGTCTTCCTGAAAACGCTGCAGTTGATACTATTGTTGTTGCAGTCAGTGCCAGTGATGCAGATGAGGGAATCAATGGGGAGGTGACATATGAATTTAGTCGGATTTCAGAAAGAGCTAAAAAGGTTTTTTCCCTGAACAGTCAAACTGGAGAGATAAAAGTCATAGGACCACTAGATTTCGAGAGTAATTCTAAATATGAAATGCGGATTGATGCCAAAGATGGTTATGGACTTTCATCTGACTCCAAAGTCATGATTGATATTATTGATGTAAATGATAACGCCCCAGTTGTATATCTAAAATCATTGACCAATCCCATGCCTGAGAACAGTGTCACCTGGTACAGAGGTGGGCATCATCAACGTGCAGGACAGAGACTCTGAGACAAGCGGACAGGTTCGCTGCTCCATTCAACAAAATGTCCCTTTTAAGTTAGTTCCGTCTATTAAAAACTATTATTCTCTGGTGACCACAGGACAACTGGACCGTGAACTAGTGTCAGATTACAACATTACAATCACTGCCACTGACGAGGGCTCTCCACCTCTGTCCTCCTCTAAAACTGTTCAGTTATCTGTAGCTGACATCAACGACAACCCACCTGTGTTTGAGGAACAGTCCTACAGCGCATATGTGACTGAAAATAACAAACCTGGCTCCACTTTATGTTCCGTCACTGCTCGAGACCCCGACTGGAGACAAAACGGTACAGTGGTTTATTCTCTGTTACCTGGCGAGGTGAACGGTGCCCAGGTGTCCTCCTATCTGTCAGTTAACGGAGACACGGGGGTGATCCACGCTGTGAGGTCGTTTGATTATGAACAGTTCAGGAGCTTTAAAGTCCACGTGATGGCCAGAGACAACGGTTCTCCTCCACTCAGCAGCAACGTGACCGTCAGCGTCTTCATATCGGATGTGAACGACAACTCTCCTCAGATACTGTACCCCGCCCCGGAGGGCAACTCCTTCATGACCGAGCTGGTTCCCAAAGCTGCACACGGAGGCTCTCTGGTGTCCAAAGTGATCGCGGTGGACGCGGACTCCGGACAGAACGCCTGGCTGTCCTATCATATAGTCAAATCCACTGATCCGGGACTTTTCACTATTGGTGTCCACAGCGGAGAGATCAGGACACAGCGGGACATTTCTGTAATCTGACAGCATGAAACAGAACCTTATTGTGGCGGTGAAAGATAACGGACAGCCCTCTCTGTCTGCCACCTGCTCCATGTATTTACTTATTTCTGATAACTTGGCTGAGGTGCCAGAGCTGAAGGACATTTCTTATGATGAGAAGAATTCAAAACTTACCTCTTATCTGATCATCGCGCTGGTCTCTGTCTCCTACCTTTTTCCTGACCTTCATCATCATCATCCTGGGTGTGAGGTTTTGTCGCAGGAGAAAGCCCAGAATGTTGTTTGACGGAGCTGTCGCCATCCCCAGCGCTTATCTCCCTCCTAATTACGCAGATGTTGACGGCACAGGAACTTTACGCAGCACTTACAATTATGACGCATACCTGACAACAGGTTCAAGAACCAGTGACTTTAAGTTCGTGACATCTTACAATGACAACACTCTGCCTGCTGACCAGACTCTGAGGAAAAGTCCTTCTGACTTTGTTGATCCTTTTGAAGACTTGCAGGCCTCTGAAGAGGTAGGGGCTTTTCAAATCAGTGTATTTGTTTAAAGTAATGTTTTTTGGGTTGTTTAGTGTCGTTGATTTCACTCATAAGCTGTCTCTCAAATTCCATTGTGCTTTGAACGGAAATATTTGCTTTATCAATAGTTATACAACATTAGCAAGATTCATATTTGTTTTCCATCTGAACTCTATAACCACAATTAGCTGTTTTTGAAACACATTTTACTCTCTCGTTTCTTGGCAACATGGTATTTTGATCGATTCTATTTTTGTTTCATGTATCATGAAGGCAATCTTTTTAATAACTGTTCCGACAGATAGCTATTCCACATTTTCAATCAAGTTTATTTTTTCGCAAATCTCTTGGTTTTTGACTGTGTTCAATGAAGCCATATTGCTTTTAGGAAAAGAAAATCATGCACCAACAAAGAGTTGTTGATGCAGTAGAAAAGTTGGGCCTCATGGAAGATTTTCATTGGTCATTACGAGAACAAAATGCAGTTGTGATGCAGTGACATAATTACTTTTAAAAAAGTAGTGATTAACATCATCCTCTAAGGTTTCGTTGTCCAGTAGTTTTTGTCCATCAGCAGCATGCATCACGTTTTATCTATGACCATCAAGTGTCACTGACTTGTTGAACCTCTGCTGTTTTTGTAATGGATTTTACCTTGGTGCATGTACACACATATGTAAGAAGGGAATAATCACATTAATTGAGCCTAAAAACTCTTTTCTAGGGACGTACACAAATTTATAATATTGCATATTGATCTCTTTGTGCAACAATAATCTCAAAGTCTCTGTCCATGGTGCTGAACTGCTGTTCATGTGGTAGCAAAATGTTTCTTTTTGTCTTAAGCCACGCTGCTAAAGTAGACTAATAACATACCAAATAAAAGCATAATTATCTAAAGTACTGCTAATTCTAATAATAATACTGCTATTACTCTCAAAAACCAACAAATTCACAATAGTAATATTTATATTACATTGTTTAATAATAGCTTCCCATTAAAAATATTACAAGGACTGTTACTTTGCAAACTGTGGTATTTGTACTTTTACTGAAGCAGATCGTCTAAGTAGCCCATACTTCTTTCATCACTGTCCATGGTGATGAACGTTGCCTCTGTACTGTGCTGGAGACATTATTGTTCATCTGAAACAATCCTCAGGGTATTTAAGTTGTCTTCTTGGCAACATATTGCGCACGTAAATGAAATGGTTGTATTCAATGAGATATTTTTTCTTTTCTTTCCTATTATCACTTGCTCTGTGATTTTTCTCTTTGGATATATTACCAGTCACGTGAAGGCAGGCGAATTAAAATCAGGTCATTTTAGTCGTTATGAAGAATATTAACTATTATACGGCTGTAAAGATAATATATGTCTCATGGTGTCGCTGTTGCCTGACAGACTTTTAATGCACACCCCTCCACCCAGGACTACTACGTGGGAATCGCTTGTAATTTCCCGGAGAGCCAGTTAAATCCTTGGGAAGTATTTTGTCGTGTTTCGTCGTTCCATTAAGTGCTGGATTATTGAAACCTTTTCCATCAGTTTTATTCTTTTGCACTGGACACCAAGTCGTGCACGCTCAGGACACGTTTTGTGTCAGGATGGGAGACAAAGGATTTAAACCTCTTCCTCCGGTCTTCTGCTTCGTGTCCTTTATTCTAACGCTGCACCTCGTTTATGGAGACCTGAGTTATTCTTCACCAGAAGAGATGAAACGAGGATCTGTTATTGGAAATGTAGCGAAGGATCTCGGTTTTGATATCAGAACCTTATCTTCCCCGACAGACCCGTGTTGACTTTGGTGGAAATCGGAAACGGTACTGTGATATTAATTTGAATACTGGAGATTTGATCACGACAGAGAGAATCGATAGAGAAAGCCTTTGTGGAAAGAAACCGTCGTGTGTTCTGAAAGTAGATCTGGTGTTAGAAAATCCTTTGGAGCTTCATCGTCTGAGTCTTCATATTCAAGATGTAAACGACAACTCGCCACAATTCAACGATAATCTGATTGAAATGGAAATAAGGGAGTCGGCAGATAAGGGAAATCGCTTTTCAATCGAGGAGGCCCATGACGCAGATATAGGTCAAAATGCTGTTCAGAGGTACAACCTGCAAAAGAATGACAACTTTATTCTCTCTGTTGATAATAACAAGGTTGAACTTGTATTGGAGAATACGCTTGATCGTGAGAAAGCAAAAGGAGATGAATCTGCTTCTGACAGCTTTGGATGGTGGCTCTCCTCAGAGATCAGGCACCGTAGTTATACACGTCACTGTGCTGGATGCTAATGATAACGCCCCAGTGTTTAGTCAGGCCGTTTATAAAGCCAGTCTGCCTGAAAACTCTCCTCCTGATACCGTAGTGATTAATGTCCGTGCTACTGACGCAGACGAAGGAGTGAATGGAGATGTGACGTACCAGTTTGGTCACGTGTCTGACGATGATATAAATATGTTTTCTATCGATCCTAAAACGGGAGAAATCACAGTAACTGGTGTGATTGACTTTGAAGAAAGGAGTTCATTTGAAATGAGGGTGAAAGCTAAAGATGGTTTAGGACTAACATCTTACGCTAAAGTTATAATAGATGTTACTGATGTGAATGACAATGCTCCAGTTATATATTTAAAATCCCTGACCAACCCCATACCTGAGAACGTGTCACCTGGTTCAGAGGTGGGTATCATTAACGTGCAGGATGCAGATTTGGATACGAACCAAAAGGTTCGCTGCTCCATTCAACAAAATGTCCCTTTTAAGTTAGTTCCTTCTATTAAAAACTATTATTCTCTGGTGACCACAGGACAACTGGACCGTGAACTAGTGTCAGATTACAACATTACAATAACTGCCACTGACGAGGGCTCTCCACCTCTGTCCTCCTCCAAAACTGTTCAGTTATCTGTAGCAGACATCAACGACAACCCACCTGTGTTTGAGGAACAGTCCTACAGCGCATATGTGACTGAAAATAACAAACCTGGCTCCACTTTATGTTCCGTCACTGCTCGAGACCCCGACTGGAGACAAAACGGTACAGTGGTTTATTCTCTGTTACCTGGTGAGGTGAACGGTGCCCAGGTGTCCTCCTATCTATCAGTTAACGGAGACACGGGGGTGATCCACGCTGTGAGGTCGTTTGATTATGAACAGTTCAGGAGCTTTAAAGTCCACGTGATGGCCAGAGACAACGGTTCTCCTCCGCTCAGCAGCAACGTGACCGTCAGCGTCTTCATATCGGATGTGAACGACAACTCTCCTCAGATACTGTACCCCGCCCCGGAGGGCAACTCCTACATGACCGAGCTGGTCCCCAAAGCTGCACACGGAGGCTCTCTGGTGTCCAAAGTGATCGCGGTGGACGCGGACTCCGGACAGAACGCCTGGCTGTCCTATCATATAGTCAAATCCACTGATCCGGGACTTTTCACTATCGGTGTCCACAGCGGAGAGATCAGGACACAGCGGGACATTTCTGAATCTGACAGCATGAAACAGAACCTTATTGTGGCGGTGAAAGATAACGGACAGCCCTCTCTGTCTGCCACCTGCTCCATGTATTTACTTATTTCTGATAACTTGGCTGAGGTGCCAGAGCTGAAGGACATTTCTTATGATGAGAAGAATTCAAAACTGACCTCTTACCTGATCATAGCGCTGGTCTCTGTCTCCACCTTTTTCCTGACCTTCATCATCATCATCCTGGGTGTGAGGTTTTGTCGCAGGAGAAAGCCCAGAATGTTGTTTGACGGAGCTGTCGCCATCCCCAGCGCTTATCTCCCTCCTAATTACGCAGATGTTGACTGGCACAGGAACTTTACGCAGCACTTACAATTATGACGCCTACCTGACAACAGGTTCCAGAACCAGTGACTTTAAGTTTGTGACATCTTACAATGACAACACACTGCCTGCTGACCAGACTCTGAGGAAAAGTCCTTCTGACTTTGCTGATGTGTTTGGAGGTGTTGACGATTCTCCAGAGGTAGGAATCATTTTACTGATTTAAAACACATTGTATGTTTTCTTTTACTGCTTTCTTCTGCTGAAACATATTTCTTATTTGTACATGATGACAGATGTTCAAAGTCCTATCAATTGAAGTAACCATCAATCCTCCCAGTATGTAACAGGCTTCCATTTTGAGATGTGCTTTTGTTCAATTGATCATTAAATTTTTGGTATCAACCACAGAAGGATGATGGCATGGCAACTTTACACAGTACTTAGTATATGTATGGTGCCTACCTGACCACAAGTTGTAGAGACATTGCATCACGTTACGTATGTTACAATTGACAATGCACTCACTGTTGACCAAACTCTGAGTCCTACTAACTTTGTTGAAGCATGAAGGCAGAGTTCTTAGTGGTGTAAGTTACATTATATTTTTCTTTTGTGATTGGTGTTTACCTCCACTTTGTCTATTTTTAATGTGGTTACCATGCAGTATTTTTTCTGGATGGTCATTGGTACTATTGTTGTAATGACAAGGGCTATATATTTGTGGCTGTATATTTTTTCTTATTGTTTTGTTGTGCTTGGCTGCTCCAGTGATATAGATGTTTTGATACACATTTGTTGAAGTGTTCCAAGATACTCAGAGATCGGTGCCTTTGCTTTTTTTCGCAAAGTTAGTTTTTACACCCAAACCTATTGAAATCAATCTCTGTGATGTTATTAACTTATTTTCTTTCGTTCACCTTCATTTGTTAGTTATCAAAATATTTAATTAGGCTATTCACCCTACTAACTTAACAAAAGAATGGACAAAACTCAAACATAACCCTTAAATTATTTACTTTAATTGGAATAGAAGGAAAACCTCACTCTGTTATAGGACATGTTGTTCCAAAAATCTTCACAATGTCCATTTGAAATGTCTGGAATTTTGTACCTACTTTCTTATCGTGTAGGCTACAAACATTTTTCCTGCAATTTCCCTTAACTTGGCCATTTAATGAAAATCCATCTATGACAACTGCTTTGTAATCACATGAACAAGTACGAGGGACGGGGGCACAGCATCTATCAAATGAGACGCAGTGGGGAACTTTTCTTTCTCCAGAAGACTCACAGCATTTTCCATAAACACTTTCCTTGAGTAGTGGGAAAAGGTTAAGGTAATCAAATTATTTAGGCTCTGCAATCTAATGTGTTTTTCATGCAACAATCATAATGTTAAATGTTATATAGCCCGTTGCATTATTTCAAGTAGCCACTCAAGACCACTAGTTTTTCTAAAAGAAGCAGTTTTTTATATTTAATATATGGATTATCATGTTCAGATGTTCAGTTTTATTTTACTAACCTATTACTTTAGTTTTTCTGTTTGGGAAACATCTTCTGAGAGTCCAGATAAACTCTGGCCCTGCTCAATGGTGCCATTCTATTTGCTGTGGGATCTATCCATGGTGCTGAAATCAACCAACCTTAAATATCACTGTTCTGCAATTTAGGCATTGTTAAGGAGTAAATAACCTTCTCTCGGCTTTGTTCAGTAGAATAATAATCTCCTCAATCCTAATTTATATTTTATTAGGCTATATATGATTGATTCTGACTGCAGCCTGGACTTTGTTTCTTTTTCCCCTTTTCTTTTTACTTAATTTTTCTTTTATTTCTTGAATACTCCATTATTTAAATATTTTGTAATACACACACTTTGCTCAAAGTGTCGCTGTCCACCAGCTTCACTTATTGGTGCTTGACGTTATTACCGTACGTGCTTGCACATTTCCAACACATGATAGATTGTCCATCGTTGAAAACAGCGAATTTGCAGCATTGATTGTCGGGCTGTACATATTGTCTGAAGAGGATTACGGTTGCCTGGTTCTTTTTTTACGTTCCAAGTCTTCTTTGTGGTGATTGCAGCTTCGGTCTTCCAGGAAAATGGGACACAAAGGATTTCCAGTTATCGGCCTTGTTACCTTCTTGGGAGTATTTCTTCTGTCCCTGCGTAGCGTCCGTGGAGATGTGGCTTATTCATTCAAAGAGGAGATGAAACGCGGCTCAGTTGTTGGAAATTTAGCGAAAGACATGGGACTTGAAGTGGGAAAACTGTCTGCTCGAAAGGCTCGCATTGATGCAGACGGGAACAGCAAACGGTATTGTGACATTAATCTGAGCACGGGAGAAATCATTGTTGCTGATAGAATCGACAGAGAGGGGCTTTGTGGCAAAAAGGCATCTTGCCTTTTGAAGCAGGAGCTCGTTTTAGAGAATCCTTTAGAACTGCACCGCATTAATATTCACGTTCAGGATATCAACGACAATTCACCACAGTTTAAAAAGAACACAATAAAATATGAAATCAGTGAATCAGCTGATAAAGGAAGTCGTTATCGTTTAGATGAGGCCCACGATGCAGATGTCGGTCAAAACGCCGTCCAGGGCTATAGTATCGAGGCAAATGAAAACTTTAGATTGAATGTTGTTACAAAAGGCGGAGGAGGAAAATACAGTGAGTTGGTTTTAGAGAAGGAGCTGGATAGAGAACAACAACAAGAGCTAACGATTGTGCTTGTCGCAACAGACGGAGGCTCTCCTCAGAGATCAGGCACTGCGGTCGTTCACGTCACCGTGCTTGATGCAAATGATAACGCCCCAGTGTTTAGCCAGGCCGTTTATAAAGCCATTCTGCCTGAAAACTCTCCTTTAGATACTGTGGTGGTCACAGTGAGCGCGACTGATGCAGATGAGGGAGTCAATGGAGATGTGACTTATGAATTTGATCACATTTCTGATGAGGGTAATAACGTATTTTCCCTGGATCAGACAACTGGTGAAATAACAGTAACTGGGCCAATAGATTATGAGGAGTTATCTGCCTATGAAATGCAAATTACAGCCAAGGATGGTCCGGGATTAGTATCATCTTGTTCATTAATAATTGACATCACAGACGTAAATGACAACGCCCCTCTTACAGTTCATTAAGTCACTGACCAACCCCATACCAGAAGACACCCCACGTGGTACGGAGGTGGGTCCTCATTAACGTGCAGGACAGAGACTCTGAGAATAACAGACAGGTTCGCTGCTCCATTCAACAAAATGTCCCTTTTAAGTTAGTTCCTTCGATTAAAAACTATTATTCTCTGGTGACCACAGGACAACTGGACCGTGAACTAGTGTCAGATTACAACATTACAATCACTGCCACTGACGAGGGCTCTCCACCTCTGTCCTCCTCTAAAACTGTTCAGTTATCTGTAGCTGACATCAACGACAACCCACCTGTGTTTGAGGAACAGTCCTACAGCGCATATGTGACTGAAAATAACAAACCTGGCTCCACTTTATGTTCCGTTACTGCTCGAGACCCCGACTGGAGACAAAACGGTACAGTGGTTTATTCTCTGTTAACTGGTGAGGTGAACGGTGCCCAGGTGTCCTCCTATCTATCAGTTAACGGAGACACGGGGGTGATCCACGCTGTGAGGTCGTTTGATTATGAACAGTTCAGGAGCTTTAAAGTCCACGTGATGGCCAGAGACAACGGTTCTCCTCCGCTCAGCAGCAACGTGACCGTCAGCGTCTTCATATCGGATGTGAACGACAACTCTCCTCAGATACTGTACCCCGCCCCGGAGGGCAACTCCTTCATGACCGAGCTGGTCCCCAAAGCTGCACACGGAGGCTCTCTGGTGTCCAAAGTGATCGCGGTGGACGCAGACTCCGGACAGAACGCCTGGCTGTCCTATCATATAGTCAAATCCACTGATCCGGGACTTTTCACTATTGGTGTCCACAGCGGAGAGATCAGGACACAGCGGGACATTTCTGAATCTGACAGCATGAAACAGAACCTTATTGTGGCGGTGAAAGATAACGGACAGCCCTCTCTGTCTGCCACCTGCTCCATGTATTTACTTATTTCTGATAACTTGGCTGAGGTGCCAGAGCTGAAGGACATTTCTTATGATGAGAAGAATTCAAAACTGACTTCTTACCTGATCATAGCGCTGGTCTCTGTCTCTACCTTTTTCCTGACCTTCATCATCATCATCCTGGGTGTGAGGTTTTGTCGCAGGAGAAAGCCCAGAATGTTGTTTGACGGAGCTGTCGCCATCCCCAGCGCTTATCTCCCTCCTAATTACACAGATGTTGACTGGCACAGGAACTTTACGCAGCACTTACAATTATGACGCCTACCTGACAACAGGTTCCAGAACCAGTGACTTTAAGTTCGTAACGTCTTACAATGACAACACACTGCCTGCTGACCAGACTCTGAGGAAAAGTCCTTCTGACTTTGCTGATATGTTTGAAGGTGTTGATGATTCTCCAGAGGTAGGAATCATTTTACTGATTAAAACACATTTTAAGTTTTCTTTTACTGCTTTCTTCTGCTCAAACATATTCCTTATGTTTACATGATGACATTTGTTCAAAGTCCTATCATTTGAAGTAACCATCAATCCTCCCAGTATGTAACAGGCTTCCATGTTGAGATGTACTTTTGTTCAAATGATCATTCCATTTTTTTTTCAACCACAGAAGGATGATGGCATGGCAACTTTACACAGTACTTAGTATTTGTATGGTGCCTACCTGACCACAAGTTGTAGAGACATTGCATCACGTTACGTATGTTACAATTGACAATGCACTCACTGTTGACCAGACTCTGAGTCCTACTAACTTTGTTGAAGCATGAAGGCAGAGTTCTTAGTGGTGTAAGTTACTTTATATTTTTCTTTTGTGATTGGTGTTTACCTCCACTTTGTCTATTTTTAATGTGGTTACCACGCAGGATTTTATCTGGATGGTCATTGGTACTATTGTTATAATGACAAGGGCTATATATTTGTGGCTGTATATTTTTTCTTATTGTTGTGTTGTGCTTGGCTGCTCCAGTGATATAGATGTTTTGATACACATTTGTTGAAGTGTTCCAAGATACTCAGAGATCGGTGCCTTTTGCTTTTTTCGCAAAGTTAGTTTTTACACCCAAACCTATTGAAATCAATCTCTGTGATGTTATTAACTTATTTCCTTTCGTTCACCTTCATTTGTTAGTTATCAAAAATATTTAATTAGGCAATTCACCCTACTAACTTAACAAAAGAATGGACAAAACTCAAACATAACCCTTAAATTATTACTTTAATGTGAATAGAAGGAAAATGTCACTCTGTTATAGGACATGTTGTTCCAAAAATCTTCACAATGTCCATTTGAAATGTCTGGAATTTTTTACCTACTTTCTTATCGTGTAGGCTACAAACATTTTTCCTGCAATTTCCCTTAACTTGGCCATTTAATGAAAATCCATCTATGACAACTGCTTTGTAATCACATGAACAAGTATGAGGGACAGGGGCACAGCATCTATCAAATGAGGCGCAGTGGGAAACTTTTTCTTTCTCCAGAAGACTCACAGCATTTTCCATAAACACTTTCCTTGAGTAGTGGGAAAAGGTTAAGGTAATCAAATTATTTAGGCTCTGCAATCTAATGTATTTTTCATGCAACAATCATAATGTTAAATGTTATATAGCCCGTTGCATTATTTCAAGTAGCCACTCAAGACCACTAGTTTTTCTAAAAGAAGCAGTTTTTTATATTTAATATATGGATTATCATGTTCAGATGTTCAGTATTACTTCACTAACCTATTACTTTAGTTTTTCTGTTTGGGAAACATCTTCTGAGAGTCCAGATAAACTCTGGCCCTGCTCAATGGTGCCATTCTATTTGCTGTGGGATCTATCCATGGTGCTGAAATCAACCAACCTTAAATATCACTGTTCTGCAATTTAGGCATTGTTAAGGAGTAAATAACCTTCTCTCGGCTTTGTTCAGTAGAATAATAATCTCCTCAATCCTAATTTATATTTTATTAGGCTATATATGATTGATTCTGACTGTAGCCTGGACTTTGTTTCTTTTTCCCCTTTTCTTTTTACTTAATTTTTCTTTTATTTCTTGAAAACTCCATTATTTAAATATTTTGTAATACACACACTTTGCTCAAAGTGTCGCTGTCCACCAGCTTTACTTATTGGTGCTTGACGTTATTACCGTACGTGCTTGCACATTTCCAACACATGATAGATTGTCCGTCGTTGAAAACAGCGAATTTGCAGCATTGATTGTCGGGCTGTACATATTGTCTGAAGAGGATTACGGTTGCCTGGTTCTTTTTTTACGTTCCAAGTCTTCTTTGTGGTGATTGCAGCTTCGGTCTTCCAGGAAAATGGGACACAAAGGATTTCCAGTTATCGGCCTTGTTACCTTCTTGGGAGTATTTCTTCTGTCCCTGCGTAGCGTCCGTGGAGATGTGGCTTATTCGTTCCCAGAGGAGATGAAACGCGGCTCAGTTGTTGGAAATTTAGCGAAAGACATGGGACTTGAAGTGGGAAAACTGTCTGCTAGAAAGGCTCGCATTGATGCAGACGGGAACAGCAAACGGTATTGTGACATTAATCTGAGCACGGGAGAAATCATTGTTGCTGATAGAATCGACAGAGAGGGGCTTTGTGGCAAAAAGGCATCTTGCCTTTTGAAGCAGGAGCTTGTTTTAGAGAATCCTTTAGAACTGCACCGCATTAATATTCACGTTCAGGATATCAACGACAATTCACCACAGTTTAAAAAGAACACAATAAAATATGAAATTAGGGAATCCGCTGATATAGGAAGTCGCTATCGTTTAGATGAGGCCCACGATGCAGATGTCGGTCAAAACGCCGTCCAGGGCTATAGTATCGAGGCAAATGAAAACTTCAAATTAAATGTTGTTACAAAAGGCGGAGGAGGAAAATACAGTGAGTTGGTTTTAGAGAAGGAGCTGGATAGAGAACAACAACAAGAGCTAACGATTGTGCTTGTGGCAACAGACGGAGGCTCTCCTCAGAGATCAGGCACTGCGGTCGTTCACGTCACTGTGCTGGATGCTAATGATAACGCCCCAGTGTTTAGCCAGGCCGTCTATAAAGCCATTCTGCCTGAAAACTCACCTCTAGATACTGTGGTGGTCACAGTGAGCGCGACTGATGCAGATGAGGGAGTGAATGGAGATGTGACTTATGAATTTGATCACATTTCTGATGAGGGTAATAACGTATTTTCCCTGGATCAGACAACTGGTGAAATAACAGTAACTGGGCCAATAGATTATGAGGAGTTGTCTGCCTATGAAATGCAAATTACAGCTAAGGATGGTCTGGGATTAGTATCATCATGTTCATTAATAATTGACATCACGGATGTGAATGACAACGCCCCTTTTACATTCATTAAGTCACTGACCAACCCCATACCAGAAGACACCCCACGTGGTACAGAGGTGGGAATCATTAACGTGCAGGACAGAGACTCTGAGAATAACAGGCAGGTTCGCTGCTCCATTCAACAAAATGTCCCTTTTAAGTTAGTTCCTTCTATTAAAAACTATTATTCTCTGGTGACCACAGGACAACTGGACCGTGAACTAGTGTCAGATTACAACATTACAATCACTGCCACTGACGAGGGCTCTCCACCTCTGTCCTCCTCTAAAACTGTTCAGTTATCTGTAGCTGACATCAACGACAACCCACCTGTGTTTGAGGAACAGTCCTACAGCGCATATGTGACTGAAAATAACAAACCTGGCTCCACTTTATGTTCCGTTACTGCTCGAGACCCCGACTGGAGACAAAACGGTACAGTCGTTTATTCTCTGTTACCTGGTGAGGTGAACGGCGCCCAGGTGTCCTCCTATCTATCAGTTAACGGAGACACGGGGGTGATCCACGCTGTGAGGTCGTTTGATTATGAACAGTTCAGGAGCTTTAAAGTCCACGTGATGGCCAGAGACAACGGTTCTCCTCCACTCAGCAGCAACGTGACCGTCAGCGTCTTCATATCGGATGTGAACGACAACTCTCCTCAGATACTGTACCCCGCCCCGGAGGGCAACTCCTTCATGACCGAGCTGGTCCCCAAAGCTGCACACGGAGGCTCTCTGGTGTCCAAAGTGATCGCGGTGGACGCGGACTCCGGACAGAACGCCTGGCTGTCCTATCATATAGTCAAATCCACTGATCCGGGACTTTTCACTATTGGTGTCCACAGCGGAGAGATCAGGACACAGCGGGACATTTCTGAATCTGACAGCATGAAACAGAACCTTATTGTGGCGGTGAAAGATAACGGACAGCCCTCTCTGTCTGCCACCTGCTCCATGTATTTACTTATTTCTGATAACTTGGCTGAGGTGCCAGAGCTGAAGGACATTTCTTATGATGAGAAGAATTCAAAACTGACATCTTACCTGATCATAGCGCTGGTCTCTGTCTCCACCTTTTTCCTGACCTTCATCATCATCATCCTGGGTGTGAGGTTTTGTCGCAGGAGAAAGCCCAGAATGTTGTTTGACGGAGCTGTCGCCATCCCCAGCGCTTATCTCCCTCCTAATTACGCAGATGTTGACGGCACAGGAACTTTACGCAGCACTTACAATTATGACGCCTACCTGACAACAGGTTCTAGAACCAGTGACTTTAAGTTCGTGACATCTTACAATGACAACACACTGCCTGCTGACCAGACTCTGAGGAAAAGTCCTTCTGACTTTGCAGATATGTTTGGAGGTGTTGATGATTCTCCAGAGGTAGGAATCATTTTACTTAACAAAACGCATTTAATGTTTTCTTTTACTGCTTTCTGGTCAAAAATATTTTATACTTTTAGGTCGAAAATATGTAATGTTTTCACATGATGACAGATGTTGAAAGTCTTCCCAATTGAAGAAACCATCAATCCTCCCAATAAGTTACAGGCTTCCATCTTGAGATGTGCATTTATTTAAACGATCCATCCATCTTCTCATTTCAATCTTTTTGCCGAAGGATGGTGTCATGGGATCTTTACACAGCACTTTTTATTAATATGGTGACCACAGGTTGTAGAAACATTTCATGGCATTACGTATGTAACACACTAGTGAAGGCTGCTATATATTTATCATGTGAATACCACGCAGGATTTTATACGTCCCCTTGGATATCTAGATGGTCATTGGAAGTTTTGTTAAGATGACAAGGACATTTGTGGCATTATATTTGTTGTTTTAGTTTTGTTGTGCCTGGCTGCTCCAGTGATGTGATGTTGGTTAATATACTGTACTTCCAAAATAATGAGGAAAACGTTATATAGATCTTTTGATTCACAATTGTTGATACAAATATTGGGAGCGTACATATGCTTGCAATTATTTGCACTGCTAAATGAGTGGATTTGTGGATCTAAAATGAACTTTCCAAAAATATAGTTTCTTTGTCCATCTGCATAACCATGGTCATAGTTCTGAAAGAATGATTCTCATTTCATTGATTAAAATACGTTTTGCAAGGCGTCGCAGAGTGATGAAATATCCAAAATACTTATAACAGCTAATGTCAAACCTTTTAAAGATATATTTTGATATTAGTTTTCTATTTAAATAATTGTACCCACCCCAGTTTATTTTTTCTGTATGATTCGTGGATTTAAGCCACACTGTAATCATAAAGAATATCCATACAACTGCACAGTTGAAGTACTGTATTGCAGGTATATGAATTAGATTTAAGCCTTCTCCCATTGTTTTTATTTTGCTGTTGCAGAAAACATCCTTGAGTCACTACAGTATATGTTGAATGCTTATGGGCAAGTATTACATGTATGACTAATGCTAGAGTTTCAATTTAAAACACTTTGGTGTAGAAATACATATTAAGTGACTGCAGTTGCAAAAGTTTACATCAGTGAGTGATGACTGAAATGCTGGTTGCAGACCTTGTGTTAAGTTTTTTGAATTGTTTAATCTAAGAATGACTGAAGCCACTTCTTTGCCGGCAAATATTGATCAACTACAATTATATTGAACAAATACATCTCTTTTGCTTCCTGCAGTGATGGGATTTTACTTTACAGTATATGTCTAACAACGGATGCATGTGTTTATACTGCCTTTGAGGGAAAGGTAAATAAAACGAGCATGTATAATAAGTAGTTCTCTTGTTGAAATACAGCGGGTCAGTGATGTTCACAGATAATTCCAATGCTTTTATTATAGAATATATTGCTGCAGACCATCCATTGTGGATTCCATTTATAACGACAGCGCATTTGTTTGTCTGTCTTGCCTTAAGTATATAAACATGTAGATTGAGGAGGCCCTTGTCTGAGTTAGTTCATGATTAGGGTCCTGAGCTCATCCACAGAATTTACACAGAGCAAGAAGTCATGCTGGCTTGGAAGTTGTCACCTAAAATACAAGTGTTGTCAGTTGTGGTTCAAACCTTCCTATTAGAACCTCTGTAATTAGTTTGATTATCTAATTGGACTTAAAGGTTTTTGTCCTTTTTAGGAGAAAATATTTAACTTTTTCATATCTTTTCTGAGATACAAGCCAATATTGAGTGTGGTAATGTAAGGTGAATTTTGCTGTTTCAGTTCGTTATGTCGGTTTATTGAACACGTTCAAATAAACTGTCTGCAGCCTATTTCCAATTTGACGTTAATAGCACAACGGAATGACTTGGAGTATTTGATTTTCTTTTTTGTCATGGGCTTTACAATCACATGATTTTCAGAAGTCTTATTTTCCAAATCAACTCATCCTGAATTCCAGCATATGTTGAATATCCAAACCTTTCAATTGCAATATTTCCACTACACATGTGCTTTGTTATTGTTGTTATTTAACCAGTTTACTCACTTGTTGTCCCTCTCAGTGATGCAGAGAGGAGTCATGTTGGTCTCCATGAAAATATATACGTAGCAGTTGGTTGATACACACTGAATGCTGTGCATTGTGTGTCTTGGTTCTTTAACCTCGCTTTGTGTGTTTTTGGTTTACAGTACAACTTTCTGTTGCATATACTCTTAGAATCTCTTTGCACATAATAACATCTTCCAGATAAGTTGTAATGGAAAATTCATGTTGACCAATAAATACAGAAGTGCAGTGTCTCTTAAGGTTATACATTTATTGACGTTATTTGTATTAAGGACAGTTTATGAAAAGTGCAATGCAGAAATGTAATCGTTGCTAAAATAACACTGGGTCCTCTACAGATATGAGGTGTTCACACACAGCAGAAAACCAAATTACAACAGATGCACCGACATTGTAAATGTTTCACAATCTATAGGACAGTGTCATTATCATAGTTTATAATTGATGGAACAACAGTCTTTTATACCCTGATACACAAAGTGAAATTGTCTACTTGTGTAGATTGCAGTGCTATAACTAAATTTAACTCTGGGTGTCACTGTGCGCCAACCATGGAAGGACGTGCCATTTGCTTCATCCATTCTCTTCCACCATTGCAACCGTCTTGTGGTTCAGTGCGCGTGTGTGTGAAGAACGATACAAAGGGCTTACATTGTCGAGATATTCGGACAATTATTCGCGAGGAATATATCCGTCTTTGACCACTTTGAAAGACTTGCCCAGGGAAGGATGAACGCCTGGCCGATGACAGGGAAAACCCGTGTACAGAGGGTTTTCTATGGATCGTTATGGTGTTGTTCTCCTTTTCATCAGCCTGCATTTCGCGTACGGAGACGTGAGCTACTCTGTCGCAGAGGAGATGAAACGCGGGTCTGTGATTGGAAATCTAGCAAAGGATCTCGGCCTCGGGACTGCTGCACTTTCCTCGCGTAAAGCTCGCATTGACACCGACAGGAGTGGCAAGCAGTATTGTGATATTAATCTGAGCAGCGGAGATTTGGTTGTGACGGACAGGATCGACAGAGAAGGTCTTTGTGGTAAGAAGGCGACTTGCCTTTTAAAAGAGGAACTTGTACTGGAAAACCCTTTAGAGCTTCATCGTATCAGTATTCATGTTCAAGATATAAACGACAACGCCCCACAGTTTGGCGAGGAGTTGATTTCATTTGAAATTAGAGAATCAGCCGTGAAAGGAGCGACATTTCTACTCACTGAAGCCCATGATACAGATATCGGTACTAATACCGTGCAGCACTACAATTTACAAAATAATGAACATTTCAATATCAATGTGGATACAGACGGTAGTGGACGGAAACACTCCGAGTTGGTTTTAGTTAAAGAATTAGACCGAGAACAAGAGAACGATCTAAAATTGGTGCTTACGGCTGTAGATGGTGGTTCTCCGAGGAGATCGGGTACTGCGATCATTCACATCACTGTGCTCGATGCTAATGATAACGCACCAGTGTTTAATCAGGTCGTATATGAAGCCAATGTGCCTGAAAACGCACCGTTAGATACAGTAGTTATTGCAGTGAGCGCAACTGATGCAGACGCGGGACCAAATGGTGACATTACGTACAGTTTTGATCATGTGTCTGATGACCATGCCACGTTATTCTCACTTGACCAGAAGACTGGAGAAATACGAGTCATCGGGTCCATTGATTATGAGACTGAGACGTCTATTGAACTACGGATAAGAGCTAAAGACTGGGCCAGGTCTTACCTCATATTGTACAGTAATTATAGACGTAACAGATGTCAATGATAACCCACCTGCTATCAGTTTAAAGTCACTGACTAACCCCATACCTGAGAACGTGTCACCTGGTTCAGAGGTGGGCATCAGTTAACGTGCAGGACAGAGACTCTGAGAGTAACAGACAGGTTCGCTGCTTCATTCAGCAAAATGTCCCTTTTAACTTAGTTCCTTCGATTAAAAACTATTATTCTCTGGTGACCACAGGACAACTGGACCGTGAACTAGTGTCAGATTACAACATTACAATCACTGCCACTGACGAGGGCTCTCCACCTCTGTCCTCCTCTAAAACTGTTCAGTTATCTGTAGCTGACATCAACGACAACCCACCTGTGTTTGAGGAACAGTCCTACAGCGCATATGTGACTGAAAATAACAAACCTGGCTCCACTTTATGTTCCGTTACTGCTCGAGACCCCGACTGGAGACAAAACGGTACAGTGGTTTATTCTCTGTTACCTGGTGAGGTGAACGGTGCCCAGGTGTCCTCCTATCTATCAGTTAACGGAGACACGGGGGTGATCCACGCTGTGAGGTCGTTTGATTATGAACAGTTCAGGAGCTTTAAAGTCCACGTGATGGCCAGAGACAACGGTTCTCCTCCGCTCAGCAGCAACGTGACCGTCAGCGTCTTCATATCGGATGTGAACGACAACTCTCCTCAGATACTGTACCCCGCCCCGGAGGGCAACTCCTTCATGACCGAGCTGGTCCCCAAAGCTGCACACGGAGGCTCTCTGGTGTCCAAAGTGATCGCGGTGGACGCGGACTCCGGACAGAACGCCTGGCTGTCCTATCATATAGTCAAATCCACTGATCCGGGACTTTTCACTATCGGTGTCCACAGCGGAGAGATCAGGACACAGCGGGACATTTCTGAATCTGACAGCATGAAACAGAACCTTATTGTGGCGGTGAAAGATAACGGACAGCCCTCTCTGTCTGCCACCTGCTCCATGTATTTACTTATTTCTGATAACTTGGCTGAGGTGCCAGAGCTGAAGGACATTTCTTATGATGAGAAGAATTCAAAACTGACCTCTTACCTGATCATCGCGCTGGTCTCTGTCTCCACCTTTTTCCTGACCTTCATCATCATCATCCTGGGTGTGAGGTTTTGTCGCAGGAGAAAGCCCAGAATGTTGTTTGACGGAGCTGTCGCCATCCCCAGTGCTTATCTCCCTCCTAATTACGCAGATGTTGACGGCACAGGAACTTTACGCAGCACTTACAACTATGACGCCTACCTGACAACAGGTTCTCAGAACCAGTGACTTTAAGTTCGTGACGTCTTACAATGACAACACACTGCCTGCTGACCAGACTCTGAGGAAAAGTACTTCTGACTTTGCTTGATGCTTTTGGATGACTGTGATTCTTCTCCTGAGGTAAGGGCAATGCATATTTGATGCACATACTTAATTAGAAAACGAGACCCCTTTTCAGATGTTTGACTTGTAATGTGATAGTAATTTTGGAATAATCGCTTCTTAAAATATGAAATAAAGAGTTCCCTGACATGGTTATAAGTTGGGTCTATTTTTGCTATTTGTCTTTAGAATTATGAACTCACATTGCTTAGTAACAGTTGTGCTGGAATGCTCTACCTGATATTCTCCAGTCATTCTTTGATACATTGCAAAACCAAGCGATGTAGCAGACAGATGCATTTTACAACAGCTGTGTAGTTCCCTAGCTGGGTTTTGTGAAGTTTGTGACTTTCCTTATACATCTTTTATAGCTGCACACTCGTCAGGGATGTTTGTTTTGGTACTAAATCATCAGGTATATATTTAAGTCTCAGGGGAATTTGCCGTTTTAAATGTGAGTATTAAATTTGAGTGATTGTCATATGTGAGCAGTATATTCCGTATGCAGGTGTCCTCGTCAAATAATCGTGTTGTAGATGTGCTCTTCATGTGAAATCTTCCTTATATGTCACTAGTTATTTTCCTATATAAGTTTTCGTTTATACTAATTTGCTCTTCATAAAAATCTGTTTTATTGATTGTAAATCTTGCACAGACTTCCTGCAAGTGGACCTTATTCAGTTTGTAGTGGAGACTCACGATGTCGCTGTACACCAGCTGTGAAATTGTGTGTATGTCATTATCCACCCACTCCTAGCGAGCAGTAGTGTGGCTTATGCTGTTGCAGTTGATCGTCGAAACAGGCAGAGGCTTGATTTTTCCTTGTTGAGATTTCGGATTTATTCCTTACTTTTTGGTTGTGTTCCTGCCCACCGAATAGGAAACATTTACTGATTCGGAGATCAGCGACATGATGGCTATCGCTGGATTTACATTACGAAGCTGTGCCATTGTTTTGCAGCTCGTTTCTTTGCATTTCGCAAATGGAGATGTGAGCTATTCTTTTCCCGAGGAGATGAGACGTGGATCCCTCATCGGAAATATCGCGAAAGATTTGGGTCTTGAAAGAAGTACACTATCGGCTCGAAAGGCTCGGATTGATACGGATGGAAGCGACAAACGTTATTGTGATATAAACCTTCGTAACGGGGATCTGACCGTTGCCGAGCGCATTGACCGAGAAGGCCTGTGTGGAGACAAAGCATCCTGCGCTTTAAAACAAGAGCTCATGTTAGAGAATCCGTTAGAATTGCATCGAATTAGTCTACATATTCAGGATATAAATGATAACTCGCCAACATTTAATAAAGATTTAATTCACATAGATATTAGGGAATCCGCGGCAAAAGGGGCTCGTTTTCCAATAGAAGAAGCACACGATGCGGATATAGGTAAATATTCAGTTCAGAGGTACGACCTGCAAAGTAATGATAATTTTATTCTGGGGGTTGGAACAAATTCTGTCGAACTTGTACTTAGCAAAGAGCTTGACCGTGAACATTTGAAAGAAATCAATCTGCTTCTCACAGCTCTTGATGGTGGCTCTCCTCAAATGTCAGGTACTGTGGTCATTCACATTACTGTACTGGATGCTAATGATAACGTCCCAGTGTTCAGTCAGGCCGTTTACAAAGCCAGTCTGCCTGAAAACTCTCCACTGGGCACTGTTGTGCTGACGGTGAGTGCAACTGATGCAGACGAAGGTCTAAATGGAGATGTTACATACGATTTTGGACACATATCGGAGGATGTGAAATCAGTTTTTACTATAGATCATAAGACGGGTAATGTCAAATTGACCACCCCGGTCGACTTTGAAACGGTATCATCATTTGAACTGCGTGTTACTGCAAAAGATGGTTTGGGATTGACCTCTTACGCAAAAGTCATGATAGATGTTGCTGATGTGAATGACAATGCTCCAGTTATATATCTAAAGTCACTGACTAACCCCATACCTGAGAACGTGTCACCTGGTACAGAGGTGGGCATCATTAACGTGCAGGACAGAGACTCTGAGAAGTAACAGACAGGTTCGCTGCTCCATTCAGCAAAATGTCCCTTTTAAGTTAGTTCCTTCGATTAAAAACTATTATTCTCTGGTGACCACCGGACAACTGGACCGTGAACTAGTGTCAGATTACAACATTACAATCACTGCCACTGACGAGGGCTCTCCACCTCTGTCCTCCTCTAAAACTGTTCAGTTATCTGTAGCTGACATCAACGACAACCCACCTGTGTTTGAGGAACAGTCCTACAGCGCATATGTGACTGAAAATAACAAACCTGGCTCCACTTTATGTTCCGTTACTGCTCGAGACCCCGACTGGAGACAAAACGGTACAGTGGTTTATTCTCTGTTACCTGGTGAGGTGAACGGTGCCCAGGTGTCCTCCTATCTGTCAGTTAACGGAGACACGGGGGTGATCCACGCTGTGAGGTCGTTTGATTATGAACAGTTCAGGAGCTTTAAAGTCCACGTGATGGCCAGAGACAACGGTTCTCCTCCGCTCAGCAGCAACGTGACCGTCAGCGTCTTCATATCGGATGTGAACGACAACTCTCCTCAGATACTGTACCCCGCCCCGGAGGGCAACTCCTTCATGACCGAGCTGGTTCCCAAAGCTGCACACGGAGGCTCTCTGGTGTCCAAAGTGATCGCGGTGGACGCGGACTCCGGACAGAACGCCTGGCTGTCCTATCATATAGTCAAATCCACTGATCCGGGACTTTTCACTATTGGTGTCCACAGCGGAGAGATCAGGACACAGCGGGACATTTCTGAATCTGACAGCATGAAACAGAACCTTATTGTGGCGGTGAAAGATAACGGACAGCCCTCTCTGTCTGCCACCTGCTCCATGTATTTACTTATTTCTGATAACTTGGCTGAGGTGCCAGAGCTGAAGGACATTTCTTATGATGAGAAGAATTCAAAACTGACCTCTTACCTGATCATAGCGCTGGTCTCTGTCTCCACCTTTTTCCTGACCTTCATCATCATCATCCTGGGTGTGAGGTTTTGTCGCAGGAGAAAGCCCAGAATGTTGTTTGACGGAGCTGTCGCCATCCCCAGCGCTTATCTCCCTCCTAATTACGCAGATGTTGATGCTACAGGAACTTTACGCAGCACTTACAATTATGACGCCTACCTGACAACAGGTTCTCGCACCAGTGACTTTAAGTTCGTGACATCTTACAATGACAACACACTGCCTGCTGACCAGACTCTGAGGAAAAGTCCTTCTGACTTTGCTGATGCTTTTGGAGACTGTGATTCTTCTCCTGAGGTAGGGACAGTCGTTATCCATCTTTCGACTTCTATCTGCACTTTAAAGTTTTCTTTCTTTTTCTATCTATATACTGAACAATTGAAACAATGTAAGGAACGACACAATTTGTCTCAAAAATCCATACAACTTATTTTTCATAATTAGAATTCGTTCTGAAATGCCTGAAATAAGCATGGTGTTTTGGTTATCTTCTCATATTTATTTTCTAGCTATTGTTCAGGGGTTCTACTTCAGTAACGTTTGATGGGCTTATCTTTTTTGTACCTCTTTTCCCCAATGCGAGATTATCTGTTCAATCATCGATGTGATTTATTGTGTCTCCTGAGAAGATGCAGCCTGAGCGTTGTGTCTCTGTCCGTGGTCCTGAACTTTGCAGTTAATGTTGTGTATACTCCAGCTCCTACCAATGTCTTCTATATTCCCACCTCTCAATCATCTTGCGTCACACTTTAGTCCTCCAATATCTTTTCTTGACCCACCTTGGTATTATATCACAATTAACATTAGTGTTGTTTTATGCAGCTAAAGGTTACTCAACTTTGAATTTAAAAATATAATATAAAAACAAGAGGGAAATAGCATTGAAATGTGTGTAAGCCGTTTGTTGTTAATGCAGCCGTTTGTTGTGAAACATTTCATGAATCCATAACAAAAGTATTTCACGTTGATTTTCATGCCTGTGGTGTTGCATTCTCTTATGTCTTCAATTTCAAACCGAATTTAAAGTCAAAAACATATTTTTCTCCACCCGTGCAATATGAAATACATCCTGAAGTTCTTCTCTGCTGTGTTTACGCAAGTTGTACCTTTGTTTAGATTGTGTTTCATGATGTAACTTTTTTCGGGATGAAACGGGAGGCAGAGTTTTGCATGTTCCCAGTCAAAATGACCAGGATGTTTTTATGAGAGAGTAAGAAAGTTTAGTGAATTGGTGACGAGTTTCTAAGCGCTCTTGATCTATTCAGCTTTAAACCCTAAAGGACACTTTCTTTGGTCGAACATTACTTTACATTCAGGGAATGTTTTGTAACTGGTGTCACTATAAACTGCTATTGGTGGTTCACTTCAATAGGAGACACAATTTTGTGTCAAGATATTTAGTGAACAAGTATCTCACTTTTCTTCAAAACAGAAAACACTTTAAAGTGATTGATTACTTTCCTCTTTACCTAATGAAATAAACCTTTAGTTGAACTTTAAGACCAAACGATGTGATTTAAAAAGTTGAATCACTTTTGTTATACTGTAATATTTCCTCTGTACTCACGGTGTCACTATAGACCAATGGAGTCGAATGTTTAGCCTGATTTGCACACCACCCATTATAGGGATCGACCACCACTGTGTTCCTCACAGCCTTCAACAAAGACGACAACTGCTCGACAGGCAGATACAGTGACTGAATAGCGTGTTTTTAGTGATTGGAACTACACAGTTCTATTTCGCGTTGTGCCATTTAGGATGATGCACAAACGGTGCATTATTCAAAGCTGCGGCTTTGTCTTTTTCTTTGTTATGGTGCACTACGCACACGGAGACCTGAGCTATTCGGTACAGGAGGAGCTGAAGCGCGGATCTGTTATTGGGAATATCGCTAAGGATCTCGGACTGGAAGTGGGAAGACTGTCTGCTCGCAAAGCTCGTGTTGACATGGAGGGAAACGAAAGAGAGTATTGTGGAATTAATCTTCGAAGCGGGGAATTATTGGTTGCGGACAGAATAGACAGAGAGGAGCATTGTGGAGAAAAGCCTTCGTGCGTTCTGAAATTCGACTTGCTATTGGAGAAACCTTTGGAGTTACACCGGTTGTCTCTGCAGGTGCAGGACGTGAACGACAATGCACCAATTTTCCCGAAGGATACAGTAAAGCTGGAAATAACCGAGTCAGCTGACAGAGGAGCTAAGTATCGCATTAACGCAGCTCACGATGCAGACATAGGCAAGAATTCAGTTGAAAGCTACATTTTGGAACAAAACCCTCACTTTGTGTTTAGTATTCAGACGACAAGTGCAGGCAGTAAATATGGTGAATTGGTTTTAAATAAGGAGCTAGACCGAGAGGAGCAGCAGGAAATGAAAGTATTGCTCACGGCTGTGGATGGTGGCTCTCCTCAGAGATCCGGGACTGTAGCGATACACGTCATTGTACTAGATGCTAATGATAACGCCCCGGTGTTTACTGAGGCCGTTTATACAGCCGCAATACCAGAAAACTCGCCTCTGAAAACCAAAATTATCACCGTAAGTGCATCAGACGCAGACGAAGGTGTCAATGGAGAGGTTACATATGAATTTAGCCGACTCTCCGATAAATCAAAAAAGATATTTTCACTTGATGAGAAAACGGGAGAAATCATTGTGACAGGCGAGATAGATTATGAAGACGGATCCAAATATGAAGTGTTTGTCGAGGCTAAAGATGGTTATGGGCAGTCTTCAGAAGCAAAGGTGATTATTGATATTACTGATGTGAATGACAATGCTCCAGTTATTTATCTAAAGTCACTGACTAACCCCATACCTGAGAACGTGTCACCTGGTTCAGAGGTGGGCATCATTAACGTGCAGGACAGAGACTCTGAGAGTAACAGACAGGTTCGATGCTCCATTCAACAAAATGTCCCTTTTAAGTTAGTTCCTTCGATTAAAAACTATTATTCTCTGGTGACCACAGGACAACTGGACCGTGAACTAGTGTCAGATTACAACATTACAATCACTGCCACTGACGAGGGCTCTCCACCTCTGTCCTCCTCTAAAACAGTTCAGTTATCTGTAGCTGACATCAACGACAACCCACCTGTGTTTGAGGAACAGTCCTACAGCGCATATGTGACTGAAAATAACAAACCTGGCTCCACTTTATGTTCCGTTACTGCTCGAGACCCCGACTGGAGACAAAACGGCACAGTGGTTTATTCTCTGTTACCTGGCGAGGTGAACGGTGCCCAGGTGTCCTCCTATCTATCAGTTAACGGAGACACGGGGGTGATCCACGCTGTGAGGTCGTTTGATTATGAACAGTTCAGGAGCTTTAAAGTCCACGTGATGGCCAGAGACAACGGTTCTCCTCCGCTCAGCAGCAACGTGACCGTCAGCGTCTTCATATCGGATGTGAACGACAACTCTCCTCAGATACTGTACCCCGCCCCGGAGGGCAACTCCTTCATGACCGAGCTGGTCCCCAAAGCTGCACACGGAGGCTCTCTGGTGTCCAAAGTGATCGCGGTGGACGCGGACTCCGGACAGAACGCCTGGCTGTCCTATCATATAGTCAAATCCACTGATCCGGGACTTTTCACTATTGGTGTCTACAGCGGAGAGATCAGGACACAGCGGGACATTTCTGAATCTGACAGCATGAAACAGAACCTTATTGTGGCGGTGAAAGATAACGGACAGCCCTCTCTGTCTGCCACCTGTTCCATGTATTTACTTATTTCTGATAACTTGGCTGAGGTGCCAGAACTGAAGGACATTTCTTATGATGAGAAGAATTCAAAACTGACCTCTTACCTGATCATCGCGCTGGTCTCTGTCTCCACCTTTTTCCTGACCTTCATCATCATCATCCTGGGTGTGAGGTTTTGTCGCAGGAGAAAGCCCAGAATGTTGTTTGACGGAGCTGTCGCCATCCCCAGTGCTTATCTCCCTCCTAATTACGCAGATGTTGATGCTACAGGAACTTTACGCAGCACTTACAACTATGACGCCTACCTGACAACAGGTTCCAGAACCAGTGACTTTAAGTTCGTGACATCTTACAATGACAACACTCTGCCTGCTGACCAGACTCTGAGGAAAAGTCCTTCTGACTTTGCTGATGCTTTTGGAGACTGTGATTCTTCTCCTGAGGTAGGGACAGTCGTTATCCATCTTTCGACTTCTATCTGCACTTTAAAGTTTTCTTTCTTTTTCTATCTATATACTGAACAATTGAAACAATGTAAGGAACGACACAATTTGTCTCAAAAATCCATACAACTTATTTTTCATAATTAGAATTCGTTCTGAAATGCCTGAAATAAGCATGGTGTTTTGGTTATCTTCTCATATTTATTTTCTAGCTATTGTTCAGGGGTTCTACTTCAGTAACGTTTGATGGGCTTATCTTTTTTGTACCTCTTTTCCCCAATACGAGATTATCTGTTCAATCATCGATGTGATTTATTGTGTCTCCTGAGAAGATGCAGCCTGAGCGTTGTGTCTCTGTCCGTGGTCCTGAACTTTGCAGTTAATGTTGTGTATACTCCAGCTCCTACCAATGTCTTCTATATTCCCACCTCTCAATCATCTTGCGTCACTCTTTAGTCCTCCAATATCTTTTCTTGACCCACCTTGGTATTATATCACAATTAACATTAGTGTTGTTTTATGCAGCTAAAGGTTACTCAACTTTGAATTAAAAAATATAATATAAAAACAACAGGGAAATAGCATTGAAATGGGTGTAAGCCGTTTGTTGTTAATGCAGCGGTTTGTTGTGAAACATTTCATGAATCCATAACAAAAGTTTTTCACGTTGATTTTCACGTCTGTGGTGTTGCATTCTCTTATGTCTTCAATTTCAAACCGAATTTAAAGTCAAACACATATTTTCTCCACCCGTGCAGTATGAAATACATCCTGCAGTTCTTCTCTGCTGTGTTTACGCAAGTTGTACCTTTGTTTAGATTGTGTTTCATGATGTAACTTTTTTCGGGATGAAACGGGAGGCAGAGTTTTGCATGTTCCCAGTCAAAATGACCAGGATGTTTTTATGAGAGAGTAAGAAAGTTTAGTGCATTGGTGACGAGTTTCTAAGCGCTCTTGATCTATTCAGCTTTAAACCCTAAAGGACACTTTCTTTGGTCGAACATTACTTTACATTCAGGGAATGTTTTGTAACTGGTGTCACTATAAACTGCTATTGGTGGTTCACTTCAATAGACACAATATTGTGTCAAGATATTTAGAGAACAAGTATCTCACTTTTCTTCAAAACAGAAAACACTTTAAAGTGATTGATTACTTTCCTCTTTACCTAATGAAATAAACCTTTAGTTGAACTTTAAGACCAAACGATGTGATTTAAAAAGTTGAATCACTTTTGTTATACTGTAATATTTCCTCTGTACTCACGGTGTCACTATAGACCAATGGAGTCGAATGTTTAGCCTGATTTGCACACCACCCATTATAGGGATCGACCACCACTGTGTTCCTCACAGCCTTCAACAAAGACGACAACTGCTCGACAGGCAGATACAGTGACTGAATAGCGTGTTTTTAGTGATTTGAACTACACAGTTCTATTTCGCATTGTGCCATTTAGGATGATGCACAAACGGTGCATTATTCAAAGCTGCGGCTTTGTCTTTTTCTTTGTTATGGTGCACTACGCACACGGAGACCTGAGCTATTCGGTACAGGAGGAGCTGAAGCGCGGATCTGTTATTGGGAATATCGCTAAGGATCTCGGACTGGAAGTGGGAAGACTGTCTGCTCGCAAAGCTCGTGTTGACATGGAGGGAAACGAAAGAGAGTATTGTGGAATTAATCTTCGAAGCGGGGATTTATTGGTTGCGGACAGAATAGACAGAGAGGAGCATTGTGGAGAAAAGCCTTCGTGCGTTCTGAAATTCGACTTGCTATTGGAGAAACCTTTGGAGTTACACCGGTTGTCTCTGCAGGTGCAGGACGTGAACGACAATGCACCAATTTTCCCGAAGGATACAGTAAAGCTGGAAATAACCGAGTCAGCTGTCAGAGGAGCTAAGTATCGCATTAACGCAGCTCACGATGCAGACATAGGCAAGAATTCAGTTGAAAGCTACATTTTGGAACAAAACCCTCACTTTGTGTTTAGTATTCAGACGACAAGTGCAGGCAGTAAATATGGTGAATTGGTTTTAAATAAGGAGCTAGACCGAGAGGAGCAGCAGGAAATGAAAGTATTGCTCACGGCTGTGGATGGTGGCTCTCCTCAGAGATCCGGGACTGTAGCGATACACGTCATTGTACTAGATGCTAATGATAACGCCCCGGTGTTTACTGAGGCCGTTTATACAGCCGCATTACCAGAAAACTCGCCTCTGAAAACCAAAATTATCACCGTAAGTGCATCAGACGCAGACGAAGGTGTCAATGGAGAGGTTACATATGAATTTAGCCGACTCAACGATAAATCAAAAAAGATCTTTTCACTTGATGAGAAAACGGGAGAAATCATTGTGACAGGCGAGATAGATTATGAAGACGGATCCAAATATGAAGTGTTTGTCGAGGCTAAAGATGGTTATGGGCAGTCTTCAGAAGCAAAAGTGATTATTGATATTACTGATGTGAATGACAATGCTCCAGTTATTTATCTAAAGTCACTGACTAACCCCATACCTGAGAACGCGTCACCTGGTGCAGAGGTGGGCATCATTAACGTTCAGGACAGAGACTCTGAGAATAACAGACAGGTTCGATGCTCCATTCAACAAAATGTCCCTTTTAAGTTAGTTCCTTCGATTAAAAACTATTATTCTCTGGTGACCACAGGACAACTGGACCGTGAACTAGTGTCAGATTACAACATTACAATCACTGCCACTGACGAGGGCTCTCCACCTCTGTCCTCCTCTAAAACAGTTCAGTTATCTGTAGCTGACATCAACGACAACCCACCTGTGTTTGAGGAACAGTCCTACAGCGCATATGTGACTGAAAATAACAAACCTGGCTCCACTTTATGTTCCGTTACTGCTCGAGACCCCGACTGGAGACAAAACGGTACAGTGGTTTATTCTCTGTTACCTGGTGAGGTGAAAGGTGCCCAGGTGTCCTCCTATCTATCAGTTAACGGAGACACGGGGGTGATCCACGCTGTGAGGTCGTTTGATTATGAACAGTTCAGGAGCTTTAAAGTCCACGTGATGGCCAGAGACAACGGTTCTCCTCCGCTCAGCAGCAACGTGACCGTCAGCGTCTTCATATCGGATGTGAACGACAACTCTCCTCAGATACTGTACCCCGCCCCGGAGGGCAACTCCTTCATGACCGAGCTGGTCCCCAAAGCTGCACACGGAGGCTCTCTGGTGTCCAAAGTGATCGCGGTGGACGCGGACTCCGGACAGAACGCCTGGCTGTCCTATCATATAGTCAAATCCACTGATCCGGGACTTTTCACTGTTGGTGTCCACAGCGGAGAGATCAGGACACAGCGGGACATTTCTGAATCTGACAGCATGAAACAGAACCTTATTGTGGCGGTGAAAGATAACGGACAGCCCTCTCTGTCTGCCACCTGCTCCATGTATTTACTTATTTCTGATAACTTGGCTGAGGTGCCAGAGCTGAAGGACATTTCTTATGATGAGAAGAATTCAAAACTGACCTCTTACCTGATCATAGCGCTGGTCTCTGTCTCCACCTTTTTCCTGACCTTCATCATCATCATCCTGGGTGTGAGGTTTTGTCGCAGGAGAAAGCCCAGAATGTTGTTTGACGGAGCTGTCGCCATCCCCAGCGCTTATCTCCCTCCTAATTACGCAGATGTTGATGCTACAGGAACTTTACGCAGCACTTACAACTATGACGCCTACCTGACAACAGGTTCCAGAACCAGTGACTTTAAGTTCGTGACATCTTACAATGACAACACTCTGCCTGCTGACCAGACTCTGAGGAAAAGTCCCTCTGACTTTGCTGATGCCTTTGGAGACTCTGATTCTTCTCCTGAGGTAAGACTGGGTGTCATATTCCGCTCTACACATTCATTTCCATCTTAACAATTCAACAAAATCCCCTGAGAAATTTAAACATGCCTGTCTTGCCTTTTTGAATGGCAAATTAAGTATCTACAACGGGTATGCTGTGAAGATTCCTTCTATAGATTGAATCCATTTTAGAAACATTTAACTTTTACTCTAAAGTCCTTTGTTCCTATAAGCTCATCCTGAACTTATTGGAGCATACTTCTCTTCTCAATTAAGGTTGAGTATTATGGTGTCTTCCAACAGTTCAGAGAAGAGTTATCAACTCTTGTATGCAGGTATTTCAAGTTGTGGTCTTTGAAGAGACATTCAAAACTTGTCCCCCCTTAAAGCTGTATCACTTGACCACAAAGTTTCTGTGTGTCTCCTGTCCTCGGGGCTGAACCTCACTTTTGCACTTGAGATGCATTTTCAAACATTTCAGATTAGTTTCACTAGCTAACTTGTTTGGCCAATGAGGCTCTGAATAAAAGTCCAGTAGATTTAGTTGACGCTTTCTGGAATTTTGAAGTGTTGAATATCATTGAGACCAACTTGACAACATGTTCCAGACGCCGTAACTTTATGACAAACAACACTGTGTGCCGACCAGAATGATGAAATGTCCTTGTAACTTTCCTGATGCATTTAGAGAAGTCGATGGTTCTCATAGGGACACACTCAATATCACTAAAGTCGTCTTCAGTGTTCTGCAAAAGGCATTCTTTCGTCTTTGCTTTGACTAATTCTACCTGGTATCATTTTACTGCATTGGTAGTTTTGCTTTTATGTAGGTGATTTAGAATTCACGTGACACATTGAGTTTAGTTTTCTTTTTTTATTTAGTCTCACAGGAAAAACTTTTCGAGATACGTTCTTTGTTATTTCGTGCTTGGAGCTGTTTTTTGTTGCATTTTTGTGTGTGGAGATACGTAACCCATGTGGTTCTTGCAATTTTCCTTTTCCCCTTTCCTGATTCTCTTGAAGATCTCAGCCATTCAGATTTTTCACATTATTGCTTATTTACTTTGAGTATTTTTGTATCAACAGGTCATTTGATGTTTAATATTGAAGCTGTATGAACAAGTTGAACATGAAGTGTGAGTTTGTCCTGGTTTGTTAGTTGTCTCTCTTTCCTAAGTTGGTCCTCGTGTAGAAGTTTGAACATTGTAAGAAATACAGTGCGTTGTTCTAAATTACTGGATTGCATTGATTTGATTCTGAAACTGTTTTAAGCAATATTTGAAAGCACACAACAGTTCACATTACATATATAAAAGTCAACAGATTGTTCTGGAGGTTCAGCCTCAGAGGTTAATGTGCAGTACTAAATTTCACAAAGCGTTAAGAAATTTCTCTTCTGAATACTACAAGTTTAAGATGAAATGAATAACGGTTCCCCTTTTGTTGTCAGACAAATTATAGGTTCTTCGCTTTTTCAAATTACAGTTTTTAAACTTGCAGTGTCCCAGAGGAACGGTGACAGGCAACTTACTGTTTATTTAGCTTTTTGCCAATTAGAACAGTCATTTTCAGTTTTTTATCAAAATCCAGTCACGGTAGAGTTGAATATTATTAATAACAGATATGTTATACCTAACTTATGCTCATGGTGTCAGTGTGCACCAGTAAACAAGAAGTGATTGTCCACCCTTCAGTGTCATCGAATTTAAAGCCTCATTCTGCTTTTGTGCCGCAATTCACAAGCACAGCTGCGTGTTTGACTGGATTGAGACGTCTTTTTGGTTTATTTCGAGACATCACAGATGCGTCGTTGATATATATTAACCTACTTGGGAATTGTTTAAAGGAATATTTGCTTTTCCTCGCAATAACAATGGAATGCTGTAGATTCTCGCTGCACGGCCTGGCTCTCATTTTTCTGGCCGTCCTCCCCGTCAATGGAGACGTGAGCTTACTCTGTTCCGGAAGAGATGAAACGTGGATCTGTAATCGGGAATATTGCAAAGGATCTGGGGCTTGATTTGGGCAGACTGTCCGCTCGCAAAGCCCGGATTGATACCGAGGACAACGGTGTTAAGTACTGCAGTGTAAATCTGAAGACCGGAGACTTGGTCGTACAGGAAAGGATCGACCGAGAAGGGCTTTGTGCGAAAAAGGCATCGTGCGTTCTACAACAGGAACTTGTGCTGGAAAATCCATTAGAGCTGCATCGTATTAGCATCCGTGTCCAGGATATTAACGACAATTCACCGCAGTTTAAAATGGATTCACTTAAGATTGAAATTCAGGAATCGGAAGACAAGGGTGCACACTTTCTTTTAGGAGAAGCGCACGATGGAGACATTGGCGAAAATGCTGTTCAAAGTTACTCACTTCAGCAGAACGAACATTTTAAATTAAATGTTAAAACGAAAGCAGGGGGACGAAAATACTGTGAATTGGTCTTAGACAAAGAATTGGACAGAGAGGAAAAAGAAGAGCTTCTGCTGTTGCTTACTGCATTTGATGGTGGCTCTCCTCAGAGATCAGGTACTGTAGTAATACACGTCACTGTGCTGGATGCTAATGATAATGTACCAGTGTTTAGTCAGGCCGTTTATAAAGCAAGTCTGCCTGAAAACTCTCCTCTGGATACACTTGTTACCACCATAAGTGCAACTGACGCTGACGATGGTTTGAATAGTGAAGTCACGTATGCATTCGATCATGTTTCAGATGAAAATAGCAACGTGTTCTCTTTAAACCCCAAAACTGGAGAGGTGAGAGTAGCTGGAGCTATTGATTATGAGAAAGTGTCATCATATGAAATGCAGATCAGCGCCAAAGATGGTCTGGGATTAGTTTCTTATGTAACGTTAATAATTGAAGTTACTGATATAAATGATAACGCCCCAGTTATATCCCTGAAATCACTGACTAACCCCATACCCGAGAACGCGTCTCCTGGTACAGAGGTGGGCATCATTAACGTGCAGGACAGAGACTCTGAGAATAACAGACAGGTTCGCTGCTCCATTCAACAAAATGTCCCTTTTAAGTTAGTTCGTTCAATTAAAAACTATTATTCTCTGGTGACCACCGGACAACTGGACCGTGAACTAGTGTCAGATTACAACATTACAATCACTGCCACTGACGAGGGCTCTCCACCTCTGTCCTCCTCTAAAACTGTTCAGTTATCTGTAGCTGACATCAACGACAACCCACCTGTGTTTGAGGAACAGTCCTACAGCGCATATGTGACTGAAAATAACAAACCTGGCTCCACTTTATGTTCCGTTACTGCTCGAGACCCCGACTGGAGACAAAACGGAACAGTGGTTTATTCTCTGTTACCTGGTGAGGTGAACGGTGCCCAGGTGTCCTCCTATCTATCAGTTAACGGAGACACGGGGGTGATCCACGCTGTGAGGTCGTTTGATTATGAACAGTTCAGGAGCTTTAAAGTCCACGTGATGGCCAGAGACAACGGTTCTCCTCCGCTCAGCAGCAACGTGACCGTCAGCGTCTTCATATCGGATGTGAACGACAACTCTCCTCAGATACTGTACCCCGCCCCGGAGGGCAACTCCTTCATGACCGAGCTGGTTCCCAAAGCTGCACACGGAGGCTCTCTGGTGTCCAAAGTGATCGCGGTGGACGCAGGACTCCGGACAGAACGCCTGGCTGTCCTATCATATAGTCAAATCCACTGATCCGGGACTTTTCACTATTGGTGTCCACAGCGGAGAGATCAGGACACAGCGGGACATTTCTGAATCTGACAGCATGAAACAGAACCTTATTGTGGCGGTGAAAGATAACGGACAGCCCTCTCTGTCTGCCACCTGCTCCATGTATTTACTTATTTCTGATAACTTGGCTGAGGTGCCAGAGCTGAAGGACATTTCTTATGATGAGAAGAATTCAAAACTGACCTCTTACCTGATCATCGCGCTGGTCTCTGTCTCCACCTTTTTCCTGACCTTCATCATCATCATCCTGGGTGTGAGGTTTTGTCGCAGGAGAAAGCCCAGAATGTTGTTTGATGGAGCTGTTGCCATCCCCAGCGCTTATCTCCCTCCTAATTACGCAGATGTTGATGCTACAGGAACTTTACGCAGCACTTACAATTATGACGCCTACCTGACAACAGGTTCAAGAACCAGTGACTTTAAGTTCGTGACATCTTACAATGACAACACTCTGCCTGCTGACCAGACTCTGAGGAAAAGTCCTTCTGACTTTGCTGATGCATTTGGAGATTGTGATGATTCGCCCGAGGTAGGGAAACATCTTAAGTAAAGTCAGTAAAATACGCTTGAAATACAAATATAATTTTTTAACATCAACAATGAATATTTCATTTTGTGTTTCAAAGTATTTTTACTTTTAATTCGTATTTATTGTCTTCAATACATACATGGACACTCACACACAATGCACACACACACAAACACACACATACTTGGTCATCATTTCCCTCTCTGTGTTTTAGTTGTTTCCACTCAATCGAACAATTGTTGCAATTCGGTGAACAATTTAAACGTTACTTCTCTTTTCTCTGTCCATGGTGCTGAACACAGTTTTGTATCCAGCTTCACGATTAGAGGTTGTAAACCTTTATTTTTGATGTTAATTAATATGGCATATATAGCCACAAAGTAGAGTTGTCATCTTATATATAGCTCTCATCTCTATTTTTGATTTCTTACTTATTATTATTATTTTTCTACATATTTCAGCATAACTCTTAGAAATAGAATAATTATATCTCGGTTCATATTCATTGTATTGCAATCCAAAACGTGTTTACATATTAGGGAGTAATGCTTATCCCCGTAAATATTTCTGGTATACACGCTTTAAAAGAAAAAATATATATATACTCGTCCGTGTTATGTCTCAAAAAGTACTCAAGGTGTCAGTGTGCACTAATAAACGTGAATGCACGTCTACTCCCCACCCATCCATGTAGACAAATATAAAGGCAGTTCTCCATATAGTGGTTCTCCGCTGAACCCGTTTGGAAGAAGGACGGTAGTGTAATGAAATTGGAATATCCGAATAAAGAGCGAGTGTATTGCTAAAACGTATTTGAGGCTTCGTCAATTATTCGCCATTTTTTTTCTCCTTCCTGCCGCAGCTATGGAAGTGAACAGATTTGCGCTTTGCAGCTACGGCCTTGCTTTTATGTTTTTTGCCTTCCACCCTGTCAGTGGAGACGTGAGCTATTCTGTTGCAGAGGAGATGAAACGTGGATCTGTGATCAGCAATATTGCAAAGGATCTTGGACTGGATTTACGCGGTCTGTCCTCTCGCAAAGCCCGGATTGATACCGAGGACAACAACATTCAGTACTGCAGCGTCAACCTCAACAACGGAGACTTGATCGTACAAGAAAGGATCGATAGAGAAGGGCTTTGTGCGAAAAAGGCATCGTGTGTTCTGAAACAGGAACTTGTGCTGGAAAATCCATTAGAGCTGCATCGTATTAGTATCCGTGTTCAGGATATTAATGACAATTCACCGCAGTTTAAGGAGGATTCACTTAAGATTGAAATTCACGAATCTGCTGATAAGGGGGCACGTTTTCAACTGGATGAGGCGCACGATGCAGACATAGGAGAATATGCTGTTCAGGGCTACTCACTGCAGGAGAACGAGCATTTCAAATTAAATGTTAACACTAAAGATGGCGGCCGCAAATACTGTGAATTAGTCTTAGACAAAGAACTGGACAGAGAGGATAATAAAGAGATTGTGCTGTTGCTTACTGCATTTGATGGTGGCTCCCCTCAGAGATCAGGTACTGTAGTAATACACGTCACTGTGCTGGATGCTAATGATAATGTACCGGTGTTTAGCCAGGCCATTTATAAAGCTAGTCTGCCCGAAAACTCTCCTCTGGATACATTGGTGATCAAAGTGAGTGCAACTGATGCAGACGAGGGAATGTATGGTGAAGTCACTTATGGTTTTAATCTCGTTACTGGTGAAAATAGCAACGTGTTTTCTTTAAACCCTAAAACTGGAGAGGTGAGGGTAGCTGAAGTTATTGATTACGAGAAAGCTTCTTTATATGAAATGCAGATCAGCGCCAAAGATGGTCTGGGATTGGCTTCATATGCAAACTTAATTATTGAACTTACTGATATAAATGACAATGCTCCAATTATATATCTAAAGTCACTGACTAACCCCATACCTGAGAACGTGTCACCTGGTTCAGAGGTGGGCATCGTTAACGTGCAGGACAGAGACTCTGAGAATAACAGACAGGTTCGCTGCTCCATTCAGCAAAATGTCCCTTTTAAGTTAGTTCCTTCTATTAAAAACTATTATTCTCTGGTGACCACAGGACAACTGGACCGTGAACTAGTGTCAGATTACAACATTACAATTACTGCCACTGACGAGGGCTCTCCACCTCTGTCCTCCTCTAAAACTGTTCAGTTATCTGTAGCTGACATCAACGACAACCCACCTGTGTTTGAGGAACAGTCCTACAGCGCATATGTGACTGAAAATAACAAACCTGGCTCCACTTTATGTTCCGTTACTGCTCGAGACCCCGACTGGAGACAAAACGGTACAGTGGTTTATTCTCTGTTACCTGGTGAGGTGAACGGTGCCCAGGTGTCCTCCTATCTATCAGTTAACGGAGACACGGGGGTGATCCACGCTGTGAGGTCGTTTGATTATGAACAGTTCAGGAGCTTTAAAGTCCACGTGATGGCCAGAGACAACGGTTCTCCTCCGCTCAGCAGCAACGTGACCGTCAGCGTCTTCATATCGGATGTGAACGACAACTCTCCTCAGATACTGTACCCCGCCCCGGAGGGCAACTCCTTCATGACCGAGCTGGTCCCCAAAGCTGCACACGGAGGCTCTCTGGTGTCCAAAGTGATCGCGGTGGACGCGGACTCCGGACAGAACGCCTGGCTGTCCTATCATATCGTCAAATCCACTGATCCGGGACTTTTCACTATTGGTGTCCACAGCGGAGAGATCAGGACACAGCGGGACATTTCTGAATCTGACAGCATGAAACAGAACCTTATTGTGGCGGTGAAAGATAACGGACAGCCCTCTCTGTCTGCCACCTGCTCCATGTATTTACTTATTTCTGATAACTTGGCTGAGGTGCCAGAGCTGAAGGACATTTCTTATGATGAGAAGAATTCAAAACTGACCTCTTACCTGATCATAGCGCTGGTCTCTGTCTCCACCTTTTTCCTGACCTTCATCATCATCATCCTGGGTGTGAGGTTTTGTCGCAGGAGAAAGCCCAGAATGTTGTTTGACGGAGCTGTCGCCATCCCCAGTGCTTATCTCCCTCCTAATTACGCAGATGTTGATGGCACAGGAACTTTACGCAGTACTTACAACTATGACGCCTACCTGACAACAGGTTCCAGAACCAGTGACTTTAAGTTCGTGACATCTTACAATGACAACACACTGCCTGCTGACCAGACTCTGAGGAAAAGTCCTTCTGACTTTGCAGATGCTTTTGGAGACTCTGATTCTTCTCCTGAGGTAGGAAGAGATGTGACATATTACTCAGAATATTTGAATTTGCATTTCAACAATTCACCTAAACCCCTTAGTAAAACTTGAACTTGCCTGTATTGCCTTGTCTTTTTTTAAAATGACAGATTCGCAACGTGTAGCATGGGTGCAATGAAGACGTCAAGCCGACCTTTATTCTAAAGCAATTTGTTCCAATACTCATGGAGTATACTTCTCTTCTTATTTTAGGTTGAGTTCTTGTGGTATCTTTCAAGAGTTCAGAGAACATGTTTCCATTGTGATATTCAGATATTAAAAGTTTTTGGTCATTCAAGATACTTTTTTCCTGATCTTTTTCGAAAAATCCAGTTTCACTTGATCTCATTGCATTGCTGTGTCTCTGACATTGGATGTTGAACATCACCTTTGCACTTGAGATGTTTTAGACCCAGCCCCCATGTTTCTTTTCTTTCTTTTGTTCAAACATTTTAGATCACAGTTCCACCTGCCAACTTGTCTTTCTGAGGAGACTGAACAAAAGTAACTTTAGTGAGTCAGTAACTTCATGACAGTGATATGACAAACAACAGCTCCGTCGGCTGACCACATTCTGATTCTGACGAAATGTTCCATTATGCTGAGGCATTTGGAGATTATAATTTTTTTCCCCCAACCTAGGGACACATTAAATATCTCTAAATTCATCTTCAGTGTTCTGCAAAAGATATTCTCATTTTGCTTTGGCTATTTTAGATTGTACCATGGTTTTACTGCATTGGTAGTTTAATGTCTGAGGGGTCATTGTGAATTAACAAAGGCACATTCGGAGTGTACATTTAAATTTATTCTCATATGACAATTATTTTAAATATGTTCATTGTTTTTTGTGCTTGGAGCTGGTTTATGTTGCATTTTGGGTGATTTAGAGATCTGTTACCCTTGTGGTTCACGATTTTTTCATTTTCCCGTTTGCTGATTTCTTTCTTGGACATCTCAGTGACACTGCTTTTTTCAATTAGTGTTTAGTTGCTTAAAGGTTTTCTTACGAATACAACCTCCTTTAGATAAACAGTGATTAGACATAGATGAAGTATTGGAGCAGTATGAACAATCGAAACATGGAACCTGTGAATTTGTCCTTGGCTTGATTGTGGTCTCCCTTTCTTAAGTTGGTCCTCCATATCTACAAATATAGACATTCATTTGTGAAAAATACAGTGTCCAGCCTTAAATGAATATGCAGTGCTAAAGTTTTTAAATGCATTCATCTGTTCTCGTCTTTGTTTCTTTGTTAGATGCTATAGATTGTTTGCAGGTGCAAATAGTGCAATTACAAATACTTTAAAGGTTGAAGCAAAGGAATGGTTATTAGCTGCAATATGTCACAATCAAATGTTGGTTGAGCAACTTGCCAAAATAGTAGTTTTAACTGGAAGTGCGATAGTGTTGTATCTGGTGAATTTCTAAGGTTGGAACTTAACAACTTACATTTTATCCATATTCCTCACCCTAACCACAACTGTTTACAGCTGTTTATCTAGTCAGTTTGTTTTAATATTTGCTGATTTTTACTACTGAATAATAACTTGCATAGAGCACAGTCAATATTTAACAGTGTATATGTCTTTCCTTATAATGTTTTTGTTGTTCAATACTGGATATTCAAACACAGATGAAAAAAATCTGATCTCTCGAGACTTGCCATTGCTCTTGCTGGAGTGTGATTACTCCAAATCAATTTGTCTTTGATTGCAGTGCATTACTTTAAGTTACAAACTGTTTATTGTATGTTTAAAAGCACACAGCAGTTACATTTATATCTACAACAGTCATCACATCATCCTGAAGGTTCATCTTGGTTAAAGTGCAGTAACATATTCCAACATGTTCAACATCTGCTAAATTAAGAAGTGGAAGATGTTTAGTCATATGATTTGAGCAAAAGGATAAGTATACCAAGTTACCGTCGGTTTTACTTGATCCAATCTTCACCAGTAAATTGGGAATTTGAAGAAAGTGAATGTTTAGGAAGCAATCTCCACCAATTTATCAAGGAGGGATTTTTGGACACTCGTTCTCTTGCAATTTTGAATTATAACCAAATAGATGTCCCAGTGTGTCTTCAAAAATATTATAGGTTGTTCAGTTTTTCATATCGTGAATCTAAAAATTAGACCCTTCTTAAGACACGATTACAAATTTGTCATGCTTAATTTGCTTTTTATGCATCAATGGCCAGTGAGAATATTAATTTCATTGCTTTGATTTCAAAAGAACGTCTGGAAAAGGGTCGATTTTTTTTTAAAGCACAGACAATGTTTTGTTATACTTGAAAAATGCTCATGGTGTCAGTGTGCACCAGTAAACAAGTAGTGATTCTCCACCCTTCAGTGTCGTCGAATTTAAAGCCTCATTCTGCTTTTGTGCCGCAATTCACAAGCACAGCTGCGTGTTTGACTGGATTGTGACGTCTTTTTGGTTCATTACGATAAATCACAGGTTCGTCGTTGATATATTTTTACCAACTTGGGAATTGTTTTAAGGAATATTTGCTTTTCCTCGCAATAACAATGGAATGCTTTGGATTCTCGCTGCACGGCCTGGCTCTCATTTTTCTTGCCGTCCTCCCCGTCAATGGAGACGTGAGCTACTCTGTCCCGGAAGAGATGAAACGTGGATCTGTAATCGGGAATATTGCAAAGGATCTGGGGCTTGATTTGGGAAGACTGTCCGCTCGCAAAGCCCGGATTGATACCGAGGATAACGGTGTTAAGTACTGCAGTGTAAATCTGAATACCGGAGACTTGGTCGTACAGGAAAGGATCGACCGAGAAGGGCTTTGTGCGAAAAAGGCATCGTGTGTTCTGAAACAGGAACTTGTGCTGGAAAATCCATTAGAGCTGCATCGTATTAGTATCCGTGTCCAGGATATTAACGATAATTCACCGCAGTTTAAAATGGATTCACTTAAGATTGAAATTAGGGAATCGGCTGTCAAAGGCTCGCGTTTTTTGCTGGACGAAGCACACGATGGAGACATTGGAGAAAATGCTGTTGAGGGCTACTCACTGCAGCAGAATGATCATTTCAAATTAAATGTTAAGTCAAAGGGTAGCGGGAGAAAATATGCTGAATTAGTCTTAGACAAAGAATTAGACAGAGAGGAAAAAAAAGAGATTGTGCTGTTGCTTACTGCATTTGATGGTGGTTCTCCTCAGAGATCAGGTACTGTAGTAATACACGTCACTGTACTTGATGCTAATGATAATGCACCAGTGTTTAGTCAGGCCGTTTATAAAGCCAGTTTACCTGAAAACTCTCCTGTGGATACACTTGTTATAACTGTGACTGCAACTGATGCAGACGAGGGAGTGAACGGTGAAGTCAGTTATGGATTCGACCATGTTTCAGAGGGAAACCAAGTTTTCTTACTAAACCCTAAAACTGGAGACGTTACAGTGGCTGGAGCTATTGATTATGAAAGAGAGTCGTCATATGAAATGCAGATCAGCGCCAAAGACGGTCTTGGATTGGCGTCATATGCAACGTTAATGATTGAAGTTACTGATATAAATGATAACGCCCCAGTTATATCCCTGAAATCGCTGACTAACCCCATACCTGAGAACGTGTCACCTGGTACAGAGGTGGGCATCATTAACGTGCAGGACAGAGACTCTGAGAGTAACAGACAGGTTCGCTGCTCCATTCAGCAAAATGTCCCTTTTAAGTTAGTTCCTTCGATTAAAAACTATTATTCTCTGGTGACCACAGGACAACTGGACCGTGAGTTAGTGTCAGATTACAACATTACAATCACTGCCACTGACGAGGGCTCTCCACCTCTGTCCTCCTCTAAAACTGTTCAGTTGTCAGTAGCTGACATCAACGACAACCCACCTGTGTTTGAGGAACAGTCCTACAGCGCATATGTGACTGAAAATAACAAACCTGGCTCCACTTTATGTTCCGTTACTGCTCGAGACCCCGACTGGAGACAAAACGGTACAGTGGTTTATTCTCTGTTACCTGGTGAGGTGAACGGTGCCCAGGTGTCCTCCTATCTGTCAGTTAACGGAGACACGGGGGTGATCCACGCTGTGAGGTCGTTTGATTATGAACAGTTCAGGAGCTTTAAAGTCCACGTGATGGCCAGAGACAACGGTTCTCCTCCGCTCAGCAGCAACGTGACCGTCAGCGTCTTCATATCGGATGTGAACGACAACTCTCCTCAGATACTGTACCCCGCCCCGGAGGGCAACTCCTTCATGACCGAGCTGGTCCCCAAAGCTGCACACGGAGGCTCGCTGGTGTCCAAAGTGATCGCGGTGGACACGGACTCCGGACAGAACGCCTGGCTGTCCTATCATATAGTCAAATCCACTGATCCGGGACTTTTCACTATTGGTGTCCACAGCGGAGAGATCAGGACACAGCGGGACATTTCTGAATCTGACAGCATGAAACAGAACCTTATTGTGGCGGTGAAAGATAACGGACAGCCCTCTCTGTCTGCCACCTGCTCCATGTATTTACTTATTTCTGATAACTTGGCTGAGGTGCCAGAGCTGAAGGACATTTCTTATGATGAGAAGAATTCAAAACTAACTTCTTACCTGATCATTGCACTGGTCTCTGTCTCCACCTTTTTCCTGACCTTCATCATCATCATCCTGGGTGTGAGGTTTTGTCGCAGGAGAAAGCCCAGAATGTTGTTTGACGGAGCTGTCGCCATCCCCAGTGCTTATCTCCCTCCTAATTACGCAGATGTTGACGGCACAGGAACTTTACGCAGCACTTACAACTATGACGCCTACCTGACAACAGGTTCCAGAACCAGTGACTTTAAATTCGTGACGTCTTACAATGACAACACACTGCCTGCTGACCAGACTCTGAGAAAAAGTCCTTCTGACTTTGCTGATGCCTTTGGAGACTGTGATTCTTCTCCTGAGGTAAGACTGGGTGTCATATTCCACTTCAACACATTAATTTGCATCTTAACAATTCAACAAAACCCCCAGAGACATTTTACATGCCTGTCTTGCCTTTTCAAATGGCAAATACTGAATGTACAACGCGTGTGGTATGAAGATTATTTTTATAGATATCAATCAATTTTAGAATAATTCAACCTTTTCTCTAAAGTAATAATTTGTTCATTTACACTCATCCTGAACTTCTTGGAGCATACTTCTCTTCTTCTCCACTCTTGTATGCAGGTACTTAAAATGTTGTGGCCATTCAACAGACTGTTTTTGTCTTTTCCCCCAAAGCTGTATCACTTGACCTCAAACCATCAGTGTGTCTCTGTCCTCATCAGTGTGTCTCTGTCCTTGGTGCTGAACTTCACTTTTGCACTCGAGACCTATTTTCAGAAGCAACCCATGTCTTTTAGTTTCTACCACCATTCCAACCTCTCAGATTAGTTTCACTGACTAACTTGTTTTCCCAATGAGAGTCTGAATAGACGTCCATCAGATTTAGTTGATGCTTTCAGAAATTTTGAAGAGTTGAATCACATTGACACCAACCTGACAACAGGTGACAGATGCAGTAACTTTGTGACAAAGACTTTTTGCTGAACAAACTCTGATGAAATATCCTTGTAACTTTCCTGATGCATTTAGAGAAGGTGATGGTTCTCATAGGAACACACTCAATATCACTAAAGTCATCTTCAGTGTTCTGCAAATGTCATCATTTGGTTTTTGCTTTCATTATTTTACCTGCAATAATTGTATTGCGTTGGTAGTTTTGTATGTCTGCAGGTGATTAAGAATTCACTGGGACACATTGAGTTTAGTTTTCTTTATTAATTTAGTCTCATATCAAAAAGTTATCATGATATGTTCTTAGATTCTTTATGCTTGGAGCCCGTTTATGTTTCTTTTTTGTGTTTAAAGATACATTACCCATTGTGGTTCATGCAATTTTCCTTTTCCCTTTGTTGATTCTGTTGAAGATCTTACGGATTCAGCTTTTTCCACATTAGTGCTTTCTTTGAGGATTTTTCATGACTACATACAGTACTATTGTGGATCAACGGTCATTAGATGTTTAATATTGAAGCAGTGTGATTCATTTGAATATGAAGTGTGAGTTGGTCCTGCTTTGTTAGTTTTTTCTCTTTCCTGTCCTTCTGTAGAAGTTTGAACATTGTAAAACATACACTGTGTTATTCTTGATAAATGGATAGCATTGATTTTATTTTAAAACTGTTTAAGGAATATTTGAAAGCACACAACAGTTCAGATTACATCTATAACAGTAAACAGACTGTCCTGGAGGTTCAGCCTCAAAGGTTAATGTGCAGTACTAAATTTCATGAAGCCTTCAATATTTTCTCATTGGAGTTGTGCAGTTTTACGATGAAATAAACAATGGTTCTCCTTTTGTCGTCAGACAAATAATAGGTTCTTCGGCTTTTTCAAATTATAGTTTTTAAATTTGGAGTGTCCCAGAGGAAAGGTTACAGCAACTGTCTGTTAATTTGGCTTTTTCCTTAGTAAACATGTGCCAATTAGAACAGTCATTTTGTGTTTTTTATCAAAATCCAGTCACGGTAGAGTTGAATATTATTAATAACAGATATGTTATACCTAACTTATGCTCATGGTGTCAGTGTGCACCAGTAAACAAGTAGTGATTCTCCACCCTTTAGTGTCATCGAATTTAAAGCCTCATTCTGCTTTTGTGCCGCAATTCACAAGCACAGCTGCGTGTTTGACTGGATTGAGACGTCTGTTTGGTTTATTTCGAGAAATCACAGATGCGTCGTTGATATATATTAACCTACTTGGGAATTGTTTTCAGGAATATTTGCTTTTCCTCGCAATAACAATGGAATGCTTTGGATTCTCGCTGCACGGCCTGGCTTTCATTTTTCTTGCCGTCCTCCCCGTCAATGGAGACGTGAGCTACTCTGTTCCGGAAGAGATGAAACGTGGAGCTGTAATCGGGAATATTGCAAAGGATCTGGGGCTTGATTTGGGAAGACTGTCCGCTCGCAAAGCCCGGATTGATACCGATGACAACGGTGTTAAGTGCTGCAGTGTAAATCTGAAGACCGGAGACTTGGTCGTACAGGAAAGGATCGACCGAGAAGGGCTTTGTGCGAAAAAGGCATCGTGTGTTCTGAAGCAGGAACTTGTTCTGGAAAATCCATTAGAGCTGCATCGTATTAGTATCCGTGTCCAGGATATTAACGATAATCCACCGCAGTTTAAGGAGGATTCACTTAAGATTGAAATTAGGGAATCGGCTGTCAAAGGTGCACATTTTCTTTTAGGAGAAGCGCACGATGGAGACATTGGGGAAAATTCTGTTCAAGGTTACTCACTTCAGCAGAACGAACATTTTAAATTAAATGTTAAAACGAAAGCAGGGGGACGAAAACACTGTGAATTGGTCTTAGACAAAGAATTGGACAGAGAGGAAAAAGAAGAGCTTATGCTGTTGCTTACTGCATTTGATGGTGGTTCTCCTCAGAGATCAGGTACTGTAGTAATACACGTCACTGTGCTGGATGCTAATGATAATGTACCAGTGTTTAGTCAGGCCGTTTATAAAGCAAATCTGCCTGAAAACTCTCCTCTGGATACACTTGTTACCACCATAAGTGCAACTGACGCTGACGATGGTTTGAATAGTGAAGTCACATATGCATTCGATCATGTTTCAGATGAAAATAGCAACGTGTTCTCTTTAAACCCCAAAACTGGAGAGGTGAGAGTAGCTGGAGCTATTGATTATGAGAAAGTGTCATCATATGAAATGCAGATCAGCGCCAAAGATGGTCTGGGATTAGTTTCTTATGTAACGTTAATAATTGAAGTTACTGATATAAATGATAACGCCCCAGTTATATCCCTGAAATCCCTGACCAACCCCATACCTGAGAACGTGTCACCTGGTTCAGAGGTGGGCATCATTAACGTGCAGGACAGAGACTCTGAGAGTAACAGACAGGTTCGCTGCTCCATTCAACAAAATGTCCCTTTTAAGTTAGTTCGTTCAATTAAAAACTATTATTCTCTGGTGACCACAGGACAACTGGACCGTGAACTAGTGTCACATTACAACATTACAATCACTGCCACTGACGAGGGCTCTCCACCTCTGTCCTCCTCTAAAACTGTTCAGTTATCTGTAGCTGACATCAACGACAACCCACCTGTGTTTGAGGAACAGTCCTACAGCGCATATGTGACTGAAAATAACAAACCTGGCTCCACTTTATGTTCCGTTACTGCTCGAGACCCCGACTGGAGACAAAACGGTACAGTGGTTTATTCTCTGTTACCTGGTGAGGTGAACGGTGCCCAGGTGTCCTCCTATCTATCAGTTAACGGAGACACGGGGGTGATCCACGCTGTGAGGTCGTTTGATTATGAACAGTTCAGGAGCTTTAAAGTCCACGTGATGGCCAGAGACAACGGTTCTCCTCCGCTCAGCAGCAACGTGACCGTCAGCGTCTTCATATCGGATGTGAACGACAACTCTCCTCAGATACTGTACCCCGCCCCGGAGGGCAACTCCTTCATGACCGAGCTGGTCCCCAAAGCTGCACACGGAGGCTCTCTGGTGTCCAAAGTGATCGCGGTGGACGCGGACTCCGGACAGAACGCCTGGCTGTCCTATCACATAGTCAAATCCACTGATCCGGGACTTTTCACTATTGGTGTCCACAGCGGAGAGATCAGGACACAGCGGGACATTTCTGAATCTGACAGCATGAAACAGAACCTTATTGTGGCGGTGAAAGATAACGGACAGCCCTCTCTGTCTGCCACCTGCTCCATGTATTTACTTATTTCTGATAACTTGGCTGAGGTGCCAGAGCTGAAGGACATTTCTTATGATGAGAAGAATTCAAAACTGACCTCTTACCTGATCATCGCGCTGGTCTCTGTCTCCACCTTTTTCCTGACCTTCATCATCATCATCCTGGGTGTGAGGTTTTGTCGCAGGAGAAAGCCCAGAATGTTGTTTGACGGAGCTGTTGCCATCCCCAGCGCTTATCTCCCTCCTAATTACGCAGATGTTGACGGCACAGGAACTTTACGCAGCACTTACAATTATGACGCCTACCTGACAACAGGTTCCAGAACCAGTGACTTTAAGTTCGTGACATCTTACAATGACAACACACTGCCTGCTGACCAGACTCTGAGGAAAAGTCCTTCTGACTTTGCTGATGCGTTTGGAGACTGTGATTTTTCTCCTGAGGTAGGAAGAGATGTGACATATCCTATGACAATTTTTTATTCGCCACTGAAATCGTAAAATTGTGATTTTTCCCAATGTGGTTATGTTTCGTATTGTAGATTCACTTTCTTTTCAACGTGACTACAGTATTCAGTTTAAATTCAGTATATCACTGGTTTCTAAATCTCAGCACGGTGATGCATTGTGGAGCATGACTAAAGTATGGTTTTTTGGTACTGTTGGCACTTTTCAAGTGTTCTTCCATTAGAGCACAGGTAATGCCAATATCCTGGTCCTTTAAGAGATTGTTGGTCTCTTTTAGTATCTTTTTTCATCCCCAAAACTGGTCTTTCTCTTTATACGTAACAGGTGTGTCTGCCAGTTTCTTTTTGTTTTGCTGAGCTGGAGTTTCAGTTCTTTGTCTCTGTCCTTGGTTGCTGAACTTTACTCTTCTTCTTGTTGCGTATTTGTGGGAGTAGTTTACCAGTCTTCCTTTTTCCATTGCTCAAACTTTTTCCATTACAGTTTCACTTCGAAAAATGTGTTCATCAGATTGTAATGGAGATGTCCAGGAATTGTTCCTGATGATGTTGATTTTTAACGAACTTCAACACATGTATAAAATGACAGTACCTTATGAATAGAAATGTGCATGTTCTTTTGTTCTTTCTTTCTTTTTGACTTACTTTTTAAATTATTTCTTTCATTCTTAATGAATTATCCTTTGCAGTTAAGTTTTCAGTAAGTCTCATGCTAACTTTTCATTTGGATCTAACAGCTGACCAATCAAAACTAGCTCATAATGAAATGAATATTGCACAAAAGTTGTCATGAAAAGAATGTTTTTTACAATATTGGTAATGTTAGACAGAGTCAGGGTTAACTCTTCGGTGTGTATTTGGGATCATATCTTCCGGACAACTTTCAGGTTGTGATTGATATATTTCATTTCAGTATGAGATCCACTGAAAATATAAAACTGTTTTACTTTACCTTTACAAACCTGGGGAACCTCAGGCTTATTATGAATGCCTTGTTTTTATTATAAATGACTGCAATATTTGAGGACTTGTTGTGTTGGATGGTCTTGCACCTTGAAGGGGGCTAAACTGGTTATCCATCTATTTTAATGGCCTTAACGTTGTGCTTCTATAGAATTTGATGTTTGCTGGTTTGGTAAAGAGGCGTAAGTCATTTGGTGTCTCTTTCTTTATGCAGTGGGGTACACTGAGCTGTAGTGGTTGGCTTACATGCTTTAATTACAGGAGGATAAGTCAAACATCCTTCTCACCTGCAGTCTCTCTTTCCTTATCTCTCTGTTTCTTTCTCAGGAGCCTAATACATTACAGTTAGATCTTGTCTCATGGATAATTTCTTTCCAGGAAAATTATTTGATTAGTAAAGACTTCTCTCTGTTTCAATCTCTCTTATAGTTTACTATGATGGATCGCAACAATGTGCTTTATTTATGTCTTCAGCCTGTATGTCTATCAAAGTTTTATTATGTTAGAGATAGTTTACAATGTCTTCATGACCAAATCTTTTGGAGACTGGGCTTTTCATTATCAACAATATTGGCTTTTAACATTCCTTTCTAAAATACCTTAAATGTGCAAAATGTATTTGTACGTCTCATTTACAATTATATGAATTACCATTTATTTATACCCATAGTTTATTTAGTCTTAAAATAATGAATTGAATTGTACATGAATTGATTTAATCTGTCTAACTTTAAGCGACCATTATTACAACAAATAGTGTTATTGTTGCTTCTATTCGTAATATTATACGTGTGTGCAGTGTGTCATTGCTTCATACCCACTCATGGTGTCGCTCTTCACTAATCTACATGAAAGGTGTCCACCCTCTGTTGTACAGACCAATAAAGGGGCATATTTTTGGTTGCTTCTGGTCTCAGGAAGCATCGACAGTAGCCTGACGGTGAGCTGCTGTGGATTTTATTCTATCTGTTATATTCAACCATTGTTGGAGTCTAAATCAGACAGTGGTGGTTTTCTGTAACCAACGCATTGTCATGATGGGGCGCAAGATGAGCTGCTTTGTGTTGCTCCTGCTCTGGCAAGCCGCGAACGGGGACGTGAGCTATTCTTTGCAAGAGGAACTGAAGCCCGGATCGCATATTGGGAATATAGCGAAGGATCTCAGCCTGGACATGAACAAACTGTCTTCTAGAAATGCCCGTGTTGACGCCGCAGGAAATCGCAAACGATATTGTGACATCAATCTCGCTACTGGGGACTTGATTGTTTCCGACAGGATTGACCGAGAGGAGCTTTGTGGAGAAAAGCTGTCGTGTGTGATAAAACGCGATCTCGTTCTGGAGAATCCTTTGGAGCTGCATCCATTCAGTCTACACGTTCAGGATATTAATGATAACTCACCGCAGTTTAATGAAGAAATTATCAATATTGAAATTCAAGAGTCGGCAGTCAGGGGAGCTCGCTTTGTGATAGAGGAGGCGCATGATGCGGACGTAGGGCAAAATTCAGTTCAACAATACAGCTTGAAGAAGAATGATAATTTCATCCTGGCTGCTAGTGGAAACGCACTCGAGCTTGTTCTTGATAAAGAGCTTGATCGTGAAAAACAAGGGGACATGAATCTGCTCCTTACAGCTCTAGATGGTGGCTCTCCTCAGAGATCAGGTACCGTAGTCATACACGTCACTGTGCTGGATGCTAATGATAACGCCCCAGTATTTAGCCAGGCCGTTTATAAAGCCAGTCTGCCTGAAAATTGTCCTTTAGATACTGTGGTGGTCACAGTGAGGGCGACTGATGCAGATGAGGGAGTGAATGGAGATGTGACTTATGACTTTGGACACGTTACTGAAGATGTGAAGAAAGTTTTTAGTATTGATCGCAAAAATGGCAAAATAACAGTAAATGGTGCAATTGACTATGAAACTGTTGCATCATATGATCTGCGCATTAAAGCAAAGGATGGTTTAGGATTATCGTCTTACACAAAAGTAAACATTGATGTCACCGATGTGAATGACAACGTCCCTGTAATCTATATGAAATCTCTGATAAATGCAGTACCTGAGAACGTGTCACCTGGTACTGAGGTGGGCATCATTAACGTGCAGGATGCAGATTCCAATAGTAACCAAAAGGTTCGCTGCTCCATTCAGCAAAATGTCCCTTTTAAGTTAGTTCCTTCTATTAAAAACTATTATTCTCTAGTGACCACAGGACAACTGGACCGTGAACTAGTGTCAGATTACAACATTACAATCACTGCCACTGACGAGGGCTCTCCACCTCTGTCCTCCTCTAAAACTGTTCAGTTGTCAGTAGCTGACATCAACGACAACCCACCTGTGTTTGAGGAACAGTCCTACAGCGCATATGTGACTGAAAATAACAAACCTGGCTCCACTTTATGTTCCGTTACTGCTCGAGACCCCGACTGGAGACAAAACGGCACAGTGGTTTATTCTCTGTTACCTGGTGAGGTGAACGGTGCCCAGGTGTCCTCCTATCTATCAGTTAACGGAGACACGGGGGTGATCCACGCTGTGAGGTCGTTTGATTATGAACAGTTCAGGAGCTTTAAAGTCCACGTGATGGCCAGAGACAACGGTTCTCCTCCGCTCAGCAGCAACGTGACCGTCAGCGTCTTCATATCGGATGTGAACGACAACTCTCCTCAGATACTGTACCCCGCCCCGGAGGGCAACTCCTTCATGACCGAGCTGGTTCCCAAAGCTGCACACGGAGGCTCTCTGGTGTCCAAAGTGATCGCGGTGGACGCGGACTCCGGACAGAACGCCTGGCTGTCCTATCATATAGTCAAATCCACTGATCCGGGACTTTTCACTATTGGTGTCCACAGCGGAGAGATCAGGACACAGCGGGACATTTCTGAATCTGACAGCATGAAACAGAACCTTATTGTGGCGGTGAAAGATAACGGACAGCCCTCTCTGTCTGCCACCTGCTCCATGTATTTACTTATTTCTGATAACTTGGCTGAGGTGCCAGAGCTGAAGGACATTTCTTATGATGAGAAGAATTCAAAACTGACCTCTTACCTGATCATAGCGCTGGTCTCTGTCTCTACCTTTTTCCTGACCTTCATCATCATCATCCTGGGTGTGAGGTTTTGTCGCAGGAGAAAGCCCAGAATGTTGTTTGACGGAGCTGTCGCCATCCCCAGCGCTTATCTCCCTCCTAATTACGCAGATGTTGATGGCACAGGAACTTTACGCAGCACTTACAATTATGACGCCTACCTGACAACAGGTTCCAGAACCAGTGACTTTAAGTTCGTGACATCTTACAATGACAACACTCTGCCTGCTGACCAGACTCTGAGGAAAAGTCCTTCTGACTTTGCTGATGCGTTTGGAGACTGTGATTCTTCTCCTGAGGTAGGAAGAGATGTGACATATGCTTTGACAATTTTGTATCCGCCACTGAAATGGTAATTTTGACTCAAATGTTTAATTTTTTTGTAAAATTGCGATTTTCATAATGTGATTTCTACAGCATTCAGTTTAAATTCAGTATATCACTGGTTTCTAAATCTGAGCACGGTGATGCATTGTGGAGCATGACTAAAGTATTGTTTTTTGGTACTGTTGGCACTTTTCAAGAGTTCGTCTGTTAGTGTGCAGGTAATGCCAATATCCTGGTCCTTTAAGAGATTGTTGGTCTCTTTTAGTATCTTTTTTCATCCCCAAAACTGGTCTTTCTCTTTATACATAACAGGTGTGTCTGCCTGTTTCTTTTTGTTTTGCTGAGCTGGAGTTTCAGTTCTTTGTCACTGTCCTTGGTGCTGAACTTTACTCTTCTTATGTTGCGTATTTGTGGGAGTAGTTTACCAGTCTTCCTTTTTCCATTGCTCAAAAGTTTTCTATTACAGTTTCACTTTGAAAAATGTGTTCCTGATCATATTGTAATGAGATATCCAGGAGTCTTTCCCGATGATGATGATTTTTAACGAACTTCAACACATGTATAAAATGACAGTAGCTTATGAATAGAAATGTGCATGTTCTTTTCTTCTTTCTTTCTTTTTTACTTACTTTTTAAATTCTCTCTTTCATTCTTAATGAATTATCCTTTGCAGTTAAGTTTTCAGTAAGTCTCATGCTAACTTTTCATTTAGATCTAACAGCTGACCAATAAAAACTAGCTCATCATAAAATGAATATTGCACAAACGTTGTCATGGAAAGAATGTTTTTTACAATATTGGTAATGTTAGACAGAATCAGGGTTAACTCTTCGGTGTATATTTGGGATCATATCTTACGGACAACTTTCAGGTTGGAATTGATATATTTCATTTCAGTATGAGATCCACTGAAAATATAAAACTGTTTTACTTTACCTTTACAAACCTGGGGAACCTCAGGCTTATTATGAATGCTTTGTTGTTTTTTTAAATGACTGCAATATTTGAGGACTTGTTGTGTTGGATGGTCTTGCACCTTGAAGGGGGCTAAACTGGTTATCCATCTATTTTAATGGCCTTAACGTTGTGCTTCTATAGAATTTGATGTTTGCTGGTTTGGTAAAGAGGCGTAAGTCATTTGGTGTCTCTTTCTTTATGCAGTGGGGTACACTGAGCTGTAGTGGTTTGTTTACATGCTTTACTTACAGGAGGATAAGTCAAACATCCTTCTCACCTGCAGTCTCTCTTTCCTTATCTCTTTGTTTCTTCTCTCTGCCTAATACATTTAGTTTAGGTCTAGTTTGATGGAGAATTACTTTCCAGGAAAATTGTCTGATTCGTAAAGACTTCTCTCTGTTTATTTCTCTCTTTTAGTTTTCTATGATGGATCGCAACAATGTGCTTTATTTGTGTCATCCTTCTGTATGACTATCGAAGTTTTAGTCCGTCAGAGACCGTTTACAATGTCTTCATGACAAAATCTTTTGGAGACTGGGCTTTTCAATATCAACAATATTCGCTTTTTACATTCCTTTCTAAAATAGTTTTAATGTGCCAAATTGATTTGTTCGTCTCATTTACAATTATATGAATTACCATTTATTTATACACGTAGTTTATTTTGTCTTAAAATAATAAATTGAATCGTACATGAATTGATTTAATATGTCTATCTTTAAGCGACCATTATTACAACAAATAGTGTTATTGTTGTTTCTATTCGTAATATTATACGTGTGTGCAGTGTGTCATTGCTTCATACCCACTCATGGTGTCGCTCTTCACTAATCTACATGAAAGGTGTCCACCCTCTGTTGTACAGACCAATAAAGGGGCATATTTTTGGTTGCTTCTGGTCTCAGGAAGCATCGACAGTAGCCTGACGGTGAGCTGCTGTGGATTTTATTCTATCTGTTATATTCAACCATTGTTGGAGTCTAAATCAGACAGTCGTGGTTTTCTGTAACAGACGCATTGTCATGATGGGGCGCAAGATGAGCTGCTTTGTGTTGCTCCTGCTCTGGCATGCCGCGAACGGGGACGTGAGCTATTCGTTGCAAGAGGAACTGAAGCGCGGATCGCATATTGGGAATATAGCGAAGGATCTCAACCTGGACATGAACAAACTGTCTTCTAGAAATGCCCGTGTTGACGCCGCGGGAAATCGCAAACGATACTGTGACATCAATCTCGCTACTGGGGACTTGATTGTTTCCGACAGGATCGACCGAGAGGAGCTTTGTGGAGAAAAGCTGTCGTGTGTGATAAAACGCGATCTCGTTCTGGAGAATCCTCTGGAGCTGCATCCATTCAGTCTACACGTTCAGGATATTAATGATAACTCACCGCAGTTTAATGAAGAAATTATCAATATTGAAATTCGAGAGTCGGCAGTCAGGGGAGCTCGCTTTGTGATAGAGGAGGCGCATGATGCGGACGTAGGGCAAAATTCAGTTCAACAATACAGCTTGAAGAAGAATGATAATTTCATCCTGGCTGCTAGTGGAAACACACTCGAGCTTGTTCTTGATAAAGAGCTTGATCGTGAAAAACAAGGGGACATGAATCTGCTCCTTACAGCTCTAGATGGTGGCTCTCCTCAGAGATCAGGTACCGTAGTCATACACGTCACTGTGCTGGATGCTAATGATAACGCCCCAGTGTTTAGCCAGGCCCTTTATAAAGCCAGTCTGCCTGAAAACGCTCCTTTAGATACTGTGGTGGTCACAGTGAGCGCGACTGATGCAGATGAGGGAGTGAATGGAGATGTGACTTATGACTTTGGACACGTTACTGAAGATGTGAAGAAAGTTTTTAGTATTGATCGCAAAAATGGCAAAATAACAGTAAATGGTGCAATTGACTATGAAACTGTTACATCATATGATCTGCGCATTAAAGCAAAGGATGGTTTAGGATTATCGTCTTACACAAAAGTAAACATTGATGTCACCGATGTGAATGACAACGTCCCTGTAATCTATATGAAATCTCTGATAAATGCAGTACCTGAGAACGTGTCACCTGGTACTGAGGTGGGCATCATTAACGTGCAGGATGCAGATTCCAATAGTAACCAAAAGGTTCGCTGCTCTATTCAGCAAAATGTCCCTTTTAAGTTAGTTCCTTCAATCAAAAACTATTATTCTCTAGTGACCACAGGACAACTGGACCGTGAACTAGTGTCAGATTACAACATTACAATCACTGCCACTGACGAGGGCTCTCCACCTCTGTCCTCCTCTAAAACTGTTCAGTTATCTGTAGCTGACATCAACGACAACCCACCTGTGTTTGAGGAACAGTCCTACAGCGCATATGTGACTGAAAATAACAAACCTGGCTCCACTTTATGTTCCGTTACTGCTCGAGATCCCGACTGGAGACAAAACGGTACAGTGGTTTATTCTCTGTTACCTGGTGAGGTGAACGGTGCCCAGGTGTCCTCCTATCTATCAGTTAACGGAGACACGGGGGTGATCCACGCTGTGAGGTCGTTTGATTATGAACAGTTCAGGAGCTTTAAAGTCCACGTGATGGCCAGAGACAACGGTTCTCCTCCGCTCAGCAGCAACGTGACCGTCAGCGTCTTCATATCGGATGTGAACGACAACTCTCCTCAGATACTGTACCCCGCCCCGGAGGGCAACTCCTTCATGACCGAGCTGGTCCCCAAAGCTGCACACGGAGGCTCTCTGGTGTCCAAAGTGATCGCGGTGGACGCGGACTCCGGACAGAACGCCTGGCTGTCCTATCATATAGTCAAATCCACTGATCCAGGACTTTTCACTATCGGTGTCCACAGCGGAGAGATTAGGACACAGCGGGACATTTCTGAATCTGACAGCATGAAACAGAACCTTATTGTGGCGGTGAAAGATAACGGACAGCCCTCTCTGTCTGCCACCTGCTCCATGTATTTACTTATTTCTGATAATTTGGCTGAGGTGCCAGAGCTGAAGGACATTTCTTATGACGAGAAGAATTCAAAACTGACCTCTTACCTGATCATAGCGCTGGTCTCTGTCTCCACCTTTTTCCTGACCTTCATCATCATCATCCTGGGTGTGAGGTTTTGTCGCAGGAGAAAGCCCAGAATGTTGTTTGACGGAGCTGTCGCCATCCCCAGTGCTTATCTCCCTCCTAATTACGCAGATGTTGACGGCACAGGAACTTTACGCAGCACTTACAATTATGACGCCTACCTGACAACAGGTTCCAGAACCAGTGACTTTAAGTTCGTGACATCTTACAATGACAACACTCTGCCTGCTGACCAGACTCTGAGGAAAAGTCCCTCTGACTTTGCAGATGCCTTTGGGGACTTAAATGGTTCTCCCGAGGTAGGAACATGATTCATATCGTGTGTCCCTGATGTGTAAAACGTTTTCAGTTTTCACTCTCTCTCACTCACTCACTCATTCACTCAAGCTGATTGTTGCTGCTCTCTTCCTCTGTCCTTGGTGCTGAAACACACATTTCTTGATGCATTGTTTTGGCTTTGAACTTTTGAACTTTTTGGTTTTTTTTGACAGAGCCTAAGCTAATTTTCCTGGATGGGGAAATATTTCATATTAAATTTGCTATGAAAAACTTAACTGTCCTCTAATTGATGTACTTTTAAGTATATCATTCAGAAATAACTGATAGATAGTCAATGCAAATATCCACTACAACATTATTTTGTTCAACAATTTAAGTAAGTTCGAAAATGGACATTCAAAGAGGATATTTGACTGTTGAATTTTCAAATCATCACTTACATATTTGTAACATTAACCTCTGTACCACTGATCAGCTGCATGGACCATAGAGGATGTGACTGAGATTCAGTGATGACCTCTGCCAGATTATGCACATGCAATTTACATTCCTATAAGTTTTCTTCATTGATAAAGTACCTCTACAGTACAATAGTATCATTATTGTGGCAGAGTTTACACTCTCTGAGGCCATACTTGCTGCCATATATATTTTCTCTCTGTCTCTTTCTTGTGTATTTAGGATCTAGGTCATTCACTGTCCCACAGGTGGTGGCATCTTAATGCATATTGGGCATTCATATGTCATATCTCCTTCTCTGAGAAAGATTTATAAATTTGAGTTGTCATTCAGCTCATTGAAATTAGCAATAAGATAATTGAAATGGTTCAACTTAAAAAAAAAACAGTTTCAATGACTGACTTAAAGGTTAAGAGGAAATGCATCTCTGTCTCACACTCACTTGTCGGAAAGTGACCACATCTACTGTTTTATTTTGGTTGCCATGATTTCTTTTAAATGTCGTAATTTTTGATTGCTAGTTTGTGATCACTGAGTCTGACATGACCTGCCTCTGCTTTCTGTTTCTGACAGTAGAAGTATATTCTGTAAACTATAATCTTAGTTGTAGGACAGATGATTATAATGTACTTTAGGTTTTTCCAGTTTATAATAAGTTTCTTTATGTTGTGTTATAATTTAGTTTACAGTGATTGCTGTTTGAAAAGCGGTGTTGGTGAGAGACTGGTCAGATGGGACAGTTTGTCTCAGCAAGAACTGACATATAGGAGACCCTTTTTTCTGGGCAGAGCTGGGTTAGACTGGTGTTTGAATGGTGATCCTTTGGGTGGGGGCTGGCATAAGGCTGCTGAAAGATGTAAGTGCTCACTTTTTATGTAAATCATCAGAGGGGAATCTACCTATTTTTGCTCAAAATATGTTAGTTTCTGTTTGTCTTAGGTATCCTGCATGTAGAACTTCGATTGGTTGTTAATCTCAATGGTTAATAGCTATGATGACTGAGTGCAGATCCTATAATTACTTCTCTCTCTCTCTCTCTCTCTCTCTCTCTCTCTCTCTCTCTCTCTCTCTCTCTCTCTCTCTCTCTCTCTCCCTCTCCTCTGTCTCCTTTTTCCCTCCCTCTCTGTGCCTGCAACATAAATTCATATACATTTTTACCCTGGTCTTACGTTTAAGCTCATGAAAGTATGTTTTATTGATATACCGACTGACTGAAAACCTATATATAGACATGATGAATGACATAACTTTTATATGTAGTGTTTTATATGTAAATCCAGTCCCTTATCAATCAGTGTTTTGTTCCTGGTGGTTTGGTTTGTATTAGTTAATGGTGTGACCACAGTTCGTGCAAAATAAAGATGATACAAATTTGGAAAGGAAAAAAAAGTTTTTCAGTCTGGATTGTGGTGTCTGTCACATGGACAGGTCTGCAGTGACTGGGTTTGGTCAACAACGCGCTGTGACTGTTTGACTTGTATTCATTGTCATGTGAATCGTGTGTATTTTATCCAGTGTGTTTTCACTGTGAAGAGCCAGACCTGGTTTTAAGCTGAGACCAATAACACATTTTCTTCTCAGGCTGTGATCTTGCTGAATATGAGTCACCTTGCTCATTAAAACACACTCAGGGTTTCAAAAAGGTGATCTTAGGTCCTGCTGAAAGAATGAGGGATTTGCCCTTTTAGGTAACTCAGATATTTAGTTGTTTCTGGTGTGCAGTGATTTTAGTAACAGCTGTTCTCCCTGAGTTTAATTTAATGTGACTTGTCTGCCTGTTACCATTATTTATATTGTGACATATTATATACCTGCATGCAGCTATGTTTTGGTTGAAATGTAAAGGAATGAAGTCATGACTGAGCATAAACTGGATCCTAACAGTAACAAAACATTACACATATATAGTGAGAACTTTAAAACAGTATTTACCAGCAAGCTAAACTCATATAGAGGCGTAGCTTTTGTTTCTGGAAGTGTTTTTTTTTGTTGTTGTCTAACTCACGGTGGCGCTGTACACTAGGCTTAAGAGAGTTGCATTCCTCTATCCATTGGTGTGGACATGCATTCTTGTGCTCTCCATACGCACAGTCGCCCGCAGTTGTTCGTGTTAGGAGGTTGGACTGTCTTTGTTCGCTTCAATCTTCACCTCAGTAACTTATGGTTTATAATGGATTCGAAGATGATCTGGTTTCAGCCGCGCTTCGTCTATTTCCTCTGTCTTTTTTCGCACCTCGCATACGGAGACATGAGCTATTCTTTCCCTGAAGAGATGAAGCGAGGATCGGTTATTGGGAATATAGCCAAGGACCTCGGGCTGCAAACGGGTGCGCTGTCTATCAGAAGAGCCCGCATTGACACCGACGGGACTGACGAACGTTATTGTGACATCAACCTGAACAACGGAGACCTGGTTGTTGCCGACAGGATTGACCGAGAGGGGCTTTGTGGCGAAAAGGCTTCGTGCATCCTAAAACACGAGCTTGTGCTGGAGAATCCACTCGAGCTCCACCGGATTAGTCTCCACATTCAGGATATTAATGATAACTCACCGCAGTTTAATGAAGAAATTATCAATATAGAAATTCGTGAGTCGGCTGACAAGGGAGCTCGTTTTGTGATAGAGGAGGCGCACGATGCGGATGTAGGACAGAATTCAGTTCAACAATACAGCTTGAAGAAGAATGATAATTTCATCCTGGCTGCTAGTGGAAACACACTCGAGCTTGTTCTTGATAAAGAGCTTGATCGTGAAAAACAAGGAGACATGAATCTGCTCCTTACAGCTCTAGATGGTGGCTCTCCTCAGAGATCAGGTACCGTAGTCATACACGTCACTGTGCTGGATGCTAATGATAACGCCCCAGTGTTTAGCCAGGCCGTTTATAAAGCCAGTCTGCCTGAAAACTCTCCTTTAGATACTGTGGTGGTCACAGTGAGCGCGACTGATGCAGATGAGGGAGTGAATGGAGATGTGACTTATGACTTTGGACACGTTACTGAAGATGTGAAGAAGATATTTAGGATTGACCGTAAATTGGGTGATATTAGAGTAATCGGTGCTGTTGACTATGAAAGTACTACTTCATTTGAAATACGCGTTAAAGCGAAAGATGGGTTAGGTCTTTCATCTTATGCTAAGGTGATAATATCTGTCACTGATGTGAATGATAATGCCCCTGTTGTTAATTTGAAATCACTGACCAACCCAATTCCAGAAGACACCCCACGTGGTACAGAGGTGGGCATCATTAACGTGCAGGACAGAGACTCTGAGAATAACAGACAGGTTCGCTGCTCCATTCAGCAAAATGTCCCTTTTAAGTTAGTTCCTTCTATTAAAAACTATTATTCTCTGGTGACCACAGGACAACTGGACCGTGAACTAGTGTCAGATTACAACATTACAATCACTGCCACTGACGAGGGCTCTCCACCTCTGTCCTCCTCTAAAACTGTTCAGTTATCTGTAGCTGACATCAACGACAACCCACCTGTGTTTGAGGAACAGTCCTACAGCGCATATGTGACTGAAAATAACAAACCTGGCTCCACTTTATGTTCCGTTACTGCTCGAGACCCCGACTGGAGACAAAACGGTACAGTGGTTTATTCTCTGTTACCTGGTGAGGTGAACGGTGCCCAGGTGTCCTCCTATCTGTCAGTTAACGGAGACACGGGGGTGATCCACGCTGTGAGGTCGTTTGATTATGAACAGTTCAGGAGCTTTAAAGTCCACGTGACGGCCAGAGACAACGGTTCTCCTCCGCTCAGCAGCAACGTGACCGTCAGCGTCTTCATATCGGATGTGAACGACAACTCTCCTCAGATACTGTACCCCGCCCCGGAGGGCAACTCCTTCATGACCGAGCTGGTTCCCAAAGCTGCACATGGAGGCTCTCTGGTGTCCAAAGTGATCGCAGTGGACGCGGACTCCGGACAGAACGCCTGGCTGTCCTATCATATAGTCAAATCCACTGATCCGGGACTTTTCACTATTGGTGTCCACAGCGGAGAGATCAGGACACAGCGGGACATTTCTGAATCTGACAGCATGAAACAGAACCTTATTGTGGCGGTGAAAGATAACGGACAGCCCTCTCTGTCTGCCACCTGCTCCATGTATTTACTTATTTCTGATAACTTGGCTGAGGTGCCAGAGCTGAAGGACATTTCTTATGATGAGAAGAATTCAAAACTGACCTCTTACCTGATCATAGCGCTGGTCTCTGTCTCCACCTTTTTCATGACCTTCATCATCATCATTCTGGGTGTGAGGTTTTGTCGCAGGAGAAAGCCCAGAATGTTGTTTGACGGAGCTGTCGCCATCCCCAGCGCTTATCTCCCTCCTAATTACGCAGATGTTGATGGCACAGGAACGTTACGCAGCACTTACAACTATGACGCCTACCTGACAACAGGTTCCAGAACCAGTGACTTTAAGTTCGTGACATCTTACAATGACAACACACTGCCTGCTGACCAGACTCTGAGGAAAAGTCCTTCTGACTTTGCTGATGCGTTTGGGGACTTAAATTGTTCTCCTGAGGTAGGAACATGATTCATATCATGTGTCCATGATGTGTTAAACGTAGAACTTTTTCAGTATTTTCTCTGTCTCTCTCTCTCTCTCTCTCTCTCTCTCTCTCTCTCTCTCTCTCTCTCTCTCTCTCTCACTCTCTCACTCACTCACTCACTCACAATCTGACTGTTGCTGCTCTCTTCCTCTGTCCTTGGTGCTGAAACACTGATTTCCTGATGCATTGTTTAGGCCTCTTGAACCATCGCTCTTTTAGTTTTTTGACAGAGCCTAAGCTCATTTTCATGGATGGTGAAATATGCAATATTTAATTTGCTGTGGAAATGTTTTTTACTTGTGTTTTTCAGCGTTATATATTTGCTGACTTTTTACTTAATTGTCCTGTGTTTTATGTAATTTTTTGTCAATCATTAAGAAATAATTCCCATCAGTATTTTGACCTTTGAATTAACAAATAGGTATTGAATCCAAATATCCACTATAACATTATTTTCTTCAACAATTTAATTAAGTTGCAACGGGACAATAAAAGATATTTGACCGTTTGATTTTCAAATCATTACTTAAATATAACAGTTTTTTCCAGTTTATAATAAGTTTCTTTATGTTGTGTTATAGTTTGGTTTACAGTGATTGCTCTTTGAAAAGCTGTGTTGGTCTGAGACCGGTCAGAGGGGACAGTTGGTCTCAGCAAGAACTGACATATCGGAGACTCTTTTTTTCTGTGCACAACTTGGTTAGACTGGCATTTGAATGGTGATGTTTGGGGACTAAAATCAGGCTGCTGAAAGATGTGAGTGCTCACTTTTGATGTTAATCATCAGGAGGGAATCTCCCTATTTTTGCTCAAAATATGTTGGTTTGTGTTTTTCTTATGTGTCCTGCATGTAGAACTTCTGCTGTTTGTTTATCTCAATGGTTAATATGACTAAGTGCTGAATCCTATAATTACTTCTCTCTCTCTCTCTCTCTCTCTCTCTCTCTCTCTCTCTCTCTCTCTCTCTCTCTCTCTCCTCTCTGTCTCATTTTTCCCCTCCCTCTCTGTGCCTGCAACATAGATTCATATACATTTTTACCCTGGTCTTACGTTTAAGCTCATGAAAGTATGTTTTATTGATATACCGACTGACTGAAAACCTATATACAGACATGATGAATTGCATAACTATGTAGTGTTTCATATTTAAATCCGGTCCCTTATTAATCAGTGTTTTGTTCCTGGTGGTTTGGTTTGTATTAGTTAATGGTGTGACCACAGTTAGTGCAAAATAAAGATGATACAAATTTGGAAAGAAAAAAAAAGTTGGTCAGTCTGGATTGTGGTGTCTGTCACATGGACGGGTCTGCAGTGACTGGGTTTGGTCAACAACGCGCTTTGACTGTTTGACTTTTATTCATTGTCATGTGAATCGTGTGTATTTTATCCAGTGTGTTTTCACTGTGAAGAGCCAGACCTGGTCTTAAGCTGAGACCAATAACACATTTTCTTCTCAGGCTGTGATCTTGCTGAATATGAGTCACCTTGCTCATTAAAACACACTCAGGGTTTCAAACAGGTGATTTTAGGTCCTGCTGAAAGAATGAGGGATTTGCCCTTTTAGGTAACTGAAATATTTCTTGGTTTCTAGTGTGCAGTGATTTTCATAACATCTGTTTCTCCTGAGTTTATTTTCATGGAATTGACTGGGTTTCTGCCTGTTACCATTATTTATATTGATTACCTGCATGCAGCTATGTTTTGGTTGACAGTGTAAAGGAATGAAGTCATTACTGAACATAAACTGGATCCTAACAGTAACAAAACTTACACATATATAGTGAGAACTTTAAAACAGTATTTACCAGCAAGCTAAACTCATATTAAGGCGTTGCTTTTGTTTCTGTTAGTGCTTTTTTTTTTACTCCAACTCACGGTGGCGCTATACACCAGGCTTAAGAGAGTTGCATTCCTCTATCCATTGGTGTGGACACGTATTATTGTGCTCTCCATACGCACAGTCGCCCGCAAGTTGTTCGTGTTAGGAGGTTGGACTGTCTTTGTTCGCTTTAATCTTCAATTCAGTAACTTATGGTTTATAATGGATTCGAAGATGATCTGGTTTCAGCCGCGCTTCGTCTATTTCCTCTTTCTTTTTTCGCACCTCGCATACGGAGACATGAGCTATTCTTTCCCTGAGGAGATGAAGCGAGGATCGGTTATTGGGAATATAGCCAAGGACCTCGGGCTGCAAACGGGTGCGCTGTCTATCAGAAGAGCCCGCATTGACACCGACGGGACTGACGAACGTTATTGTGACATCAACCTGAACAACGGAGACCTGGTTGTTGCCGACAGGATTGACCGAGAGGGGCTTTGTGGCGAAAAGGCTTCGTGCATCCTAAAACACGAGCTTGTGCTGGAGAATCCACTCGAGCTCCACCGGATTAGTCTCCACATTCAGGATATTAATGATAACTCACCGCAGTTTAATGAAGAAATTATCAATATAGAAATACGAGAGTCAGCCGTCAGGGGAGCGCATTTTGTGATAGAGGAGGCGCACGATACGGATGTAGGACAGAATTCAGTTCAACAATACAGCTTGAAGAAGAATGATAATTTCATCCTGGCTGCTAGTGGAAACACACTCGAGCTTGTTCTTGATAAAGAGCTTGATCGTGAAAAACAAGGAGACATGAATCTGCTCCTTACAGCGCTAGATGGTGGCTCTCCTCAGAGATCAGGTACCGTAGTCATACACGTCACCGTGCTGGATGCTAATGATAACGCCCCAGTGTTTAGCCAGGCCGTTTATAAAGCCAGTCTGCCTGAAAACTCTCCTTTAGATACTGTGGTGGTCACAGTGAGCGCGACTGATGCAGATGAGGGAGTGAATGGAGATGTGACTTATGACTTTGGACACGTTACTGAAGATGTGAAGAAGATATTTAGTATTGACCGTAAATTGGGTGATATTAGAGTAATCGGTGCTGTTGACTATGAAAGTACTACTTCATTTGAAATACGCGTTAAAGCGAAAGATGGGTTAGGTCTTTCATCTTATGCTAAAGTAATAATATCTGTCACTGATGTGAATGATAACGCCCCTGTTGTTAATTTGAAATCACTGACCAACCCAATTCCAGAAGACACCCCACGTGGTACAGAGGTGGGCATCATTAACGTGCAGGACAGAGACTCTGAGAGTAACAGACAGGTTCGCTGCTCCATTCAGCAAAATGTCCCTTTTAAGTTAGTTCCTTCAATTAAAAACTATTATTCTCTAGTGACCACAGGACAACTGGACCGTGAACTAGTGTCAGATTACAACATTACAATCACTGCCACTGACGAGGGCTCTCCACCTCTGTCCTCCTCTAAAACTGTTCAGTTATCTGTAGCTGACATCAACGACAACCCACCTGTGTTTGAGGAACAGTCCTACAGCGCATATGTGACTGAAAATAACAAACCTGGCTCCACTTTATGTTCCGTTACTGCTCGAGACCCCGACTGGAGACAAAACGGTACAGTGGTTTATTCTCTGTTACCTGGTGAGGTGAACGGTGCCCAGGTGTCCTCCTATCTATCAGTTAACGGAGACACGGGGGTGATCCACGCTGTGAGGTCGTTTGATTATGAACAGTTCAGGAGCTTTAAAGTCCACGTGATGGCCAGAGACAACGGTTCTCCTCCGCTCAGCAGCAACGTGACCGTCAGCGTCTTCATATCGGATGTGAACGACAACTCTCCTCAGATACTGTACCCCGCACCGGAGGGCAACTCCTTCATGACCGAGCTGGTCCCCAAAGCTGCACACGGAGGCTCTCTGGTGTCCAAAGTGATCGCGGTGGACGCAGACTCTGGGCAGAACGCCTGGCTGTCGTATCATATAGTCAAATCCACTGATCCGGGACTTTTCACTGTTGGTGTCCACAGCGGAGAGATCAGGACACAGCGGGACATTTCTGAATCTGACAGCATGAAACAGAACCTTATTGTGACGGTGAAAGATAACGGACAGCCCTCTCTCTCTGCCACCTGCTCCATGTATTTACTTATTTCTGATAACTTGGCTGAGGTGCCAGAGCTGAAGGACATTTCTTATGATGAGAAGAATTCAAAACTGACCTCTTACCTGATCATAGCGCTGGTCTCTGTCTCCACCTTTTTCCTGACCTTCATCATCATCATCCTGGGTGTGAGGTTTTGTCGCAGGAGAAAGCCCAGAATGTTGTTTGACGGAGCTGTCGCCATCCCCAGTGCTTATCTCCCTCCTAATTACGCAGATGTTGACGGCACAGGAACTTTACGCAGCACTTACAATTATGACGCCTACCTGACAACAGGTTCCAGAACCAGTGACTTTAAGTTTGTTACGTCGTACAATGACAACACACTGCCTGCTGACCAGACTCTGAGGAAAAGTCCGTCTGATTTTGCTGATGCGTTTGGGGACTTAAATTGTTCTCCTGAGGTAGGAACATGATTCATATCATGTGTCCATGATGTGTTAAACGTAAAACGTTTTCAGTATTTTCTCTCTCTCTCTCTCTCTCTCTCTCTCTCTCTCTCTCTCTCTCTCTCTCTCTCTCTCTCTCTCTCTCTCTCTCACTCACAATCTGACTGTTGCTGCTCTCTTCCTCTGTCCTTGGTGCTGAAACACTGATTTCCTGATGCATTGTTTAGGCCTCTTGAACCATCGCTCTTTTAGTTTTTTGACAGAGCCTAAGTTCATTTTCATGGATGGTGAAATATGCAATATTGATGTGTTCAACGTAAAACGTTCTCTCAATATTCTCTCTCACTCTTTCTCCCTTTCTCTCTCTCTCACTCTGTTTACCCGTCTCTCACTCACTCACTCACTCACACACACACACACACACACACACACACACACACACACACACACACACACACACACACACACACACACACACACACACACACACAATCTGACGTGTGCCGCTCTCTTCCTCTGTCCTTGGTGCTGAAACACAGATTTTCCATTTAGTTTTTTTGACAGAGCCGTATCCCGTATGGAGTGGGTAATGTTTCACTAGTGTATTTGTTTTTTTTTAATAGACCCGAACTATATTTGCGGATTTTTTACTAAATTTTACTATATTTTAATTAATTCTCATATGTGTTTTTCCTTTTGAAATAAATAATAAATAATCTGGCAGACAAGTTTTTGGCTTGATGTTTAATAACTGTCCACAGAAACAGTTACATTATTGTTTGTACAGCTCCACAATAATTCCAGTACTTTTTTTTTCACTTAACATTTTATTGGATTTTCAATGATAACAGTAACATTCTTAAATGCAGGGTTGGTGATAAGGATATTGGTTCTGGTTTAGAGGTCATGAGACATATACATAGAAGTGGGTACTTCAGTTCATAACAGAGGGAGGGAGAGTACTGTATTCAGTCACTGGTGCTGAAAAGATCTTATTCAACAAAATGAGATTACAATTACTTACTCATTAACATAAACTCCGAACTGGACACAAAATACTGTAAAATGTATTTTCAGAGCTCTTCCACATTTAAGTCATCTTTTTCTAATACTTTCTCTGGTCCTTAATTTGAAATCATTTAGAAACCGTGATATTTTTCATTTTCAAGCTCTCATATCTATCTTGTATGTTTATCACACACCAGAAAAATTGTAATGTAATTTTAGATGCAATTTCATCATTGACCTGGAGCTTTTCAGTTTGCATTCACTGCTTCATAGTATTGCACAATATGCTACTCTTCATTCAGAGCTTGTTTGTGCATGTGCAGTGTTGATTGAAGAATATACAGTCAAGTGAATAAGGAGATATCATGAACTTGCTATGGCACAATATGTGTTTGACTATTATATACACTGCTGTAAGGCAATGGCCTGTGGGAAAACAAAACATTGTGTTGTGTTAGTTGTTTGTGTGTGGAGTTCCCTGTAGCACATCAAGCAGGGAGAAAAAGATTGACTCAAGTTATGTGTTGTGAGTGAGATGTCGACCCTGTCATTCTTCACTTTGAAGGTGTACAATTCCTCTGAGGAGAGTCAGTAATTTCTCTAGAGCTGGATCAACTGTGAATCTTTCTCAGCAACACAGGAAGTAGCGTCATACTTGTATGAAGTATAATGTTGCAGGCCCTCTGCTGGTGGGAGGTGGTTTTCACAGCCATGCAGCATTTAGTGCTCTTCCTCAGTATGGTTAGCCTGGAGAGTGTGTAACATCCACAGTTGCAGTTTGACCATAGTATCCGCAATGCAATGCAAATTCATATATTACACTAGATTATAATTAATTCATTGTCAGGGAAATGTTAAATGAAACATAATAAAAATGTAATTAAACAATAAGCACAAAGCATTCATGGGAAACTTCTGTAAAGAACGGCAGGTGTTGCTTTTATTGTGTTCATTCTGCATCAATGTTATTAAGCTTGCATTGTAATATTAAGTTAGCACAGCCTGATTTGTTCTGGTCTTGTCTTGGTTGCATATGGTGCAAAATTATAAATATAATGCACACGTATCTCATTGCTGTACTTTCCACCGTTGTAATTATCCTCTCAGTCTCTTGGTGACGCTCTTTTATAATATCTGACTCATGGATGCTGTGGATGGCGTGTCTCACCTTATCTGTGTCAGTGGAACTGGAGTATTGGGCTGGAGCCGCGGGCTGTGTGTGCTTGCGTGGGTGTGTTGGAGAGGGAGGATTGTGTGTGCGAGTGAGCAAGAGAGAGAGAGAGAGAAGAGATACAGAGAGAGAGCAGTGGTGAAATGGGAATAGAGAGAGGGATCCAAGCCGACAGCTTTCTTAATAGAGCATGATTAACTCAGTTGAGAAGCAGGGAGTCGTTGTGTTACAGCAGCATTTTCAGCTCCGTATTCGGATGTAAACGTGTAGGATTTATATGATGTCGGCGGTACATTTGTTTCTGAAGGCATGTTTAATAATGGACCAACCACAAAACTTCAAACGATGGCTGCGTTTTTTATTCTTTAGCCTCCTTTTTTGTGTTTCGTTTGGAGAAGTCCGTTTTGTCCTTCCAGAGGAGATGCAGCGGGGCTCTGTTATCGGGAATGTTGCGCGGGATCTGGGGCTGAAAGTGACGGAGCTTGGCGCTCGTCGCGCCCGGGTTGTTGCTGAAGGAACCGGCCAGCTGTGTGAACTGGACACTGCGTCAGGCAATCTTTTGATCAGCCAGCGGATAGACCGAGAGGAGCTCTGCGCGCAAGCAGCTGTCTGCATCCTACAGTATCAGCTCTTACTGGAGGCTCCCCTCCAAGCACACAGCTTAGTTCTGGACATTGCTGATATAAATGACAACAGCCCAGTTTTTGCTGCTGGAGACATAAATCTGGATTTAGTCGAATCCACAGTTCTAGGGAGGCGCTTTCCACTGGAGAGCGCGCATGACCCCGATCTGGGTACCAACTCAATACGTGAATATAAACTGAGCCCGAACGATCATTTTGCACTGGAAATGAGCACGCAAATAAACGGCAATGCCTATCCGGAACTTGTTCTTAAAAAGCCCCTGGACAGGGAGGCAAAGGCTGAACATGTACTGAAAATCAATGGAATTGACGGGGGTAATCCAGTCAGATCAGGAACCGCCTCTATACACGTCCGTGTTTTGGATGCCAATGACAATGTCCCAGTTTTTAGCCAACGAGTTTACAAAGCGTCTGTGCCAGAAAACTCTGCCGTAGGGACTGTCATATTGACACTGAATGCCACGGATTTGGATGAAGGTGTTTATGGAGAGATAACATACTCTTTCAGTCACCTTTCCGACAAGGTCGCAGGAGTTCTTGATATGAATCCCCTGACTGGAGAAGTACGGGTAGTTGGTCTTATTGACTATGAGGAGGCTAGTATGCACGAGTTGGATGTTCAGGCTAAAGATGGCGGTGGTCAGGCCTCTCACTGTAAACTTATAATTGATGTCATTGACGTAAATGACAATGAGCCTGTGATAGAAATAAAGTCAGCATCTGCCAACGTAGGTGAAGACTCTAAACCAGGTACCATGGTTGCTCTGATTAATATCTATGACATGGACACTGGAAGCAGTGGGCAAGTCACATGTAAGATCCCAGACAATGTCCCATTTAAATTTGTTTCAGAGGTGAAAAACTATTACATGTTAGTGACTGACGGAAAACTAGACAGAGAGCTTCAGCCTGGGTATAACATCTCAATCACTGCCACTGATGCAGGCTCCCCCTCACTCTCCAGTGTAAAAGTTCTAACAATTGTGGTTAATGATATAAATGATAACCCCCCGACTTTTATGCAGAGCGAGTACAATGCCAACATTTTGGAAAACCAACCAATTGGAACGTTTGTCATGAAAGTGAAAGCGGAGGACACTGACGATGGACCTAATGCTAAAGTGCTGTTCCAAATTTCAAGGGACACAAACTCAGAAGTGTTCTCTTTTCTCACCATCAACTCAGACACGGGGGAGCTCTTCACATCTCGTCTCTTCGATTATGAACAGTCAGTTCACTTCCAAATCAAGGTGATAGCTCGAGATGGAGGTGACCCCCCACTCTCCGCTACCTGCACGATACACGTTTTCATTAAGGACCAAAATGACAATACACCTGCGGTCCTATATCCTGTCCAGTCCAACTGGGTTCATCGCTGAAGATATGGTGCCAATAGAAGCACCCAGAGGGTACCTGGTTACTAAAGTGGTAGCTGTGGACGCAGACTCTGGCCACAACGCCTGGCTTTCTTACAAAATAATCAGAGCAACGAGACCTAACCTGTTTATGGTGGGTCTGCACACAGGTGAAATCAGAACAGCGCGACCATTCATGGAGGATGATGAACAGAAACAGACTGTTGTCGTTTTGGTAACGGATAACGGGCCAGAATCTCTCTCCGCCACTGCTACAGTCAGCATAGTAATCGGTGATGGCCTGCCTGTTTTAAATGAACTTTTTGAGTTTGTTGATGAATCACAGGACAGCGATAACCTAACGCTCTATTTGATCATCGCTCTGTCAACTGTTTCTTTCCTTTTCCTCCTTTTAATCACCGGGGTGTTTTATTTTAAGCTGTGCCGGCGAAGTTACGTTTACCGCTCAACAACCGCCAGTCTCCCCGTCTTCCCCACGACCTACTGCCCCCCTAGTTTTACAGACTTCAGTCACTGTGGGACCCTGCTAAATGATGATCGCTATGATTCCTTCTTGACCACTGGCTCGTGGAGAGGGGATTTCCGTTTTGGCGCAAACACAGACACTGACACACTGAAGAAAAGAAGCGCAGCCTATCAGAAAAGCACCCTGAGGCGCATTAGTGCAGACAGAGCTAGTCTGAAGGTGAGGGCAGGTGTACCTCATCCTTGCTACGTGGTCAAGTGAGAATCGACCATAACATATATAGTACATATATAGTATGGTCAAATAATCCAAGCCCCTTCTGACTGTCCAATTAATTATAATTCCATTATTTTTTATCAAGGTTGAATATAATTACTAGTAAAATCCATACGGTTGTGTTCACTTTTCTACAAGCATTTGGATGAAAATGATGTAAGTGCATCACAATGTTTTGTCATGATCTTAGAGATTTCTATATGACCTTATTCCTATTTCCCTGAAATCTGACCTTAAGCTTAAATGGTGATCTTAACCTTTTATCTTCTGGAATATTTTTTGAAAACAGTATACACTATGCCAGTTGATTGCATAAAGCAATTATGCTGTTCAAATTAAAAACAGTTTCTTTTGAAACTTCAGTCAGGTTTGTTTTGTTTGCCTGCCTAATTATATTATTGTACTCTGTCATTAGTCTGAACTCTTTTACTCTCTTTTCTCGATTGATAGGTTGCCATGCTTATTTTTCTCTGATTTATTATCTGCTAATATGAATTGTTGCCACACCTTAACAAACTAAACAGATGGTTATAGGGTATTAATGAAAAACATAAGCATGAGTTTCTCTCTGATAAAATCTCATAATATATAAATATTAAATATGTCCGTTAAGAATCACCTAATGTTGATGTATCTTATATTTTGCATTGACAATGCATGGTAGTCCTCTGACTATATTTACCCATATGTCTTCTGAGAGTGATACAGTTGATATAATATATAGTCCGAGCTGTTGTTTTGCTTCGTCTGTGGTAAACTTCTCTTTGCCTCGTTTTTGAGTTTTGTGTAAAACAATATCTTTTCAGCTGGAATACAGTCAATTCAGTTTTTGAAAATGCTTTTATGTTTTCAGAAAATAACACATGATTTGTTGTGACAGACATTAAAAGCAAAACATTTGCGCTACATGACTTGAAAAATGTTTGAACAGACTGTATATTTCTGATGAAAAATAAACATTAAGAGATGATTGTGTTACACTTCTCCATGAGCTGCATGGCCTGCTGCACAGACGTTGTGAAGGGCATAAGTGAAGCTCAGTAACAGAAACTTAAACACATGGTTATCATAACAACAACACATGGTAATACAAATTCACCCCCCAAAAATTGTCAGCTACACAGTCAATAGAAAAGACAGTTTGAAGACCTCTACATTAAGATTACTGGTTTCTCTTTTTTTAATGTGAATAATTAAATATGGTAGAGAGTTCCTACACACAATAAGCTTTAATCTCTTATTTGCAACATGCCCTCCTTCTTGTTAGAGCAGCAAGAATTTGCAACATGTTGATGGATAAAACCAAAATTAACCTTCTGTTGATAATTGTACTTAGTTATTGCAAAACAACACTTCTAGATATTTGCTAAATATTTAATTTGTAACCATAATTTTGCAGCTAATTTGAGATTTCAGCTTTGATAATCATATATATTTGTCCACTGACATAAAGTAAGACGTGTTTTAACATGATAATGAATGGATTGTTTATTTAAATTGTTGTTGCCCTTGTGACGTGAGTGCTCCCTTAAAACTAGCAAATGTAAAGAATAAAAGAATAACAATGGTATTGGTCTTTGTTTCTCTCTCAAAGAATCATTGACAACATAACAATTTATTTCTCTGTAGGTTTTCATTGTGCAAACATGGACCATGTGTCCTTCTCAGTTTATTGTTCAGTAAAAAAATGTTTTATTTGAAAGCAATCTAGCAGTTCAGAAATCAAAAAACATCAACACTTCACTTAAGTAGCTAATCAAATAATTAAAGTTACAACTTACAACAGATAAAAGTGTTGCTTATTTTTCATTTCATTTTTAAACCCATGGTTTTTTTTAGATCAGGGGTCAACTAGACTTTACTAGGGCACAAGATTTAGACATACAATAGTAAACATGCACTGTAACATTTTAAATACAAAAATATACCACCATTAAAAAAAGAAAAACATGAAAGTGCACAGTACATGAGCTGCACTCAGATCAGTGGTTAGAGTCTAATTCGACAGTCAAATGGTTGTTTGTGTGCGTGTAGTGTGTAGTGAGTGTGTGTTTGTGTGCCTGCTACTGACAGTGTCATGCCAGTGAAGCAGATAAGTTGTGTCAGCAAAATAACTCCCATGTGAATTCATGTGTGTTCATCTTGGTGTTATAGCTGTGGGCCAATTTGTGCTCCTACTTTCAGCTGGGGAAGGAGAAGAAAAGAAAAAAACAAGCAGTGCTTTTTTAAAACATTATCTGGGTCATGAGAACACTGTTTTAAGCAATGTATTTGACAACATTGGAGCATGATAGAAAAGTATGTCAACAAAATGGCTGTTAGCAATTAACACAAGCATCACTGAGTCTCTAGTGTTTTTAAATACTGTGGGCAATCTTTTTTTTTTATTTACACACACATGTTGTGCGAAGTAGAGGATGAAATGTTAGAAAACCTCTGACACATTGTCTAACCCTAGGAGCATCCATCTTTTAATGACATCCTTTAAGCTGTGTTTCCATGTGTATTTGTTTATAACATATTTTCACTTAGTTCCTATCAGTCTATTAAATTTGCCATGTCGTCACCCAACGATATGATCCATGCATATGAATGATCTGATTGGGTTTTATTAGGATTCATACTAACCGTTATCTCTTTTCTCCTTGTTTCTTTCCACATTGCTCTTCTTGAATGAACCGTCTACTTTGATCGAGCAGGTAAGACAGTTTTCTTTTCCCATTCATTTGAAATGCCAAATTGTACACTATCTCTTAATACTGTGTTATGCTGCTGCTACAGCCTCATCAACACAAAACTCAATTCCCACGATCAATATGAAACACAGTTGACACAAACTTAGGTTTAGTCCATTTTCCATCTCCATTCTTTATCTCTTTATCTCTATTTCACCACATGGAAACCTTGTTGAAACCAGCTAATATATGTTAGGAGTGTTTATAAGACACATTTCTTATTCCTGCAAGACTGAATGTTCTTGTAACACAGGCAGCTGCATTGGCCTTGTTGGTGTGTGCTGTGTGATTCGACCCCTGCAGGCTTTAAATTACATAAATATTAATAAATGTGGTTGCTGCTCTGCAGTGACTCCCTGAATAATGCACAATCATGATGCGCAGGAATGTTTGGTTCTGTTAGTACGAGTGCTGTCAGGCCACAGAAAGACTGTGTGTGCATGAGAGAACATGATGAAATGCAAAATCCTGACCTATAAAATTGTTATTCCTACTCATGCAGACATCATGTTTTAGGAACATACAGAAGAAATATACTGCTGTAAAATGTGTATCCGTTCTTGCTTGTGGGTGGGCATTGCAGTAGTTTCATAATGGATGATAATACCACTGCTCAAATGTAGGTCACTGGATTTATCAGTTAGACTGGTTAATGAGAGAAGAGATGATCTATCTATCTATCTATCTATCTATCTATCTATCTATCTATCTATTTATCTATCTATCTATCTATCTATCCTGTTTTATTGCTGTAAAAAAAATGAATGGTGATCGGGTCTCCGGCTATTGCTCTGTCCATGGTGCTGAAGGTGGGTTTTGCGCTGAGATATTGCCCATTCTAAATACTACTTACTACTACTGCTACTACGTCTGGTACTACTACAAGTAATAATAATATTACATATAATAACATATTATAGGGTAGTAAATAGTAATTAATTGTTGCTAAATATTCCATGCAAACTAGTATTATATTGCAGTACTTTGTTCATAGAGCAAAATTGCCTATTTATCTGTTTAGTTATTTTTTTCCATTCCTGAAGATACTCATTACTTTCCTTATGTCTTTTATAAGGACAAAATCACATTTTAATGACATCACACAAATTTAGGATGATTAAATACAACTCCTATAACTATTAACAACAAATCAAAATTTGACTGATCACGAATTTGCACCCGCTTATTCCTCTTTTTTTTCGTTTCTTTTCTATTTTTAAAGATTGAGGCTCATTATAAAACTGTAAATAGATGTTTCATAGTCAGAAATACTTGATCGCTTCCCCGGGGGAAATCTTATTGGCTGTACAAAATTTACATTACATTACTTACAGAATTAGAATTTGCAATCATACACGTGTGTTTATTTCCAAGTTTCTCGTTGCTGTCGAGAATATCATCAAAAAACTCATGATATAATGTCTGGTTATACAATTTTCATGGTATTATCCTCTAAGTGACGCTGTTGTCTGGTAAATCAATTCAACCGTTGATTGTGGGGCAGTGTCGTTCCCTCCCCTGTCACTGCGTTTTTACAGGAGGAGATGATCTGCGTCTCATACGAGCTGGGGTTCTTACACGTTTGATTTCAACTTCAAACGCTAATAGAAATCAGTCTGTAATATTTGCGATTTTCTCATTGAGTTGAAATCTGCTTTGTTTTGCTCAGACGTCCTTTTCACATGGCATTTGTCGAACATAATCGAGACGGAGGACTAAAATGGCGATTGTTTGGGAGATCGCGAGGGGTAGTGTATGTATTTATGTTGCAGCTTATTTTTCTTCTTCAAACGGAGGGACAGATCCGGTATTCGATCCCAGAGGAGATGAAGAAAGGGTCTCTTGTTGGTAACATCGCACAAGACCTGGGTTTGGATTTAAAAAGGCTTCGTTCTGGTCGGGCCCGCATCGTGACCGGAGAGAGCATTCAGTACACCGAGCTGAAGACAGACAAAGGGACCTTGGTCGTGAATGAGCGAATAGACCGAGAGCAGCTTTGTGGTGACGTGACACCGTGTAGCTTTACCTTTGAGATTTTACTGGAAAGCCCCATGGAGCTGCACCCTGTGACCATAGAGGTACTGGACGTAAACGACAACGCTCCCACTTTTCAAAACAGCCATCAGGAATTCGAAATAAGCGAATCAGCCGCACTCGGCTCCCGTTTTGTTTTGGAGAGTGCGGACGATGCTGACGTTGGGCCAAACGGTCTGCAGAACTACATTTTAACCCCCAACGACAATTTTGCGTTGAAACAGAATGTTAATCCGGATGGCAGTAAATATGCTGAAATTGTGCTTCAGAAATCATTAGACCGAGAAGAACAGCCACGCCTGTCTCTAAAGTTGTTGGCAGTAGACGGAGGAAATCCACAGAGATCCGGTACAGTAAATATAGGTATCAACTGTCTTGGATATAATGATAATTCTCCTGTCTTTAATCAATCGATATATAAGGGAACTGTGATCGAAAACGCACCAAAGGGTACTCCTATTGTTACCGTGAATGCAAGCGACGCAGATAGCGGTTCAAACGGCCGAGTAACATATTCTTTCTCAAAGTCAAAAGCAGGAATAGCTGATTTGTTTGACATAGATGAGGCTACAGGGAGAATTTATTTGGCGAAGGAAATCGATTTTGAAAAGGACAAAAAAATTGAGTTCAGAGTGGAAGCTAAAGATCAAGGAGGACTAACAGATTCAAGTAAAGTTGAAATTGAGGTTATAGATGTAAATGATAACGCTCCGGTCATTAACGTTATGTCATTCACCAGCTCTGTTTCGGAAGACTCGCCTGCTGGTACCACCATCGGCATAATCAATGTTAAAGATGTTGATTCGGGTGAAAACGGTCAAATAAGGTGCACAATCGAAGGCAGTGTTCCTTTTAAAATTAAATCCAACGTGAGAAATTATTATGCATTGTTAACTGATGCCCCATTAGATCGTGAACACCTGTCAGAGTGGAACATCACTGTCATTGCGTCGGACGCAGGATCGCCTCCCCTCTCAACTAAAAGAACGTTTTATTTAAAGGTCTCGGATGTCAATGACAATGCCCCCGTATTTCCGAGAGGCCTTTACAATGCTTTCATAACAGAGAATAACTCCCCAGGCGTTTCTGTACTAAGTGTTAATGCTAAAGACCCCGATGAAAACCAGAACGCCCGTGTTTCTTATATTTTGGAAGACTGTGAGATTGGTGGATCTCCAGTATCTCAATATGTTTCCGTTAATGCTGAAACCGGAGTCATTTGTGCAGTTCGTTCATATGATTACGAGCAAATCAAAGAACTGATGTTCGTCATCAAAGCTCAGGATGGAGGCTCTCCTCCATTCAGTAGTAACGTGACTGTGAAAATACTGATCCAGGACCAGAACGACAACCCCCCTCAGGTTCTGTACCCAGTCCAGACTGGTGGCTCTCTGGTGGCTGAACTGGTGCCTCGTTCAGCAGATGTGGGCTATCTGGTCACTAAAGTGGTGGCTGTTGATGTGGACTCTGGACAGAATGCCTGGCTCTCCTATAAACTGCAGAAAGCCACAGACAGGGCGCTGTTTGAAGTGGGCTCACAGAATGGAGAAATAAGAACTATCCGCCAAGTCACTGATAAAGACGCAGTGAAACAAAGACTGAGTGTTATAGTGGAGGACAACGGGCAGCCCTCTCGTTCAGCTACAGTCGTTGTTAACGTGGCGGTGGCGGACAGCTTCCCGGAAGTGCTGTCGGAGTTCACTGACTTTACGCACGACAAGGAGTACAACGACAACCTGACTTTTTACTTAGTGCTGGCTCTGGCTGTAGTTTCCTTCCTCTTCATCACGTGTGTAGTGGTTATCATCTCAGTGAAAATCTACAGATGGAGACAGTCTCGCGTCCTGTATCACTCCAATCTCCCTGTGATTCCATATTATCCACCACGTTACTCAGACACTTTGGGGACAGGGACTCTCCAACACGTGTACAATTACGAGGTGTGCAGGACGACTGACTCCAGAAAGAGTGACTGTAAGTTCGGAGGAGCTGGTAGTCAGAACGTGCTGATAATGGACCCCAGTTCTACAGGGACGATGCAGCGGATACAGAGTGAAAAGAGCATCCTAGACGAACCAGACTCTCCTCTAGAGGTGAGTTAAATAATTGTGCTCGCCGCTTCGCGTTGTCTTTCTAGTTTTTAGACATATATCAAGTCATTGCATTGTACAATGTTACTTTCAGCACCATGGAAAGCACGACACTGTTCATTACCCGATAGAAATGATGATCATGTGGACATCTTTATAGATTGAGCATCGGGAAGGAAATGCTCCTCACCTAAGTTTACACGAAGACTGCTATTTAATTATATGTTGTATTACAAATACTTTGTGGGGAAAGTAATGCTGCATTAGTAATAACAGATATTTTGTGGGTTGCTCCAGGTGTGATTTTATTTATTTTGGTATGTCGATGTTCTGTTGTGAAGATGGTGAATCTTGCAATAGTAAAATGTCATCGCTGAGTAGAGCATCACACAGCATTAAATTCCAACTCCTACTTCATCTTTATAAGTTACTGTCAATCACGAAATATTTCAATTTAAAATCTACACTCTTAGATGACAATTCATTTTTTAGGGGGGCTTTTTATTATCCACTTAGTTATTTCCCCTCTTCCATCCATTGCACTGGAGGCAAATTGTTACTCAGAATAGATTTTCTGTTATTTTTGATAATTATATGTTCTACTTTTACAATGTATTTGTTTTTGTACAAATACTGTATTTCAACATGTTTAAATTTCCAAATATAGTCAAATCAGTCTCATTGGAACATCTACATGTGATAGAGATGTGTTCAATTTCTATATTTGTGAGTCATAGCACTGTTGTCTTAGTCTCGTTTAACTTCCACTTTTTAGACTCTAAGCGACGCTGTTGGTCAGTCAAATATAATTTTCATCTGTTGTGTCGTCATACAGTCCATCCCCTGACTGATTATACAGTGAAAGAGGCTCTCTGTGTTTCGTCGAGGTTTGGTGCGAACATGGTCTCACGGACTTGCACATAAACGTTGAAGCCTTTTTTTTGGGATTCAACCAGGAAACAAATAAATCTGAATAATCTTCACCGTGACATTGGTCGGATATAAATCTATCGTTTCTTTGTTGTCGGGATGGAATCTGGAAGATCTCCAATATTCTTAAGATGGCCGATCTTTTTGTGGACTGCGACAACAAATAGGACAGCTTATGTTGCTGCTTCATGTGGTTTGCATGGTAGGTGGTCAGATTCGTTATTCTATACCGGAGGAGATGAAGAAAGGCTCGGTGATTGGTAATGTGGGGCGAGATCTGGGTTTGGATCTGAAAAGGCTCCGCACTGGGCGGGCCCGTATCGTGACCGGTGAAAACGTTCACTACACCGAGCTGAAGACAGACAAAGGGATTCTTGTCGTGAATGAGAGAATAGATCGAGAGCAGCTTTGTGGAGAAGAAACTCCGTGTAGCTTCAGCTTTGAGTTGATTTTAGAGAATCCAATGGAATTGCACAGAATAACTGTTGAAGTGTTAGATATAAATGATCACGCACCAGTTTTCCCGAAAAAAGATAAACCTCTCAGTTTTGAAATAAGTGAATCAGCGGTAGTGGGGGTTCAGTTTCCACTGCAGAGTGCAGAGGATCTTGATGTGGGTCAGAACGCGTTGCAAGATTATGTTTTGTCGCCAAACGATAATTTTATTTTAAAGCAACATGCCAATCCAGACGGAAGTAAATATGTTGAAATGGTGCTCCAGAAGCCTTTAGACAGAGAACAACGTCCACATTTGACGTTAAAACTAATCGCAGTTGACGGAGGAACACCACAGAGATCTGGCACAGTGAATATAGATGTAAAAGTCTTAGATGCAAATGACAATGCTCCAGTTTTCAACCAGTCAGTGTATAAAGCTTCTGTGACGGAAAACACGATTAAAGGCACTCGCATTGTTACTGTAAATGCCACAGATGCAGACAGTGGTTCGTATGGGGCCGTTACTTACACCTTGTCTAACATGAAAGGAAGCACAGCAGACCTATTCACTATTGATGAAAACACCGGAACAATTTCTGTGTCTGGTCAAATAGATTATGAAAAAGACAGAAAATACGAGGTGAGAGTAGAGGCAAAGGATCAGGGTGGTTTAATCGGGACAAGTAAGGTTATAGTCGATGTTATTGATGTTAACGACAATGCCCCAGTTATAAATATCATGTCATTTTCTAGTCCGGTATCTGAGGACGCTCGTCCTGGTACAACGATTGCTATTTTGAATGTAAAAGATGCAGATTCTGATAAAAATGGACAACTAAAATGTTCTATTGATGCTAAACTTCCGTTTAAAATTGAATCTTCACTAACAAATTATTATAATTTAATATCAGATCAATACTTTGATCGAGAATCCGTGTCAGAATATAACATAACAATAACAGCCACTGATTTTGGGATTCCCCCGCTTTCTAGCTCAAAAAAATTGCATCTTAAAATCTCTGACGTAAACGACAACGCACCAATATTTCATAAAACCAGTTATTCTGCTCATGTCACTGAAAATAACTCCCCTGGGTTTTCGATATTTGCTGTCAGCGCGAAAGACAACGACTGGAATCAAAACGCCAGAATATCGTATCTTCTAGAAGACACACAGGTCGGTGGTAGTCCAGTTTCTACTTACGTGTCTTTAAACTCTGAAACTGGAGTTCTTAGTGCGGTTCGATCCTTTGATTATGAGCAAATTAAACACCTTGAATTAGTGGTGAAAGCTCAGGATGGAGGCTCTCCTCCACTCAGTAGCAACGTGACTGTGAAAATACTGATCCAGGACCAGAACGACAACCCCCCTCAGGTTCTGTACCCAGTCCAGACTGGTGGCTCTCTGGTGGCTGAACTGGTGCCTCGTTCAGCAGATGTGGGCTATCTGGTCACTAAAGTGGTGGCTGTTGATGTGGACTCTGGACAGAATGCCTGGCTCTCCTATAAACTGCAGAAAGCCACAGACAGGGCGCTGTTTGAAGTGGGCTCACAGAATGGAGAAATAAGAACTATCCGCCAAGTCACTGATAAAGACGCAGTGAAACAAAGACTGAGTGTGATAGTGGAGGACAACGGGCAGCCCTCTCGTTCAGCTACAGTCGTTGTTAACGTGGCGGTGGCGGACAGCTTCCCGGAAGTGCTGTCGGAGTTCACTGACTTTACGCACGACAAGGAGTACAACGACAACCTGACTTTTTACTTAGTGCTGGCTCTGGCTGTAGTTTCCTTCCTCTTCATCACGTGTGTAGTGGTTATTATCTCAGTGAAAATCTACAGATGGAGACAGTCTCGCGTCCTGTATCACTCCAACCTCCCTGTGATTCCATATTATCCACCACGTTACTCAGACACTTTGGGGACAGGGACTCTCCAGCACGTGTATAATTACGAGGTGTGCAGGACGACTGACTCCAGAAAGAGTGACTGTAAGTTCGGTGGAGCTGGTAGTCAGAACGTGCTGATAATGGACCCCAGTTCTACAGGGACGATGCAGCGGATACAGAGTGAAAAGAACATCCTGGACGAACCAGACTCTCCTCTAGAGGTGAGTTAATGTAGCCTCGTTTCTTTACCCATAATTTCCTATGTTGATTTACGTGCATTAGTGTCCAGTCACGTGCCATGTCCTAATTTTCAGCACCATGGACAGCAGTTTTGATAGGGATGCTGCCACTGTGCTGACATTCAGAACTTCAGATTAATAGCATCCCTGTCTCTATTTACATTTTGTGATGATATGCAATTTCACAGACACATTCTTTTTGTGAAAGGTTGCTGGGTTCTTTCATAATAATGACTAGTTTTCGTTAATGTAGTCTTCTCTTTACTCGTTTTGTCCTTTTTTTCTTTTACTTAAATTTTTCAAAATTCACAGGTCATGTCCTCATTTCAGCACCATGGACAGCATATTTCTTTGCATCGTTTAATAAGCTTTCTGCTGTGCTGATATTCAGAATTTAAGATAACGCCATCCGTTACTTTAACATAAATTTGATCTGATATAAAATCACACACACACATTGCTTTGAATTAAATGTGTTTGTTTACTTCGAGCTATAACTTGCTGGGTTCTTGACTAGTTATACATGTCCCAGTACAGTGTCTGTAGTGTATCTCCTGAAAAGCTTAATGTGCGTTAAATCGTGATGGTTTCACATTTTTGTAACTATTTCATTAAAATCATATGTCTTGGAATCAAAAAGACTCCCCTCACTGCTTCAATCACCACATTGCCTTTTCGTTCCCAACACTTCCTGAACTATTGCAGTGGTTTATATTTTAGTGGTAACTTGATTAATGTTGCTTTCCAGTCATGGTCAGGCTCATATTTCGTAATTTAACGTGTGGAAATATCTGTCCAACCACATTCAATAAGATGTCCCTGAAATATTTATCTGCTGCATGTTGTTACTGGTTTTGAACTGTAAGAGACGCTGTTGGTCAATCCAATATAATCTTTAAAACATTGCCACAAAGTCCCCTCCCTTGCTCCATACTATGGGTCGTCAGAGAAACGGAGATAGTGAGCATTATGTGGGCTGACATTCGAGAGGAGGACTCGCATTAACGGATACATCCACAAATACAGTAAACTGTAAGGACAACATATTCCTTCTTCAGAGGATTGTTTCTTGCTTATTTCTTGCAATAAGCATCGTGCTTGGATCATTGTGGATAATATTTTCGTGTTTTTCTTGCCATGGCATTTGGATTGGAACGCTACGCCCGGTGCGTAAAATGGCGCTTTGGCTGCGGACGGAGCTGTCAGCTTCTGTTCTTCCTTTTTTGTCTCAACGATATTGTCAGTGGTCATATCCGATATTCAATCCCAGAGGAGATGAAGAGGGGCTCTCTTATCGGTAATGTAGCCCAGGATCTTGGTTTGGATCTGAAAAGGCTTCGCTCTGGTCGGGCCCGTATCATAACTGGAGAAAACAACCAGTACACCGAGCTGAAGGCAGACAAAGGGATTCTGGTCGTGAATGAGAGAATAGACCGGGAGCAGCTTTGTGGAGACGTGACACCGTGTAGTTTCAGCTTTGAGGTAATTCTAGAAAACCCTATGGAGCTACATCAGATTACCGTTGAAATAACAGACATAAATGATCATTCGCCAACGTTTAAAAGAAATAGCATCCCGTTTGAAATCAGTGAATCGGCAAATGTTGGCTCTCGCTTTCCTCTGGCGAGTGCAGAAGACCCAGACGTGGGTGTTAATGGACTCAGAGAATACGTTTTGTCCGAGAATGACAATTTTATTTTAAAACAAAGTTCTAATGCAGATGGAAGGAAATACGCGGAGATGGTGCTTCAGAAGACATTAGATAGAGAGACAACTCCTCGTCTGTCTCTAAAGCTAATAGCTGTAGATGGAGGAACTCCGCAAAGATCTGGCACAGTGAATATAGATGTTATTGTTCTGGATGCAAATGATAATGCACCTGTTTTTAATCAATCTGTGTACAAAGCTACAGTAATGGAAAATGCACCGAGTGGTACGTATGTTACAACTGTTAATGCTAGTGACGCAGATTTTGGGTCAAACAGTCTCGTAACTTATCATTTTTCAGACCTCAGTAGTGGTTTTGGTAATTTGTTCACAGTAGATGAAAAAACTGGCGTAATTTCAATAACTGGTGTAATTGATTATGAGAAAGACAAAAAATACGAGCTCAGAATTGAAGGGAGAGATCAAGGAGGTTTAACGGATTCAAGTAAAGTGATAATTGAAGTAAGTGATGTGAATGACAACACTCCGACTATTAGCGTGATGTCATTCACGAGTCCTGTGTCAGAGGACTCCCCTCCTGGAACAACTATTGGCATCATAAATGTAAAAGACCTTGATTCAAGTGATAACGGACAAGTCAGTTGTAGAATAGAACAAAACGCACCTTTTAAGATCAAATCTAATTTGAGAAATTATTATACATTAGTGACAGACACTGTGCTCGATCGTGAAAGTGCTTCAGAATATAACATCACTGTTGTTGCGACAGATTCAGGAATTCCTCGTCTCTCAACAACAAGAACTTTTCATTTAAAGGTCTCTGATGTGAACGATAACGCCCCAGTGTTTTCAAAAAGTCTTTACAGTGCGTTTATCATAGAGAACAACTCACCTGGTATTTCTGTTCTGACGGTAGTGGCCAAAGATCCCGATGAAAATCAAAACGCCCGAATATCTTATATTCTGGAGGATACTAAAATTGGTGGATTTCCAGTTTCTAATTATGTTTCTGTGAATTCAGAAAGCGGAGTGATACATGCGGTGAGGTCGTTTGATTATGAGCAAATTAAAGAGCTGGCTTTTGTCGTCAAAGCTCAGGATGGAGGCTCTCCTCCACTCAGTAGTAACGTGACTGTGAAAATACTGATCCAGGACCAGAACGACAACCCCCCTCAGGTTCTGTACCCAGTCCAGACTGGTGGCTCTCTGGTGGCTGAACTGGTGCCTCGTTCAGCAGATGTGGGCTATCTGGTCACTAAAGTGGTGGCTGTTGATGTGGACTCTGGACAGAATGCCTGGCTCTCCTATAAACTGCAGAAAGCCACAGACAGGGCGCTGTTTGAAGTGGGCTCACAGAATGGAGAAATAAGAACTATCCGCCAAGTCACTGATAAAGACGCAGTGAAATCAAAGACTGAGTGTGATAGTGGAGGACAACGGGCAGCCCTCTCGTTCAGCTACAGTCGTTGTTAACGTGGCGGTGGCGGACAGCTTCCCTGAAGTGCTGTCGGAGTTCACTGACTTTACGCACGACAAGGAGTACAACGACAACCTGACTTTTTACTTAGTGTTGGCTCTGGCTGTAGTTTCCTTCCTCTTCATCACGTGTGTAGTGGTTATTATCTCAGTGAAAATCTACAGATGGAGACAGTCTCGCGTCCTGTATCACTCCAACCTCCCTGTGATTCCATATTATCCACCACGTTACTCAGACACTTTGGGGACAGGGACTCTCCAACACGTGTACAATTACGAGGTGTGCAGGACGACTGACTCCAGAAAGAGTGACTGTAAGTTCGGCGGAGCTGGTAGTCAGAACGTGCTGATAATGGACCCCAGTTCTACAGGGACGATGCAGCGGATACAGAGTGAAAAGAGCATCCTGGACGAACCAGACTCTCCTCTAGAGGTGAGTCGCAATAAGCGAAGTTTTATGCAGTTGTTGTTTTTTCAGAACTGAAATTAAAGTGCAACAAGTAGTTTGCTGTCGTCTAAATGAAATGATCACGATTCTGTTCAGCACCACAGAACGGACATGTCCTATTTTAATCAAAATGGTAACTAGTTAGACATTTTTTAATTTTTCTAATAATTTCTAATCAGAAAATATAAAGTCTGATATACTACTTCTACTGTTAGGACTATGAATATATAACAACAACAAGAATAACATAAGCCTATCGTTAAAGCATGCTTATATGGCAATTTTCTCAAATTTTCCAAATGCAATATTTTGTCATTTACATATTCATTATTTTATGGTTTTCTTTAAGGCAGTCGGAATTATAAAACAGGAATGAATATTGATCATTTAACTTCATGTGAATATACCTTAGCTCCGTTGTGCTTCTGAATGGTTTGGTGTTCACATTTCCGACTCTAAGTGACGCTGTTCAACAAGAATATGATTTGGACCCATAATCTCTCTGTTGCAGTTCAGTTACCTCCCTTGTAAGATCACACTTTAGACTCAGAGGCAGCACAAGGGAACATACATGTCGGGAAAGAAACGCTTTTTGGACTCTATGCAGCTTTTTCTGATATTTTAACAACGCTCACATCTAAGAGTGGACTTGGATGGATTCAGGTTGAAGGATTTCGTTTCTTTTTTTCTCGGAAAATATTCCTCTTTGACATGGCGTTGCAACGGCCACTCTGCAAATGGCGTTTGTATTTCGGACGTCATCCGGTAATTGTTATCTTTTTACTTTACTTCTTTAATATCGTAGCTGGTCAGATACGCTACTCGATCCCAGAGGAGATGAAGAAGGGCTCTCTTATCGGCAATGTAGCACAGGATCTCGGTTTGGATGTGAAAAGGCTCCGCTCTGGTCGGGCCCGTATTGTGACCGGAGAAAACAACCAGTACGCAGAGCTGAAGACAGACAAAGGGATTCTAGTCGTGAAGGAGAAAATAGACCGAGAGCAGCTTTGTGGAGACGTGACACCGTGCAGTTTCAGCTTTGAAATTATTTTAGAAAACCCTATGGAGCTTCACCACATAACGATTGAAGTGTTGGATGTGAATGACCATCCTCCCGTTTTCAAGACGTCAGATATTATGTTAGAAATAAGCGAGTCCGCTAACCTCGGTGCGCGTTTTGCGCTGGACAATGCAGAGGATCCTGACGTTGGCGAGAATGGCCTGCAAAATTACGTTTTAACCTCAAACGATAATTTCGTTTTAAAGCAGCATGTGAATCCAGACGGGAGCAAATATGCAGAGATGGTGTTGCAGAAGCAGTTAGACAGAGAAGAGGCTCCGAATCTGTCTTTGAAGCTTATAGCTGTCGATGGAGGAAATCCACAGAGATCTGGCACCGTAAATATAAAGATTTTAGTTTTAGATGCCAATGACAATGCACCCGTTTTCAATCAGTCTGTGTATAAAGGCACAGTGATAGAAAACGCAACAAAAGGCACGAATATCGTTACTGTCAACGCTACAGACGCAGACAGTGGCTCGAATGGTTACATCACATATTCGATTTCAAACTTAAAGAGCAATATAGCTGACTTGCTGTCTATAGATCAAATATCTGGTGTCCTTTCTGTTTCAGGTCCGATAGATTTTGAAAAGGATAAAAAATTTGAGCTCAGAATTGATGCAAAGGATCAGGGTGGTTTAACAGATTCAAGTAAAGTGATCATTGAAGTAAGTGATGTGAATGACAACGCCCCTAGTATTAGCGTGATGTCATTCACGAGTCCTGTGTCAGAGGACTCCCCTCCTGGAACAACTATTGGCATCATAAATGTAAAAGACCTTGATTCAAGTGATAACGGACAAGTCAGTTGTAGAATAGAACAAAACGCACCTTTTAAGATCAAATCTAATTTGAGAAATTATTATACATTAGTGACAGACACTGTGCTCGATCGTGAAAGTGCTTCAGAATATAACATCACTGTTGTTGCGACAGATGCAGGAATTCCTCCTCTCTCAACACAAAGAACTTTTCATTTAAAGGTCTCTGATGTGAACGATAACGCCCCAGTGTTTTCACAAAGTCTTTACAGTGCGTTTATCATAGAGAACAACTCACCTGGTATTTCTGTTCTGACGGTAGTGGCCAAAGATCCAGATGAAAATCAAAATGCCCGAATATCTTATATTCTGGAGGATACTAAAATTGGTGGAACTCCAGTTTCTCATTCTGTGTCAGTTAATGCAGAAAGCGGAGTGATACATGCGGTCCGCTCCTTTGATTATGAGCAAATTAAAGAACTGACATTTGTCGTCAAAGCTCAGGATGGAGGCTCTCCTCCACTCAGTAGTAACGTGACTGTGAAAATATTGATCCAGGACCAGAACGACAACCCCCCTCAGGTTCTGTACCCAGTCCAGACTGGTGGCTCTCTGGTGGCTGAACTGGTGCCTCGTTCAGCAGATGTGGGCTATCTGGTCACTAAAGTGGTGGCTGTTGATGTGGACTCTGGACAGAATGCCTGGCTCTCCTATAAACTGCAGAAAGCCACAGACAGGGCGCTGTTTGAAGTGGGCTCACAGAATGGAGAAATAAGAACTATCCGTCAAGTCACTGATAAAGACGCAGTGAAACAAAGACTGAGTGTTATAGTGGAGGACAACGGGCAGCCCTCTCGTTCAGCTACAGTCGTTGTTAACGTGGCGGTGGCGGACAGCTTCCCTGAAGTGCTGTCAGAGTTCACTGACTTTACGCATGACAAGGAGTACAACGACAACCTGACTTTTTACTTAGTGTTGGCTCTGGCTGTAGTTTCCTTCCTCTTCATCACGTGTGTAGTGGTTATTATCTCAGTGAAAATCTACAGATGGAGACAGTCTCGCGTCATGTATCACTCCAACCTCCCTGTGATTCCATATTATCCACCACGTTACTCAGACACTTTGGGGACAGGGACTCTCCAACACGTGTACAATTACGAGGTGTGCAGGACAACTGACTCCAGAAAGAGTGACTGTAAGTTCGGCGGAGCTGGTAGTCAGAACGTGCTGATAATGGACCCCAGTTCTACAGGGACGATGCAGCGGATACAGAGTGAAAAGAGCATCCTGGACGAACCAGACTCTCCTCTAGAGGTGAGTTAATGTAGCCTCGTTTCTTTACCCATAATTTCCTATGTTGATTTACGTGCATTAGTGTCCAGTTGCGCGCAATGTCCTAATTTTCAGCACCATGGACAGCAGTTTTGATAGGGATGCTGCCACTGTGCTGACATTCAGAACTTCAGATTAATGGCATTCCTGTCTCTATTTAAATTTTGTGATGATATGCAATTTCACAGACACATTCTTTTTGTGAAAGGTTGCTGGGTTCTTTCATAATAATGACTAGTTTTCGTTAATGTAGTCTTCTCTTTACTCGTTTTGTCCTTTTTTGCTTTACTTAAATTTTTCAAAATTCACAGGTCATGTCCTCATTTCAGCACCATGGACAGCATATTTCTTTGCATAGTTTAATAGGCTTGCTGCTGTGCTGATATTCAGAATTTAAGATAACACCATCCGTTACTTTAACATAATTTTGATCTGATATAAAATCACACACACACATTGCTTTGAATTAAATGTGTTTGTTTACTTGGAGCGATAACTTGCTGGGTTCTTGACTAGTTATACATGTCCCAGTACAGTGTCTGTAGTGTATCTCCTGAAAAGCTTAATGTGAATTAAATTGTGATGGTTTCTTTTTTTTTTTTTAACTATGTCATTCTGACTCCCTTCACTGCTTCAATCACCACGTTGCCTTTTCGTTCCCAACACTTCCTGAACTATTGCGCTGGTTTATATTTTAGTGTTAACTTGATTAATGTTGTTTTCCAGTAATGGTCAGGCTTATATTTCGTAATTTAACGTGTGGAAATATCTGTCCAACCACATTCAATAAAATGTCCCTGAAATATTTATCTGCTGCATGTTGTTACTGGTTTTGAACTGTAAGAGACGCTGTTGGTCAATCCAATATAATCTTTAAAACATTGCCACAAAGTCCCCTCCCTTGCTCCATACAGTGTCGTCAGAGAAACGGAGATAGTGAGCATTATGTGGGCTGACATTCGAGAGGAGGACTCACATTAACGGATACATCCACAAATACATTACACTGTAAGGACAACATATTCCTTCTTCAGAGGATTGTTTCTTGCTTATTTCTTGCAATAAGCATCGTGCTTGGATCATTGTGGATAATATTTTCGTGTTTTTCTTGCCATGGCATTTGGATTGGAACGCTACGCCCGGTGCGTAAAATGGCGCTTTGGCTGCGGACGGAGCTGTCAGCTTCTGTTCTTCCTTTTTTGTCTCAACGATATTGTCAGTGGTCATATCCGATATTCAATCCCAGAGGAGATGAAGAGGGGCTCTCTTATCGGTAATGTAGCCCAGGATCTTGGTTTGGATCTGAAAAGGCTTCGCTCTGGTCGGGCCCGTATCATAACTGGAGAAAACAACCAGTACACCGAGCTGAAAGCAGACAAAGGGATTCTGGTCGTGAATGAGAGAATAGACCGGGAGCAGCTTTGTGGAGACGTGACACCGTGTAGTTTCAGCTTTGAGGTAATTCTAGAAAACCCTATGGAGCTACATCAGATTACAGTTGAAATAACAGACATAAATGATCATTCGCCAACGTTTAAAAGAAATAGCATCCCGTTTGAAATCAGTGAATCGGCAAATGTTGGCTCTCGCTTTTCCTTGATGAGTGCAGAAGACCCAGACGTGGGTGTTAATGGACTCAGAGAATACGTTTTGTCCGAGAATGACAATTTTATTTTAAAACAAAGTTCTAATGCAGATGGAAGGAAATACGCGGAGATGGTGCTTCAGAAGACATTAGACAGAGAGACAAATCCTCGTCTGTCTCTAAAGCTAATAGCTGTGGATGGAGGAACTCCGCAAAGATCTGGCACAGTGAATATAGATGTTACTGTTCTAGATATCAATGATAATTCGCCTGTTTTTAATCAATCTGTGTACAAAGCTACAGTAATGGAAAATGCACCGAGTGGTACGTATGTTACAACTGTTAATGCTAGTGACGCAGATTTTGGGTCAAACAGTCTCGTAACTTATCATTTTTCAGACCTCAGCAGTGGTTTTGGTAATTTGTTCACAGTAGATGAAAAAACTGGCGTAATTTCAATAACTGGTGTAATTGATTATGAGAAAGACAAAAAATACGAACTCAGAATTGATGCAAAAGATCAAGGAGGTTTGACAGATGCCAGTACAGTGATCATTGAAGTAAGTGATGTGAATGACAACACCCCGACTGTTAGCGTGATGTCATTCACGAGTCCTGTGTCCGAGGACTCCCCTCCTGGAACAACTATTGGCATCATAAATGTAAAAGACCTTGATTCAAGTGATAACGGACAAGTCAGTTGTAGAATAGAACAAAACGCACCTTTTAAGGTCAAATCTAATTTGAGAAATTATTATACATTAGTGACAGACACTGTGCTCGATCGTGAAAGTGCTTCAGAATATAACATCACTGTTGTTGCGACAGATTCAGGAATTCCTCGTCTCTCAACAACAAGAACTTTTCATTTAAAGGTCTCTGATGTGAACGATAACGCCCCAGTGTTTTCAAAAAGTCTTTACAGTGCGTTTATCATAGAGAACAACTCACCTGGTATTTCTGTTCTGACGGTAGTGGCCAAAGATCCCGATGAAAATCAAAATGCCCGAATATCTTATATTCTCGAGGATACTAAATTTGGTGGATCTCCAGTTTCTAATTATGTTTCTGTTAATTCAGAAAGCGGAGTGATACATGCGGTGAGGTCGTTTGATTATGAGCAAATTAAAGAGCTGGCTTTTGTCGTCAAAGCTCAGGATGGAGGCTCTCCTCCACTCAGTAGTAACGTGACTGTGAAAATACTGATCCAGGACCAGAACGACAACCCCCCTCAGGTTCTGTACCCAGTCCAGACTGGTGGCTCTCTGGTGGCTGAACTGGTGCCTCGTTCAGCAGATGTGGGCTATCTGGTCACTAAAGTGGTGGCTGTTGATGTGGACTCTGGACAGAATGCCTGGCTCTCCTATAAACTGCAGAAAGCCACAGACAGGGCGCTGTTTGAAGTGGGCTCACAGAATGGAGAAATAAGAACTATCCGCCAAGTCACTGATAAAGACGCAGTGAAACAAAGACTGAGTGTGATAGTGGAGGACAACGGGCAGCCCTCTCGTTCAGCTACAGTCGTTGTTAACGTGGCGGTGGCGGACAGCTTCCCGGAAGTGCTGTCGGAGTTCACTGACTTTACGCACGACAAGGAGTACAACGACAACCTGACTTTTTACTTAGTGTTGGCTCTGGCTGTAGTTTCCTTCCTCTTCATCACGTGTGTAGTGGTTATTATCTCAGTGAAAATCTACAGATGGAGACAGTCTCGCGTCCTGTATCACTCCAACCTCCCTGTGATTCCATATTATCCACCACGTTACTCAGACACTTTGGGGACAGGGACTCTCCAAGCACGTGTACAATTACGAGGTGTGCAGGACGACTGACTCCAGAAAGAGTGACTGTAAGTTCGGCGGAGCTGGTAGTCAGAACGTGCTGATAATGGACCCCAGTTCTACAGGGACGATGCAGCGGATACAGAGTGAAAAGAGCATCCTAGACGAACCAGACTCTCCTCTAGAGGTGAGTTCAGTTTAAGGAAATGATCAATACTTGTTTCTGGGCTCCCAAAGTTCCTCAGTTTTAATCCCTGCTCATTGATTCTTTTTCATTATTTTTCAAGGGTCCGCTGTTTCAGATTTAAACGTTCAGATCATTTGGGTGAAGTATTTGACCTCTACACGGGCCAAAAAACAAAATCACCATTTAGTAAAAATACATCAGACATTACTTTTTTCTCTTTGTGCAGTGAATGGAATGCTAACTATTATTTAATGAGGGTTTGTACATTATGGTCAATAAGGTTCATTGAATTTATTGTAGTACTCTGATCTTGCATATCCTTCCTCTTCCTCCAACCATCTTTTTTTTTCAGTACCACAGACAGCGACATTTTATAAGTCTATATACTATATACATCTACTTCTTTCTAAATGTTGTGTAGTTTTTTTAACAACATTGTATTTAGCGCCATGGTTGATTGAGTTCAGATACAGTTCTGAACATATGATAAATCAATAAATCAGATATATTTGAGCATTTAGTTCATATGGACCAATTCACATGGAATAACAAACTCATCCTCCAGGTCCCAGTGCGAGGAGTTCAGGTTTTGGACTCCAAGCGACGCTGTTCGTCAGTGAAACAATTTAAGTGTTCACAGCCAGCCTCCCATTTCTCCTCCCTTCATCGTAGTGTAGCATAACAGTGGAGATCCTTTCCGACGAGGGAGGACACGGTGTGAAGAGGTGCCTTTTTACACATTGGTGTTTGGAATATCACATGAGCGCATTGTTCAAGAAAGCGGAATCATTTTAAGGTGGATTACAAGCTCGTGTTTATTTGCTTTAAGTGAGGATACTTCATTCTTCTCGATCTTTTGTTTGTGACATGGCAACCCGCAGCCAACTGCACCCTAGAAATGTAAGATGGCGTTTATTTTGTATATTGCAATGGGAAGTGGGCTTTCTTTTCCTGCTCACTTCTATCGGTAACAGAGTTGCTGGACAGATTCGTTACTCTATCCCAGAGGAGATGAAAAAGGGTTCCGTTATTGGCAGTGTCGCACAAGACCTCGGTTTGGATCTGAAAAGGCTCCGTTCTGGCCGTGCCCGTATCGTCAGCGGAGAAAACATCCAGTACACTGAGCTGAAGACAGACAAAGGGATTCTGGTCGTGAATGAGAGAATAGATCGTGAACAGCTTTGTGGAGACGTGACGCCGTGTAGCTTCAATTTCGAAATGATCTTAGAAAACCCAATCGAACTCCATCGTGTCACGGTCGAAATTTTAGACATAAACGACAATGCACCTTTCTTTCCAAATAAAGACATCCAGTTCGAAATGAGTGAATCTGCTATAGCTGGAGCAAAATTTCCGGTTGAAAGCGCAGTTGACCCTGACGTCGGATCAAACGCATTACAAAATTACATTCTGTCTCCGAATGATTATTTCATTCTGAAACAGCATGCAAATCCAGACGGCAGTAAATACGCTGAATTGGTGCTTCAGAGGCCATTAGACCGAGAGGAACACCCCCGTCTCCCTCTGAAAGTAATCGCTGTAGATGGTGGAAACCCGCAGAGGTCTGGCACGGTGAATATAAATGTATCAGTTTTAGACGTAAACGACAATGCCCCTGTATTTAACCAGTCAGTGTACAGGGCTGTCGTCGTAGAAAATGCGGCAAAGGGGACTTACATTACAACGGTTAACGCTACAGATGCTGACAGCGGCTCTAATGGGGAAATTATTTTCAATTTTTCGAAAATAAAAGGCTTCGCATGTTGATATATTTAGTATTGATGAAAACACAGGGGTCATATCAGTTGGTGGAATTATTGACTTTGAAAAAGAAAAAAAAATTGAGCTCAGGTTAGAGGCAAGGGATCGAGGTGGTTTGCACTGGGACCAGTAAAGTTATAATTGATGTCATTGACGTTAACGACAATGACCCGGTTATTAATATCATGTCGTTTTCTAATACTGTATCAGAAGATGCCCCACTTGGTACAACAATAGCTGTAATCAATGTCAAAGACGCTGACTCAGAGAAAAATGGCCAAATTAAATGTACTATAGACAAAACGCTACCGTTTAAAATCCAGTCTTCATTAACAAACTACTATAATTTAGTAGCGGATCAGCATTTTGACAGAGAGACAACTTCTGAATATGTTATTACAATAACAGCCACGGATTCGGGGTCTCCTCCACTTTCTAGCTCCGTCACATTACAACTTAAAATCTCTGACGTAAATGACAACGTGCCGTTGTTCGAGAAAAAGTCGTATTCTGCCTACGTCACAGAGAATAATTCTCCTGGAATGTCCATCGCCACAGTCAGTGCGCAGGACTTGGACTGGAGTCAAAACGCTAGAATCTCTTATTTTCTGGAGGACACGCTAATCAGCGGTAATCCAGTTTCTAACTGTTTGTCCATAAACTCTGAAACTGGCGTTTTATATGCGGTGCGTTCGTTTGATTATGAGCAAATTAAAGAACTTCAGCTCAGTGTCAAAGCTCAGGATGGAGGCTCTCCTCCACTTAGTAGTAACGTGACTGTGAAAATACTGATCCAGGACCAGAACGACAACCCCCCTCAGGTTCTGTACCCAGTCCAGACTGGTGGCTCTCTGGTGGCTGAACTGGTGCCTCGTTCAGCAGATGTGGGCTATCTGGTCACTAAAGTGGTGGCTGTTGATGTGGACTCTGGACAGAATGCCTGGCTCTCCTATAAACTGCAGAAAGCCACAGACAGGGCGCTGTTTGAAGTGGGCTCACAGAATGGAGAAATAAGAACTATCCGCCAAGTCACTGATAAAGACGCAGTGAAACAAAGACTGACTGTGATAGTGGAGGACAACGGACAGCCCTCTCGTTCAGCTACAGTCGTTGTTAACGTGGCGGTGGCGGACAGCTTCCCGGAAGTGCTGTCGGAGTTCACTGACTTTACGCACGACAAGGAGTACAACGACAACCTGACTTTTTACTTAGTGTTGGCTCTGGCTGTAGTTTCCTTCCTCTTCATCACGTGTGTAGTGGTTATTATCTCAGTGAAAATCTACAGATGGAGACAGTCTCGTGTCCTGTATCACTCCAACCTCCCTGTGATTCCATATTATCCACCACGTTACTCAGACACTTTGGGGACAGGGACTCTCCAACACGTGTACAATTACGAGGTGTGCAGGACGACTGACTCCAGAAAGAGTGACATGAAATACATGCAGCCGATCAGTCAAAGTTTGGTCAGTGTGGATGGAGCTGGAATTGAAACACCACAGGTGGACAAGCAACTGTCAGGCAACTGTTCTCAAATGTCAACTTTGGTGAGTGATATGTTTCATTTTCAACTCTCCATTTTCACATTGTTTGTCTTTGAGCAAAGTTTACAGTTGTCAGTAGCGCTTCAGTGTCGCTGTCCACGGTGCTGAAACGACTGTCAATGGATTCACTTTGAAGCAACTTTCTTTACCTCTTGTAGTTCGCGCCAGGCTGTTAATATTCTTAATAACCTGTCTTGCATCATATCTACATACTAAGAGAGTCAATCTACTATCATAATAACCATATTCTGGGTGTTGTTTAGGTCGATGTTGCCATTTTAATAATGTTACATTAATACAGCAACACTCAAATCGTGCCACTTCATTCATGGTAAATTCATCAACAACTTTTCCCCATGCAGTTTCTGTCATTCATTGATATAACTAATATTCAGAAGTTATATATCAATACAAACAACGGCGTTGTCTCTGAACAGGGTAAAATGATATAAAGAAATGTGACAAAATAAAATAATAATTTTCACACTCCTGTATCCCTTACTCATCCTAGCTTTTTCAGTCAGGAGATTTATGGCAATGGACTACTATTTTTTTATGTTAAAGTTAATTTTTGTATTTTTACATTGTATTTTAATGATCACCACTACTATTAAACCCTTACAGAGTCAGTTATGATATCTTGGAAATCAAGCTTTGATAAACTTAGAAAACGCAGTCTTCAATCGTACTGCTCACATATTATTATTCCAAAATGTTGAAATAAGACTAAATCATGTGTGTATGTTCTGTATACAATATTTAAACTGTTCTTGATATTGTGCAGATCAGATACATTACCGTAGATGAGCTCTGAGCGCCGCTGTTGATACATCACTGACTTAACTGTCTAAATATACAGTGCAGCGGTCCACCCCTTTAACTCCATTTGTCGACTTACTGCTCGTGAGAGAAGACGGTCTGGTTCATCAAGGCTTAACGTGTGGAATCTATCTGCTGAAACGTCATTACCTTTTTCAATTTGTGGATTATATTGCATCGGTTCTGCATTGAAAGGGATCACTGCGTCTGCATCTTTGGATTTATTATGGCCTGTGTGTGGAAAATCGCCCGCAGAGGCCGATGTCAGGCGTTGGTTTTTATTCTTTGTCTTTTCCATCTGAGCTCAGTGACTGGACAGGCTCGGTATTCCGTACCGGAGGAGCAGGCAGAGGGGTCGTTTGTCGGAAACATTGCTCGAGATTTAGGCTTGGATGTGGCGAGGCTCATATCAGGTAAAGCTCGCATTATTACAAAAGGCAGCCGACAATATGTGGATTTAAACCGAGACAAAGGCACCCTTGTTATTAAAGAGCGAATCGACAGGGAAGAGCTTTGTGGAAAGACGACGCCATGCAGCTTTAGTTTCGAGGTAATTCTAGAAAATCCAATCCAGCTTTATCGAGTAACAGTGGAGGTGATAGATATTAACGATAATAGTCCGTTGTTCCCAAAGGATGCTGTTAATTTGAAAATAGTCGAAAATGCTGCTGCAGGTACTCGCTTCTCATTGGAGAGTGCAGACGACCCTGATGTTGCTATTAATGACATCCAAAAATACACCCTTAAGCCCTCAGATAATTTCAAATTGGAAGTACAGAACCAACCGGATGGAGGCAGATATATTGAGATGGTTTTACAGAACCCGTTAGACCGAGAGAAAGAGGAGACGCACACACTCGTGCTGATCGCTTCAGATGGCGGCGAGCCACGTAGAACAGGAACAGTGCGTATTCATATCACTGTCCTGGACGCTAACGATAATGCACCAGTGTGTAGTCAGTCTGTTTATAAAGCAGATGTCAAGGAGAATTCTCCTGTAGGGACAGTGGTAACCACTGTTAGTGCAAATGATGCAGATAAAGGGCACTATGGTGAAATAACTTATTCCATAGCTCACGTTGCCAGAGAAGCGAAGCAGCTTTTTGACGTGAATGTTAAAACTGGAGAGATTAAAGTTGCAGGTAAATTAGATTTTGAAAGATCTAAGACGTATCAACTAAACGTGCAGGCTAGTGACCACGGGGGTTATACAGACACGTGCAAAGTTATTGTTCAAGTAATTGATGAGAATGACAACGTTCCAACAATACAGCTCATGTCATTTTCTAACTCTATATCCGAGGATTCGCCCCCGGGTACAACTATAGCTGTTGTTAATGTTGATGACGAAGACTCTGACGGTAATGGTGTGGTTAAAGTGCTCCATTAACTCTGACGTACCTTTCAACATTGAGTCTTCATTAACTGGATATTACACCATAGTAACTGAAAACGTCTTGGACAGAGAAAGTATCCCTGAGTATAACATCACCATAACAGTTTCTGACCAAGGCTCTCCGCCTCTGTCTACTACTAAAAACATCAACGTCAAAGTGTCTGACGTGAATGACAACCCACCCAAATTTGATCAATCTGAATACAGTAAGACTCTGCCAGAGAACAACTCTCCTGGATTGTCTGTGTTTACTCTCAGTGCTACCGATGCAGACGGGGGCCAAAACGCTCGCGTTTCATACTTTATAGAGGAGAAACAGATCAATGGGGCACAAGTGTCTTCTTTGGTGTCAGTAAATTCAGAAACTGGTGCCATTCATGCAGTGAGGTCGTTTGATTACGAACAAATTAAGTGGTTTGAATTTAACGTAACTGCTCGTGATGCTGGATCCCCTCCTCTGAGCTCAGTGGCTACGGTCAGAATACTGATCCAAGACCAGAACGACAACCCCCCTCAGGTTCTGTACCCAGTCCAGACTGGTGGCTCTCTGGTGGCTGAACTGGTGCCTCGTTCAGCAGATGTGGGCTATCTGGTCACTAAAGTGGTGGCTGTTGATGTGGACTCTGGACAGAATGCCTGGCTCTCCTATAAACTGCAGAAAGCCACAGACAGGGCGCTGTTTGAAGTGGGCTCACAGAATGGAGAAATAAGAACTATCCGCCAAGTCACTGATAAAGACGCAGTGAAACAAAGACTGAGTGTGATAGTGGAGGACAACGGGCAGCCCTCTCGTTCAGCTACAGTCGTTGTTAACGTGGCGGTGGCGGACAGCTTCCCGGAAGTGCTGTCGGAGTTCACTGACTTTACGCACGACAAGGAGTACAACGACAACCTGACTTTTTACTTAGTGTTGGCTCTGGCTGTAGTTTCCTTCCTCTTCATCACGTGTGTAGTGGTTATTATCTCAGTAAAAATCTACAGGTGGAGACAGTCTCGCGTCCTGTATCACTCCAACCTCCCTGTGATTCCATATTATCCACCACGTTACTCAGACACTTTGGGGACAGGGACTCTCCAACACGTGTACAATTACGAGGTGTGCAGGACGACTGACTCCAGAAAGAGTGACTGTAAGTTCGGAGGAGCTGGTAGTCAGAACGTGCTGATAATGGACCCCTAGTTCTACAGGGACGATGCAGCGGATACAGAGTGAAAAGAGCATCCTGGATGAACCAGACTCTCCTCTAGAGGTGAGTTTGTTGATCCATCATTCATCAAAAACTTAGTGTCTTTCTAGATTACATGTAGGTTATTTCTTTTCTATGGCTTGTCTCTTTGACTTTTCGAATGGTGTCATTATTACTTGTAGTTACTTGCTCAAATCAGAGTTGAGCCAGTTGACTGAAAAGTGAAGGAGGCAGTGAGGATGGTGCACTCTATAATGATGTCTCTGTGTTTTTGTCTGTTGTGATTAGAACTTTTACATTGTCCTCTGCAGGGTGTGATTCTTAAACGTGTTAGTACCACGAATGTGGGTTTTCTCTCACAATCTACATTGTGGCTCCACTGAAATTTGCTCTCCCAATTTGTCGCTGCCATTCAATGCATCTCATGAGCTGCATCATTGATATAATTTCGTTTTGAATTTTTATGCAACTCACTTATGCACAAATTGAATGACACATCATTTCTAGACCCCCCCCCCCCCCCCTTTCTGTTGTGACTGCTCTTGTTATTTTCATATCAGACTCTGAGGGCCGCTGTTGCCCTTCAAAGCAAATGTGAAGCCTTTGAAATGCAGCTACACCTCCAGTCGTCGTCTTAGTGCACAGCGGAGAGCAGGACATACGGTGCTTAACTATTCCGGTGGATTTATAGATTTATTCGTTGCCACACTGCGGATTACAAACACATCAGCAGAGGAAATATACGGGATAATAAGCAAACTGTTTTGGACCCTTTTTTAAATGGCGGATTGCCTCGTGAATATGATTCTTATCAGCAACGGATCCACGGTTAAAAGGCAAGTACGGGCCTTCATCCTTGTTTTTCTCATCGAGGCGATAGTGTGCCAGATCCGCTACTCTGTCCCAGAGGAGATGAGAAAGGGCTCCTTTGTAGGAAACGTGGCTGAAGATCTGGGTATCGACGCTAAAAGACTGAAATTAGGAAGTGCCCGAATTGTTAGTGGTGATAGCAGCGAGTATATCCGGCTGGATGTAGACAAAGGGACTCTGGTCGTGGGAGAAATAATAGATCGAGAGCAGCTCTGTGGGCAGACATCGCCCTGTAGCTTAAATTTTGAAATGATAATGATGAATCCAATGCAACTGCACAGCGTCGTAGTGGAGGTGTTAGATGTAAACGATAATGCACCCGTGTTTCACGAGAAAGAAATGCATTTAGAAATACTAGAATCTGCTCTCCCAGGCACCGAAATATTACAAGTGAGTGCCACCGACCTAGATGTGGGTATCAACGCTTTACATGGCTATACGTTAAACCCAACAACGCATTTTAATATCAAGGTCCTGTCCAGCCCAAATGGTCATAAATATGCACAGCTGTATCTCTCCGGTGCTTTAGATCGAGAGCGAGAAGAAAAGCTGCTTCTCACGCTAACTGCTGTGGACGGGGGTGAACCACAGCGTTCAGGGACACTAAAAATACATGTAACCGTCAGAGACACAAATGACAATGCCCCCGTATTTACGCAGGCAATTTTCAAGGCGTCTGTTAGAGAAAATGTGCCAAGAGGAACTTTAGTGGTGAGCTTGAGCGCAACAGATGCAGATGAAGGGATGTACGGTCGTGTCACGTATCACTTTAATCGCATGTCCAGTAATGTTGCGGAACTATTTCTCCTGGATGAAAACAGCGGCGATTTGACTGTAAACGGTGTTATTGATTATGAAGAGAATAAAATATATGAGATTGGTGTGCTGGCAAAAGATCAAGGTGGACAAAGCACATCAACAAATGTCATAATTGAGGTGACAGATGTAAATGACAATGCGCCAGTAATAACACTCACCTCGTTTTCTAGTACCATCGCCGAAAATTCTCCGAGTGGAACCACTGTAGCAATAATTAACGTTAAAGATGTAGATTCGAGCAAAAATGGCAAAGTGAGCTGCTCAGTTAAAGACAATATCCCGTTCACAATCCAGTCATCTCTAAAGAATTATTACACTCTGGTAACAAGCGGTGCACTTGACAGGGAGCGTAATCCTGAGTACAATATAACTTTCTCTGCCGTGGATGACGGAAGCCCCCCTCTCTCAATTAACAAGACCATAACACTTAGGGTCTCTGACGTCAATGATAACGCCCCTGTATTTGAAAAGAGTTATTATGAAGCTAGTATTATGGAAAATAATTCACCAGGATTATCTGTGTTTTCCGTAAAGGCACACGACTTTGACTCGGGGCAGAACGCACGTGTCTCTTACCTGCTTATTGACACTCAGATGAACGGTAACCCCATATCCACTTACATATCTGTTAACGCAGAAACTGGAGTTATACAAGCAGTGCGATCATTTGACTATGAGCAAATTAAAACTATAAATATTCTAGTTAAAGGACAGGATGGGGGTTCCCCACCTTTAAGCAGTAATACGACCGTGAAATTAAATATTCAGGACCAGAACGACAACCCCCCTCAGGTTCTGTACCCAGTCCAGACTGGTGGCTCTCTGGTGGCTGAACTGGTGCCTCGTTCAGCAGATGTGGGCTATCTGGTCACTAAAGTGGTGGCTGTTGATGTGGACTCTGGACAGAATGCCTGGCTCTCCTATAAACTGCAGAAAGCCACAGACAGGGCGCTGTTTGAAGTGGGCTCACAGAATGGAGAAATAAGAACTATCCGCCAAGTCACTGATAAAGACGCAGTGAAACAAAGACTGAGTGTTATAGTGGAGGACAACGGGCAGCCCTCTCGTTCAGCTACAGTCGTTGTTAACGTGGCGGTGGCGGACAGCTTCCCTGAAGTGCTGTCGGAGTTCACTGACTTTACGCACGACAAGGAGTACAACGACAACCTGACTTTTTACTTAGTGCTGGCTCTGGCTGTAGTTTCCTTCCTCTTCATCACGTGTGTAGTGGTTATTATCTCAGTGAAAATCTACAGATGGAGACAGTCTCGCGTTCTGTATCACTCCAATCTCCCTGTGATTCCATATTATCCACCACGTTACTCAGACACTTTGGGGACAGGGACTCTCCAACACGTGTACAATTACGAGGTGTGCAGGACGACTGACTCCAGAAAGAGTGACTGTAAGTTCGGCGGAGCTGGTAGTCAGAACGTGCTGATAATGGACCCCAGTTCTACAGGGACGATGCAGCGGATACAGAGTGAAAAGAGCATCCTGGATGAACCAGACTCTCCTCTTGAGGTGAGACCTTTAACTTATTGATGAAAGTTATGTATGTGCTTTTTCAGAGAGGTTAGTAAACAGTGGGTACCCTTGTGTCCACTCGTTTGGCATTTTCAGAACCACAACTCGTGGACAGCTCCACTGCCCCTTTTCAGCTGCTGCTTAGTTCTCTGCGGAGGAGGGGGTTTGCAGTGGGTGAGTGAGTGAGTGTGTGAGTCCATATATGTTGCAGAGTGCATCTTCGGGGTGATTAAATGTTCGGTTTCTATCACTGGCAGATATACAATTATGTTGGTGATAAATGAAATTCACAACTTGTAAACATAGTCTTTTTTGTGTGTTATCTTGAAGGATGGTAATGTATTTTGTGTTGGTTTTTGTTAACAAACATCATCTCATCTCCACCGGAATGCATGGTGGCAAAAACATTTTATATTCTGCCTGTGTTCATGACGTTCATGCTTTGGACAGTAAGGGACGCTGTTGGTCAGTGAAACAAAAATCCAGAGTTGATTCAGAGGAGGCAGAACCTCCTTTTTCTGTTTAGACACGAGAGAGATCAAACGGCACTTAACGGGGACAACAGCCAGAAATTCATTCGGAGCGAGGACTTTAATATCGAAGGATTTCTTGATTCCACTGCCTCTGTTTTTTCTGGATTTTATGTAGCAGGCTGTTGGTATAGTATCTTTTCTTTTTTGTGCAATGGCGTTTGGAAATTCTCCTCCCTCCTGCCTAAGATGGCGTTTGTATTGCAGGCCAGTAATGCTTTTTCTGCTGTTCCTGTGGTGTTTCGGTCACATCGTATCCGGCCAAATAAGGTATACAATTCCAGAGGAGATGAAAAAGGGCTCAGTTATTGGTAACGTAGCTCAAGACCTTGGATTAGATGTGCAAAGGCTCCGTTCTGGCCGTGCCCGTATCGTGACTGGACAAAGCATCCAGTACACCGAGCTGAAAACAGACAAAGGCATCTTAGTCGTGAACGAGAGAATAGACCGAGAGCAGCTTTGTGGAGACGTGACACCGTGCAGCTTCAGCTTTGAGGTTATTTTAGAAAATCCAATGGAGTTGCACCGAATAACAGTGGAAATAACTGACATAAATGACAATTCTCCTACTTTTAGAAACGGATGAAATCACAGTTTGAAATAAGTGAGTTAGCTGCACTCGGGGTCGCGCTTTTTATTAGCCAGTGCGGAGGACGCAGATGCGGGCAGTAACGGTCTGCAGAAATATATTCTATCTAGCCAATGACATATTTAATTTGAAGCAGCACTCAAGTCCGGATGGTCGAAAATATGCCGAGATGATTTTACAAAAACCATTAGACAGAGAAACCGAGCAAAAATTATCCCTGAAGGCTCATCGCTGTTGATGGTGGAACTCCGCATAGATCCGGTACAGTAAATATATATATTACAGTGCTCGATGCTAATGATAACCCCCCTGTATTTAACCAGTCTCTATACAGGGCTGCTGTTCATGAAAATGCTTTAAAAGGCACATATATCACTACAGTGAATGCAAGTGATGCAGACAGTGGATCAAACGGTCAGGTTACATATAGATTTTCAAATAGGAAAGAGCAGCTGGCAGACATATTTCATTTAGACAGCACAACAGGAACCATAACTCTTTCAGGGCAAGTGGATTATGAAAAAGATAAGAAATACGAAATTATGATTGAGGCTATGGACCAAGGAGGTTTGACAGATTCAAGCAAGGTGCTGATCGAGATTGTAGACGTCAATGATAATGCACCTGTCATAAATGTGATGTCATTCTCCAGCCCGGTGCCGGAGGATTCTCCCTTGGGCACCACAGTTGCAATAATTAATGTGATTGACGCAGACTCAGAACAAAATGGTCACATTATTTGCACAACAGACAGAAGCCTCCCTTTTAAAATAAAATCCACATTAACTAATTACTATGCATTATTAACGGAGTCACCTTTTGACAGAGAAGTTGTGCCAGAGTACAACATAACTGTTAGGGCTGCCGATTCAGGATCACCATCTTTGTCAACTACAACAATATTACGTTTGAAAATCTCTGACGTGAATGACAACGCCCCGTCATTTGACCAAATTAGCTACATTGCTCACGTGGCAGAAAACAATTCCCCTGGAATGTCCATATTTTCTGTCAAGGCACGAGATATAGATTGGAATCAAAACGCCAGAATTTCGTACTTTCTAGAGGAAACACAGATCAGTGGTAATCCAACCTCGTCTTACGTCTCCATCAACAGTGAAACTGGAGTTATTCATGCAGTGCGTTCGTTTGATTATGAGCAAATTAAAGAGCTTCAGTTAGTGGTCAAAGCTCAGGATGGAGGCTCTCCTCCACTCAGTAGCAACGTGACTGTGAAAATACTGATCCAGGACCAGAACGACAACCCCCCTCAGGTTCTGTACCCAGTCCAGACTGGTGGCTCTCTGGTGGCTGAACTGGTGCCTCGTTCAGCAGATGTGGGCTATCTGGTCACTAAAGTGGTGGCTGTTGATGTGGACTCTGGACAGAATGCCTGGCTCTCCTATAAACTGCAGAAAGCCACAGACAGGGCGCTGTTTGAAGTGGGCTCACAGAATGGAGAAATAAGAACTATCCGCCAAGTCACTGATAAAGACGCAGTGAAACAAAGACTGAGTGTGATAGTGGAGGACAACGGGCAGCCCTCTCGTTCAGCTACAGTCGTTGTTAACGTGGCGGTGGCGGACAGCTTCCCGGAAGTGCTGTCGGAGTTCACTGACTTTACGCACGACAAGGAGTACAACGACAACCTGACTTTTTACTTAGTGTTGGCTCTGGCTGTAGTTTCCTTCCTCTTCATCACGTGTGTAGTGGTTATTATCTCAGTGAAAATCTACAGGTGGAGACAGTCTCGCGTCCTGTATCACTCCAACCTCCCTGTGATTCCATATTATCCACCACGTTACTCAGACACTTTGGGGACAGGGACTCTCCAACACGTGTACAATTACGAGGTGTGCAGGACGACTGACTCCAGAAAGAGTGACTGTAAGTTTGGCGGAGCTGGTAGTCAGAACGTGCTGATAATGGACCCCAGTTCTACAGGGACGATGCAGCGGATACAGAGTGAAAAGAGCATCCTGGATGAACCAGACTCTCCTCTAGAGGTGAGGCCTTTAACTTATTGATTAAAGTTATGTCTGTGCTTTTTCAGAGAGGTTAGTAAACAGTGGGTGCCCTTGTGTCCATAACTAGTAACTCGTGAGGCATTTTCAGAACCACAACTCGTGGACAGCTGCACTGCCCCTTTTGAGCTGCTGCTTAATTCTCTGTTGAGGAGGGGGTTTGCAGTAGTGGGTGAGTGAGTGTGTGAGTCCATATATGTTGCAGAGTGCATCTGCGGGGTGATTAAATGTCCGGTTCCTTTCACTGACAGATATACAGTTATTTTAGTTGATAAATGAAATTCACAAGTTGTAAACAGCGTTATTTTTTGTGTTATCTTGAAGGGTGGTAATGTCTTTTTTTGTTGGTTTTCATTAACAAATCTAGTTCATCACCATTGTTTTTTGCCTTTGTTCATGCTTTGGACATTAAGTGACGCTGTTGGTCGGTGAAACAAGTATCCAGAGTTGAGTCAGATTCGGCAGAACCTCCTTTTTCTGTTTAGACACGAGAGAAATCAAACTGCACTTTACGAGATGGACAACAGCCAGAAATTCATTCGGAGCAAGGACTTTAATATCAAAGGATTACTTGATTCAACTGCCTCTGCTTTTTGTGGATTTTATGTAGCAGGCTGTTGGTAATCGCTTTTCTTCTTCTTTTTGCAATAGTGTTTGAAAATTATATAAAGTTTTGCATTTTTCCCTTAGGTTCTATGGAATTGCCATTGACCATAATTGACCATTTGATACTTGATTCTAATTTAAATATATTTTGAGCAGACAATTATAATCGTGTCAATTATTCTGCATTTTTCCTGATTTGAGCATCAGTGTCAACATTACCAGAACCTTTTTGTGTGCAGCTTGCCTTTGTAGCTGGCTCATTGTGCACACGTGTGTGTCTGATTTCCTGGGCTTATGTGTCTTTGTATTTGTGTAAAACGGGAATGCATAAAATGTGTTCCTGTATCAATAAAGCATCATATCATTTTTGAATGTGCAGTAAGTCAGTTCTTGTTTTATTAATAAATAGTGAGTAATCAAAATTAACAAACTTGACTGGCCATTGTAATCAACCACTTACAAATCAGGAAAAAAAGCATGTGCATATGTAGTTCAGTGCATCCAACTCGGAGGGACGCTGTTGGCCAGGCGTCTGAGATTTCAGAGCTCAGTGTGGCTGTACCTCCCCCATCATTTCTGAATGTTACCGAGGAAGAAATAGACTTACATGACCGAAAAGGCACAGCTTGGAAAAAGGCGATGATCAAACACGGAGATAGCAGGAGAATTGTGTGCATTCTTGCGACTGTGGATTGTGGATTATTTTACTGATTTTTTGGTCGAACATTCTTTGACTGAAAAACGGATTTGAAACCACTCTTTTATGCACCGGGATATGTCGGAGGGAACAATGACACCGCAAGTAGGCCTACTGTTGTTTGTGTCGTTTGTTTCCCTCAGCTTGGTTTGTGGGCAGGTCAGCTACTCCATCCCTGAGGAAATGGCCAAAGGATCTTTGGTCGGTAACATAGCGCAGGATTTGGGTTTAGATGTGAAACGGCTGAAATCGGGGAAAGCTCGAATATATACCGGAGACAGTACAGAATACATCGAGCTGAATAAAGAAAGGGGAGTCCTTGTAATCAAAGAGCGGATCGACAGAGAGGCGCTCTGCGGACAGACGACGCCCTGTGCTCTTGATTTTCAAATAATTTTAGAGAATCCAATGCAATTTTACAGTATCACTGTCGAGATCACCGACATTAATGACAACTCTCCCGTTTTTAAGAACAGTCAAATGAAATTTGACATCAGTGAGCTGGCTAAAATAGGATCGAAATTTCTATTGGAAAAGGCTGTTGATGTCGATGTGGGTATCAATGGGCTCCGTGGCTATTCGTTAAGCTCAAGTGACATATTCATTTTAAATCCCTATAGAATAGGTAGCAGTAGAAATGTTGAGATGGTTTTAAAGAAGCATCTTGACCGAGAGAAGCAGGAGCAGTTGTCTCTGGTATTAACTGCTACAGATGGAGGCGAGCCGCAGCTCTCTGGAACCATTCTGATTACCATAACCGTACTGGACGCTAACGATAACGCTCCTGTTTGTAGTCAAACAGAGTATAAGAGTAATGTAAAAGAGAACTCGGGAAAAGGAACTGTTCTAACCACAGTGAGCGCATCTGATGCAGATGAAGGTCCACACGGACATATACAATACTCAATTTCTAATGTTCCGGAGGGCGCACTTGATCTTTTTCAGGTAGATACAGATAATGGTGTAGTGACATTAAAGGGAAAACTTGATTATGAGAAATTTCGACATTATGAAATAGACGTCCAAGCATCAGATGAAGGTGGAAACTCAGACGTATGTAAAGTTGTAATTGAAGTTCTGGACACAAACGATAACCCACCAGCTATTAATATTATGTCCGCGTCATCGAGTATATCAGAGGACGTTAAGCCAGGCACGGTTCTGACAATGATGAACATTCAGGATCCAGATTCAAATGAAAATGGCAAAGTCCACTGCGCTCTTGATGAAAATACTCAGTTCACAATAACATCAACGTCAAATAATTTCTTTACTTTGGTGACAGACGGTGAATTAGACCGAGAGAGATCCTCTGAGTATAATATCACAGTGACCTGCTCTGATGAGGGAGTGCCCTCCCTCTCCAGCAGCGTCACTCTCACCTTACAGATCTCTGACGTGAATGACAACGCGCCTGTCTTTGAGAGGAGCTCATATGAGGCCTACATTGTAGAAAACAACACACCAGGTCTCTCTGTATTCACAGTGAAAGCCAGAGACGCTGACTGGAACCAGAATGCCCGTGTTTCTTACATACTGGAGGACTCCTCTGTTAACGGAGTGCCAGTCTCCTCATATGTGTCCGTTAGTGCTGATAGTGGAGTCATCCATGCAGTGCGCTCTTTTGACTACGAGCAGATCAAAGATTTTCACTTCCGAGTCAAAGCTCAGGATGGAGGCTCTCCTCCACTCAGTAGCAACGTGACTGTGAAAATACTGATCCAGGACCAGAACGACAACCCCCCTCAGGTTCTGTACCCAGTCCAGACTGGTGGCTCTCTGGTGGCTGAACTGGTGCCTCGTTCAGCAGATGTGGGCTATCTGGTCACTAAAGTGGTGGCTGTTGATGTGGACTCTGGACAGAATGCCTGGCTCTCCTATAAACTGCAGAAAGCCACAGACAGGGCGCTGTTTGAAGTGGGCTCACAGAATGGAGAAATAAGAACTATCCGCCAAGTCACTGATAAAGACGCAGTGAAACAAAGACTGAGTGTGATAGTGGAGGACAACGGGCAGCCCTCTCGTTCAGCTACAGTCGTTGTTAACGTGGCGGTGGCGGACAGCTTCCCGGAAGTGCTGTCGGAGTTCACTGACTTTACGCACGACAAGGAGTACAACGACAACCTGACTTTTTACTTAGTGTTGGCTCTGGCTGTAGTTTCCTTCCTCTTCATCACGTGTGTAGTGGTTATTATCTCAGTGAAAATCTACAGATGGAGACAGTCTCGCGTCCTGTATCACTCCAACCTCCCTGTGATTCCATATTATCCACCACGTTACTCAGACACTTTGGGGACAGGGACTCTCCAACACGTGTACAATTACGAGGTGTGCAGGACGACTGACTCCAGAAAGAGTGACTGTAAGTTCGGCGGAGCTGGTAGTCAGAACGTGCTGATAATGGACCCCAGTTCTACAGGGACGATGCAGCGGATACAGAGTGAAAAGAGCATCCTGGATGAACCAGACTCTCCTCTAGAGGTGAGGCCTTTAACTTATTGATTAAAGTTATGTCTGTGCTTTTCCAGAGAAGTTAGTAAACAGTGGGTACCCTTGTGTCCATAACTAGTAACTCGTGAGGCATTTTCAGAACCACAACTCGTGGACAGCTGCACTGCCCCTTTTGAGCTGCTGCTTAATTCTCTGTTGAGGAGGGGGTTTGCAGTAGTGGGTGAGTGAGTGTGTGAGTCCATATATGTTGCAGAGTGCATCTGCAGGGGTGATTAAATGTTCTGTTCCTTTCACTGAGAGATATATAGTTATTTTAGTTGATAAATGAAATTCACAAGTTGTAAACAGTGTTATTTTTTTAATGGTTTTTAAGACTGATTTGTTATTGATACATTAATGAGTGATAATCGTGATTAATTAAATGGTTAGATGTGACTGTCGTGGTTTGAACATGAATTAGAATGTATAGGAACGTGAGATTTAACCTTTGTCGGAAATACTTGTGTGTGCGTGTGAGAAAGAGAGAGATTTGAATATGTATAGATGAGCTGAAAGTTCTTTTGATTCAGTACCATGGACAGCGCACAGAACAGCCATGTTACTGTTTTATCTATCTATCTCATTATCCCTCTATCTCTCTCTCTCTGTCTCTTTTTATATCTCTCTATCTCCATATCTATATCTCTGTCTTTCTTGTATGTTTATTTTTTGTGTGTGCTCGGTTTCTAATGAACAAAACGACATGGACAAACAGACATCTTTTTTATTAATTTTGATATTTACATTTACTATCTGAACTGTAATGGGCTCTATTGAAATTGAAAATGACTTTGTACAGTATATATTGTATGCTAGACCCACGGCCATTGCAAATGATAGATTTCTTAATACAATGGACATGGTGCATGAAGAAATACTTTACGTTTCCCTTTTTTAGTCTTTGAATAATGGTTTATATAGTTGTCTGGGTGTTCATACTTTTTGTTTGATTGTATTGTTTTATATTGCGGTTTCTATTATAAGTTCTTCCTTGCAGTAATTTGTATTGCGTAGGTTATACAGAAACACACAAATTCGAGTATTTGAATCAGATTTAAATCCGTTAAAACGTTTCTCAGCAAACATTTGTGACATATATATCTATATAATTTTTTATTTCTTTATTGTGATTGCATGAGACACCCTGTAGTTCAAGTCAGTGGACAGAGAGGGACGCTGTTGGCCATCGATTTGCTGATGAAGCATTTGTTCCAGCACCTCCCCTGTTCCAGCACCCCCCCCCCCCCCCTCCCCCTCCACATCTCATCGTATATGTTTCGAAATAGAGAGAGCCAGTTAACAGTCGGGATTGACATGAGCAACATAAGCGTGGACAATGCAATGGGATTCTTTTGTTCCTTTTATTTTGGATAATTCTCATCTTTAGGACCAAACACGTGAATAATCAGGTCAAAATCGGAACCTGTAGTGAAGAAACAGAGGATTTATTCATTTCCTTCACAGACGAGTCGATCGGAACGATGGGATGGCAAGTGCTGTTGTTTATCTCCGTGCTCTCTCTCAGTGCAGTGTGCGGGCAGGTCAGCTACTCTATTCCTGAGGAAATGTTAAAGGGGGCTCTAGTAGGCAATATAGCCCAGGATTTAGGTTTGGGTGTGGAGAGATTGAAGTCTGGTAAAGCCCGTATTTACACCGGTAGCAGTGAAGAATATATTGAGCTGAAGAGAGAGAGAGGAGTGATCCTTATCAAAGAGAAAATAGACAGAGAATCGCTCTGCGGGCAAACAATGCCCTGTGCGCTCCACTTTCAAATGATCCTCGAAAACCCAATGGAATTTTACACGGTTACCGTCGAAATTACCGATATAAACGACAACCCTCCTACATTTGAGAGAGGAGAAATGAAATATGAAATTAGCGAATCAGCTCTTACAGGGGCACGATTTGTTTTAGAGAAAGCCATAGATGATGATGTTGGTGTCAATGGGTTGAGCAGCTACGCCCTTAAACCCAGTGATAATTTCGCTCTGAAAACCATCATCCGCGGTGATGGGACTAAACACGTCGAGATGGTTTTGCAGAAACCTTTAGACAGGGAAAAACATGAGCATATATCATTAATTCTGACCGCTGTGGATGGCGGTGAACCACAGCTCTCGGGGACAATGCAGATTCTCATAACAGTATTAGACGTTAATGATAATCCTCCCGTTTGTTCAAAAGCAGAATACAAAGTGAGTGTGACAGAGAACGCTCCTATCGGCACTGGAATAACTACAGTAATGGCTACTGATGTGGATAAAGGCAATAACGGGAAAGTAACATACACAATTTCAAAATCTGGAGCAGCGAGTCTCTTTAAAATCGGTCCAGATAGTGGAGTACTGACCTTAGATGGAAATGTAGATTACGAAAAAAGGCGACGTTACGAGCTAGATGTTCAGGTGTCAGATCAGGGGGGGTTATCCGATGCATGTAAAGTGATTGTGGACGTGACAGATACAAATGATAACCCTCCATCCATTAACATCATGTCTAAGTCAAACACAGTATCTGAGAACATGAAACCAGGGACAGTCGTGACAATGCTTAACATACAAGATCCAGATGCGAATGAAAACGGCAAGGTCATGTGTGTTTTAAACGAAAATATCCCCTTTGCCATTAAATCAACCACAAATAATTTCTTTACCGTAGTCACAGACAGTGAATTAGACAGAGAGAGATCCTCTGAGTATAATATCACAGTGACCTGCTCTGATGAGGGCGTGCCCTCCCTCTCCAGCAGCGTCACTCTCACCTTACAGATCTCTGACGTGAATGACAACGCGCCTGTCTTTGAGAGGAGCTCATATGAGGCCTACATTGTAGAAAACAACACACCAGGTCTCTCTGTATTCACAGTGAAAGCCAGAGACGCTGACTGGAACCAGAATGCCCGTGTTTCTTACATACTGGAGGACTCCTCTGTTAACGGAGTGCCAGTCTCCTCATATGTGTCCGTTAGTGCTGATAGTGGAGTCATCCATGCAGTGCGCTCTTTTGACTACGAGCAGATCAAAGATTTTCACTTCCGAGTCAAAGCTCAGGATGGAGGCTCTCCTCCACTCAGTAGTAACGTGACTGTGAAAATACTGATCCAGGACCAGAACGACAACCCCCCTCAGGTTCTGTACCCAGTCCAGACTGGTGGCTCTGTGGTGGCTGAACTGGTGCCTCGTTCAGCAGATGTGGGCTATCTGGTCACTAAAGTGGTGGCTGTTGATGTGGACTCTGGACAGAATGCCTGGCTCTCCTATAAACTGCAGAAAGCCACAGACAGGGCGCTGTTTGAAGTGGGCTCACAGAATGGAGAAATAAGAACTATCCGCCAAGTCACTGATAAAGACGCAGTGAAACAAAGACTGAGTGTGATAGTGGAGGACAACGGGCAGCCCTCTCGTTCAGCTACAGTCGTTGTTAACGTGGCGGTGGCGGACAGCTTCCCGGAAGTGCTGTCGGAGTTCACTGACTTTACGCACGACAAGGAGTACAACGACAACCTGACTTTTTACTTAGTGTTGGCTCTGGCTGTAGTTTCCTTCCTCTTCATCACGTGTGTAGTGGTTATTATCTCAGTGAAAATCTACAGATGGAGACAGTCTCGCGTCCTGTATCACTCCAACCTCCCTGTGATTCCATATTATCCACCACGTTACTCAGACACTTTGGGGACAGGGACTCTCCAACACGTGTACAATTACGAGGTGTGCAGGACGACTGACTCCAGAAAGAGTGACTGTAAGTTCGGCGGAGCTGGTAGTCAGAACGTGCTGATAATGGACCCCAGTTCTACAGGGACGATGCAGCGGATACAGAGTGAAAAGAGCATCCTGGATGAACCAGACTCTCCTCTTGAGGTTAGACTCCTTTAATACTGTTTCAGTAACAAACACAACTGTTATTCTTTATATTCAAGCATCATATGACCACACCAATGACTTGTTTTTTAATAGGAATGGTTTTATATTTAATATAAAGGCTAATATTATGGAATATATAGTACTTTATGTGTTTTTGCTGCATTAGTCTTATTCACTTTACTCACTTCAGAACAGCGGACAGCGACATTATGGTTAGTAAGACCAATAGACAGGCATAGGCACATGCATGTGTCCTCAGTTTAATTATCAGTATATTCACCTTTTCTTCTAATTATCTGTTGGAAATTGTCATTACTTATAGAAAACTCTGTTTTACTGAGCACTTTATTCCCTTCCAGTCTTTCAGTTACACAATGCTGTGCATCTGACGCTTGATTTATCTGTGACATCTGATAAACACATCATCTATTAGTTTGTTTCTATTATCTTAGATATATCGTTGAATTGAATTAGATTTTCAACACAATACATTTTTATGTCTGCGAGAAGCCGTTTGGAAAGTCACATATCGTAGGTGTATTAAAAACATATGTCCAGGTGGTTTATAGTTAGTGACCATATACTTTAATCTTAGTTGATGTTTTGCAGTGTTATAGTTTGAACTCTGAGGGACGCTGTTGACCAGAGTGTTGATGACTGAGAGCAGGATTGTTGCAGAACCTCCCATGTAACCACGACATAACACAGACAGAACACGACGGACGACGAACGAAGAATCAGGGCTGTGGATAATTTTCGAAAAAAAGGAGAGATTTCGACTTGCAAGAGAATCACTTCCAGTGACTTCAGCTTGTAATTTGGGATTTGAAATTGGAATCTAATAGTTGTCTTTTTTGTTGGATGTAAGCAGTCGGTTGAGCTTCACAGGGGGAAAAAGACGGGTTGAACAATGAATCGGCAAGTACTGTTCTTTATCTCTCTCCTTTTCCTCGACACGGTGTTCGGGCAGGTCAGCTACTCTATTCCGGAGGAAATGGCGAAGGGATCTCTCGTCGGAAATATAGCTCAAGATTTAGGGGTGGAAATAAAACGCTTGATATCGGGTAAAGCCACGATCTATACGAGAAACAGTGACGTGTACATCGAGCTGAACAGAGAAAGAGGAGTCCTTCTTGTCAAAGAGAGAATCGACAGAGAGGCGCTGTGCACAGAGACCGCGCTTTGTGCGTTACATTTTCAGATTATTTTAGAGAATCCTATGGAATTTTACAGTGTGACAGTCCAGATCACAGATATCAATGATAATGCACCGACATTTGAAAAAAATGAAATGAGATTTAAAATAAGCGAGTCAGCGATCACGGGGGCAAAATTTGTACTCGAAAGGGCTGTGGATCTTGATGTAAGAATTAACGATCTCAAAAGGTACGATTTAAAACCAACAGATAATTTTGCTCTAAAGGTTCACAATAACGCTGATGGAAATAAAAACATCGAGATGGTTCTACAGAAACCTTTAGACAGAGAGAAACAGGAGCAGATATCTCTCGTGTTAACGGCTGTAGATGGAGGAGAGCCGCAGATGTCAGGAACAATGATGATCCTTATTACAGTTTTAGACGCTAATGATAACGCCCCTGTTTTTACACAGTCCACATACAAAGCTACAGTTACTGAGAATTCACCTAAAGGAACAGTTGTAGCCACTGTTACAGCTACAGATGCAGATCAAGGCTCTAATGCTAAAATAACATATTCAATCACAAATACATTAGACAATGTCAGGAAACTATTTGAGATTAATGAAGAAAACGGTGAAATTTCATCGATTGGCAATATTGACTTCGAAAAATCAAAACAATTTCAAATTAATTTACTCGCTAGTGACGAGGGAGGACTCACAGATTCATGTAAATTAATCGTCGATATTCAAGATATAAATGACAACAAACCTGAGATTAACATAATGTCGAAGTCAACTGTGATTTCAGAGGATGCAAAACTTAATACAGTCGTGACAATGATAAATACTGTGGATCTTGATTCCGGAGACAATGGACATGTGCAATGTTTTATTGGAGATAATGTACCATTCATTTTGAAAACATCAACAAATAATTTCTATAGCTTAGTGACAGACAGTGAATTAGACCGAGAGAAATCATCAGAGTATAATATCACAGTGACCTGCTCTGATGAGGGCGTGCCCTCCCTCTCCAGCAGCGTCACTCTCACCTTACAGATCTCTGACGTGAATGACAACGCGCCTGTCTTTGAGAGGAGCTCATATGAGGCCTACATTGTGGAAAACAACACACCAGGTCTCTCTGTATTCACAGTGAAAGCCAGAGACGCTGACTGGAACCAGAATGCCCGTGTTTCTTACATACTGGAGGACTCCTCTGTTAACGGAGTGCCAGTCTCCTCATATGTGTCCGTTAGTGCTGATAGTGGAGTCATCCATGCAGTGCGCTCTTTTGACTACGAGCAGATCAAAGATTTTCACTTCCGAGTCAAAGCTCAGGATGGAGGCTCTCCTCCACTCAGTAGTAACGTGACTGTGAAAATACTGATCCAGGACCAGAACGACAACCCCCCTCAGGTTCTGTACCCAGTCCAGACTGGTGGCTCTCTGGTGGCTGAACTGGTGCCTCGTTCAGCAGATGTGGGCTATCTGGTCACTAAAGTGGTGGCTGTTGATGTGGACTCTGGACAGAATGCCTGGCTCTCCTATAAACTGCAGAAAGCCACAGACAGGGCGCTGTTTGAAGTGGGCTCACAGAATGGAGAAATAAGAACTATCCGCCAAGTCACTGATAAAGACGCAGTGAAACAAAGACTGAGTGTGATAGTGGAGGACAACGGGCAGCCCTCTCGTTCAGCTACAGTCGTTGTTAACGTGGCGGTGGCGGACAGCTTCCCGGAAGTGCTGTCGGAGTTCACTGACTTTACGCACGACAAGGAGTACAACGACAACCTGACTTTTTACTTAGTGTTGGCTCTGGCTGTAGTTTCCTTCCTCTTCATCACGTGTGTAGTGGTTATTATCTCAGTGAAAATCTACAGATGGAGACAGTCTCGCGTCCTGTATCACTCCAACCTCCCTGTGATTCCATATTATCCACCACGTTACTCAGACACTTTGGGGACAGGGACTCTCCAACACGTGTACAATTACGAGGTTTGCAGGACGACTGACTCCAGAAAGAGTGACTGTAAGTTCGGAGGAGCTGGTAGTCAGAACGTGCTGATAATGGACCCCAGCTCTACAGGGACGATGCAGCGGATACAGAGTGAAAAGAACATCCTGGATGAACCAGACTCTCCTCTAGAGGTTGGTTAATAGTTGTTTTTTTCTCTTTTGCCTTTGTGCGTTCATATTTCTTTCATTCTTTAGTTACATTCATAGTCAACTGTTTCAAGTTATTTCATCATTTTCAGAACCAAGGACAGTGTCCCATAAACAAAGTACATATCAATTAACCTTTTAATGTGATAAAATTCACATTTTGTTTGTCAAACCATCATCATACCTAATTTTGAGCTAACACAACGTAAACATGAATCTCTGAATATTTTCATAGTATAACTTGCTTTGGACAATACTTTGCTACAAGAATTCAACATCTAAAATGATTTCCATAGTTCTTACCGATTTTCAGTAACTTTCATAAATCATGAAAATATTTTCTTTAGTAATTGTATTGATCCATTTTTTTATTTGCAGAAAAAAAACCGTCTTTGACTTGTGACTTGGTTTTGATCGTTTTTCAACTTATGTTTTCGTATTATACTATTTTTATATTTATACAGTATATACTTTTTTCGTTCATCTTGACCATGAACTCTATAGATATGTTGAAAACTCGGTTTCATATTTAACAATAGCATATTTTCAGTGACATGTTTGACAGTTTAAATTTGTTTTATATATCTTAACTGGAACATGTTGTCTTGAACTTGTTATCGCCATGATTTTAGTAAGGGGAACTGATTTCAATTCAGCACCTCGGAGAGCGAAATTTTTAGTCTGCTTTTTTCCTCCCTTTGTTCATGTTTCTCATTATCTAATACTTTAATTTGATAGTTCATGTTTCCTTATTCTTCTTCTTGTTTTTGTTGGTCATTGGTGAAAAACATATCTTAAACACCCCCTCTTTGATCTTTCAGTCATGGTTCGTGTAGTTATTGACACATGATACTCAGAAGATTCAAACAAAATGTGTAATCAGTTACAAAATGTTTTGAATTAGCGTCTGGCCGTTTGCAAAGAGGATGTTTCTTACGTTGCTCTTGTTACCGTGTTTTAGTTTGTTTTTTCTTCAGTATCAGTCTGGTGGGTAGAATAAATCCTGCTGGGTTTCTGCAGTTTTGCAGTGTGGACTCTTAGGGACGCTGTTGACCAGATTGTTGATGACTCTGAGTAGGTTTGAATCAGCACCTCCCTTCTATCCTCGACATTATTCACAGAGAACACGACGGAAAAGACCAGACACTCGAGATCTGTGAAATATTTGATGTAAGAGAGGTCGACCGTCGAGCCTAATTATCCTGTTTGTGGATTTACTCATCTCAACACCCATGCTTTACCTGGGATTGGATTTCATTTTGTGGAATAAATAACCGGACTGTAGAAGCTCGCTGAGAAAAGACTCGGATAGAACAATGAAAGGACCGGCGCTGTTGTTTCTCTCTCTTCTGTCCCTCGGCTGCGTAACTGCGCAGGTCAGTTACACGATACCGGAGGAAATGGCCAAAGGATCTTTAGTAGGTAATATAGCGCATGATTTAGGTTTACAAACCAAACGTCTTTCATCTGGTAAAGCTCGAATTTACACCCGAAGTAGCGACGAGTACATCGAGCTGAACAGAGAAAGAGGAGTCCTCCTCGTCAAAGAGAGAATCGACAGAGAGACGCTCTGCAAACAGACGACGCCGTGCGCTTTACATTTTCAGATTATTTTAGAGAATCCTATGGAATTTTACACTGTCACAGTCCAAATTGCCGACATAAATGATAATGCTCCAACCTTCGAAAGAACAGAAATGAAATTCAAAATGAGTGAGTCAGCGATAACGGGGACAAAATCTGTGTTAGACAGGGCTGTGGATCTTGATGTTGGAATTAACGGTGTTAAAAGTTACGATTTAAAGCCAACAGATAATTTTGCTCTGAAAATTCACAGTCACGCTGATGGAAATAAAAATGTCGAGATGATTCTACAGAAACCTTTAGACAGAGAGAAACAGGAGCAGATATCTCTCGTGTTAACGGCTGTAGATGGAGGAGAGCCGCAGATGTCAGGAACAATGATGATCGTTATTACAGTTTTAGACGCTAATGATAACGCCCCTGTTTTTACACAGTCCACATACAAAGCTACAGTTACTGAGAATTCACCTAAAGGAACAGTTGTAGCCACTGTTACAGCTACAGATGCAGATCAAGGCTCTAATGGTAAAATAACATATTCTTTCGCAAATCCATTGGATGCAACCAGGAAAGTGTTTGAAGTGAATGAGGAAAAAGGTGAAGTTATTTTAATAGGAAATACGGATTTCGAAGAGTCTACAAATTATCAGATTAATTTACTCGCTAGTGACGAGGGAGGACTCACAGATTCTTGCAAATTAATCGTAGATGTACAAGATGTAAATGACAACAAACCTGAGATTAACATAATGTCGAAGTCAACTGTGATTTCAGAGGATGCAAAACTTAATACAGTCGTGACAATGATAAACATCGAAGACAAAGACTCTGGAGAAAATGGAAACGTGAAATGTTTTATCAACGAAAATATGCCTTTTAATTTAAAATCATCTACAAATACTTTCTATAGTTTAGTGACAGACAGTGAATTAGACCGAGAGAGATCCTCAGAGTATAATATCACAGTGAGCTGCTCTGATGAGGGCGTGCCCTCCCTCTCCAGCAGCGTCACTCTCACCTTACAGATCTCTGACGTCAATGACAACGCGCCTGTCTTTGAGAGGAGCTCATATGAGGCCTACATTGTAGAAAACAACACACCAGGTCTCTCTGTATTCACAGTGAAAGCCAGAGACGCTGACTGGAACCAGAATGCCCGTGTTTCTTACATACTGGAGGACTCCTCTGTTAACGGAGTGCCAGTCTCCTCATATGTGTCCGTTAGTGCTGATAGTGGAGTCATCCATGCAGTGCGCTCTTTTGACTACGAGCAGATCAAAGATTTTCACTTCCGAGTCAAAGCTCAGGATGGAGGCTCTCCTCCACTCAGTAGTAACGTGACTGTGAAAATACTGATCCAGGACCAGAACGACAACCCCCCTCAGGTTCTGTACCCAGTCCAGACTGGTGGCTCTCTGGTGGCTGAACTGGTGCCTCGTTCAGCAGATGTGGGCTATCTGGTCACTAAAGTGGTGGCTGTTGATGTGGACTCTGGACAGAATGCCTGGCTCTCCTATAAACTGCAGAAAGCCACAGACAGGGCGCTGTTTGAAGTGGGCTCACAGAATGGAGAAATAAGAACTATCCGCCAAGTCACTGATAAAGACGCAGTGAAACAAAGACTGAGTGTGATAGTGGAGGACAACGGGCAGCCCTCTCGTTCAGCTACAGTCGTTGTTAACGTGGCGGTGGCGGACAGCTTCCCGGAAGTGCTGTCGGAGTTCACTGACTTTACGCACGACAAGGAGTACAACGACAACCTGACTTTTTACTTAGTGTTGGCTCTGGCTGTAGTTTCCTTCCTCTTCATCACGTGTGTAGTGGTTATTATCTCAGTGAAAATCTACAGATGGAGACAGTCTCTCGTCCTGTATCACTCCAACCTCCCTGTGATTCCATATTATCCACCACGTTACTCAGACACTTTGGGGACAGGGACTCTCCAACACGTGTACAATTACGAGGTGTGCAGGACGACTGACTCCAGAAAGAGTGACTGTAAGTTCGGCGGAGCTGGTAGTCAGAACGTGCTGATAATGGACCCCAGTTCTACAGGGACGATGCAGCGGATACAGAGTGAAAAGAGCATCCTGGACGAACCAGACTCTCCTCTTGAGGTTAGTTAAATAGTCGTTCGTATTTGTGCTTATATTTCGCTTTCTTAGCAGATTTCCCTTGATTGCAGACGTTTTGCTTGGTATTCCAATATTTTCAGAACCACGGACAGCATCTATAGCCTAACTCAATGTTCAATCAATTAACTTTTTTTAAATGCACCTTTTGTTTGTCAAAGAATTCTGATCACTCTTTTCGAGGTAACACATATTTAAAAAGGAATCTCATTATATTTGAATAGTAAAGCATATTGATATTTCAGTAGCAAATGGTTTTGTAAACGAGACACATTCTACAGTTATTGTTGTTTAAAAACCAGAAATCATAGCTTTGAGTGTTATCTACGGAGGTGTGGGTATGATTTTGCATCGAGATTTTATTTATACTGAGTTTCATTCACATTCAGATATATACTGAACAACAGAGAGTAAGTTGGTCATATTGGAGTTCTGCAGTTTTATATTATGAACTCTTAGGGCCGCTGTTCACCACAGTGTCGACGGCAGGCATTGGGGTTGATACAGCACCTCCCATGTAACATCGACATAATAAAGAAAGAGCGAGACGGGAAAGAAGGGCCACTGGGCTCATGGAGAATATTTGATAAACGAATCGATCTTTCGTTCTTCTTTCTCTTGTGTGGATTATATTTGCGCTGGAGTAACGTTTCATACTGGATTATATATCAGTTTTATGGGATACAAACAATTTCAACCTTTTGGAAGCATTTCGGAAAGAACAATGACGAGGCGAGTACTGCTGTTCATGTCTCTCCTCTCCGTTGGCACGGTGCTCGGGCAGGTCAGCTACACTATTCCTGAGGAAATGGCCAAAGGATCTTTAGTCGGCAATATAGCGCATGATTTAGGTTTACAAACCAAACGTCTGGCATCTGGTAAAGCTCGAATTTATACCCGAGGAAGCGACGAGTACATCGAGCTGAACAGAGAAAGAGGAGTCCTCCTCGTCAAAGAGAGAATCGACAGAGAGGCGCTCTGCAAACAGACGACGCCGTGCGCTTTGCATTTTCAGATTATTTTAGAGAATCCTATGGAATTTTACAGTGTGACGGTGCAGATCACAGATATCAATGATAATTCCCCGACCTTTGAAAAAAGTGAAATGAAATTTAAAATTAGCGAGACGGCAATCACGGGGGCAAAATTTGTGCTCAAGGGGGCTGTGGATCTCGATGTTGGAATGAACGATCTTAAAAGCTACGAATTAAAACCAACAGATAATTTTGTTCTCAAAGTTAAAAGTCACGCTGATGGAAATAAAAATGTAGAGATGGTTCTGCAGAAACCTTTAGACAGAGAGAAACAGGAGCAGATATCTCTCGTGTTAACGGCTGTAGATGGAGGAGAGCCGCAGATGTCAGGAACAATGATGATCGTTATTACAGTTTTAGACGTTAATGATAACGCCCCTGTTTTTACACAGTCCACATACAAAGCTACAGTTACTGAGAATTCACCTAAAGGAACAGTTGTAGCCACTGTTACAGCTACAGATGCAGATCAAGATTCTAATGGTAAAATAACATATTCAATCACAAATACATTAGATGGCATTGTTAAAGTATTTGAGGTAAATGAGGAAAACGGTGAAATTAGTTTAATTGGAAATATTGATTTCGAAGAGTCTCGAAACTATCAAATTAATTTACTCGCTAGTGACGAGGGAGGACTGACAGATTCTTGTAAGTTAATCGTCGATGTACAAGATGTAAATGACAACAAACCTGAAATTAACATAATGTCGAAGTCAACTGTGATTTCAGAGGATGCAAAACTTAATACAGTCGTGACAATGATAAACATTGAAGACAAAGACTCTGGAGAAAATGGAAATGTTCGATGTTTTATTGGAGAAAACGTACCATTCATTTTGAAAACATCAACAAATAATTTCTATAGCTTAGTGACAGACAGTGAATTAGACCGAGAGAAATCATCAGAGTCTAATATCACAGTGACCTGCTCTGATGAGGGCGTGCCCTCCCTCTCCAGCAGCGTCACTCTCACCTTACAGATCTCTGACGTGAATGACAACGCGCCTGTCTTTGAGAGGAGCTCATATGAGGCCTACATTGTAGAAAACAACACACCAGGTCTCTCTGTATTCACAGTGAAAGCCAGAGACGCTGACTGGAACCAGAATGCCCGTGTTTCTTACATACTGGAGGACTCCTCTGTTAACGGAGTGCCAGTCTCCTCATATGTGTCCGTTAGTGCTGATAGTGGAGTCATCCATGCAGTGCGCTCTTTTGACTACGAGCAGATCAAAGATTTTCACTTCCGAGTCAAAGCTCAGGATGGAGGCTCTCCTCCTCTCAGTAGTAACGTGACTGTGAAAATACTGATCCAGGACCAGAACGACAACCCCCCTCAGGTTCTGTACCCAGTCCAGACTGGTGGCTCTCTGGTGGCTGAACTGGTGCCTCGTTCAGCAGATGTGGGCTATCTGGTCACTAAAGTGGTGGCTGTTGATGTGGACTCTGGACAGAATGCCTGGCTCTCCTATAAACTGCAGAAAGCCACAGACAGGGCGCTGTTTGAAGTGGGCTCACAGAATGGAGAAATAAGAACTATCCGCCAAGTCACTGATAAAGACGCAGTGAAACAAAGACTGAGTGTGATAGTGGAGGACAACGGGCAGCCCTCTCGTTCAGCTACAGTCGTTGTTAACGTGGCGGTGGCGGACAGCTTCCCTGAAGTGCTGTCGGAGTTCACTGACTTTACGCACGACAAGGAGTACAACGACAACCTGACTTTTTACTTAGTGTTGGCTCTGGCTGTAGTTTCCTTCCTCTTCATCACGTGTGTAGTGGTTATTATCTCAGTGAAAATCTACAGATGGAGACAGTCTCGCGTCATGTATCACTCCAACCTCCCTGTGATTCCATATTATCCACCACGTTACTCAGACACTTTGGGGACAGGGACTCTCCAACACGTGTACAATTACGAGGTGTGCAGGACGACTGACTCCAGAAAGAGTGACTGTAAGTTCGGAGGAGCTGGTAGTCAGAACGTGCTGATAATGGACCCCAGTTCTACAGGGACGATGCAGCGGATACAGAGTGAAAAGAGCATCCTGGACGAACCAGACTCTCCTCTTGAGGTTAGTTATAAACTCCCATTCGTCTCCGGGCCTTTTCCTTTGAATTAGACCATTTCCAGTTCTTCAGTTGCAGACCTACTCCTTTTGCCCAGCTTGCTGAGAATCGGGGTTTATTTCACTTTTAGGTTTTTTAGATTCAGTACCATGGACAGCACACTGAACATCCTTGTTACTGTTCTATCTATCTATCTATCTATCTATCTATCTATCTATCGATCTATCGATCTATCTATCTATCTATCTATCTATCTGTCCAGGACCTGATGTAGGGTTATAGTGACGTTGAACTAAACTCTCCTCTACTGGTGATGTCCGTATTTAATGAGTATCATTGTTATCACCCATTGCTTTTAGTAAAGACATAAAACAAAACAAACACACAAAAAAGTTGCTGTAAGTCGTTTTAGTTGATTTTCTTGCATGGTTTTATTTAGTTCAGCACCACGGACAGCGCTAGACGAACCACCATATATATGAGGTTGAGGCAGATTCTCGTGTATGGCATCTGTCATTCTGTTTTTCCATTGCTCTTTTGATATTGACTCATACCTGAATTCACACACAACTGACTGACTGACTGAGACACTTTTGGTCATCATGGTGCAATGCTGTTTTTTTCATGCACAATGTCCTGTCAGGAGTAATTTGTATCGTCTTGTATTTGAATCTACAGCATGCTACTGTGAGAAGTTCTGTGAATAGTATTTTTTTAAACTAAAGTTCCTTGTCTCCTTAATAGCCCCATATATTCTGCAGTTTCGTATTTTGCACTCTTGGCGACGCTGTTGGCCAGTGTGTGTTAGTGCCATTGCAGTTTTCAGCAGCACCTACCAGATCATTTAGTTGCTGTGGGATGCAAGGACGGTACAACACACTATCTTAGTCATCGAGAAGAGTACAAACGGACCAAAGAGTTGGAATAATTTACATGGACATTTTCCCTGACGTTTTTTATCATCTCGGTCCCGCTGTTTGTGGATTACTACTGCCTTTTCTGTGGATTATTTTCTGATTCGTTGTGACGGTGTAGCACCGTTGAACAGAACAATGAGACGGCAAGTGCTATTGTTTCTCTCGACGCTCTATCTCTGTTCCGTGCACGGGCAGGTCAGCTATTCTATCCCCGAGGAAATGTCGAAAGGCTCACTGGTCGGAAACATAGCACAAGATTTAGGTTTGGATTTAAAACGGCTGAAAATCGGAAAAGCTCGCTTGCATGTTGGAAACGGAGCCGAATATATCGAGCTGAATAAAGAAAGGGGCCTCCTTCTCATTCGGGAGAAAATAGACAGAGAGGCGTTATGCAAACAGACGAGTCCGTGCGCTTTACAGTTTCAAATTATTTTGGAAAACCCCATCGAGTTCTATCGTGTAACAGTAGAAATAACAGATATAAACGACAACGCTCCTATATTCAAAATGAACAGTATGTTATTTGAGATAAGTGAATCGGCTGTCAGGGGGGCAAAATTCGTATTAGAGAAAGCATTAGATACTGATGTTGGAGGAAATGGGCTCAAGAGCTACTCCCTTAATCCAACAGATAACTTCGTTTTAAAACTCAACGGAAACGCAGATGGAGAAAAGGAGGTTGAGATGGTCTTGGAAAAACCTCTTGATCGTGAAAAACAAGAGCATCTGACTCTAACACTAACCGCCTTCGACGGAGGTGAACCTCAGCTGTCAGGGACAGTGAAAATTCACATAACTGTATTAGATGCCAATGACAATGCCCCAGTATTTACGCAGTCAACCTATAAAGCGAGTTTAATGGAAAACACCCCGAAGGGAACTTCATTAATGACTGTAACGGCTACAGACGTAGATCAGGGCGCATATGGTTTAATAACGTACTCCTTATCGAGTAACACTGAGGGGATTCTGGATTTATTTGAAATACACGGTGCAAGTGGTGAAGTACGTTTGATTGGAAAAGTAGATTATGAAACATCAAAACATTATCAGCTAAATGTTAAAGCAAGAGATCAAGGTGGGCTCACTGACTCCTGCAAAATACTGTTTGACATTATTGATGTGAATGATAATGTTCCAATAATAGATTTGATGTCAACTACACAGTCTATAGCGGAAGACTCTGCGATTCAAACAGTTGTCGCTGTGATGAATGTGCATGATGCTGACTCGGATAATAACGGAGTGGTTAAATGTTTTCTTAATGAGAATGTACCTGTAATCATTGAAAATACATCAAATGTTTTTTATAGTATCGTCACAAACAGTGAATTAGACCGAGAGAGATCCTCAGAGTATAATATCACAGTGAGCTGCTCTGATGAGGGCGTGTCCTCCCTCTCCAGCAGCGTCACTCTCACCTTACAGATCTCTGACGTGAATGACAACGCGCCTGTCTTTGAGAGGAGCTCATATGAGGCCTACATTGTAGAAAACAACACACCAGGTCTCTCTGTATTCACAGTGAAAGCCAGAGACGCTGACTGGAACCAGAATGCCCGTGTTTCTTACATACTGGAGGACTCCTCTGTTAACGGAGTGCCAGTCTCCTCATACGTGTCCGTTAGTGCTGATAGTGGAGTCATCCATGCAGTGCGCTCTTTTGACTACGAGCAGATCAAAGATTTTCACTTCCGAGTCAAAGCTCAGGATGGAGGCTCTCCTCCTCTCAGTAGTAACGTGACTGTGAAAATACTGATCCAGGACCAGAACGACAACCCCCCTCAGGTTCTGTACCCAGTCCAGACTGGTGGCTCTCTGGTGGCTGAACTGGTGCCTCGTTCAGCAGATGTGGGCTATCTGGTCACTAAAGTGGTGGCTGTTGATGTGGACTCTGGACAGAATGCCTGGCTCTCCTATAAACTGCAGAAAGCCACAGACAGGGCGCTGTTTGAAGTGGGCTCACAGAATGGAGAAATAAGAACTATCCGCCAAGTCACTGATAAAGACGCAGTGAAACAAAGACTGAGTGTGATAGTGGAGGACAACGGGCAGCCCTCTCGTTCAGCTACAGTCGTTGTTAACGTGGCGGTGGCGGACAGCTTCCCGGAAGTGCTGTCGGAGTTCACTGACTTTACGCACGACAAGGAGTACAACGACAACCTGACTTTTTACTTAGTGTTGGCTCTGGCTGTAGTTTCCTTCCTCTTCATCACGTGTGTAGTGGTTATTATCTCAGTGAAAATCTACAGATGGAGACAGTCTCGCGTCATGTATCACTCCAACCTCCCTGTGATTCCATATTATCCACCACGTTACTCAGACACTTTGGGGACAGGGACTCTCCAACACGTGTACAATTACGAGGTGTGCAGGACGACTGACTCCAGAAAGAGTGACTGTAAGTTCGGCGGAGCTGGTAGTCAGAACGTGCTGATAATGGACCCCAGTTCTACAGGGACGATGCAGCGGATACAGAGTGAAAAGAGCATCCTGGATGAACCAGACTCTCCTCTTGAGGTTAGTTACATAGTCTTTCGTATTTGTACTTTTGTATCGCTTTCTAAGCAGATTTCCCTTGATTGCAAACGTTTTGCTTGCTATTCCAACATTTTCAGAACCACGGACAGCATCTATAGCCTCACATAATGGTATATCAATTAACTTATTTGAAATGCACCTTTTGTGGGTCAAAGAATTCTGATGACTCTTTTCGACGTAACACAATGTAAAAAGGAATATCATAGCATTTTAATTGTATGACTTGTATAAATTTCAGTGGCAAATGGTTTGGTAGATGAGACAATATGCAAAAAGTACATTCCACAGTTTTTGCTACTTAAACACAAGTAAATCATTGCTTTGAGTGTTATCTGCAGAGGTGTGGGTATGTTTTTAAATCGAGTTTGTGTTCATACTGAGTTTCATTCACATTCAGATAAATACTGAACAACAGAGAGTAAGTAGTACATGATGAAGTTCTGCAGTTTTATATTGTGAACTCTTAGGGCCGCTGTTCACCACAGTGTCGACGGCAGGCATTGGGGTTGATACAGCACCTCCCATGTAACATCGACATAATAAAGAACGAGCGAGACGGGAAAGAAGGGCCACTGGGCTCATGGAGAATATTTGATAAACGAATCGATCTTTCGTTCTTCTTTCTCTTGTGTGGATTATATTTGCGCTGGTGTAACGTTTCATACTGGATTCTAAAGCAGTTTTATGGGATATAAACAAACTCAACCTTTTGGAAGCATTTCGGAAAGAACAATGACGAGGCGAGTACTGCTGTTCATGTCTCTCCTCTCCGTCGGCACGGTGCTCGGGCAGGTCAGCTACACTATTCCTGAGGAAATGGCCAAAGGATCTTTAGTCGGCAATATAGCGCATGATTTAGGTTTACAAACCAAACGTCTGGCATCTGGTAAAGCTCGAATTTATACCCGAGGCAGCGATGAATACATCGAGCTGAACAGAGAAAGAGGAGTCCTCCTCGTCAAAGAGAGAATCGACAGAGAGGCGCTCTGCAAACAGACGACGCCGTGCGCTTTGCATTTTCAGATTATTTTAGAGAATCCTATGGAACTCTACACTGTCACAGTCCAGATCACAGATATCAATGATAATGCACCAAACTTTGAAAAGAATGAAATGAAATTTAAAATAAGCGAATCAGCGATCACGGGGGCAAAATTTGTGCTGGAAAGGGCTGTGGATCTCGACGTAGGAATCAACGATATTAAAAATTACGAATTAAAACCAACAGATAATTTCGCTCTGAAAGTTCATAGTAACGCTGATGGAAATAAAAACATCGAGATGATTCTACAGAAACCTTTAGACAGAGAGAAACAGGAGCAGATATCTCTCGTGTTAACGGCTGTAGATGGAGGAGAGCCGCAGATGTCAGGAACAATGATGATCGTTATTACAGTTTTAGACGCTAATGATAACGCCCCTGTTTTTACACAGTCCACATACAAAGCTACAGTTACTGAGAATTCACCTAAAGGAACAGTTGTAGCCACTGTTACAGCTACAGATGCAGATCAAGGCTCTAATGCTAAAATAACATATTCAATGACGAATACATTAGATGATATCAGGAAAGTATTTCTGGTGAATCTTGAAAACGGTGAAATTAGTTTAATTGGAAATATTGATTTCGAAGAATCCCGAAACTATCAAATTAATTTACTCGCTAGTGACGAGGGAGGACTCACAGATTCTTGTAAATTAATCGTCGATAGTACAAGATGTAAATGACAACAATCCTGAAATTAACATATTGTCAAAATCCAATATGATTTCAGAGGATGCAAAACTTAATACAGTCGTGACAATGATAAACATCGAAGACAAAGACTCTGGAGAAAACGGAAATGTTCGATGTTTTATTGGAGATAATGTACCATTCATTTTGAAAACATCAACAAATATTTTCTATAGCTTAGTGACAGACAGTGAATTAGACCGAGAGAGATCCTCTGAGTATAATATCACAGTGAGCTGCTCTGATGAGGGCGTGCCCTCCCTCTCCAGCAGCGTCACACTCACCTTACAGATCTCTGACGTCAATGACAACGCGCCTGTCTTTGAGAGGAGCTCATATGAGGCCTACATTGTAGAAAACAACACACCAGGTCTCTCTGTATTCACAGTGAAAGCCAGAGACGCTGACTGGAACCAGAATGCCCGTGTTTCTTACATACTGGAGGACTCCTCTGTTAACGGAGTGCCAGTCTCCTCATATGTGTCCGTTAGTGCTGATAGTGGAGTCATCCATGCAGTGCGCTCTTTTGACTACGAGCAGATCAAAGATTTCCACTTCCGAGTCAAAGCTCAGGATGGAGGCTCTCCTCCTCTCAGTAGTAACGTGACTGTGAAAATACTGATCCAGGACCAGAACGACAACCCCCCTCAGGTTCTGTACCCAGTCCAGACTGGTGGCTCTCTGGTGGCTGAACTGGTGCCTCGTTCAGCAGATGTGGGCTATCTGGTCACTAAAGTGGTGGCTGTTGATGTGGACTCTGGACAGAATGCCTGGCTCTCCTATAAACTGCAGAAAGCCACAGACAGGGCGCTGTTTGAAGTGGGCTCACAGAATGGAGAAATAAGAACTATCCGCCAAGTCACTGATAAAGACGCAGTGAAACAAAGACTGAGTGTGATAGTGGAGGACAACGGGCAGCCCTCTCGTTCAGCTACAGTCGTTGTTAACGTGGCGGTGGCGGACAGCTTCCCTGAAGTGCTGTCGGAGTTCACTGACTTTACGCACGACAAGGAGTACAACGACAACCTGACTTTTTACTTAGTGTTGGCTCTGGCTGTAGTTTCCTTCCTCTTCATCACGTGTGTAGTGGTTATTATCTCAGTGAAAATCTACAGGTGGAGACAGTCTCGCGTCCTGTATCACTCCAACCTCCCTGTGATTCCATATTATCCACCACGTTACTCAGACACTTTGGGGACAGGGACTCTCCAACACGTGTACAATTACGAGGTGTGCAGGACGACTGACTCCAGAAAGAGTGACTGTAAGTTCGGAGGAGCTGGTAGTCAGAACGTGCTGATAATGGACCCCAGTTCTACAGGGACGATGCAGCGGATACAGAGTGAAAAGAGCATCCTGGATGAACCAGACTCTCCTCTTGAGGTTGGTCTCAAGCACTAACACAAAATGTTGCATTAGCATCACAGCTTGTTGTTTCTTTTCATTAGTTTGCACCCAAAACTGGGGGATCTTGAAACTAATTACAATGCAATTGACTTATACTTCTTGTTGTTGTCATTTTCACTCTTATAATCAATCTTCTTTTGTGGTTTTAAAGCTACACCCTCGGTATCCACCTTTTCACATACTGTTTGATTGTTTGTTTATAGCAACATTACAGTTTTGACCCTGTGTGTCCTGGTCTTTACAATGTCAACCTTTGAAAGTCTTAAGGTGCTTGAGAACTACAGGGACTCATGTGGAAACTAATTTAAAAGTTGCATATACCATGCATAATTTCAAACTCAGATTTTTTTATATCAGCAATGTTGTAATCAGCTGTTATGCCTTATTGCACTAGAGTAAAAACTAGTAACAAATATTTAAGTGTTAAGGTTTTCTTTAGCTGTCGGGCAACTAAAATCTCTGAACATTGTGTTCAATTCAAGTTTCAAGTCAGCTGGACTTGGTAAAAGCAACATATTGTTTGATAATCTACTGTCTCTACTTTTGGCAACACACAAGGGTTTGATTAGATAGGCAATCGTGCTGAGCTTTAGATTGTGCTAACACATACTATTTCTGGAATTTACAGTTAACCTGCTTACTCATATCCACAAATAGTTAACTTTTCAAGTCACGCAATTTTTCGGTTAATGTTAGCTTTAGAAATTAGCTTTAGATGAAAATTTAGGTAAACTGAAAAATTTACCAGATACATTTTTTTAGCTGAGCTGTTCATGTTGTGGACTTCTTCATCAGCTATTTCCACCCTATATACTCTACATTCAGCACCAGGGCCGTGGACAGCACTATCCATAGAGGGACAAAGCACCAAGATAATCTATGAAGAATTATTCCCAGTCAGTCCATCACTCCAAAACACATATCCACATTGTCTTTTTCCAGAAAAAAATGTTCAACAATGTTTGTGAATCTATAATTTTTCTCCATTATGGGCAATTGTTGTGTTTCTAGAATCTTTTGGCAAATCGGAAATATTCTGTTTGTAGCTAAAGACTGGGTGGATGAGGTGGCTGCTATGAGCTCTGAAATGAGCTGTGTTTTCTTGTTTTTCGGACCATGAACACTCCATAGCACAAGGTTGGCCTAGTTGTACTTGCATAGTGGAAAACATATTGTCTCTAGCAAAAATCTTGCTGTCTTTGTTGTCTGAAGTATCCACCTGTTGTTGATAACATATTGGTCCCAAGGGTGGACACACCCACGTCATTAGGTGCATATGTTGAGATTTGCTGTGATTACAGTCCTATCTCTGATGATGTTAAGTATGCACAGTATGGGTCAGGGAAACATAATAAGTCACTCCATCTGAATTCCTGCTCCATCTTTATACAGAGAACTGCATGTTTGAAGGGATAGAGCTGTGGAAGGGAAACAAAATAGTTTAAAGATGTAGAACAATAAATCACTTTGATTTACAGTCAAACTCTGTGTTCAGCAAGTGGCAAATAGTCAGTAATTAGTGTATTGTCATTTTAAATGTCAGGAGGTTCATGTAAAAACAAATGAATGGTTGGGTACATATGGTGATAAGTTATCTTGTGCTTTATCTGTTTACCCAACAACAAGCTCAGCCAAACATGTTCAATTGCCTATAACTTATCAGCGTGGTAAAGTTTTTGTCGTGGCTGAACAACAGTAATTTCATTTTTATAATGTGCTGAAGTCTACAGGATGTTTCTTTCCTGTGCTCAATTTGTCATAACAGCCAAACATTTATTATTTAGAGATTTATGAACACAATTTACCAAGCTCTGATGGTGCCTTTTCCCTCCAGAAATGTCATGTAAAAAATGTTACTCAAGTGAATTTGTTTAATATCTGACTTAGTTTAAAGGATGACTGTTAATTATTCTATATTTCCAAGATAATCTTTTCAGATTTAATTGTTTCTGATTAACTAAACATACTTTTATTTTCCTACTAAATAACTTAAAGGAAAAAAAGGACATTGCTACCACAACAACTGCACTCTAAACCCAGTTATGTCTACATGATGTAATTTGCCTTTAAGTGTCATTTCACTTGAGTAAAGTGATTATACAACTCCCCCTGTAAAGTGAAGCGTTGCTCGGGAATCAAACAGAGTGGTGTGGTCTATTTGTTATATAAAGACTGCGAGTCCTATTTATTTCCTGATACTGAGCGTCGTATGCTGCACATTGCAGTTTCCTGCAGTGCAAGTCTTTGGACTCTCAGGGCCGCTGTTGACCAGCGCAGAAGCTTCTCCTTTCATTTTGTGACATGAAACTGAGACAGAGACGCACACAGCACACTGGCGTCGTTGCAGAAACCCGGACTTATCGGCGTTGCGAGTCGTTTTTCTCGGATTCAGAAAAAAACCGCGGATTTTATCAATCTCCCTCTCAAACGCGTTGTGGTTGAGGAACATTTGAGGCTTTGTGGAATACAGTACCTTTTACATCTGCAGGACTCGTCGAAGATAAAATGTGGGAGAGAATAATGAGACGGCAAGTACTGTTGTTTGTCTCGCTCTTTTCCCTCAGCTCAGTGTTCGGGCAGGTCACCTACTCCGTTCCAGAGGAGATGACAAAGGGCTCTCTAGTTGGTAACATAGCGCAGGATTTAGGGTTGGACGTAAAAAGACTGAAGTCGGGCAAAGCTCGCATTTATACGGAGGACAATGCAGACTACATCGAGCTGAATAAAGACAGAGGAGCCCTGCTTGTGAAGGAGAGGATCGACAGAGAGGCGCTGTGCGGGCAGACAACACCTTGCGCTTTGCATCTTCAAATTACACTGGAGGACCCGATTGAATTCTTTTCTGTTACAGTCGAAATTAATGATATTAACGATAATGCACCGAGCTTCAAAAAGGAGGAGATGCAATTTAGGATCAGTGAGTCTGCTGTTATTGGAGCGAAATTTGTACTCGAGAGAGCCATGGATCTAGATGTGGGTGTTAACGGATTGCAGGGTTATTCGCTAAAACCCTCAGACAATTTTCAACTAAAACTTCACAATCAGCAAGATGGTAGTAAAATAGTGGAAATGATTTTGAAAAAACAACTAGATAGAGAAGCGCAAGAGCATCTCTCCTTGACGCTCACAGCTACTGATGGGGGTGGTCCTCAGCTGTCGGGAACAATGCGAATAGAAATTTCAGTGCTAGACGTCAATGACAATGCCCCAGTTTTTACGCAGGAAATATATAAGGCAACCGTTGTGGAGACTGCTCCTAAAGGTACCGTTTTGAGTACAGTTAGTGCTGTAGATGCAGACGAAGGTTCAAATGGAAAAGTGTCGTATTCAATAACAAACACGTTAGGTGATGGCCCTGTCATGTTTAAAATTGACGAAGACAGTGGTGTTGTAGCTTTAGCCGGAAACCTCGATTATGAAAAAGCACAGCACTATGAAATACACGTACAAGCTAGTGATGATGGAGGTCTAACAGATTCATGTAAGATTATTGTTGACGTGACAGATACGAACGACAATCACCCCTCAATTAATGTAATGTCTAAGACGAATTCGATATCAGAAAATACCAGGCCAGGAACTGTAGTAACTATATTTAATGTTCAAGATCCAGACTCTGGAGAAAATGGAAAAGTATCATGCAATATCGAAGAGCACATTCCATTTCTGATGAAAACAACGTCGAAAAAATTCTTTAGCCTCGTGACAGACAGTGAATTAGACCGAGAGAGATCCTCTGAGTATAATATCACAGTGAGCTGCTCTGATGAGGGCGTGCCCTCCCTCTCCAGCAGCGTCACTCTCACCTTACAGATCTCTGACGTCAATGACAACGCGCCTGTCTTTGAGAGGAGCTCATATGAGGCCTACATTGTAGAAAACAACACACCAGGTCTCTCTGTATTCACAGTGAAAGCCAGAGACGCTGACTGGAACCAGAATGCCCGTGTTTCTTACATACTGGAGGACTCCTCTGTTAACGGAGTGCCAGTCTCCTCATATGTGTCCGTTAGTGCTGATAGTGGAGTCATCCATGCAGTGCGCTCTTTTGACTACGAGCAGATCAAAGATTTTCACTTCCGAGTCAAAGCTCAGGATGGAGGCTCTCCTCCACTCAGTAGTAACGTGACTGTGAAAATACTGATCCAGGACCAGAACGACAACCCCCCTCAGGTTCTGTACCCAGTCCAGACTGGTGGCTCTGTGGTGGCTGAACTGGTGCCTCGTTCAGCAGATGTGGGCTATCTGGTCACTAAAGTGGTGGCTGTTGATGTGGACTCTGGACAGAATGCCTGGCTCTCCTATAAACTGCAGAAAGCCACAGACAGGGCGCTGTTTGAAGTGGGCTCACAGAATGGAGAAATAAGAACTATCCGTCAAGTCACTGATAAAGACGCAGTGAAACAAAGACTGAGTGTGATAGTGGAGGACAACGGGCAGCCCTCTCGTTCAGCTACAGTCGTTGTTAACGTGGCGGTGGCGGACAGCTTCCCTGAAGTGCTGTCGGAGTTCACTGACTTTACGCACGACAAGGAGTACAACGACAACCTGACTTTTTACTTAGTGTTGGCTCTGGCTGTAGTTTCCTTCCTCTTCATCACGTGTGTAGTGGTTATCATCTCAGTGAAAATCTACAGATGGAGACAGTCTCGCGTCCTGTATCACTCCAACCTCCCTGTGATTCCATATTATCCACCACGTTACTCAGACACGTTGGGGTCAGGGACTCTCCAACACGTGTACAATTACGAGGTGTGCAGGACGACTGACTCCAGAAAGAGTGACTGTAAGTTCGGAGGAGCTGGTAGTCAGAACGTGCTGATAATGGACCCCAGTTCTACAGGGACGATGCAGCGGATACAGAGTGAAAAGAGCATCCTGGATGAACCAGACTCTCCTCTGGAGGTTAGAAAACTTTAACATTCATACATTTTCTATTAATAAGTCAAATGTAAGTGTATTAATGCACTATGTTTATAATCAGTAGTTTTCAGTGGGAGACAATATATATAAATGTCTGTGTCTCTGTAAATCCCCACCATTCCTGTTCAGCACCATGGAGAGCGACACTCAACACCAGTGAATACGTTGTCCATGTATCTTTGGTCTTGGCTTAATTTGTTTATATGTATTATGAAAGTAACGTTCTTCAGTTACACAAAACAACTCTTTTCTGATTACAACACTTAAATATGATATAAACAACACTTATCAAGTGTGGGCATCAAAGTATTTTTTTTAGAATATTAAAGTAGTTATTTAAGAGCTCAATTTACTCCGTTTTCTTCTCGCTCGTTTGACAGTGTGACTTTGGACTTTATTTATTCATATTACATGTAATTTGCTCAGTCAACTCAAAGGGTCGCTGTTGGCAAACGAGTTGCTGTATAACTACATGTTATTTGTGTCTGTGTCCTGCCTCTTCGAGTCGATACGTTGGGCACAATCAGAGAAAGGCAGAGTGAACACTCTGCGCTGATAAAAACCACTGACAGAGGTTTTACCGGACACATTGCTGAGCTTTGCATAGCTGGATTTTGGACGTATTCCTCTTTTTGTCGACTAACTTCACATCGACTGCAACGGAGACGTTTTTCTTTTAATGATACAGGAAACGAATCGATGTCGGAAAGAACAATGAGACGGCAAGTACTGTTGTTTCTCTCGGTGCTCTGTCTCAGCTACGTGGTCGGGCAGGTCAGCTACTCCATCCCCGAAGAAATGGCCAAAGGCTCTGTGGTTGGGAACATAGCGCACGATTTAGGTTTAGATCTTAAACGATTAAAATCAGGCAAAGCTCGGGTGTATACGGGCGGCGGTGCACAGTACATCGGGCTGAATAAAGAACGGGGAGTCCTCCTTATACAAGAGAGGATAGACAGAGAGGCTTTATGTGGAGAGACGACGCCTTGTGCTTTACATTTCCAGTTAATTCTGGAAAATCCAATGGAGTTGTTCCGTGTTACTGTGGAGATTACAGATATAAACGACAACACTCCTAGTTTTACAAACGCAGAAAAACGCTTTGAAATCAGCGAGTCCGCCGTTATAGGATCGAAATTCGTATTACAGAAAGCTATTGATTCCGACATCGGTATTAATGGCTTACAACAATACGCACTTACTCCAACAGATAACTTTGCATTGAAACTAGAAAACCAGGCAGACGGGAGTAAAAAGGCAGAGATGGTGCTGCAGAAGCCTCTGGATCGAGAAAAGCAGAATCACATTTCGTTGTTACTCACTGCAATAGATGGAGGAGAGCCGCAGATGTCAGGGACAATGCAGATATTTATCAACGTGTTGGATGTTAATGACAACGCACCCACATTCGCTAAACCGCTGTACAGAGCAAAAATACTGGAGAATTCTCCAAAAGGCACCAGCGTAACGACCGTCAGTGCCTCTGATAAAGACACTGGCTCGAACGGAGAATTAGCATATCTGATATCTCCCAGCAAACGGCTTTTATATGAATTATTTAAGATTGACTCGAAAAGTGGTGAAGTTGTCCTAATCGGGGAAATAGATTATGAAAAAGCAAATGTTTATCAGATCGATATTGAGGTTACAGACAGCGGGGGACTCTCTGATTCCACGAAGGTGATAGTTGACGTTATTGATATAAATGACAATAATCCTCACATAAACATTGTTTCTAAATCTGAATCTATTCTTGAGGACTCACCTCCAAACACTGTAATTGCAATGTTGAGCATAAGTGACCCAGATTCGGAGAATAATGGAAAAGTGCAGTGTAACATAGACAATAACATTCCTTTCAAAATACAAACAACACTAAATGGATTTTATACCTTGATTACAGAGGTCGCTTTAGACAGAGAGCTCGCTTCTCGATATAATATCACAGTGACCTGCTCTGATGAGGGCGTGCCCTCCCTCTCCAGCAGCGTCACTCTCACCTTACAGATCTCTGACGTGAATGACAACGCGCCTGTCTTTGAGAGGAGCTCATATGAGGCCTACATTGTAGAAAACAACACACCAGGTCTCTCTGTATTCACAGTGAAAGCCAGAGACGCTGACTGGAACCAGAATGCCCGTGTTTCTTACATACTGGAGGACTCCTCTGTTAACGGAGTGCCAGTCTCCTCATATGTGTCCGTTAGTGCTGATAGTGGAGTCATCCATGCAGTGCGCTCGTTTGACTACGAGCAGATCAAAGATTTTCACTTCCGAGTCAAAGCTCAGGATGGAGGCTCTCCTCCACTCAGTAGTAACGTGACTGTGAAAATACTGATCCAGGACCAGAACGACAACCCCCCTCAGGTTCTGTACCCAGTCCAGACTGGTGGCTCTCTGGTGGCTGAACTGGTGCCTCGTTCAGCAGATGTGGGCTATCTGGTCACTAAAGTGGTGGCTGTTGATGTGGACTCTGGACAGAATGCCTGGCTCTCCTATAAACTGCAGAAAGCCACAGACAGGGCGCTGTTTGAAGTGGGCTCACAGAATGGAGAAATAAGAACTATCCGTCCAAGTCACTGATAAAGACGCAGTGAAACAAAGACTGAGTGTGATAGTGGAGGACAACGGGCAGCCCTCTCGTTCAGCTACAGTCGTTGTTAACGTGGCGGTGGCGGACAGCTTCCCGGAAGTGCTGTCGGAGTTCACTGACTTTACGCACGACAAGGAGTACAACGACAACCTGACTTTTTACTTGGTGTTGGCTCTGGCTGTAGTTTCCTTCCTCTTCATCACGTGTGTAGTGGTTATTATCTCGGTGAAAATCTACAGATGGAGACAGTCTCGCGTCCTGTATCACTCCAACCTCCCTGTGATTCCATATTATCCACCACGTTACTCAGACACTTTGGGGACAGGGACTCTCCAGCACGTGTACAATTACGAGGTGTGCAGGACGACTGACTCCAGAAAGAGTGACTATAAGTTCGGCGGAGCTGGTAGTCAGAACGTGCTGATAATGGACCCCAGTTCTACAGGGACGATGCAGCGGATACAGAGTGAAAAGAGCATCCTGGACGAACCAGACTCTCCTCTAGAGGTTAGTTACATAGGGCTCAACTGTAACTTTAACGTGTTTGCATTTTTTTGTACTTACTATTATCTTATACTGGGCGCTGAATGTAGTCAGCACCATGGACAGAGACATTGTTATTCCCCCTAAGCTTTTCTTATTTTTACATTGGCACGTATGTTTGCAGTGGGTTTGGTGTTTGTCCAACATTTCCTTGATATAGTGCTTGGAATGATTGTTACTTTATATTAACTTTGTTGAATACTGATAACCTAATATTTTACGGTTAACCCACCAGCTGTTTATGTAATACAACCCTTAGCCTTTATTCCATCTATCTATCTATCTATCTATCTATCTATCTATCTATCTATCTATCTATCTATCTATCTATCTATCTATCTATCTATCTATCTATCTATCTATCTATCTATCATACATCTACACATCTATATATTGATACATCCATACATATAAACACTCACAGCTATACATGCAAATAAACATACATACATACAGTACATGCAGTTCATTCATACATACTCTATATCATACAATTATTTGACCCTCAATCATTGGTGATAGATATTGTGTGAGTTTAACTTTCTATCGTACATTAGAATCACTGAATATTATTTATTTTCCACTGAGCCATATGGAAATTACGTCTTTGGTGTTTAATTCTGGCTGTTAGATTCCTCTCTCCTGGAACATATACAAAGGTATCCTCTCCAGTACAGAGTTTTTATTTTTTGCCCAGGATTTGTCTGTAGTTCATTACAGTGTACTCTTAGGGCCGCTGTTGACCAGCGTGTTGATGTTTTCCAGCAGATTTAAAGAGAAACGTCCCCCATCACGATGATATCAGACAGAGAAAGAAAGGCAGGGTTATAACGTCGACGCACACTAAAAAGGACAACAGTGCAGTGGCTCTTGTTTAACCGATGTGGATTAATATTGCTTGGACTTCTGGATTTCGAATGGACTATACATTTTCTGCCTTTTTGGGACATAATTCATCGTAGTAAATTGCACGAGGACAATGTCGGGCAGAACAATGAGACGGCAAGTACTGTTGTTTTTCCTGGTCCTTTATGTCAGTTCAGGACTCGGCCAAGTCAGCTACTCCATCCCTGAGGAAATGCCGAGTGGCTCTTTAGTCGGTAATATAGCTCAGGATTTGGGTTTAGATGTAAAACGACTGAAATCAGGTAAAGCTCGTGTTTATACGGGGGACAGTGCGGGGTACATCGAGCTGAACAAGGAACGAGGAGTCCTCCTTGTCAAAGACAGAATCGATAGAGAAGCGATTTGCAGACAAACGACGCCATGTGCTTTACATTTTCAGATTATTTTAGAGAATCCGATGGAGTTCTACAGCGTCACTGTCGAAATAACAGACATAAATGATAATCCGCCCACATTTGAAAAAAACGAAGTCAGTTTCAAGATCAGCGAATCTGCTGTTATTGGAGCTAAATTTGTTTTAGATAGAGCAATAGATCTTGATGTCGGCAAAAATGGTCTTCAGAAATACGAGCTGAAGCCTACGGATAATTTTGTTCTTAAACGGGACAGTCATGGTGACGGAACAGAAAAGGACTGAAATGATTTTACAGAAGCCTCTCGACAGAGAAAAGGAGGAGTTGGTGTCTTTGGTTTTAACAGCCTTTGATGGAGGAGACCCGCAGATGTCAGGAACTATTCGCATTTCCATCACAGTGTTAGATGCGAATGATAATGCACCTGTTTTTTCACAGTCCACCTACACAGCCACTGTTTTTGAAAATGCCCCAGAAGGGACAGCTGTCACCAGCGTGACTGCAACAGATGCAGATCACGGAGCGAATGGTCGGATAAAATATTCAATCAGCCAACAGTTTAGATCAAGCTCATGCATTGTTTCAGATAAACGAAGACAGTGGTGAAATTAGGTTGATTGGAAATATCGATTATGAAACTGCGCGGAATTACCATATTAACATACGTGCAAGTGATGATGGTGGACTTACAGATTCATGTAAAGTAATTGTTGAAGTAGTGGACATGAACGACAATAAACCAAATATTAATATAATGTCGAAGTCAAATGTGATATCTGAACACTCTAAACCAAAAACTGTTGTAGCGATGATGAACGTTCAAGACCCGGATTCAAATGAAAACGGTAAAGTTAACTGTTTTATCAACGATAACACTCCATTGACCATAATGTCGACATCAAATAAATTCTATAGTTTAGTGACAGACAGTGAATTAGACCGAGAGAGATCCTCAGAGTATAATATCACAGTGACCTGCTCTGATGAGGGCGTGCCCTCCCTCTCCAGCAGCGTCACACTCACCTTACAGATCTCTGACGTCAATGACAACGCACCTGTCTTTGAGAGGAGCTCATATGAGGCCTACATTGTAGAAAACAACACACCAGGTCTCTCTGTATTCACAGTGAAAGCCAGAGACGCTGACTGGAACCAGAATGCCCGTGTTTCTTACATACTGGAGGACTCCTCTGTTAACGGAGTGCCAGTCTCCTCATATGTGTCCGTTAGTGCTGATAGTGGAGTCATCCATGCAGTGCGCTCTTTTGACTACGAGCAGATCAAAGATTTTCACTTCCGAGTCAAAGCTCAGGATGGAGGCTCTCCTCCTCTCAGTAGTAACGTGACTGTGAAAATACTGATCCAGGACCAGAACGACAACCCCCCTCAGGTTCTGTACCCAGTCCAGACTGGTGGCTCTGTGGTGGCTGAACTGGTGCCTCGTTCAGCAGATGTGGGCTATCTGGTCACTAAAGTGGTGGCTGTTGATGTGGACTCTGGACAGAATGCCTGGCTCTCCTATAAACTGCAGAAAGCCACAGACAGGGCGCTGTTTGAAGTGGGCTCACAGAATGGAGAAATAAGAACTATCCGCCAAGTCACTGATAAAGACGCAGTGAAACAAAGACTGAGTGTGATAGTGGAGGACAACGGGCAGCCCTCTCGTTCAGCTACAGTCGTTGTTAACGTGGCGGTGGCGGACAGCTTCCCTGAAGTGCTGTCGGAGTTCACTGACTTTACGCACGACAAGGAGTACAACGACAACCTGACTTTTTACTTAGTGTTGGCTCTGGCTGTAGTTTCCTTCCTCTTCATCACGTGTGTAGTGGTTATTATCTCAGTGAAAATCTACAGATGGAGACAGTCTCGCGTCCTGTATCACTCCAACCTCCCTGTGATTCCATATTATCCACCACGTTACTCAGACACTTTGGGGACAGGGACTCTCCAACACGTGTACAATTACGAGGTGTGCAGGACGACTGACTCCAGAAAGAGTGACTGTAAGTTTGGAGGAGCTGGTAGTCAGAACGTGCTGATAATGGACCCCAGTTCTACAGGGACGATGCACCGGATACAGAGTGAAAAGAGCATCCTGGACGAACCAGACTCTCCTCTTGAGGTTAGACTGCAACGTTTATACTGAATCCTTACATTTTTGTATTTTTAAGTGACCATTATTTCTTGTATTTCATATAAAACGTATTTTCTTTCTTGTTATTTGTTTGGATGACAAAGAGCTCGAGTAAATAGAAACGATATTTTGTTAATTGCACTCATTTGACTCTCACTGAAGTTTCAACCACTATTAATAATATTCTGTAAATAAGTAAATCACATTTTCTAGGACTTAAAAGGATTTTGCAGACACCAGCCCATTAGTCTTCTTCTTCTTCTTCTACTACTACTACTACTACTACTACTACGAATAATAATAATAATAATAATAATAATAATAATAATAATAATAATAATATGCTCACTTATATTTTGTCTTTTGCATAACTCGCAACATTCTCATCCCTCTTACCCCAACTTTTGCTGTTTGGTGAATTGAACAGAAAGGGCCGCTATTGGCCAGAGTGTGGCAGTCTTCGATAGGGCTAGTAACTGTACCTCCCCCTTCGACTGTGACATGTTAGACAATAAAACAGGCACCAATCCCCTGCCTTCATTTAAGCAGAAAACTGCTCACGGACATGGGAAGCGGCTACTTGTGTTCATAATCTCTTGGAAATACAAACGGACATATTAAGGATATTCCTATGGATTGCAGTTTTATTAAATGGACACAGGAATACTCCAGCAAAATAATGTTACGGCAAGTACTGTTGTTCATCTCGGTTTTGTCTGTAACCTCGGTGTTCGGGCAGGTCAGCTACTCCATTCCCGAGGAAATGGAGAAAGGTTCATTAGTGTGTAATGTCGCTCAGGATTTAGGTGTGGATATGAAACGACTCAAATCAGGCAGAGCTCGTATTCATTCGGGAGACAGTGCAGAATATATCGAGCTGAACAGAGAGAGGGGAGTCCTCGTCATCAAAGAGAGAATAGACAGAGAGACGTTGTGCGGAGAGACGACGCCTTGTGCTGTACATTTGCAGATGATTCTGGAAAACCCGATGGAATTGTTCCGCATAACGATTGAAATCACAGACATAAACGACAACGCTCCCAGCTTTGCTATCGAGCGAGAAACGATTTGAAATCAGCGAGTCGGCCGTTATCGGGTCTAAATTCGTGCTGGAGAAAGCCGTCGATGCTGATATAGGTGAAAATGGTCTCCAAAGCTATTCGCTTAATCCAACCAACAATTTCGCATTGAAACTAGAGAATCAAGCAGACGGGAGTAAAAAGGTAGAGATGGTGCTACAGAAGCCACTCGACCGAGAGCAGCAGGAGCAGATATCACTGCTATTAACGGCTCTAGATGGTGGCAAGCCGCGTATGTCTGGAACAATGCAAATAATTGTGAACGTGTTAGATGTAAACGACAACGCACCGGTCTTTACTAAGTCTGTATACAAGGCAACTATAACCGAGAATTCCCCGCGAGGCACCAGTGTTATTACTGTCAGTGCATCTGACAAAGACGGGGGCTCAAATGCAGTAATTTCATACGCAATTTCAAATAGCAGGCGTCGCTTATCTGATCTGTTTCAGATTAATAGAAAAACCGGAGAGGTCATTTTGATCGGTGAAATTGATTATGAAAAAAACAAGCTCTTCCAAATTGATATCGAGGCTATAGATAACGGTGGACTCTCTGATTCCAGTAAGATCCTAATTGATGTTATTGATATCAATGACAACAGCCCTCAGTTAAAAATACTGTCTAAATCAGACAATATTTTAGAAGATTCTCCTGACAATACTGTCATCGCTATGCTGAGCGTGAATGACCCTGATTCTGAGAGGAATGGAGAGGTGAAGTGTAATATTAATGATGACATTCCTTTTAGAATACATAACACAATGAGTGGCTTTTATAGTTTAGTGTCAGAGGTAGCTTTGGATAGAGAGGCCTGCGTCCCAATATAATATTACAGTGACCTGCTCTGATGAGGGCGTGCCCTCCCTCTCCAGCAGCGTCACTCTCACCTTACAGATCTCTGACGTGAATGACAACGCGCCTGTCTTTGAGATGAGCTCATATGAGGCCTACATTGTAGAAAACAACACACCAGGTCTCTCTGTATTCACAGTGAAAGCCAGAGACGCTGACTGGAACCAGAATGCCCGTGTTTCTTACATACTGGAGGACTCCTCTGTTAACGGAGTGCCAGTCTCCTCATATGTGTCCGTTAGTGCTGATAGTGGAGTCATCCATGCAGTGCGCTCGTTTGACTACGAGCAGATCAAAGATTTTCACTTCCGAGTCAAAGCTCAGGATGGAGGCTCTCCTCCACTCAGTAGTAACGTGACTGTGAAAATACTGATCCAGGACCAGAACGACAACCCCCCTCAGGTTCTGTACCCAGTCCAGACTGGTGGCTCTCTGGTGGCTGAACTGGTGCCTCGTTCAGCAGATGTGGGCTATCTGGTCACTAAAGTGGTGGCTGTTGATGTGGACTCTGGACAGAATGCCTGGCTCTCCTATAAACTGCAGAAAGCCACAGACAGGGCGCTGTTTGAAGTGGGCTCACAGAATGGAGAAATAAGAACTATCCGCCAAGTCACTGATAAAGACGCAGTGAAACAAAGACTGAGTGTGATAGTGGAGGACAACGGGCAGCCCTCTCGTTCAGCTACAGTCGTTGTTAACGTGGCGGTGGCGGACAGCTTCCCTGAAGTGCTGTCGGAGTTCACTGACTTTACGCACGACAAGGAGTACAACGACAACCTGACTTTTTACTTGGTGTTGGCTCTGGCTGTAGTTTCCTTCCTCTTCATCACGTGTGTAGTGGTTATTATCTCAGTGAAAATCTACAGATGGAGACAGTCTCGCGTCCTGTATCACTCCAACCTCCCTGTGATTCCATATTATCCACCACGTTACTCAGACACTTTGGGGACAGGGACTCTCCAGCACGTGTACAATTACGAGGTGTGCAGGACGACTGACTCCAGAAAGAGTGACTGTAAGTTCGGAGGAGCTGGTAGTCAGAACGTGCTGATAATGGACCCCAGTTCTACAGGGACGATGCAGCGGATACAGAGTGAAAAGAGCATCCTGGACGAACCAGACTCTCCTCTTGAGGTTAGTTAAAAAGGGCTCAATCGTAACTGTAAGGGTTTTCCATTCTCTTAGTTTGTTTTGTACCATACCGGGCGACACATTCTGTCAGTACCATGGACAGAGGTACCAGACCCTCCTCTGTAGGTTGGTAATTAGGGGTTAAGTTAATTGCTTTCACGCCTTTTAAAACTGTTTAGTTTGTTGCAAGGCATCATGTTGGCTACATTTCAGTACCTTGGACAGCGACCACAAAAGCACAGCTCCTTTTTTACTCTCCTCCTCCATGTGTTTGTCTGCAGTAGCTTCTCCGGCATTTATAACAGTTTTATAACACATTACTAATCATTCATATTTATATTATAGTATTTTCAAGTATTTTGAGAGTCTTAATTTATTTTTATAATAATAATAATTGTGGTAATTTACACATATGTGAGCTTTCAGTGTTTTTTTCTCTTACTGTTGAGTTTTAATATGCATGGCGTTATTGTTGCTTTTCTTATGTACTTTCACAATTTGAACTCACTGGGCCGCTGTTGCCCAGCGTGTAGCAGCGGAGCATTGCTTTTGGAAGATATCCTCCCCGCCATCATTCTGGCACAATACTGAGGCTCCGGCTCAGATGTACAATTCCCTTCTCGGAGATCAGACCCTACGATCCACAGGCCTCACCAACCTGGATATATTTTTCTGCTGTATGGACTAAAACCAAATTCTCTTCAGTTTTTGTTTACATGGGTGGAATCTTACTGCTAAAACGGAATAACACGCTCTATCTGTTGTGCTACAGAGGTATCGAACAGAACAATGAAACGGCAAGTACTGTTGTTAATCTCCATCTTTTGCCTGCGTCCTGTGCGCGGACAGGTCAGCTACTCAATTCCGGAGGAAATGGCAAAAGCCTCTTTGGTCGGTAACATTGCACAAGATCTAGGTTTAGACGTCAAACGGCTGCGGTCCGGTAAAGCTCGTATTTACACGGGAGACAGCGCTCAGTACATCGAGCTGAATAGAGACAGGGGAGTCCTCCTCGTTAAAGAAAAAATAGACCGTGAAGCGCTCTGCAGACAGACAACGCCTTGCGCTCTGCATTTTCAAATTACGTTGGAGAACCCATTAGAATTATTCCCGGTTACTGTAGAAATCTCTGACATTAATGACAACGCTCCACTTTTTCAAAAGGAGGAGAGGAGATTTGAAATAAGCGAGTCTGCCGTCATCGGCTCTAAGTTCTTGCTAGAGAAAGCGATTGACCCCGATATCGGAGTAAATGGTCTTCAGAGATACACTCTAAAGCCGAGTGAGAATTTTGCGCTTAAACTGCATTCTCAGTTCGATGGAAGCAATAAGGTAGAAATGGTTTTACAAAAGCCTTTGGACCGAGAGAAACAAGAGCACATATCGTTAGTGTTGACTGCGGAGGACGGAGGAGAACCACAGAGGACAGGAACAATGCAGATTCACGTGACTGTGTTGGATGCAAACGACAATGCCCCTGTCGTTCAGTAAACAGGTTTACAAAGCAAGTATTACAGAAAACTCCGCAATAGGAACACTCGTTACTAAGGTCAGTGCTTCAGATGCAGACAAAGGCTCAAACGGAGAGGTTACATACGCCATAGGGAATAGCATGGATACCGTTTCAAAATTATTTCACATTAATAGTCACGGTGAGGTGATACTAGATGGTGCAATAGACTATGAAAAAGAAAAACATTATCACATCGACATAGAAGCGGTCGATCAGGGCGGACTCTCAGATTCAAGTAAGATAATTATTGATGTAATTGACGTGAACGACAATAGCCCTATTGTAAATATGATATCAACATCAGTCTCAGTACCGGAGGACTCGGCCCAAAAAACTGTAATAGCTCTGATGAGTGTAAATGACCCTGATTCTGACACTAATGGCAAAGTCCAATGTGTAATAAATGAAAACATGCCATTTGAAATTAAATTTACCTCGAATAATTTCTATAGCCTACTAACAGACAGTGAATTAGACCGAGAGAGAAACTCTGAGTATAATATCACAGTGACCTGCTCTGATGAGGGCGTGCCCTCCCTCTCCAGCAGCGTCACTCTCACCTTACAGATCTCTGACGTGAATGACAACGCGCCTGTCTTTGAGAGGAGCTCATATGAGGCCTACATTGTAGAAAACAACACACCGGGTCTCTCTGTATTCACAGTGAAAGCCAGAGACGCTGACTGGAACCAGAATGCCCGTGTTTCTTACATACTGGAGGACTCCTCTGTTAACGGAGTGCCAGTCTCCTCATACGTGTCCGTTAGTGCTGATAGTGGAGTCATCCATGCAGTGCGCTCTTTTGACTACGAGCAGATCAAAGATTTTCACTTCCGAGTCAAAGCTCAGGATGGAGGCTCTCCTCCTCTCAGTAGTAACGTGACTGTGAAAATATTGATCCAGGACCAGAACGACAACCCCCCTCAGGTTCTGTACCCAGTCCAGACTGGTGGCTCTCTGGTTGCTGAACTGGTGCCTCGTTCAGCAGATGTGGGCTATCTGGTCACTAAAGTGGTGGCTGTTGATGTGGACTCTGGACAGAATGCCTGGCTCTCCTATAAACTGCAGAAAGCCACAGACAGGGCGCTGTTTGAAGTGGGCTCACAGAATGGAGAAATAAGAACTATCCGCCAAGTCACTGATAAAGACGCAGTGAAACAAAGACTGAGTGTTATAGTGGAGGACAACGGGCAGCCCTCTCGTTCAGCTACAGTCGTTGTTAACGTGGCGGTGGCGGACAGCTTCCCGGAAGTGCTGTCGGAGTTCACTGACTTTACGCACGACAAGGAGTACAACGACAACCTGACTTTTTACTTGGTGTTGGCTCTGGCTGTAGTTTCCTTCCTCTTCATCACGTGTGTAGTGGTTATTATCTCAGTGAAAATCTACAGGTGGAGACAGTCTCGCGTCCTGTATCACTCCAATCTCCCTGTGATTCCATATTATCCACCACGTTACTCAGACACTTTGGGGACAGGGACTCTCCAACACGTGTACAATTACGAGGTGTGCAGGACGACTGACTCCAGAAAGAGTGACTGTAAGTTCGGAGGAGCTGGTAGTCAGAACGTGCTGATAATGGACCCCAGTTCTACAGGGACGATGCAGCGGATACAGAGTGAAAAGAGCATCCTGGATGAACCAGACTCTCCTCTAGAGGTTAGACCGTAACATTAAAGTACTTATTATTATTTTTGCATTTGTATGTATATAGTTACCACTCCATGCATAAAATTCATGTACATAAGTAAAATTTCTGTGGTCACTTTCAGCACCAGAGACAGTTCTTGATTACTCTTTCTACACATCTTATACATCCTACAAATTGCATTTGTGATAAATTGCAGCAACTTTTTTCTAACAAATTAACAAATGCCATTTAATCTTATTATCAATGTACCTTTCCCAGCATTTATAACATCATTGTGGATCAATCTTCATCACTGTGCTCCAGACGGGATTTGTTTTTATCAGTGTTCCTGTAGTTATGCATGTTGAACTCGTAGGGACGCTGTAGTCCAGCATGTTGCTCGGGTGGAGCATATTATCAACAGTGCCTCCCCATCTTTAAACGCAAACGAGGAGAGGAGGGTACTAGATATAGCACACGACGGTGTTAGAGTCGAGACTAAAACACCCACCTCGCTTGGATTATTCTCTTTCTTTGTTGAGGAATATACCCTGACTTTGTGCTTGTTGTTGGAATATATCGTTGGCTCATTTTCTTCGACAGTTAAACGGGCATTTCTGCCTTTAATATAATATCGAGGAGAACAATGAAACGGCAAGTACTGTTTTTCATCTTGCTCCTTTTTGTCGGTGCTGTGCTCGGCCAGGTCACCTACTCCATTAACGAGGAACTGTCTGTGGGCTCTGTTGTCGGTAATGTCGCAGAGGATTTGGGTTTAGATGTCGAGAGACTGAAATCACGTAATGCTCGTGTGTACTTCGGTGATAGCCGAGCATACATAGAGCTGAATAAAGCCAGGGGAGTCCTCCTAATCAAAGAACAAATAGACAGAGAAACGCTCTGCGGACAGACGATGCCTTGTGCTCTGCATTTCCAGATCATATTAGACAAACCTATTGAATTTTACAGAATAATAGTTGAAATCGTAGATATAAACGATAACTCTCCTGCCTTTGAGAAAGGTGATATTAAATTTAAAATAAGCGAGTCTGCAGTGATCGGATCTAAGTTTGATTTGGAGGGGGCGGTGGATTTAGATGTGGGAATAAATGGTATCCAAACCTATCGCTTGGAACAGACTGATCATTTCGCTCTAAAACTACACAATCAAGCAGACGGCTCCAGGAATGTGGAGATGATTTTGAAACAACCTCTTGACAGAGAGAAGAACGAGCATCTGTCTCTAGTGTTGACGGCCGTGGATGGAGGAGAGCCTCGCAGGTCTGGAACAATGCAGATTCTTATCACGGTGTTAGATGCCAATGATAACGCACCAGTTTTCACAAAGCCCATATACAAAGCTACCGTTGCAGAAAATTCACCCAAAGGCACAGTTGTGACGACAGTCAGTGCATCAGATGCTGATCACGGATCAAATGGAAGAATAACGTATTCGATCAGAAGCACGTTAGATAGTGTCCGAAATTTGTTTGAGGTGAATGAACACACTGGTGAGGTTAGATTGATTGGAAATATAGACTACGAAAAATCACGTAATTATCAAATCAATTTACGTGCGAGTGACGAGGGAGGACTAACCGACACATGTAAAGTAATGGTCGACATTTTAGATGTGAATGATAATAACCCACTGATAGATGTAATGTCTAAAACAAATGTGATATCTGAAGATATTAAAAGTGACACTGTCGTAACAATAATTAACATCCAAGACATAGACGATGGTGAGAATGGTAAAGTTAAATGTGCAGTAAATGAAAATATTCCGTTCTTATTGAGGTCGACTGAAAATAATTTCTATAGCTTAGTGACAGACAGTGAGTTAGACCGAGAGAGATCTTCAGAGTATAATATCACAGTGACCTGCTCTGATGAGGGAGTGCCCTCCCTCTCCAGCAGCGTCACACTCACCTTACAGATCTCTGACGTGAATGACAACGCGCCTGTCTTTGAGAGGAGCTCATATGAGGCCTACATTGTAGAAAACAACACACCAGGTCTCTCTGTATTCACAGTGAAAGCCAGAGACGCTGACTGGAACCAGAATGCCCGTGTTTCTTACATACTGGAGGACTCCTCTGTTAACGGAGTGCCAGTCTCCTCATATGTGTCCGTTAGTGCTGATAGTGGAGTCATCCATGCAGTGCGCTCTTTTGACTACGAGCAGATCAAAGATTTTCACTTCCGAGTCAAAGCTCAGGATGGAGGCTCTCCTCCTCTCAGTAGTAACGTGACTGTGAAAATACTGATCCAGGACCAGAACGACAACCCCCCTCAGGTTCTGTACCCAGTCCAGACTGGTGGCTCTCTGGTGGCTGAACTGGTGCCTCGTTCAGCAGATGTGGGCTATCTGGTCACTAAAGTGGTGGCTGTTGATGTGGACTCTGGACAGAATGCCTGGCTCTCCTATAAACTGCAGAAAGCCACAGACAGGGCGCTGTTTGAAGTGGGCTCACAGAATGGAGAAATAAGAACTATCCGCCAAGTCACTGATAAAGACGCAGTGAAACAAAGACTGAGTGTGATAGTGGAGGACAACGGGCAGCCCTCTCGTTCAGCTACAGTCGTTGTTAACGTGGCGGTGGCGGACAGCTTCCCGGAAGTGCTGTCGGAGTTCACTGACTTTACGCACGACAAGGAGTACAACGACAACCTGACTTTTTACTTGGTGTTGGCTCTGGCTGTAGTTTCCTTCCTCTTCATCACGTGTGTAGTGGTTATTATCTCAGTGAAAATCTACAGATGGAGACAGTCTCGCGTCCTGTATCACTCCAACCTCCCTGTGATTCCATATTATCCACCACGTTACTCAGACACTTTGGGGACAGGGACTCTCCAACACGTGTACAATTACGAGGTGTGCAGGACGACTGACTCCAGAAAGAGTGACTGTAAGTTCGGCAGAGCTGGTAGTCAGAACGTGCTGATAATGGACCCCAGTTCTACAGGGACGATGCAGCGGATACAGAGTGAAAAGAGCATCCTGGACGAACCAGACTCTCCTCTTGAGGTTAGACCTACTTAATTATTGATAGAAAATCATGTTGTTTTGTTTATTTATATTTTCAACTACGTAATTTACAACTCAGTACCTTGGACAGCGAAAGAACAGCCTCCTTTTTCCCCTCTCGATATCTATATATCTGTCCATCTCTCTCTCTCTCTCTCTCTCTCTCTCTCTCTCTCTCTCTCTCTCTCTCTCTCTCTCTCTCTCTCTCTCTCTCTCATAATGTTATGTATTGTCTTCATATCTTTCTCTTTTCTTCACACTTTAAAAACAAATACTTAATTGGCAAAATGTGATATTTATCACCTATTTAATTTACAGTAAAGTTTTCCCAGTAGTTTTTAATGGGTGGTTGTTTGTTCAGCGAATACATAAGTAACAGCAGAGGTAAGATAATGTTTTTTTCCTTTAACTCGTGTAGTTTCGAGTTGTGAACTGAGTGGGCCGCTGTTGGCCAGCCTCTCAGCGTTTATAACCATATTTATACGAGGACAACCTCCGCTCTCTCACAAGGGAGACGGACTCCGACACATAAACGCACAGTCGACGGAGGACGAAACACAATGCGCGGAATATATCAATCTGGAATATTTTTCTGTCAGTTGTTGATTAAACTGACCTTTATGTGGGTTTGATTTGCATCAGTAACGTTGATATCTAAAGGGAGGACAACACGTTATTTTTTATTCGAGGAGTTTTCTGAAAGAACAATGAGACGGCAAGTACTGTTGTTTTTCTCGGTCCTGTGTCTCGGCTCAGTGCTCGGCCAGGTCAGCTACTCTATCCCCGAGGAAATGGTCAAAGGCTCCTTGGTCGGTAACATAGCTCAGGATTTAGGTTTGGATGTTAAACGACTGCAAGCGCGTAGAGCTCGTATTCACACAGGGGACAGTACAGAGTACATTCAGCTTAACAGGGAAAAAGGACTCCTCGTTATCAAAGAGAGAATCGACCGCGAAGCTCTGTGTGGCCAGACAACGCCTTGCGCTTTGCATTTTCAGATTGCCTTAGAAAGCCCAATAGAAATATTCCCGGTTACTGTCGAAATCACAGACATTAACGACAATGCTCCAGTTTTCCAAAAGGACTGAGAAAAACATTGAAATCAGCGAGTCGGCAGTCATCGGCTCTAAATTTAGGTTAGAAAAAGCAATGGACCTCGATATAGGACGGAATGGTCTTCAGAGCTACACACTGAAGCCCAATGATAATTTTATACTGAAATTACACGGTCAGTCTGACGGTGTTAAGAAGGTTGAAATGATTTTACAGAAACCTCTGGATAGAGAGAAAAAGGAGTTTGCCTCCTTATTGTTGACGGCTGTAGATGGCGGAGAGCCGCAGAAGTCTGGCACTATGCAGATTCATATAACTGTGTTGGACGCTAATGACAACGCTCCTGTGTTTACACAAACAATATACAAAGCAAGTGTGAAAGAAAATGCTCTCAAAGGAACCATCATCACCAAAGTGAGTGCCTCCGATGCGGACAAAGGCTCGAATGGGGAGGTTAGCTACGTAATCGGTAATGGTGTGATAGGATCTTTAGATTTATTCCACATTACCGAAGACGGTCAGCTCATTTTAAATGGGCCGATTGATTTTGAAAAGGCTAGAAATTATGAAATAGATATTGAGGCAGTTGACCGAGGGGGTCTGTCTGATTCAAGCAAAGTGAGCATTGATGTGGGTGATATTAATGACAATAGTCCTGTTATAAATATGATCTCATCATCAAATTCAGTTGGAGAAGATTCACGTTCACACACCGTGGTAGCTGTAATGAGCGTAAATGATCCTGATTCTGAAGAAAACGGGAAAGTCCGGTGTGTGATTAACAAAAATATACCATTTGCTCTTACAGCTACATCTAGTAATCTGTACAGTATTGTGACAGACAGTGAGTTAGACAGAGAGACAGCATCTGAGCATAATATCACAGTGAGCTGCTCTGATGAGGGAGTGCCCTCCCTCTCCAGCAGCGTCACACTCACCTTACAGATCTCTGACGTCAATGACAACGCGCCTGTCTTTGAGAGGAGCTCATATGAGGCCTACATTGTAGAAAACAACACACCAGGTCTCTCTGTATTCACAGTGAAAGCCAGAGACGCTGACTGGAACCAGAATGCCCGTGTTTCTTACATACTGGAGGACTCCTCTGTTAACGGAGTGCCAGTCTCCTCATACGTGTCCGTTAGTGCTGATAGTGGAGTCATCCATGCAGTGCGCTCTTTTGACTACGAGCAGATCAAAGATTTTCACTTCCGAGTCAAAGCTCAGGATGGAGGCTCTCCTCCACTCAGTAGTAACGTGACTGTGAAAATACTGATCCAGGACCAGAACGACAACCCCCCTCAGGTTCTGTACCCAGTCCAGACTGGTGGCTCTCTGGTGGCTGAACTGGTGCCTCGTTCAGCAGATGTGGGCTATCTGGTCACTAAAGTGGTGGCTGTTGATGTGGACTCTGGACAGAATGCCTGGCTCTCCTATAAACTGCAGAAAGCCACAGACAGGGCGCTGTTTGAAGTGGGCTCACAGAATGGAGAAATAAGAACTATCCGCCAAGTCACTGATAAAGACGCAGTGAAACAAAGACTGAGTGTGATAGTGGAGGACAACGGGCAGCCCTCTCGTTCAGCTACAGTCGTTGTTAACGTGGCGGTGGCGGACAGCTTCCCGGAAGTGCTGTCGGAGTTCACTGACTTTACGCACGACAAGGAGTACAACGACAACCTGACTTTTTACTTAGTGTTGGCTCTGGCTGTAGTTTCCTTCCTCTTCATCACGTGTGTAGTGGTTATTATCTCAGTGAAAATCTACAGATGGAGACAGTCTCGCGTCCTGTATCACTCCAACCTCCCTGTGATTCCATATTATCCACCACGTTACTCAGACACTTTGGGGACAGGGACTCTCCAGCACGTGTACAATTACGAGGTGTGCAGGACGACTGACTCCAGAAAGAGTGACTGTAAGTTCGGAGGAGCTGGTAGTCAGAACGTGCTGATAATGGACCCCAGTTCTACAGGGACGATGCAGCGGATACAGAGTGAAAAGAGCATCCTGGATGAACCAGACTCTCCTCTAGAGGTTAGAAAGGTGTCACATCACTTTTCCTTACTATTTGTCATCACGAAAATCTCGAATGTAAATGCTACACAATTTATATACATTTTCTGTTTTTCTAATTTTCAGCACCTTGGAGAGCAGCATTTGCACAGTATAATTTGTGTTATTAAATATGACAGAAAATTACCAATGTTCTTCTTCACACTTAAAATGGAATTAAGGTTTGAATATATACCTTTAAGCCTGATCGTGTAACAATTCAATCCCAGCTTTTATCAGTCGTCTGTCTTCACTTTTTCTCCTCTCCCATATTTCCTCTTTCCGTGCAGTTTTGCTTTCTGAACTCACTGGGCCGCTGTCGGCTAGTCTGTTGCTGTTATAGTATACTTACAGCAGCACCGCCTCTTCATGTCGATATATTCGAGAGGAAGGGCAGGCGCAGACTGCATTGTCTCCTCCAGAGTGGCCGATTTATCTCGCGACAGGATTATCTTTACGTTTCGCCCATCCTGAAGGACTGTTTTTGTTTCACATTTTGCTTCGAGTGACTTTACAATCTTTCCAAAGGATTACACGAAGTGGCTGTTTCTTATTGCCGATGCAATTTTAAACAATGGGACGGCAAGTACTGTATTTTATTTCGATGCTCTGTCTGAAGTCAGCCTTCGCACAGGTCACTTACTCTATTCCAGAGGAAATGTCGAAGGGCTCTTTCGTCGGAAATATAGCCCAGGATTTAGGGTTGGATGTTAAACGACTGAAGTTGGGTAACGCTCATGTTTATTCTGGTGATAGCAGAGAATACATCGAGCTGAACAATGACAGAGGAGTCCTCCTTATGAAAGAGAGAATAGACAGAGAGGCGTTGTGCGGCGATACGACGCCGTGTGCTCTGCATTTCCAGATCGTGTTAGAGAACCCTATGGAATTTTACAGCGTCACAGTAGAAATAACAGATATTAACGATAATGCACCGAACTTTGAAAAAAACGAAATTAAATTCAGTAATTAGCGAGTCTGCAGTTGTTGGGGCAAAATTTGACTTGGAACGAGCAGTGGATTTGGATGTTGGCTCAAACAGTCTTCAAAGTTACGTGCTTAAGCCAACTGATAATTTTTTACTGAAGCTGCACAGTCAATTGGATGGTACAAAAAATGTTGAAATGGTTTTACAAAAACCATTGGACAGAGAGAAAAACGAGTTTATATCTTTGGTGTTGACGGCTGTAGATGGAGGAGAGCCACAGATGTCGGGAACAATGCAGATTTCCATCACTGTGTTAGATGTGAACGACAATGCTCCCGTTTTTACACGGAAGATTTACAAAGGAACGGTCGATGAAAATGCTGCAATAGGCACGATCGTGACCACCGTTAGTGCTTCAGATGCTGATCATGGTTTGAATGGTAAAATAATGTATTCAATCACAAACACATTGGATGACGTCAGACATATGTTTGAAGTAAATGAGGACAGCGGTGAAGTCAGATTGATCGGACGTTTGGATTATGAAAAGAAGAGACATTTTCAGATCAGTGTACGTGCAAGAGATAATGGAGGGCTGACGGATTCTTGTAAAGTGATTGTCGATGTAGTTGATATCAATGACAATGAACCAACGATTAAAATCATGTCTAAATCAACTGTTATATCAGAGAGTGCAGATCCCAACACAGTTGTCACAATGATAAATATCCAGGACCCTGACTCGGGTGAAAATGGTAAAGTTCAGTGTTTTATAAATGATAATATTCCGTTTTTACTGAAATCGACTTCGAATAATTTCTATAGCTTAGTGACAGACGGTGAATTAGACCGAGAGAGATCCTCTGAGTATAATATCACAGTGAGCTGCTCTGATGAGGGCGTGCCCTCCCTCTCCAGCAGCGTCACTCTCACCTTACAGATCTCTGACGTGAATGACAACGCGCCTGTCTTTGAGAGGAGCTCATATGAGGCCTACATTGTAGAAAACAACACACCAGGTCTCTCTGTATTCACAGTGAAAGCCAGAGACGCTGACTGGAACCAGAATGCCCGTGTTTCTTACATACTGGAGGACTCCTCTGTTAACGGAGTGCCAGTCTCCTCATATGTGTCCGTTAGTGCTGATAGTGGAGTCATCCATGCAGTGCGCTCTTTTGACTACGAGCAGATCAAAGATTTTCACTTCCGAGTCAAAGCTCAGGATGGAGGCTCTCCTCCACTCAGTAGTAACGTGACTGTGAAAATACTGATCCAGGACCAGAACGACAACCCCCCTCAGGTTCTGTACCCAGTCCAGACTGGTGGCTCTCTGGTGGCTGAACTGGTGCCTCGTTCAGCAGATGTGGGCTATCTGGTCACTAAAGTGGTGGCTGTTGATGTGGACTCTGGACAGAATGCCTGGCTCTCCTATAAACTGCAGAAAGCCACAGACAGGGCGCTGTTTGAAGTGGGCTCACAGAATGGAGAAATAAGAACTATCCGCCAAGTCACTGATAAAGACGCAGTGAAACAAAGACTGAGTGTTATAGTGGATGACAACGGGCAGCCCTCTCGTTCAGCTACAGTCGTTGTTAACGTGGCGGTGGCGGACAGCTTCCCGGAAGTGCTGTCGGAGTTCGCTGACTTTACGCACGACAAGGAGTACAACGACAACCTGACTTTTTACTTAGTGTTGGCTCTGGCTGTAGTTTCCTTCCTCTTCATCACGTGTGTAGTGGTTATTATCTCAGTGAAAATCTACAGATGGAGACAGTCTCGCGTCCTGTATCACTCCAACCTCCCTGTGATTCCATATTATCCACCACGTTACTCAGACACTTTGGGGACAGGGACTCTCCAACACGTGTACAATTACGAGGTGTGCAGGACGACTGACTCCAGAAAGAGTGACTGTAAGTTCGGAGGAGCTGGTAGTCAGAACGTGCTGATAATGGACCCCAGTTCTACAGGGACGATGCAGCGGATACAGAGTGAAAAGAGCATCCTGGATGAACCAGACTCTCCTCTAGAGGTTGGTTATTTGCGGTTCATTTTAGCTCAGAATTGTTTGCATATATATTTTTGCTGTAATATGTGAAGTTATTAACAGTCGTCAATCGTAGTAAACCTGCAATCAGCACCATGGACAGATACACTGTTATTGATCTGAACTACTCTTCTCCTTAGACGTTAAATGTCAGTAGATATCTGGACTGATGTACAAGATATTTTAAAAAGGAAAATTATTTTGTTTTGAAATAGTTTTCCTCTCCCTTACACTCTTTCTGTTTTCAGCAACACAAAAAGTCTGTATCATATCAGCACCTACTCTCTTATCTGCAATCTACACACTTTTTTTTATTTTTTATCTAATTGAATTTTACCAAACTAATTTCTGTAACCATCACCAATCATATGACTCGTTTGCACATCCCTTGTGTAATTTTGACTTCGAACTCAAAGGGACGCTGTTCACCAGTGTGTACCAGTCTTACAGCAGATAAATAGTGTTACCTCCCATCATCTCCGTATATCTGAGCCTCAAGCAAAGAACGGGGACATACAAAGAAGCACACGCGAGGTTCCAACAGATAGCATGGACATAATGAACGACTGTTTCTTTCTTCGCTGAGTGGATTATTAGGACCTTGTTTTTGACAGCAGATTTGGGGGAAATACTTGTAAAGGAGGACTGACTGGTTTACATAAGGATTTCTTGCAAAGACGACGACGTACGTGACAATGAAGCGGCAAGTACCGTTGTTTCTCTCGGTCCTCTTCTTCAGCGCAGTGCTCGGACAGGTCAGCTACTCCATTCCAGAGGAGATGCCGAAAGGCTCTTTCGTCGGCAACATAGCTCAGGATTTAGGTTTAGATGTCAAAAGACTACATTCCGGAAAGGCTCGCGTTTTTACAAGAGACAGCACAGCGTACGTCGAGCTGAACAGAGAAAGAGGAAGACTGCTGATGAAAGAGAGAATAGACAGAGAGGCGATCTGTGGACAAACGACGCCCTGCGCACTGCACTTTCAGATTCTATTGGAAAATCCAATTGAATTCTTCAGTATCACAGTTGAAATCACAGATATAAACGATAACCCACCGACTTTTATTACAAACGAGGTTCAATTTAATATTAGCGAGTCTGCGCTTATTGGCAGTACATTTAATTTAGACAGGGCGACTGATGCTGATGTCGGCGAAAATGGTTTAAAAACGTATGTCTTGAAACCAACAGATATATTTTCTCTTAAAATGAACAGTCAAGGAGACGGTAGTAAAAACGTTGAAATGGTTTTGAATGCACCGCTGGACAGAGAGAAAAATGAACACCTTTCTCTAGTTCTGACGGCGGTGGATGGGGGCGAGCCGCAGATGTCAGGGACAATGCAGATTCACATCACGGTTTTAGACGCTAATGACAATGAGCCTGTTTTCACACAGTCTGTTTATAAAGCCTCTATACAGGAAAATGCAGCAGTAGGAACAGTGGTAGTGAGAGTAACAGCAACCGACGCTGACCATGGATCGAATGGTAAAATAACATATTCAATTTCAGGTATGCTAGATCATGCCCGTGGGATTTTTGAAATAAATAAGGTGACAGGCGAGGTCACCTTGATTGGAAAAGTTGACTTTGAAAAGTCGAGAAGTTTCCAGGTTAATATTCGCGCTAGTGATGATGGTGGACTAACTGGTTCCTGCAAACTGATAGTCGATGTAATAGATATGAACGACAACGGCCCTGATATTCATATTATGTCAAAATCAAATGTGATATCAGAAGATGCAAAACCTAACACTGTCGTTACGGTGATAAATGTAGAAGATGTAGACTCTGCTGAAAATGGAAAAGTACATTGCGTCATTAATGATAACAACAACTTCGTGTTAAAGTCAACATCAGATAAGTTTTATAGCTTAGTGACAGACAGTGAATTAGACAGAGAGAGATCCTCTGAGTATAATATCACAGTGACCTGCTCTGATGAGGGCGTGCCCTCCCTCTCCAGCAGCGTCACTCTCACCTTACAGATCTCTGACGTGAATGACAACGCGCCTGTCTTTGAGAGGAGCTCATATGAGGCCTACATTGTAGAAAACAACACACCAGGTCTCTCTGTATTCACAGTGAAAGCCAGAGACGCTGACTGGAACCAGAATGCCCGTGTTTCTTACATACTGGAGGACTCCTCTGTTAACGGAGTGCCAGTCTCCTCATATGTGTCCGTTAGTGCTGATAGTGGAGTCATCCATGCAGGTGCGCTCTTTTGACTACGAGCAGATCAAAGATTTTCACTTCCGAGTCAAAGCTCAGGATGGAGGCTCTCCTCCTACTCAGTAGTAACGTGACTGTGAAAATACTGATCCAGGACCAGAACGACAACCCCCCTCAGGTTCTGTACCCAGTCCAGACTGGTGGCTCTCTGGTTGCTGAACTGGTGCCTCGTTCAGCAGATGTGGGCTATCTGGTCACTAAAGTGGTGGCTGTTGATGTGGACTCTGGACAGAATGCCTGGCTCTCCTATAAACTGCAGAAAGCCACAGACAGGGCGCTGTTTGAAGTGGGCTCACAGAATGGAGAAATAAGAACTATCCGCCAAGTCACTGATAAAGACGCAGTGAAACAAAGACTGAGTGTGATAGTGGAGGACAACGGGCAGCCCTCTCGTTCAGCTACAGTCGTTGTTAACGTGGCGGTGGCGGACAGCTTCCCGGAAGTGCTGTCGGAGTTCACTGACTTTACGCACGACAAGGAGTACAACGACAACCTGACTTTTTACTTAGTGTTGGCTCTGGCTGTAGTTTCCTTCCTCTTCATCACGTGTGTAGTGGTTATTATCTCAGTGAAAATCTACAGATGGAGACAGTCTCGCGTCCTGTATCACTCCAACCTCCCTGTGATTCCATATTATCCACCACGTTACTCAGACACTTTGGGGACAGGGACTCTCCAACACGTGTACAATTACGAGGTGTGCAGGACAACTGACTCCAGAAAGAGTGACTGTAAGTTCGGCGGAGCTGGTAGTCAGAACGTGCTGATAATGGACCCCAGTTCTACAGGGACGATGCAGCGGATACAGAGTGAAAAGAGCATCCTGGATGAACCAGACTCTCCTCTAGAGGTTTGAATTTCTTAGCTCTATGTTCCCTATGTTGAATTCTCCATTTCAATTTACTATCCGCTATTTATTTGTGATACAATGTGGTTCAAAGTGATTTATAGCAGGGTCCTACACTGAAGCTTTAGTTTAACAAGTACTATATGTCAAGCAGTACAACAAGTACTATATGTTAAGTAAGAGAAAGTGTGTGGAATCAGTTGATGAAGCACGCCGATGTGTTATTTCCAGCACCCTGGAGAGCGACACGAGTTTATATTGAAAACTACGTATGTTTTTCAGTTAGTTTTTGGTGAGTTTGCGGCTTTAATTAACCTAATCTGTTGCAAATCGAATATTAACACCTCACATTCCTCTATTAGGTGACTTTTCATTGTTAATTAGCTGTTGTGTCAGACATCCCCGCCCACTCACATGTAAAGTGTTTATTTTTAATTGTGTATGTATGTCCATTTAGTTTTGCCACTTTCCGTTGCAATTTGTATTAATAACCTCGGAGGGCCGCTGTTGGCCAGTTTGTATCAGATATACCGCAGACTCTTTGTACCTCCCATAAAGCCTTTATTTTAGAGCGAGAGAAAGACAGACGCTCAGCGCACCGTCTGGAATTAACCGGAGATACAGGACATCGATTTCCTTTTCATGCCCGGACTATACTTAAATAGCTTTGTTTTCGTTTCAATGTGGGACAACAAACGTCATAAATCGTCGATGGTTCACACTGGAATAACGTCGGACAGAACAATGAGAGGGCAAGTACTGCTGTTTTTGTCGGTGCCTCTCTCTCAGCTCGGCGCTTGGGCAGGTCAGCTACTCCATTCCTGAGGAAATGCCCAAAGGCTCTCTCGTTGGAAATATGGCAAAAGACTTTCGGGTTGGATAGTTAAAAGACTCAAATCGGGTAAAGCTCGCATATTTACTCGGGACAGTGACAAATATGTTGAGCTGAATAACGAAAGAGGAGTCCTCCTAATCAAAAATAGGATAGACAGAGAGACGCTCTGTGGACAAACGACGCCTTGCGCTTTGCATTTTCAGATTATATTAGAGAATCCGATGGAATTTTACAGTGTAACTATTGAAATCACGGATGTTAATGATAACCCTCCTTCATTCGAAAAGAATGATGTCAGATTCAAAATTGGTGAATCTGCTGTCAGCGGGGCTAAATTCATATTAGACCGTGCCATTGATCCTGATGTTGGTTCAAATGGTTTGCAAACATATAGACTCGAGCCGAGAGATAATTTTATTATTAAATTACACGATCAAGCAGATGGAACAAAAAATGTTGAAATGGTTCTGGAGAAACCTCTCGACAGAGAGAAGCATGAGCACTTGGCTTTGGTTCTGACGGCGGTGGATGGAGGGGAGCCGCAGATGACGGGAACAATGCAGATTCTCATCACTGTTTTAGACGCTAATGATAACGCCCCTGTTTTTACACAGCCAATTTATAAAGCCTCGATAAAAGAAAATTCTTCAGTCGGTACAGTTGTTAGTTACAGTTACTGCAACAGATGCGGATTATGGAAGTAATGGTAGAATCACGTATTCTATTTCAAGTATATCAGATCACGCCCGTGGGATTATTTGAGGTAAATGATGAAAGTGGTGAAATTCGACTGAAAGGAAATGTTGATTATGAGAAAGGCTCGAACATTTCAGATAAATGTCCGAGCAAGTGATGATGGAGGACTAGTTGATTCATGTAAAGTGATGATTGACGTCACTGACAGTAAATGACAATAAACCCGATATTCAATAATATCTAAATCAAACATGTATTAGGAAGATGCCAAACCCGGTACTGTTGTGACAATGATAAATATTCAGGACTCAGACTCGGGTGAGAATGGCAAAGTCCAGTGTTCTATGAATGAACGATATTCCTTTTGTTATGAAGTCAACAAACAATGGATTTCTATACTTTAGTGACAGACAGTGAGTTAGACCGAGAGAGATCCTCAGAGTATAATATCACAGTGACCTGCTCTGATGAGGGCGTGCCCTCCCTCTCCAGCAGCGTCACTCTCACCTTACAGATCTCTGACGTCAATGACAACGCGCCTGTCTTTGAGAGGAGCTCATATGAGGCCTACATTGTAGAAAACAACACACCAGGTCTCTCTGTATTCACAGTGAAAGCCAGAGACGCTGACTGGAACCAGAATGCCCGTGTTTCTTACATACTGGAGGACTCCTCTGTTAACGGAGTGCCAGTCTCCTCATATGTGTCCGTTAGTGCTGATAGTGGAGTCATCCATGCAGTGCGCTCGTTTGACTACGAGCAGATCAAAGATTTTCATTTCCGAGTCAAAGCTCAGGATGGAGGCTCTCCTCCACTCAGTAGTAACGTGACTGTGAAAATACTGGTCCAGGACCAGAACGACAACCCCCCTCAGGTTCTGTACCCAGTCCAGACTGGTGGCTCTCTGGTGGCTGAACTGGTGCCTCGTTCAGCAGATGTGGGCTATCTGGTCACTAAAGTGGTGGCTGTTGATGTGGACTCTGGACAGAATGCCTGGCTCTCCTATAAACTGCAGAAAGCCACAGACAGGGCGCTGTTTGAAGTGGGCTCACAGAATGGAGAAATAAGAACTATCCGCCAAGTCACTGATAAAGACGCAGTGAAACAAAGACTGAGTGTGATAGTGGAGGACAACGGGCAGCCCTCTCGTTCAGCTACAGTCGTTGTTAACGTGGCGGTGGCGGACAGCTTCCCGGAAGTGCTGTCGGAGTTCACTGACTTTACGCACGACAAGGAGTACAACGACAACCTGACTTTTTACTTAGGTGTTGGCTCTGGCTGTAGTTTCCTTCCTCTTCATCACGTGTGTAGTGGTTATTATCTCAGTGAAAATCTACAGATGGAGACAGTCTCGCGTCCTGTATCACTCCAACCTCCCTGTGATTCCATATTATCCACCACGTTACTCAGACACTTTGGGGACAGGGACTCTCCAACACGTGTACAATTACGAGGTGTGCAGGACGACTGACTCCAGAAAGAGTGACTGTAAGTTCGGCGGAGCTGGTAGTCAGAACGTGCTGATAATGGACCCCAGTTCTACAGGGACGATGCAGCGGATACAGAGTGAAAAGAGCATCCTGGATGAACCAGACTCTCCTCTTGAGGTTAGAAAGGTGTCACACGACACGTGCTGGAATTTCTTAGAACTAGAACACCATTTACAATCACTGTTATATTTACATTTTGTCATTTTGCAGCCACTTTAACAGAAAAAGTGCGTCATAACTGGGAAACAACACCAAAGCTTCAATATGCTATCGTACAGCTTGAAGAAAGTACTAAGAGTTAAATATTTTCGATAAAATAACGTGAGGGAAATCAGGTAAAGTTAAATAAAATTATCGTAGTTATTTTCAGCACCTTGGAGAGGGACACGAGAGAATGTGTCAGAGACATCAATTATCCTCCATCTATCTATCAATCTGTCTCACTGTCTATCTTTTTTGTCAGTCTGTGTGTCATGTCTGTCTTGTCTGTCTATCTAAATTGTCGTATCTGTCTGCCTGTTTTCTTAATTCAGGCAGGCAACTACAATTTAATGATCCTGCAATATCCCTTTGACGTCCCTATGTGCCGCTGTTGATCAGTGTGGGGAAATTATCTCCCTCTCTACAGCGCATTCCTCCCTTCTCTGCTCTCGTTTCGATTCCAAGTGGCAGTATAAAGACGACGCACGACTACAAGCTCACAGCTAAATATTTCTATCGCGGTGGTGTTTTTTAAATCAAGTTGAATTTTGCATTGACTTAACCATCATGGTGGGAGGTTTTACATTCACACGGAAGCTGTTGTTTCTCTGCATTTGTGTCGCAAATGTAACCGTCGGGCACGTCCGCTATTCTATACCAGAGGAAATGGCGACGGGCTCCATTGTTGGGAATATCGTTCAGGACTTGGGCTTGGATGTTAAGCGGCTGAAATCTGGCCGGGCGAGGATTTTTACCGAGGACGGCAGTGAGTACATCGGTCTTAATTTGGACAAAGGGACTCTAATTGTCAACAAGAGGATTGACAGAGAGGAGCGGTGCGGGCTAGTGTCTCCTTGCTCTCTGCATTTTCAAGTCATACTGGATAATCCTATGGAGCTGCACCGCGTCGATGTGGAGATTCTTGACATTAATGATAACGCTCCGGGTTTTGCCAAGCGGGAAATGAATTTTGAAATTAGTGAATCGGCTGTAAAGGGAGCCCGTTTTTCTCTTGACAGCGCCAGAGACCCAGACGTTGGGTTAAATTCTCTCCAAACGTATAAACTGAATCCTACAGATCATTTCAAATTAAACATGCTGTCTCGACCTGACGGAACTAAATATGCTGAAATGGTTCTCCAGACCGTGTTAGATAGAGAAAATCAAGAAGAGCACAAACTAACATTAACAGCATATGATGGCGGTGATCCCCCTAAATCAGGGTCTGTCAAGATAAACGTTATTGTCATGGATGCAAATGACAATGCACCTGTGTTCAGCCAGTCTCTTTACAGAGTGACGGTTCCTGAAAACGCATCAAGGGGTACTGTCATTTTAAAAGTTAGTGCCACGGATGCTGATAAGGGAACAAACGGAGAGCTGGTATATTCGTTCTCTCAAAATAGTGACATCACATCATCTAAATTTAATATGGATTCTCATACCGGGGAAATAACTGTAGGAGGGGAGTTAAACTTCGAGAAAGTCAAACATTTCGAAATTGATGTTGGAGCAACAGATAAAGGGGGGTTGACAGACACAAGTAAGGTTCTAATTGAAGTGACCGATGTGAATGACAATGCCCCTGTCATCAGCATAATTTCCCTTTCCAACCCCATCCCAGAGGATTCGGCTCCAGATACTGTTATAGCTATGCTCAATATAAAAGATCTAGACTCGGGTAAAAATGGTCAAGTTAAGTGTTTCATTAGTCCAAATTTACCTTTTAAAATCAAGTCAACGACGTCTAATTTTTATAGTTTGGTATCTGATGATGATCTGGACCGTGAAACTGTGCCTGAATATAATATAACAATAACTGCAATGGATGAGGGTTCACCTTCCTATTCGACGAACAAGACCATTAATTTAAGGATATCAGATATAAACGACCACGCCCCAATGTTCCCACAACCATTTCTGAACGCTTTCATTCCTGAAAATAATTCACCTGGCATGTCACTCCTCTCTGTCAAAGCCAGTGACCAGGACTCTGGGAACAATGCGTGCATTTCCTACTTCCTAGAGGACAGTCAACTGAACGGGATGTCAGCCTCTTCTTATTTTTCAGTGAATGCAGAGAGTGGAGAGATACTTGCTGTACGTTCCTTCGACTATGAGCAAACAAAACATTTCCATATCCGAGTCAAAGCTCAGGATGGAGGCTCTCCTCCACTCAGTAGTAACGTGACTGTGAAAATACTGATCCAAGACCAGAACGACAACCCCCCTCAGGTTCTGTACCCAGTCCAGACTGGTGGCTCTCTGGTGGCTGAACTGGTGCCTCGTTCAGCAGATGTGGGCTATCTGGTCACTAAAGTGGTGGCTGTTGATGTGGACTCTGGACAGAATGCCTGGCTCTCCTACAAACTGCAGAAAGCCACAGACAGGGCGCTGTTTGAAGTGGGCTCACAGAATGGAGAAATAAGAACTATCCGTCAAGTCACTGATAAAGACGCAGTGAAACAAAGACTGAGTGTGATAGTGGAGGACAACGGGCAGCCCTCTCGTTCAGCTACAGTCGTTGTTAACGTGGCGGTGGCGGACAGCTTCCCGGAAGTGCTGTCGGAGTTCACTGACTTTACGCACGACAAGGAGTACAACGACAACCTGACTTTTTACTTAGTGTTGGCTCTGGCTGTAGTTTCGTTCCTCTTCATCACGTGTGTAGTGGTTATCATCTCAGTGAAAATCTACAGGTGGAGACGTGAGCGCCTGGTTTACAAATCCACTGGGAATCTTCCAGTCATTCCATATTACCCGCCCCTTTACGCAGATGTAGGAGGCACCGGAACCCTCAAGCAGGCCTTTAGCTATGAGGTTTATGGAACTACTGACTCCCGGAAGAGTGATATGAAATACCCACGACCCTTCAGTCAGAACACTCTGAGTGTTGACCACAGTGCTACCAGGACAGTGCCAAGACACAAAACAGAGTCAGAGAATATCCTCACAGAGGTGAGATCAGCACATTCATTAAAACCCTTGTTCCTATAATGTTGTGTGTGTGAGAGTGTGTCTGTGTGTGCCATCAGTTAGTTAGTGGTCTTCTCAATACTGTTGTACTGTGCCAAACAGGTGGTCAACAGGTATTTAGTCTCTTGTTGGATATTTAGATTTATGATTCTTGCAGCTTATCCTGTGGTTGGAGATACAAACAGTTATTCTCGGGGGTTAAGAATCAAATATCAAATTGCATCAAGCATAGTGGAACACTGAGCATATGATATGTCTCATCAACACTTTCCTTTTTACCTTTCCCTTTGTATTCCCTGTTGCTTCATCAGCTCAACGTTGCCCACAATGATACAAGTAAAACAGACAATATCACTAAAATATATCACTCAGGTTCTGTCTCTTTTTTCACCATTTTTCTTTTTATTCGATGCAACAATTAATTTCCAAGTACTTCCAATTCCAATATTTTTATGTGGCGTTGTGTCAAATTTTTTACGTCTACATTTCCTCATGTTTATAATTTGCTTCATTTCTCTCTGACTTCTATTCTTTGATATTCATAAAGATTCATTTGTACTTTTGCTGGGCATTATATTGAATATCTTGCATTGAAACATAATGTAAAAATGCCATTAATTTCCTATGTTTAGATCCCTTTATAGTCCTGCCAGAGAGCATTGTGTGATGGGCTGCAGAGGTGTGAGAGAACAATACAAAAGCTACAATGAAAAAAAAAAAACCCCTGGCATCATCCCGGCTCAAGCTTTGCCACAGATTGCTCCCACATAGAGACACACAACCATGCAGTGCACTACTTCAGTGACCTAGTTCCCTTCGTGACGTAGTGCAGCCCATTGGCATAAAGCTGCACACAGACAAAATGAGCAGAGATGGATGCTGTCGATGCAAGTCAATAGATTAAATGCAAAGGGTCACACAATACTGTTTATTGAGAGCTTTAAAATGCGGTAGAGCTGAAGAGGGAACTGTCACTGATGCTGGGGAGATGGAGAACGAGGGAGCGATGCAACGTGATGGAGAAGCAGATAGAGAGAGAGGCAGCGGGGGAGGGGGAGGGGAAGAGCCACGTGGTAACCAGCACAGTCTCCTCCATCCCTGTGCAGAATTTGTGTTGGTGATACAGGGCAGCCATTTTGATCTGCAGCTCTCTTTGTCTGCTCAAGTACAGGGCTACAGGAAGTCTTACATGTGAATCAGGCTGCTGACTGCACTGTGAAGGACTCGGAGGGGCTGACATTTCTTGAAAGAATATTAAGGAAAGAGAAGAGAGAGAGGGAGAGAGACATCTTCATGCATTATGTTCACAAATGACAAGGGGTTGTCAGAAATCAGGACACAGGCTTAATGTGAAGAGCACGTCTGTGAAAATAATGAATCCAACCCTCACCCTTCAGACTGCTATGATCTCCTGTAAGAATCCCCACCTCAGAGGGTTTGTTGTGTGGTAAAAGTGACTGTGTGGTCGACAGGGCGCAGATAACCCTGTCATTATGATGATACCTGTGGTGAGGGAAATAAAGGAGTGGGCCAAATAACTTTCTTCTCTCTTGTTTGGTGGAAATAGCATGTTTGTTTCAGATTTGGGGCACATGAAGCTTCATTTAAACGTGTGTGTGGAAGAGGTTGTTCTGTTCTGCATGTGCTGTGTGTTTGATGAGTTTAGTCCTGTTTCAAAGGAAGCATTAGATCAACTGGTGTGCCTCATTCAGTCGTTCTGTGCGGGCGTGTGTGTGCGTGTGTGCATGTGCGTGTGCGTGTGTGTGTGTGTGTGTTAGTTAGCAATAAATTCCTCATGATGCTCAGTGTGTGCATGTGAAAACAGAGGTTGACAAACTACAAAGCAGAAAGTTAGGTTAAGTGTGTTAACCCCCATATCCGCTGGAAGCAGTCTGTCAATATTATTAGCCCACATCTGTATCTGCTTTACCTGTTTGAAACCCAGGGTCTCATGTTCTCAGGTTTATAGCAGTGAACATTATACCAAGTTCCATACATTATTTTTGACCACAGTGTCGCCAAAGGGGTCAAAGCTCACCGAAACCAGCTACGGCTCAGTCTCTTTGATTTGCTGCACCCCATCAGCATGTTGGTCTTTTATCTTTCAGTTTCTTATAAACCCCTTCTAGGATGTGTCATCAGCCATTTTGGATCTCATACAAAGCCCTAAACGTCGGTTTATTAAACCAGTTGCTGACCGCAAAACTCTAATCAGCAGCAGAACCTCCCGGTTCCCACAGGCCCAAGCTCTCGTTCAAGCATTCCGCCTTCTTAGCCAAGCTGTCTGGTGAGCAGCTGTGTACCCATGTGTCTGCCGGCGGGGTCCATCAACATAATGAGAGGATGTGGTTGTTGTCACAGATGTTTATCAACACCTAATCCTGTTTTTGTTCATATACCAGATATCGTACCTATAAGGGACCTTTAGGTGTGACTTCTTACTACAAAAGGGAAACTTTGATACATTAAACATGCTATTAACAGATACAAATAACACATACTACTTCAGTACTGCTTGGTGCTGTCCCTCTGTTTGTTGATTTTTGCAAAGAAAGGTCCAGTCATCCAGTCTGCTTAAGTTTCAAGAACATGGCACTGTTGACATTGCTTTTTGTTATGGAAGTGGGGAGAGTTTTCAGTCACTGTATTTTATGTGTAACAATTGCGTATGCATTGCTTGGTCAAATATGTAGAGATGGCAGTTACATTGTTTATATCATTACTGTAACTAGGTGTAGATAAGTAGCTGGTTAGAGGAGTGTGCCAGTCCTTGCAGTGTGAGACAGGAATTCCTTTCAACATATTTATTCAGGATCTAGTTTAAGTTGTACAGTCCAGTGTAGTAGTGGGTTTAAAGATCTGATCGATTCATATAAATGTATGATTTACTTATTCAAAGACGCACCAGAAAAAATAAAGTAATAAAGTACATTCCCACACTAGAATTAGATTATATACTACAAATTCACATATGTAACTTAACCAAGGAGCCATCACAACAGAATTTGTCTTGCCGGGGAAGGGTTGTTTATATCACGACAGGATGGTGGCTCATTAAACACAAAGTCATCTCTTTGATAGTATTCATCTGGGATTATGATCACTTTTGTACGACAACAGAACTACACTTTTATTAGTTTAGTTTACTATCTGTATATTATTTTGTTCCTCAGCTGAAACGAATTTACAGCAGGAGTACAACTAGCACAGTATCAATCTGCAAGGACTTTTCTTTACCTGAAGTCAGACAACCCAGAAAGAAGTTTACGACAAATTGATGTTGTCGTTCGATGTGGGATTGTGTCTCAGAGGTGGAAGTGAGAAAGTCTGTACTGGTTGATTCTCTGGAAAGGATTACACTGACACTATGGATTACTGGGAGCAGTGTAATATGGGGCAATGGCCAAGTTTTGTCAACCTCACAAAGACTGTGAAATGTATCCACATACAGACTTTACTGAAATGTTATTCTTTTCTAAAATTCTTCAAATTTAGTGGCAAGAGTGATTCTCAGAGGCTGCTGTTTCCACCCTTAAGATTTTTGATGTGATTCATTAGAAAGACATCTGGCCTATAGGTATAGGAGATGTATTGCATTATAATTATTATACTCTGTATCAAACTGGATGGCCACTGTTCAGCAGTCCCTCTCTCTCAGTTTCCAACAGTACTCCTTTTTCCTCCTGATCTCATTCTCTGCATCCCTCCCCTCCCCCTCTCCAGCTGCACCACTCTGCAGCAGAGAGTGAAAGGGACAGAGAGAAAAGGAGGCGATTGCTCAGTGTAGGACATTTTGTTCGGTCTATAAAAAGACATTAAATGCCAAACTGTGTCGTTTCATCACTGAGTAGGAAGATATTTCATTTCATTGTGTTCATGACATGAACACAATGAAATGAAATATCTTCTATCTACCACTTTTCAGTCATTCGTCACAAGATTCTTAAATACGTGTATAAACATGTGCTTTAGTTGAAGAACATATTTTCAATGTGTCTCAGCATCATTTCTGTCCCTGTCCTTTGTTTTCTTCTTTACCCTCCATGTTTTTTTTATGTGGTTCCTTTTTTTTTGCCACCATTGCCTGCTTGCAGGAAGCTGGGTGGGATGCAAGTAAGCGAGGTGGGATGTGTTGCCATAGCAACAAGCTGACTCACGGGCAGGGCTGTACCATTTCCAAGGAGCCACAGGGGGTCAACAGCAGATGCAGCCTCTATGTGTGATGGCTCCATGTATTTGTGGTTACTGGGAGGACAGGAGACACCCCTACTTTGGGCAATGAGGTGCAACATCCAGAAACCAGGGGTGGTGATGATGATGGAGAGAAGGGAGGGGGAGGGTGTGATCATGGCTGCTTGTGATATTTATTCTGATCAGTGCTGCCCTGTTTGTTTTGCCTTCCCTTGTTTCAGCAACTCATGTCCATGATGAGTGTATTGACTAATATGTAGCCTTTGATTTAAGTTCTTATTACATTCCTGGATTTTGTTTTATGAATAGACAGAAAACAGCCTCTTGACATCCTTTGTTTGTGTCTTTGTTGCTTCTTTTCCTGAGGGATTGGTTCATTTTGTGGGTGCGGGTGTTTTGGAGCAATAGTATCCTATTATGTATTTACTCAAAATCATTTCATTTGCAGAAACACAAGGTATATGATGTACACTTTTATTTAAAGTAAAGTACATTGCTCTATTTTTTTAAAAGCAGGAACTGCTTTCCTTTGTCAAACATGCTTAGAATTGATGAGACACATCAGATGCAACACACACAGGGTCACAGAGCAAAGAGTCTCATTAATAAGGCATGGATTTGTCTGGGGGCATCGCCTAGAGGCCCCCTGCTGTTGATATGAGGGTAGTGGCTTGGTGCAGCAGTGCAGTGTTGTGGTTTAGTTTATCCATTATGTTCTCTATACACACATAAATAAATAAAACTCTTTCTCTATATATACGTATATGTACATGTATAAATCTGGGATTCAAGACTGTGAACGTCACCTGAAAACAACATGATTCATTACTATCACTCTTCACAGGGGTAGAGCTACTGCCTCTGTCTTTCTAAAGAATATTATCATTGAGCTGTTTTTTAAAAGAAAAATGTAACATTTTTGTTTGGCTCATAATAATCATCCCTCTCACAATGATGTCTGGGATCTTAACAGTTTCCCTTATTGTCTCTATCTCATTCTCTCTCTCTCTCTATCCTTCAATCACTCATGAATGTGTCCATTAGTTGAACATATAATTTAATTCTTATAATATTGTCCCTATGCATAAATAACCTTATTACACTGTTGTATTATGTGCATACATTAACCGAAAGTACTTTTAGTTTCCTATTTCCTTAAATTCTTTCTGACAGTATGTACTGATACTTTATTTAATCTTGTCATTACTCCACTAATTGAAGGCACTTACAGATAATGCAACACATCATTATTTTTTTTACTTCAATAATATATTTACACACACAGCAACACAATTATGACAGACAACCTCTTTAAAAGCACAAGTAACAGAAATGACAGACTTGTGAATTATGTCACACACGATTTGATGTGGGCCCCATGGTAAGTATGTTGGTTACTCTACTTCCCAAAGCCAGACTATTGTTTTCTGACCACCAGTCTAACTGATATGTTTTCTCTCTTGTTTTTCTCTTTCATGTGCCCCTCCCCTCTCCCTGATGTCTGCTGTTGTTCCTGTTTCCTCCCTGACTCCTTTTATATCCTGACTCGCCAAATAAGGTAAGAAATCTAATCCCTACTGTTCACAGACACATACAAACAGAAACATACAGTACAAACTCATACACGTCACTGATGCACTGACAGCTGAACATCATGCTCCAGATCACCACGCAGTCAACACAAACTCTAGCGGTGACTATCACAAATTGGCTCTGAGTCAAGCTGTTAATCAGATTTTCCACAAGTGACGCATACACAGGCCTCACACGACATCTCACAGAACGTCTATCACCACTGATGATAACTTTAATCAGGCACTGATGGACAGAGCTTGTGTTGACAGCAGATCATGAGTGACCGTGTGATTGGCTGGATGCTCAAAACATGGTGTGATTGTTTTATTTAAGGTGTTATTCAGGGTCTTTTGATCAGTGTGCATTAAATTTTTATACTAGTCCCTCAAATTGTTTGTTAAAACTTTAGACTGGCAACTTCAATATGTGATTCATTTGAATCAGTATTTTCGCCCTTTTGAGCATTCCCTCTTTTTTCAGGGTGCTGAAACGGTGCTTCATTACAATTGAAGTTAGACAGCTCACTCTAATAACATGCTTATATGGTTTAGTAGTAAGTATTAGCAGGAAGCACCATATGTTAAAGTAACCAGATGAAGAAGCAGTGTATCTTGGAGTTTAGCCTTTGATTTCTTACTCTGGACCAGTATACACTGTATATAGGCAATAAAACAGCATGACATTGCACTCATTAAAACATGAATCACACCATAAAGCAACCTTTCATAATAGTTGGATTTATGGTGTTGATATATTGAATTGCATCATATCCTTATTTAGCAAAATATCATATACATTGTTGTCAGTCAAGCTGAAGCTAAAACAGTCTAATGCAACAGCTCTGAAGTTATTCCTGCCTCCATGAACATTTTTGTGATGACGTTTAACTTAACTGATTTACACAGAGGTGTGTCTGTTATTCAACCTACCTCCACTGATGTAAGTGGGCTGGACAGAATATTAGAAACACCTCTATATCTAACAATAGGACACCACAACTGCCCTTTGCTTTATAATGAAGGCTATGTTAGAAGATCTAATGCAGACCAAAGACACTAACACAACATACTACCTTAAAAAAGACAACACAACTGGTTTAACACACAAACATCTAATGTAGCAGTCTTAACTAAACCTAAACATCATGTATGCCTGGCATTATTTATAGTGTTTAAAGGTCTTTTGCATTACAGTGCACTACAGATTGTGTGTGGCTGTTTTTCCAGTCACTCAGTATTAGTTCATCTGAAACCTATTCACCACATAGTATTTTACAATTTGAAGGTCTTAGCACAGTTATCAATGTCACCTTTCAGCCACTACATTAAATACACAGCTGGAGGTCTTGTGTGGGTGCATTGCATTTGCCCTGTGATATGGTATTTACCTGTGACTAAGTGTGAGGTGGAAAATGCTCCATCTTCTTCATGAAAAAGAGTAATAGAAAAAAGATGAATGCATGGATCGATTGTTTTTCCTTATAACAAAATAACAGTAAGCTTTAGCGGCTGTGGCTCAGGGGACAGAACGGGTCATCCACAAACCAGAGGGTAGGTGGTTTGATCCCCTGGTCCTCCAGTCCACATGCAAAAGTCTCCTTGTACATGAGATTGAACCCTAAATTGTCCCTGACAGTGGTGTGTGAGTGTGAATGATATGTGACAGAAGAAGCACATTGCTTCAGAGTCAACTGTACATATGAAAACCCATTTGTTCAAGATTTTGCTTTGCTTTACTTTAACATTTATGAAATAAATATAGAATGATTTGAATCAAAAATATACTTTTTTATATATATACTTTCTTATAGGATGAATTTCGTTGTGTTTTTATGTAAATCTTGATCATTCCATGTCCAAAATGTCCTCTACAGTTAGTATTCGTAAATTAAGCTTTGCTGGATTAGGTTGTCACTTTCTTCATGGTCAGTACACATAAGACTTGTCATCTGGATTCAGATTTCCTAATAAAATCTTCATTTCAGTTTTTAAAAAATGCTTTAAAAAAAGAATGTGCTTTCATGTCTTTTTCAACTTCTTCCCAAAGGGATATTGAAACTATGGGGTCAAATAAATAAAGCAAAATAAAATATCTCTTGCTCACTTTCCAAGCAAAATTGATTGTGATCTTACATAAGTGTCACTCCAGTGTCCTGTTCATAGGTTATTTATAGCCTTTTTTCAATTTCTCTTTTTGCTTTATTATATGTAATCCTGACTTTTTGCATTTTATTGATATGTTATATATTCCTTTAGATTTGTTTCTATTCAGTGTCTGAAAATGATGTTTGATGTTGGTAAGAAAACAGAGAGGCAGTGAGCTGCCTTCTGTCTTCAGTAGGAGCCTGTGAGGATGTTTGTTTCCTCTCGGTTCTCATCAGCCTGCAGCAGCAGCAGTTGGCCGCCTGTGTGGCGCTGTCCACATCCGTGGTGCTGAAATCAGCTCCAGCTCCCTCTCCCCCTCCCCTCCCCTCCCCTCTCTGCCTCTCCAGCTACATCTCCCTCTGTCGACCACATCCAGGTAGGGCAGAGGACTGTTGCAGACACTAGGTTTAATGTGTTTATTTTTACAACAATTTCAACAATTTATATACTTACATTGGAACAGATTATTTCTCGGTTTTTAGTATTAAAATTAGGAGTTTTAGACGTTATTTTGAATTTACTTGTCAGCCTATAATGCCTGCTGCAAAATAGGTGTATTGCGTTTTGGAATGATTTGATATATAGTGTAACACAGCCTTATCTGTGACTAAAATTTGCATCTGGTCTGTATATTGGGTAAAATAGTGTTGTGTGTATGTGAAGGGAGGGAGAGGGAGAGGGAGAGAGACACAGAGATCATCTGCGCTCCCCCTCCCTTTTCATTTGCTCTACAGACCTTCATACGGGTATCTGACGTTCGCTGCTGACAGGATTGTTTCTCTGAGGCTTGTTGGGAGCCGTGAAGACGTAATGACGTGTTCAGGCTGCACTTGCTTTCTGTCGCCACAGGAAGGCAACGAAGAGCCTTATCAGCCACAGAGGCATGTGCATGCATGCAGGCACATAAAGGACATATGGATAAAGACATTGTATTATATATGTGATCATGTAATGATCAGTCTTTCACTTATGAATAGGAAACTCTTCTTAAGTCATCTGTTACCTACAGCTGATATTAAAAATGTGTGCTTTATAGTTTTTTCTTTATGATGTTTATATTTTTATACACATTTAAATACCATATTAGGTGATGAGAAGGCTTTTAAATGCATATTATTCATGTTAAATGAGTGGTATTTATAATTTTATATTCATATTTCAAGGCTTGTCCGTAAATTCACATTTTTAAAATCATTATGAGTAATGATGATACTGTTAGTTTATCTAGTGATATGATACTTATACTCATCTGTTACCTATTCCCAATGTTAAAGACTCTGCAGGTGATGGGGACTTTAATGAGTAATAGTAACTGATGACATTTCTGGAGCCATGAAAACCAGAATATTTTTTTCAGTGGACTATCCTTTTACGTCACTGTTTGGTAGATGTTCACTGTACCAGGATTGGTGGAAACGCGTTTGCTTTTTGCACCAATCACATCCCGAGCTGTACAAAGAGATCTACTCCGTCTCATCGAGTAGCTTCAGCGTCATAACCATTGCAATGCTCTGCACGGGAGCGGAGGGATATGCAGACACAAAGCATGACCGTCACTGTTATGCATAAGGACGCTTTTGCATTGGATTATAGACCTTCTCTGCTTACTCATTTGAGAATTTGGAGTTGTGGTGAGAAGATATGGGATTTATGGAACGAGGAATAATGTGGAACAAACTGCTTACATGGCAGGCGTTTTTGTGGTGGCATCATTTCTTTGTATTGTGGAGTACAATAGATGGACAGACTCGCTACAGCATCCCGGAGGAAGTGAAACAGGGCACTGTGGTAGGAAATCTAGCCAAAGATTTGGGTTTGGTTGTATCTGAACTGTATCGACGTAAATTGCGGATAACCTCTGAAGCTGGTAAGCAGTATTTTAATATGGACTTGGGGAAGGGAGAACTGGTGGTGATTGATAGGATAGACAGGGAGGAACTGTGTGGACAAAGACCGTCCTGTCTGCTGCCTTTGGAACTAGTTATAGATAACCCCCTGCAGCTGCATAGAGTCGAAATTGAAATACAGGATACAAACGATAATTCACCCAGTTTTCTTACTAAAGAAAAAGTGCTGAAAATTGCAGAGCTGGTAAATCCAGGCGCGCGTTTTCCTTTAGAAAGTGCACAGGATCCAGATGTCGGCTACGAATTCCGTTCGCTCTTATCTCATAAGCAAAAATGACAATTTTAAATTGACAAGTTAAAAACCACTAAGGACGGAGGAAAGATTCCTGAACTAATTCTAGAAAACCCTCTTGATCGAGAGAAGCTGCCTGTACATAATCTTATCCTCACCGCTGTAGATGGTGGAGATCCTGTGCGCACAGGGACATCAGAAATAACAGTAATAGTACTTGACAACAACGACAATGCACCACAGTTTGATAAGCAGGTGTATGAAGCTAATATCAGTGAGAAGGCTGCACCTGGAACTCAAATACTGCAAGTTAAAGCCACAGATGCAGATGAAGGACTTAATGGAGAAATTGAATATTTTTTTGCAGAGCAAACGACAGGATCTCATTTTATCATTATTTGATATTCAACCTTCTACAGGAGTTATTACTGTTAAGGGACATTTAGATCACGAAACAAACCCTTTGCACAGATTTGACATAACTGCTAAAGACAAAGGGAATCCTAAAATGGATGGGCATTGTAGCGTCGAAATTAAAATATTGGATATTAATGACAATATTCCTGAAATAATAGTGACGTCGTTAACGACACCTGTTCCTGAAGATTCCCCGATTGGAACAGTTATTGCGTTAATAAGTGCGAAAGACCCAGACTCAGGTGACAACGGCAAGGTTAGGTTAACCGTTTCTTCCAAATATCCCTTCAAGTTAAATCCCTCGGTCTCTAATCATTACTCATTAGTAACGAGTGGGCCACTTGACCGTGAGAAAAATGATCGATATAGTGTCAAGATCAGTGTGACGGATTCTGGAAACCCCCCATTATCGAGTGAAAAAATAATACTCGTTGAATTATTAGATGTGAATGACAACCCACCAGTTTTCTCTCAGCCTTCTTATGTCGTTTATGTAAAAGAAAACCATCCTCCTGGGAAAATACTGTGCTCTGTGTCAGCCTCTGACCTGGATTTTGGTGAGAACGCTAAAATCTCTTACTCTATACTGGACTCTAAAGTGCAGGACGTTTCTGTCTCATCGTATGTTTACATTAACTCAGATAACGGCAGCATCTACAGCATGCACTCGTTTGACTATGAGAAACTGAAGGTGTTTCAGATTCAGGTTCAGGCGAAGGATCAGGGCTCTCCGTCTCTCAGCAGCAACACCACCGTCCATGTTTTTATCCTGGACCAGAACGACAACGCCCCCGCTGTTATTTACCCCTCCTCCGCGGCCCTGGGCTCCCTCTCTCATCAGAGGATGCCCCGCTCCGCTAAAGCGGGTCACCTGGTTACTAAGTTGACGGCCGTGGACGCGGACTCGGGCCATAACGCCTGGATCTCCTACAAAGTGGCGGAGGCCACAGACGCCTCTCTGTTCACTGTCAATCTGTACACAGGGGAGGTGAGAACTAAACGCGCTGTGTCCGAGCAGGACGACTCCTCTCAGAGGCTGCTTATAGAGATCAAGGACGACGGGGAACCAGTCCAGTCCTCCACCGTCACGGTGTCCATCGTGCTGGAGGACGGTCTCCATGAGCCCATCTTAGACCTCCGACAGAAAGTGACCGAGCCCAGTAAGAAAACTGGGAGAATCACCCTGTATTTGATTCTCTCTCTGGCCTCGGTGTCCGTGCTGTCTGTGGTGACTTTTCTCATCTTAGCGGTTAAATGCATCAGGAGCAGCAGAAGCAGCGGTAGTTGCTGCATGGGACAGGGGGACTGTGATGGTTACAAGAACCCCAACAGAAACCTGCAGATTCAGCTCAACACTGATGGACCCATAAAGTACGTGGAGGTCCTGGGAGGAGACATGTTGTCTCAGAGTCAGTCCTTCCGGTCCTGTATGTCTCCAATGTCCGAGTACAGTGATTTCACTTTGATTAAGCCCAGCAGCACCACTGACTTTAAGGAGGTGATCAGTGTCCTGGATGCATCTTTACCGGACAGCACCTGGACCTTTGAGAGCCAGCAGGTGAGCAGAAAACAGCCATTTATCTCTGTAATAACAAAATAAAGATATGTTTTGTTCAGAACACCATAAACTTAATCATGAGGTAATTGTATTCAACCCACACGTCTCACACACGTACGTCTGAACACTTCAGCACCATCATAGTGGAGAGCGAAATACTATAATACCCATGCGTAACGATTACAGTATGTGTGTTTTGTCCCTGTTGTTATTCATATTTTCAGAAAATACAACCAAAATAGACGAAAGGAAAATTATATTTCTCTGTAGAGTTGAAGATTGATCTATTTTCTGTCTTTTATTTACGTTATTTTTCATCTCCCATGTTTTATAATACCTGCCTGTGGTTGACGTTAAGATCCACAAACACAGTGAATGCTGCGTCTTTAAGAGTGTCGATCAGTCTCGCTCTCATTGGATGGTGGAAATGGATGCTGTGCACCAATAGGATTCAGAACTGTACAAAGCAATCTAGTCCCTGCCCCCATGCAGCCTCGGCGCTGTAACATTTAGTCTGCAAAGAGGTAGAAGAGAGAGCAATGAGCTCTTGTTGTAGAATACGAAATGTGTATATTTCGGCTTATTTGCATGGTCAGTAATTTGTGAAACATTTTCTGTGGGAATAATACCTGCGATGATGGATTCAAAGATTTTTCTACACATCATGACGGTTGGAATTGAAGACTTTTAGCGGAGGAAGGATGACAAAGACAATAGGATACCGAGACTGGAGATGGCAGGCGATTTGGTGGCATCATTTCTTTCTCTTGTGGAGTATAACAGACGCACAGACTCGTTACAGCATTCCGGAGGAACTAAAACAGGGCTCTGTGGTAGGAAATCTAGCCAAAGATCTTGGTTTGGGACTGTCTGAGATTTTTGACCGTAAACTGCGAGTCGCCTCTGAGGCTGGTAAGCAGTATTTCAGTGTGGATGCGGGGAAGGGCGAGCTGGTGGTGAATGACAGAATAGACAGAGAGGCTTTATGTGGACAAAGCGCCAGCTGTGTGTTGCCTCTGCAGGTTGTAATTGAAGACCCGTTACAACTGTTTCGTGTCGAGGTTGAAATACAAGACATTAATGATAATTCGCCGAGCTTCCCATCAAATGATATCACATTGGAAATTGCTGAATCTACAGTGGTCGGTGTTCGATTCCCTCTGGAAAACGCTATCGACCCAGATGTCGGCAGTAATTCGCTGAAGTCATACACTCTCAGTAAAGACGAATGTTTTAATATTAGAGTTAAAGAAGTTGCCGGTGGAAGAAAAGTCCCTGAATTGATTTTAGCAAAACTTTTAGACAGAGAGAAAAAGGCTGTTCATAAGCTTTTGTTGACAGCTCTAGATGGAGGCAACCCACTGAGATCAGGCACCTCTCAAGTTACGATTAAAGTCCTTGACAACAACGATAACGTTCCAGCTTTTGAGAAAATCCCTGTATAAAGTAACTATTAATGAAAATGCTGCGGAAGGTGCAATAATTGTACAAACAAAAGCCTCAGATATGGATGATGGTCAAAACGGAGAAATAGAGTATTCTTTTGGAGCGCACACATTGGATGCTGTTCTCTCCGTTTTCAGTATTGATCAAATATCAGGAACAGTATTTCTAAAAGGAAATTTGGATTACGAATCAACTGCAAATTATGAAATAGACATAAGTGCGAAAGACAAAGGCATTCCGAGAATGGAGGGTCACTGTACTGTCCATGTTGATGTTTTAGATGTTAATGATAACCCCCCAGAAATAATACTCACCTCTCATCCAAAGCCAGTCCGTGAAGACTCTCCTGACGGCACCGTAGTAGCTTTAATCAGTGCCCGAGATCTGGACTCGGGTGATAACGGTAAAGTCACATTACAGCTCCCTAAGAAATGTCAATTTTCCCTAAGACCATCGTTTTCACAAAATTATGCTTTAGTTACCAGAGGTATTTTAGATCGAGAAAATGTCTCCGAATATAACATTGAAATAACAGCCACTGATTCAGGCTCTCCTCCTCTGTCCAGCAAGAAAATGATCCCAGTCAGCATCACTGATGTGAATGACAACCCTCCTGTGTTCTCTCAGCCCTCCTATAATGTGTATTTAAAAGAGAATGGGGTACCAGGATCTATACTGTACTCAGTATCAGCTTCTGACCTGGATTTTGGTGAAAACGCTAAAATCTCTTACTCTATACTGGACTCTAAAGTGCAGGACGTTTCTGTCTCATCGTATGTTTACATTAACTCAGATAACGGCAGCATCTACAGCATGCACTCGTTTGACTATGAGAAACTGAAGGTGTTTCAGATTCAGGTTCAAGCAAAGGATCAGGGCTCTCCGTCTCTCAGCAGCAACACCACCGTTCATGTTTTTATCCTCGATCAGAACGACAACGCCCCCGCTGTTATTTACCCCTCCTCCGCTGCCCTGGGCTCCCTCTCTCATCAGAGGATGCCCCGCTCCGCTAAAGCGGGTCACCTGATCACTAAGATGACGGCCGTGGACGCAGACTCGGGCCATAACGCCTGGATCTCCTACAAAGTGGCGGAGGCCACAGACGCCTCTCTGTTCACTGTCAATCTGTACACAGGGGAGGTGAGGACTAAACGCGCTGTGTCCGAGCAGGACGACTCCTCTCAGAGGCTGCTTATAGAGATCAAGGACGACGGGGAACCGGTCCAGTCCTCCACCGTCACGGTGTCCATCGTGTTGGAGGACGGTCTCCATGAGCCCATCTTAGACATCCGACAGAAAGTGACCGAGCCCAGTAAGAAAACTGGGAGAATCACCCTGTATTTGATTCTCTCTCTGGCCTCGGTGTCCGTGCTGTCTGTGGTGACTTTTCTCATCTTAGCGGTTAAATGCATCAGGAGCAGCAGAAGCAGCGGTAGTTGCTGCATGGGACAGGGGGACTGTGATGGTTACAAGAACCCCAACAGAAACCTGCAGATTCAGCTCAACACTGATGGACCCATAAAGTACGTGGAGGTCCTGGGAGGAGACATGTTGTCTCAGAGTCAGTCCTTCCGGTCCTGTATGTCTCCAATGTCCGAGTACAGTGACTTCACTTTGATTAAGCCCAGCAGCACCACTGACTTTAAGGAGGTGATCAGTGTCCTGGATGCGTCTTTACCCGACAGCACCTGGACCTTTGAGAGCCAGCAGGTGAGCAGATAATAGCATTTCATTCTAATAATGAAAATTAAATGCCATGGCTATTTTTACTGAGCAAAACAAATACTTTGTCAAAACGGTTTTTTGTGGAAGTAAATCTTTCAAAACAAATCTATATGCCTATGTCCATCCATCCTGGCTGTATATTATTTTCATCACACCTTTTACGCATTGTCTATCATAAAAACTGACTTCAAACCCAAGTAACATACATTAAACCTGTGTAGAAATGTTGGAAACAGCTGTGTTAAAGGAATGCAACGAGTTAGTGTTATACGTGCACACTTGAATAATTCAGCACCACCACAGTGGACAGCGACTCAGTAATATAGTGGATATATTTTGTGAGGATTTACTTACTCTGTATTGAAACTTCATGACTGTTATTCTTTCAAATCTTTATCCTGTTTCTTTGAGATTTTTATTGGCAACATTTTTTTTATTAATAATAATTTTTCGGTTCCATGTGATTTGGCATTTACAAATATTTGCTATAATCCCCCATGAGAGCTCAGAATCAGATTGAAGCTGCCTCTACAGCAGTGTCGATCAGTCTCTCTCTCATTGGATGTTGGACATGGATGCTGTGCACCAATAGGATTCAGAACTGTACAAAGCAATCTAGTCCCTGCCCCCATGCAGCCTCGGCGCTTTAACACTTACAATGCAACGAGCTCGGGGAGAGACAGCAATGAGCTCCCGTTTTTTGTAAAGATTTAAACATATGCATTTCAGCTTTCAGCCATGTTTAGACGACGTGGTCATTTTTCTTTGGGAGTATTTCCTACTCTGTTGGATTCCAGCATCGTTATGAAGAATATCTCGTTTGGAATAAGTGTGTTATAACGGAGCGAGGATGACAAAGAGAATGGGATACCGAGACTGGAGATGGCAGGCGCTTTGGTGGCATCACTTCTTTCTCTTGTGGAGTATAACAGACGCACAGACTCGTTACAGCATCCCGGAGGAACTAAAACAGGGCTCTGTGGTAGGAAATCTAGCCAAAGATCTTGGTTTGGGACTGTCTGAGATTTTTGACCGTAAGCTGCGAGTCGCCTCTGAGGCTGGTAAGCAGTATTTCAGTGTGGATGCGGGGAAGGGCGAGCTGGTGGTGAATGACAGAATAGACAGAGAGGCTTTATGTGGACAAAGCGCCAGCTGTGTTCTACCTCTGCAAGTGGTTGTTGAAAACCCTTTGCAGTCGCATCGAATTGAAGTGGAAATCAGAGACATAAATGACAATTCTCCTCGTTTTCTAACGCAGGAGATTAACCTTAAAATACCTGAGTCCGTTGCGCTTGGCAGACGTTTTTCGCTGGAGAGCGCAGAGGACCCTGATGTTGGGAGCAATTCTTTGAAAACCTACTCGCTAAGCAAAAACGATTATTTTTCTCTCAAATTTAAAGAAACAAAAAATGGAAAAGCGGTCCCAGAATTAGTGTTAGAAAAAACATTAGACCGGGAAAAGAATGCTCTCCATCATCTGCTGTTGACAGCGTTAGATGGAGGAAACCCGGTCACGTCTGGAACCTGTAAGATCATCATTACTGTACTTGATAATAACGATAATTTCCCAGTATTCAACGAAAATGAATATAAAGTCTCATTAAAAGAGAACAGCACCAAAGGGACACTTGTCATCAAACTCACAGCCACAGATGCTGACGATGGTCTTAATGGTGAAGTTAAATATTCTTTCGGGTCCCGCACTCCAGACTTTGTGTTATCAACATTTGAAATTAATGATATAACAGGTGAAATCGTATTAAAAGGTTTATTAGATTATGAAACTTCAAAATCGTACCTGATCGATGTAACTGCTAAAGACAAAGGCGTCCCGGAAATGGAGGGTGACTGTCGTGTACAGCTGGATGTGGAGGACATAAATGATAATGCGCCAGATATTGTGTTGACTTCAAAACCCGTGCCTGTTCGCGAAGACGCACCAGGTGGCACAGTGGTGGCTTTGATCAGTGCACGAGACCTTGACTCCAGTAATAACGGTAAAGTGAATTTGCGTTTACCCAAAGGTTCTCATTTCACTCTAAAATCCTCATTTTCTAATAATTATGAACTGGTTACCAGTGCTGCTTTAGACCGAGAGACATTCTCAGAATATAATATTGAAATAACAGCCACTGACTCAGGCTCTCCTCCTCTGTCCAGTAAGAAAATCATTCCTGTCAGCATCACTGACGTGAATGACAACCCTCCTGTGTTCTCTCAGCCCTCCTATAATGTGTATTTAAAAGAGAATGGGGTACCAGGATCTATACTGTACTCAGTATCAGCCTCCGACCTGGATTTTGGTGAGAACGCTAAAATCTCTTACTCTATACTGGACTCTAAAGTGCAGGACGTTTCTGTCTCATCGTATGTTTACATTAACTCAGATAACGGCAGCATCTACAGCATGCACTCGTTTGACTATGAGAAACTGAAGGTGTTTCAGATTCAGGTTCAGGCAAAGGATCAGGGCTCTCCGTCTCTCAGCAGCAACACCACCGTCCATGTTTTTATCCTGGACCAGAACGACAACGCCCCCGCTGTTATTTACCCCTCCTCCGCTGCCCTGGGCTCCCTCTCTCATCAGAGGATGCCCCGCTCCGCTAAAGCGGGTCATCTGGTCACTAAGATGACGGCCGTGGACGCAGACTCGGGCCATAACGCCTGGATCTCCTACAAAGTGGCGGAGGCCACAGACGCCTCTCTGTTCACTGTCAATCTGTACACAGGGGAGGTGAGGACTAAACGCGCTGTGTCCGAGCAGGACGACTCCTCTCAGAGGCTGCTTATAGAGATCAAGGACGACGGGGAACCGGTCCAGTCCTCCACCGTCACGGTGTCCATCGTGCTGGAGGACGGTCTCCATGAGCCCATCTTAGACCTCCGACAGAAAGTGACCGAGCCCAGCAAGAAAACTGGGAGAATCACCCTGTATTTGATTCTCTCTCTGGCCTCGGTGTCCGTGCTGTCTGTGGTGACTTTTCTCATCTTAGCGGTTAAATGCATCAGGAGCAGCAGAAGCAGCGGTAGTTGCTGCATGGGACAGGGGGACTGTGATGGTTACAAGAACCCCAACAGAAACCTCCAGATTCAGCTCAACACTGATGGACCCATAAAGTACGTGGAGGTCCTGGGAGGAGACATGTTGTCTCAGAGTCAGTCCTTCCGGTCCTGTATGTCTCCAATGTCCGAGTACAGTGACTTCACTTTGATTAAGCCCAGCAGCACCACTGACTTTAAGGAGGTGATCAGTGTCCTGGATGCGTCTTTACCGGACAGCACCTGGACCTTTGAGAGCCAGCAGGTGAGCAGAGAGTAAAATAATCTTCTATATGCACATTTACAACCAAGATTATTTTAGTTTTCTCATGATTTATGGTCTGTCTGTCCTCGAGGGACTGGATTTGTTATGCCATTTTTTCAAGTATCATATATTGAGATTTATATTGTTACATTTCTTTCATTTCACATAAATGAGCAAGATGGCTTTTTTGTCACATGTATTTCCTATTCACATACAAGTGAACATTTGACGCTGAAATAACTTCACATTCTTTACAAATCACTCTCTAAATTAAAGGTTTTAATGAAAAAAAAAAAACACTACTACAATAACCTTAGTCTATTAGTAGGATAAGGACCTATAGTCTATTTAGCATTACAACTCCTATATGCTTCTTCAGATATATCAGACTTTAATAAACTGCCTTTTGTTCCTGTAGAGCTTCACGACTGGTTAATTGATTGTGACTCAAAGCACATGACTTTTGAACATATGTCATTCATATTCCTATCTATATAATTAAATCTCAGCCTGTGCTCAAAGTTTCCTCTTATTGTATTACATTGGTGTGGATTTCATATTTACACATCTTGCAAAAGTGATATGAAGTAAAATATTTGAATTGCATTGTGACTAAATTTGCAGGATTTGTTGCAATAATGATCAGTAAAATGAATTAAAATCTGATCGACACGTTCTGGGTTTATTTTGAATAAGTATTCTTGGGAAGAAGCACCTGCCTGTGCCATTTCATGCATTCTTGATTTGCAATACTGGGGCTGTAGCACATCTCTGTTTCAAGCTCATTGGATGCAGGTTAGATGCTCTGCACCAATAGGATTAGGAGCTGTACAAAGAGATCTATTCCCTCCCCCATCCATTCTCAACACTGTAGCCAGTACATTGCTCCGACCCGAGATGAGAGGAGGATGCGTTTAAACAGTCAGATTAAATAACATAACTTCAATTCGCATGTCAGGATGCATACACATGGATATCTTTGGAGTACAGCAAGTTCATCTTTGATGGATTTTTATATTGTCGTCTTTATTCGAAATGATATGTCGGTGGGAAATAACGTCCTGTTGTAAGGGACCGAGGATGACAAAGAGAATGGGATACGGAGACTGGAGATGGCAGACGCTTTGGTGGTATCATTTCTTTCTCTTGTGGAGTACAACAGACGGACAGACGCGTTACAGCATCTCGGAGGAGCTGGAGCGAGGCTCTGTGGTAGGAAATCTAGCCAAAGATCTTGGTTTGGGACTGTCTGAGATTTTCGATCGCAAGCTGCGAGTCGCCTCTGAGGCTGATGAGCAGTATTTCAGTGTGGATGCGGGGAAGGGCGAGCTGGTGGTGAATGACAGAATAGACAGAGAGGCTTTATGTGGACAAAGCGCCAGCTGTGTTCTACCTCTGCAAGTTGTAATAGAGAACCCGTTACAGTTAAATCGGATAGAAGTGGAAATAAGAGACGTGAACGACAACGCTCCTCGTTTTCTCAAAAGCGATCATATAATAGAAATTGCTGAATCCACCGTTGTAGGTGTGCGTTTTCCCTTAGAGAGCGCAGAGGATCCCGATGTTGGGAGTAACGGATTGAAGACGTACACTCTAAGCAAAGATGATTGCTTTATTTTAAAAGTAAAAGAAATTGAAAATGGAAGAAAATTACCCGAATTAGTTTTAAATAAATCATTAGATCGGGAGAAAAAGGCGATTCACAATTTATTTCTTACTGCTATGGACGGAGGAAACCCGGTCAAATCCGGAACTTCAAAAATAACTATAACAGTTCTTGATATTAATGACAATGTGCCATTATTCGAACATAACGTTTATAAAGTGGCTGTTCAAGAAAACAGTGCGAATGGCTCGTTTTTAATTACAACAAAAGCCACCGACATAGACGAGGGTCCAAATGGAGAAATTGAGTACTCACTTGGCATACACACACCACCATCGGTGCTGTCGTTGTTTCATATCGATGCTGTAACTGGAGATATATATTTGAAAAAACAGTTAGACCATGAAGATCAAACCTCGTATCGAATAGACATAAGTGCGAAAGACAAAGGCTTTCCTAAGATGGAGGCTCACTGCAGTGTGCAGGTGGATGTGTCAGACGTAAATGACAATCCCCCAGAAATACTGCTGACTTCAAAACCCACTTCTGTACCCGAAGACTCTCGCAGTGGCACAGTTGTTGCTTTGCTCAAAGTCAGAGACCTTGATTCAGGGGATAACAGTAAAGTGACTTTACAGCTTCCCAGAGGTTCTCCTTTTATTTTAAAACCATCATTTTCTAACAATTACGCACTGGTTACCAGTGGGAGTTTAGACAGAGAGAGTTTCTCAGAATATAACATTGAAATAACAGCCACTGATTCAGGCTCTCCTCCTCTGTCCAGTAAGAAAATGATCCCAGTCAGCATCACTGACGTGAATGACAACCCTCCTGTGTTCTCTCAGCCCTCCTATAATGTGTATTTAAAAGAGAATGGGGTACCAGGATCTATACTGTACTCAGTATCAGCTTCTGACCTGGATTTTGGTGAGAACGCTAAAATCTCTTACTCTATACTGGACTCTAAAGTGCAGGACGTTTCTGTCTCATCGTATGTTTACATTAACTCAGATAACGGCAGCATCTACAGCATGCACTCGTTTGACTATGAGAAACTGAAGGTGTTTCAGATTCAGGTTCAGGCAAAGGATCAGGGCTCTCCGTCTCTCAGCAGCAACACCACCGTCCATGTTTTTATCCTGGACCAGAACGACAACGCCCCCGCTGTTATTTACCCCTCCTCCGCTGCCCTGGGCTCCCTCTCTCATCAGAGGATGCCCCGCTCCGCTAAAGCGGGTCACCTGGTCACTAAGATGACGGCCGTGGACGCGGACTCGGGCCATAACGCCTGGATCTCCTACAAAGTGACGGAGGCCACAGACGCCTCTCTGTTCACTGTCAATCTGTACACAGGGGAGGTGAGGACTAAACGCGCTGTGTCCGAGCAGGACGACTCCTCTCAGAGGCTGCTTATAGAGATCAAGGACGACGGGGAACCAGTCCAGTCCTCCACCGTCACGGTGTCCATCGTGCTGGAGGACGGTCTCCATGAGCCCATCTTAGACCTCCGACAGAAAGTGACCGAGCCCAGTAAGAAAACTGGGAGAATCACCCTGTATTTGATTCTCTCTCTGGCCTCGGTGTCCGTGCTGTCTGTGGTGACTTTTCTCATCTTAGCGGTTAAATGCATCAGGAGCAGCAGAAGTAGCGGTAGTTGCTGCATGGGACAGGGGGACTGTGATGGTTACAAGAACCCCAACAGAAACCTGCAGATTCAGCTCAACACTGATGGACCCATAAAGTACGTGGAGGTCCTGGGAGGAGACATGTTGTCTCAGAGTCAGTCCTTTAGGTCCTGTATGTCTCCAATGTCAGAGTACAGTGACTTCACTTTGATTAAGCCCAGCAGCACCACTGACTTTAAGGAGGTGATCAGTGTCCTGGATGCATCTTTACCGGACAGCACCTGGACCTTTGAGAGCCAGCAGGTGAGCAGAAAACAGCCATTTATCTCTGTAATAACAAAATAAAGATATGTTTTGTTCAGAACACCATAAACTTAATCATGAGGTAATTGTATTCAACCCACACGTCTCACACACGTACGTCTGAACACTTCAGCACCATCATAGTGGAGAGCGAAATACTATAATACCCATGCGTAACGATTACAGTATGTGTGTTTTGTCCCTGTTGTTATTCATATTTTCAGAAAATACAACCATAATAGACGAAAGGAAAATTGTATTTCTCTGTAGAGTTGAAGATTGATCTATTTTCTGTCTTTTATTTACGTTATTTTTCATCTCCCATGTTTTATAATACCTGCCTGTGGTTGAAGTTAAGATCCACAAACACAGTGAATGCTGCGTCTTTAAGAGTGTCGATCAGTCTCGCTCTCATTGGATGGTGGAAATGGATGCTGTGCACCAATAGGATTCAGAACTGTACAAAGCAATCTAGTCCCTGCCCCCATGCAGCCTCGGCGCTGTAACATTTAGTCTGCAAAGAGGTAGAAGAGAGAGCAATGAGCTCTTGTTGTAGAATACGAAATGTGTATATTTCGGCTTATTTGCATGGTCAGTAATTTGTGAAACATTTTCTGTGGGAATAATACCTGCGATGATGGATTCAAAGATTTTTCTACACATCATGACGGTTGGAATTGAAGACTTTTAGCGGAGGAAGGATGACAAAGACAATAGGATACCGAGACTGGAGATGGCAGGCGATTTGGTGGCATCATTTCTTTCTCTTGTGGAGTATAACAGACGCACAGACTCGTTACAGCATTCCGGAGGAACTAAAACAGGGCTCTGTGGTAGGAAATCTAGCCAAAGATCTTGGTTTGGGACTGTCTGAGATTTTTGACCGTAAACTGCGAGTCGCCTCTGAGGCTGGTAAGCAGTATTTCAGTGTGGATGCGGGGAAGGGCGAGCTGGTGGTGAATGACAGAATAGACAGAGAGGCTTTATGTGGACAAAGCGCCAGCTGTGTGTTGCCTCTGCAGGTTGTAATTGAAGACCCGTTACAACTGTTTCGTGTCGAGGTTGAAATACAAGACATTAATGATAATTCGCCGAGCTTCCCATCAAATGATATCACATTGGAAATTGCTGAATCTACAGTGGTCGGTGTTCGATTCCCTCTGGAAAACGCTATCGACCCAGATGTCGGCAGTAATTCGCTGAAGTCATACACTCTCAGTAAAGACGAATGTTTTAATATTAGAGTTAAAGAAGTTGCCGGTGGAAGAAAAGTCCCTGAATTGATTTTAGCAAAACTTTTAGACAGAGAGAAAAAGGCTGTTCATAAGCTTTTGTTGACAGCTCTAGATGGAGGCAACCCACTGAGATCAGGCACCTCTCAAGTTACGATTAAAGTCCTTGACAACAACGATAACGTTCCAGCTTTTGAGAAAACCCTGTATAAAGTAACTATTAATGAAAATGCTGCGGAAGGTGCAATAATTGTACAAACAAAAGCCTCAGATATGGATGATGGTCAAAACGGAGAAATAGAGTATTCTTTTGGAGCGCACACATCGGATGCTGTTCTCTCCGTTTTCAGTATTGATCAAATATCAGGAACAGTATTTCTAAAAGGAAATTTGGATTACGAATCAACTGCAAATTATGAAATAGACATAAGTGCGAAAGACAAAGGCATTCCGAGAATGGAGGGTCACTGTACTGTCCATGTTGATGTTTTAGATGTTAATGATAACCCCCCAGAAATAATACTCACCTCTCATCCAAAGCCAGTCCGTGAAGACTCTCCTGACGGCACCGTAGTAGCTTTAATCAGTGCCCGAGATCTGGACTCGGGTGATAACGGTAAAGTCACATTACAGCTCCCTAAGAAATGCCAATTTTCCCTAAGACCATCGTTTTCACAAAATTATGCTTTAGTTACCAAAGGTATTTTAGATCGAGAAAATGTCTCCGAATATAACATTGAAATAACAGCCACTGATTCAGGCTCTCCTCCTCTGTCCAGCAAGAAAATGATCCCAGTCAGAATCACTGACGTGAATGACAACCCTCCTGTATTCTCTCAGCCCTCCTATAATGTGTATTTAAAAGAGAATGGGGTACCAGGATCTATACTGTACTCAGTATCAGCCTCTGACCTGGATTTTGGTGAGAACGCTAAAATCTCTTACTCTATACTGGACTCTAAAGTGCAGGACGTTTCTGTCTCATCGTATGTTTACATTAACTCAGATAACGGCAGCATCTACAGCATGCACTCGTTTGACTATGAGAAACTGAAGGTGTTTCAGATTCAGGTTCAGGCAAAGGATCAGGGCTCTCCGTCTCTCAGCAGCAACACCACCGTCCATGTTTTTATCCTGGACCAGAACGACAACGCCCCCGCTGTTATTTACCCCTCCTCCGCTGTCCTGGGCTCCCTCTCTCATCAGAGGATGCCCCGCTCCGCTAAAGCGGGTCACCTGGTCACTAAGATGACGGCCGTGGACGCAGACTCGGGCCATAACGCCTGGATCTCCTACAAAGTGGCGGAGGCCACAGACGCCTCTCTGTTCACTGTCAATCTGTACACAGGGGAGGTGAGGACTAAACGCGCTGTGTCCGAGCAGGACGACTCCTCTCAGAGGCTGCTTATAGAGATCAAGGACGACGGGGAACCGGTCCAGTCCTCCACCGTCACGGTGTCCATCGTGTTGGAGGACGGTCTCCATGAGCCCATATTAGACCTCCGACAGAAAGTGACCGAGCCCAGTAAGAAAACTGGGAGAATCACCCTGTATTTGATTCTCTCTCTGGCCTCGGTGTCCGTGCTGTCTGTGGTGACTTTTCTCATCTTAGCGGTTAAATGCATCAGGAGCAGCAGAAGCAGCGGTAGTTGCTGCATGGGACAGGGAGACTGTGATGGTTACAAGAACCCCAACAGAAACCTGCAGATTCAGCTCAACACTGATGGACCCATAAAGTACGTGGAGGTCCTGGGAGGAGACATGTTGTCTCAGAGTCAGTCCTTCAGGTCCTGTATGTCTCCAATGTCCGAGTACAGTGACTTTACTTTGATTAAGCCCAGCAGCACCACTGACTTTAAGGAGGTGATCAGTGTCCTGGATGCATCTTTACCGGACAGCACCTGGACCTTTGAGAGCCAGCAGGTGAGCAGATAATAGCATTTCATTCTAATAATGAAAATTAAATGCCATGGCTATTTTTACTTAGCAAAACAAATACTTTGTCAAAACGGTTTTTTGTGGAAGTAAATCTTTCAAAACAAATCTATATGCCTATGTCCATCCATCCTGGCTGTATATTATTTTCATCACACCTTTTACGCATTGTCTATCATAAAAACTGACTTCAAACCCAAGTAACATACATTAAACCTGTGTAGAAATGTTGGAAACAGCTGTGTTAAAGGAATGCAACGAGTTAGTGTTATACGTGCACACTTGAATAATTCAGCACCACCACAGTGGACAGCGACTCAGTAATATAGTGGATATATTTTGTGAGGATTTACTTACTCTGTATTGAAACTACATGACTGTTATTCTTTCAAATCTTTATCTGTTTCTTTGAGATTTTTATTGGCAACATTTTTTTTATTATTAATAATTTTTCGGTTCCATGTGATTTGGCATTTACAAATATTTGCTATAATCCCCCATGAGAGCTCAGAATCAGATTGAAGCTGCCTCTACAGCAGTGTCGATCAGTCTCTCTCTCATTGGATGTTGGACATGGATGCTGTGCACCAATAGGATTCAGAACTGTACAAAGCAATCTAGTCCCTGCCCCCATGCAGCCTCGGCGCTTTAACACTTACAATGCAACGAGCGCGGGGAGAGACAGCAATGAGCTCCCGTTTTTTGTAAAGATTTAAACATATGCATTTCAGCTTTCAGCCATGTTTAGACGACGTGGTCATTTTTCTTTGGGAGTATTTCCTACTCTGTTGGATTCCAGCATCGTTATGAAGAATATCTCGTTTGGAATAAGTGTGTTATAACGGAGCGAGGATGACAAAGAGAATAGGATACCGAGACTGGAGATGGCCGGCGCTTTGGTGGCATCATTTCTTTCTCTTGTGGAGTATAACAGACGCACAGACTCGTTACAGCATCCCGGAGGAACTAAAACAGGGCTCTGTGGTAGGAAATCTAGCCAAAGATCTTGGTTTGGGACTGTCTGAGATTTTTGACCGTAAGCTGCGAGTCGCCTCTGAGGCTGGTAAGCAGTATTTCAGTGTGGATGCGGGGAAGGGCGAGCTGGTGGTGAATGACAGAATAGACAGAGAGGCTCTATGTGGACAAAGCGCCAGCTGTGTTCTACCTCTGCAAGTGGTTGTTGAAAACCCTTTGCAGTCGCATCGAATTGAAGTGGAAATCAGAGACATAAATGACAATTCTCCTCGTTTTCTAACGCAGGAGATTAACCTTAAAATACCAGAGTCCGTTGCGCTTGGCAGACGTTTTTCGCTGGAGAGCGCAGAGGACCCTGATGTTGGGAGCAATTCTTTGAAAACCTACTCGCTAAGCAAAAACGATTATTTTTCTCTCAAATTTAAAGAAACAAAAAATGGAAAAGCGGTCCCAGAATTAGTGTTAGAAAAAACATTAGACCGGGAAAAGAATGCTCTCCATCATCTGCTGTTGACAGCATTAGATGGAGGAAACCCGGTCACGTCTGGAACCTGTAAGATCATCATTACTGTACTTGATAATAACGATAATTTCCCAGTATTCAACGAAAATGAATATAAAGTATCATTAAAAGAGAACAGCACCAAAGGGACACTCGTCATCAAACTCACAGCCTCAGATGCTGACGATGGTCTTAATGGTGAAGTTAAATATTCTTTCGGGTCCCGCACTCCAGACTTTGTGTTATCAACATTTGAAATTAATGATATAACAGGTGAAATCGTATTAAAAGGTTTATTAGATTATGAAACTTCAAAATCGTACCTGATCGATGTAACTGCTAAAGACAAAGGCGTCCCGGAAATGGAGGGTGACTGTCGTGTACAGCTGGATGTGGAGGACATAAATGATAATGCGCCAGATATTGTGTTGACTTCAAAACCCGTGCCTGTTCGCGAAGACGCACCAAGTGGCACAGTGGTGGCTTTGATCAGTGCACGAGACCTTGACTCCAGTAATAACGGTAAAGTGAATTTGCGTTTACCCAAAGGTTCTCATTTCACTCTAAAATCCTCATTTTCTAATAATTATGAACTGGTTACCAGTGCTGCTTTAGACCGAGAGACATTCTCAGAATATAACATTGAAATCACAGCCACTGACTCAGGCTCTCCTCCTCTGTCCAGTAAGACAATCATTCCTGTCAGCATCACTGACGTGAATGACAACCCTCCTGTGTTCTCTCAACCCTCCTATAATGTGTATTTAAAAGAGAATGGGGTACCAGGATCTATACTGTACTCAGTATCAGCCTCTGACCTGGATTTTGGTGAGAACGCTAAAATCTCTTACTCTATACTGGACTCTAAAGTGCAGGACGTTTCTGTCTCATCGTATGTTTACATTAACTCAGATAACGGCAGCATCTACAGCATGCACTCGTTTGACTATGAGAAACTGAAGGTGTTTCAGATTCAGGTTCAGGCAAAGGATCAGGGCTCTCCGTCTCTCAGCAGCAACACCACCGTCCATGTTTTTATCCTGGACCAGAACGACAACGCCCCCGCTGTTATTTACCCCTCCTCCGCTGCCCTGGGCTCCCTCTCTCATCAGAGGATGCCCCGCTCCGCTAAAGCGGGTCACCTGGTCACTAAGATGACGGCCGTGGACGCGGACTCGGGCCATAACGCCTGGATCTCCTACAAAGTGGCGGAGGCCACAGACGCCTCTCTGTTCACTGTCAATCTGTACACAGGGGAGGTGAGGACTAAACGCGCTGTGTCCGAGCAGGACGACTCCTCTCAGAGGCTGCTTATAGAGATCAAGGACGACGGGGAACCGGTCCAGTCCTCCACCGTCACGGTGTCCATCGTGCTGGAGGACGGTCTCCATGAGCCCATCTTAGACCTCCGACAGAAAGTGACCGAGCCCAGCAAGAAAACTGGGAGAATCACCCTGTATTTGATTCTCTCTCTGGCCTCGGTGTCCGTGCTGTCTGTGGTGACTTTTCTCATCTTAGCGGTTAAATGCATCAGGAGCAGCAGAAGCAGCGGTAGTTGCTGCATGGGACAGGGGGACTGTGATGGTTACAAGAACCCCAACAGAAACCTGCAGATTCAGCTCAACACTGATGGACCCATAAAGTACGTGGAGGTCCTGGGAGGAGACATGTTGTCTCAGAGTCAGTCCTTCCGGTCCTGTATGTCTCCAATGTCCGAGTACAGTGACTTCACTTTGATTAAGCCCAGCAGCACCACTGACTTTAAGGAGGTGATCAGTGTCCTGGATGCGTCTTTACCGGACAGCACCTGGACCTTTGAGAGCCAGCAGGTGAGCAGAGAGTAAAATAATCTTCTATATGCACATTTACAACCAAAATTATTTTAGTTTTCTCATGATTTATGGTCTGTCTGTCCTCGAGGGACTGGATTTGTTATGCCATTTTTTCAAGTATCATATATTGAGATTTATATTGTTACATTTCTTTCATTTCACATAAATGAGCAAGATGGCTTTTTTGTCACATGTATTTCCTATTCACATACAAGTGAACATTTGACGCTGAAATAACTTCACATTCTTTACAAATCACTCTCTAAATTAAAGAAGGTTTTAATGAAAAAAAAAAAACACTACTACAATAACCTTAGTCTATTAGTAGGATAAGGACCTATAGTCTATTTAGCATTACAACTCCTATATGCTTCTTCAGATATATCAGACCTTAATAAACTGCCTTTTGTTCCTGTAGAGCTTCATGACTGGTTAATTGATTGTGACTCAAAGCACATGACTTTTGAACATATGTCATTCATATTCCTATCTATATAATTAAATCTTAGCCTGTGCTCAAAGTTTCCTCTTATTGTATTACATTGGTGTGGATTTCATATTTACACATCTTGCAAACGTGATATGAAGTAAAATATTTGAATTGCATTGTGACTAAATTTGCAGGAATTGTTGCAATAATGATCAGTAAAATGAATTAAAATCTGATCGACACGTTCTGGGTTTATTTTGAATAAGTATTCTTGGGAAGAAGCACCTGCCTGTGCCATTTCATGCATTCTTGATTTGCAATACTGGGGCTGTAGCACATCTCTGTTTCAAGCTCATTGGATGCAGGTTAGATGCTCTGCACCAATAGGATTAGGAGCTGTACAAAGAGATCTATTCCCTCCCCCATCCATTCTCAACACTGTAGCCAGTACATTGCTCCGACCCGAGATGAGAGGAGGATGCGTTTAAACAGTCAGATTAAATAACATAACTTCAATTCGCATGTCAGGATGCATACACGTGGATATCTTTGGAGTACAGCAAGTTCATCTTTGATGGATTTTTATATTGTCGTCTTTATTCGAAATGATATCTCGGTGGGAAATAACGTCCTGTTGTAAGGGACCGAGGATGACAAAGAGAATGGGATACGGAGACTGGAGATGGCAGACGCTTTGGTGGTATCATTTCTTTCTCTTGTGGAGTACAACAGACGGACAGACGCGTTACAGCATCTCGGAGGAGCTGGAGCGAGGCTCTGTGGTCGGAAATCTAGCCAAAGATCTTGGTTTGGGACTGTCTGAGATTTTCGATCGCAAGCTGCGAGTCGCCTCTGAGGCTGATGAGCAGTATTTCAGTGTAGATGCGGGGAAGGGCGAGCTGGTGGTGAATGACAGAATAGACAGAGAGGCTTTATGTGGACAAAGCGCCAGCTGTGTTCTACCTCTGCAAGTTGTAATAGAGAACCCGTTACAGTTAAATCGGATAGAAGTGGAAATAAGAGACGTGAACGACAACGCTCCTCGTTTTCTCAAAAGCGATCATATAATAGAAATTGCTGAATCCACTGTTGTAGGTGTGCGTTTTCCCTTAGAGAGCGCAGAGGATCCCGATGTTGGGAGTAACGGATTGAAGACGTACACTCTAAGCAAAGATGATTGCTTTATTTTAAAAGTAAAAGAAATTGAAAATGGAAGAAAATTACCCGAATTAGTTTTAAATAAATCATTAGATCGGGAGAAAAAGGCGATTCACAATTTATTTCTTACTGCTATGGACGGAGGAAATCCGGTCAAATCCGGAACTTCAAAAATAACTATAACAGTTCTTGATAATAATGATAATGTGCCATTATTCGAACATAACGTTTATAAAGTGGCTGTTCAAGAAAACAGTGCGAATGGCTCGTTTTTAATTACAACAAAAGCCACCGACATAGACGAGGGTCCAAATGGAGAAATTGAGTACTCACTTGGCATACACACACCACCATCGGTGCTGTCGTTGTTTCATATCGATGCTGTAACTGGAGATATATATTTGAAAAAACAGTTAGACCATGAAGATCAAACCTCGTATCGAATAGACATAAGTGCGAAAGACAAAGGCTTGCCTAAGACGGAGGGCCACTGCAGTGTGCAGGTGGATGTGTTAGACGTAAATGACAATCCCCCAGAAATACTGCTGACTTCAAAACCCACTTCTGTACCCGAAGACTCTCGCAGTGGCACAGTTGTTGCTTTGCTCAAAGTCAGAGACCTTGATTCAGGGGATAACAGTAAAGTGACTTTACAGCTTCCCAGAGGTTCTCCTTTTATTTTAAAACCATCATTTTCTAACAATTACGCACTGGTTACCAGTGGGAGTTTAGACAGAGAGAGTTTCTCAGAATATAACATTGAAATAACAGCCACTGATTCAGGCTCTCCTCCTCTGTCCAGTAAGAAAATGATCCCAGTCAGCATCACTGACGTGAATGACAACCCTCCTGTGTTCTCTCAGCCCTCCTATAATGTGTATTTAAAAGAGAATGGGGTACCAGGATCTATACTGTACTCAGTATCAGCCTCTGACCTGGATTTTGGTGAAAACGCTAAAATTTCTTACTCTATACTGGACTCTAAAGTGCAGGACGTTTCTGTCTCATCGTATGTTTACATTAACTCAGATAACGGCAGCATCTACAGCATGCACTCGTTTGACTATGAGAAACTGAAGGTGTTTCAGATTCAGGTTCAGGCAAAGGATCAGGGCTCTCCGTCTCTCAGCAGCAACACCACCGTCCATGTTTTTATCCTGGACCAGAACGACAACGCCCCCGCTGTTATTTACCCCTCCTCCGCTGCCCTGGGCTCCCTCTCTCATCAGAGGATGCCCCGCTCCGCTAAAGCGGGTCACCTGGTCACTAAGATGACGGCCGTGGACGCGGACTCTGGCCATAACGCCTGGATCTCCTACAAAGTGGCGGAGGCCACAGACGCCTCTCTGTTCACTGTCAATCTGTACACAGGGGAGGTGAGGACTAAACGCGCTGTGTCCGAGCAGGACGACTCCTCTCAGAGGCTGCTTATAGAGATCAAGGACGACGGGGAACCGGTCCAGTCCTCCACCGTCACGGTGTCCATCGTGCTGGAGGACGGTCTCCATGAGCCCATCTTAGACCTCCGACAGAAAGTGACCGAGCCCAGCAAGAAAACTGGGAGAATCACCCTGTATTTGATTCTCTCTCTGGCCTCGGTGTCCGTGCTGTCTGTGGTGACTTTTCTCATCTTAGCGGTTAAATGCATCAGGAGCAGCAGAAGCAGCGGTAGTTGCTGCATGGGACAGGGGGACTGTGATGGTTACAAGAACCCCAACAGAAACCTGCAGATTCAGCTCAACACTGATGGACCCATAAAGTACGTGGAGGTCCTGGGAGGAGACATGTTGTCGCAGAGTCAGTCCTTCAGGTCCTGTATGTCTCCAATGTCCGAGTACAGTGACTTTACTTTGATTAAGCCCAGCAGCACCACTGACTTTAAGGAGGTGATCAGTGTCCTGGATGCGTCTTTACCGGACAGCACCTGGACCTTTGAGAGCCAGCAGGTGAGCAGAAAACAATGGACGTCACGCATTTTCAGTTATTATTGGCCAATACGTTTATTTTTAACCCTCAGTGTTGGTTTATATTTATGATAGCATTATGGCGGTATAGGGTTTTGACTGGGTTCTTTTTCATTTTTTTCTATTTGCTGCTTCAAACGTATGATTTGATATTCGCACAAACAACATTTACAAGTGTGTTATTCAACATTTGTTTCCATTCATGCAATCTTTCATTATCCTCTATAACCTCCAATATCCCGAGTTTAAACCTGCAATGCAGTTAAGCATTGACACCCTGCTGTTGTCTCACTTTAATCAGAAAATGAAGTTGATAATATGCTAGGAACCAATACAGTATTTTTTAGCGAATGGAATATTTGGTAATATGTTTGACCAACGTTTTTTAGATTGATTTATTGTTGATTGATTTTATGCAAAGGTAAATACGGCAGCAGAAATCACAGAAACTTAGATATACATTTGTTACTCAATTATTGAATATAAAGACACGCTTTATGTGGCGTTTCTGTTTGTTTTCTTCTATTTTTTATGTGATAATTCAAGTAAAATGATCACAGAAATCTCACTCCCCTCCCCTCACTGCTGTCTGTGACGGAAGGGAGGGAGGGGGGGGGGCAGACTTGGCTCTCTGTGATTGGACAGCAAAGATGGCTGCTGTGAACGAATAGCATGGAGCACTGTACAAAGAGATCTACTCCATCCCCCTTTCTGTCTCACCACGGCAACAAACACAGTGTCAGAGCTGGAGGAGAGATGTGCGTATTCGATGGCGTCTGGCATTTAGGTCTTTATTATAACCTATCTTGGAGTTAATTATGATGAAATGTCCATTCGGCCTGTGGAATCTATGTTGATCTGCCTGTGTGAACAACATCTCGATGGGAAATAACATATTCTAATGGACCAAGGATGACAAAGACAATAGGATACCGAGACTGGAGATGGCAGGCGCTTTGGTGGCATCATTTCTTTCTCTTGTGGAGTATAACAGACGCACAGACTCGTTACAGCATTCCGGAGGAACTAAAACAGGGCTCTGTGGTAGGAAATCTAGCCAAAGATCTTGGTTTGGGCTTATCAGATATTTTTGACCGTAAGCTGCGAGTCGCCTCTGAGGCTGGTAAGCAGTATTTCAGTGTGGATGCGGGGAAGGGCGAGCTGGTGGTGAATGACAGAATAGACAGAGAGGCTCTATGTGGACAAAGCGCCAGCTGTGTGCTGCCTTTACAGGTTGTAACAGAGAATCCGTTACAACTACACAGAATAGAAGTTGAAATAAGGGACATTAATGACAATTCTCCCATTTTTTCAACAGAGGAGCGATCTTTAAAAATAGCAGAATCTACTGCCACAGGCATACGCTTTCCCTTAGAAACAGCACAGGATCTGGACGTTGGCAGTAATTCAGTAAAATCTTATACGCTGAGTAAAGATGATTGTTTTAGTTTAAGGATTAAGGAATTGTCAGGAAATCGAAAGGTTCCAGAACTACTACTGGAGAAATCACTCGACAGAGAGAAACAAAGTGTACATCAGCTACTGCTGACAGCTGTGGACGGAGGCAACCCAGTCAAAACTGGAACCACAAGTATTATAGTTACTGTACTCGACAACAACGATAATGTCCCTGTTTTCAAACGTCCCTTGTATAATGTAACTGCGCATGAAAATAGCGTCACTGGTTCGGTTCTTGTAAAAGTCGAAGCAACGGACGCAGATGAAGGTGTTAATGGAGAGATTGAATATGCATTTGGTGAGCACACACCGCAGTCATTGTTGTCAATTTTTCATTTAAATTCGGAAACAGGTGACATATCCATGGTAGGTTCGTTAGATTATGAAAGTAATGCAATACATGAAATAGATATCACTGCAAAAGATAAAGGACTTCCTGAAATGGAGGGACACTGTCGTGTACAAGTAATAGTAATAGACATTAATGACAATGCGCCAGAAATAGTTCTCACCTCTGAACCAAATCCTTTACGCGAAGACTCGCCAAGAGGAACAGTTGTAGCTTTAATCAGTGCACGAGACCTTGACTCCGGTGATAACGCCAAAGTGACATTAAAGCTCCCAAAGGGATCCCCCTTCAATTTGAAACCGTCATTTTCTAATAATTACGCACTGGTTACAAACAGTGTTTTAGACAGAGAGAGTTTCTCTGAATATAATATTGAAATCACAGCCACTGACTCAGGCTCTCCTCCTCTGTCCAGTAAGAAAATCATTCCTGTCAGCATCACTGACGTGAATGACAACCCTCCTGTGTTCTCTCAGCCCTCCTATAATGTGTATTTAAAAGAGAATGGGGTACCAGGATCTATACTGTACTCAGTATCAGCCTCTGACCTGGATTTTGGTGAGAACGCTAAAATCTCTTACTCTATACTGGACTCTAAAGTGCAGGACGTTTCTGTCTCATCGTATGTTTACATTAACTCAGATAACGGCAGCATCTACAGCATGCACTCGTTTGACTATGAGCAACTGAAGGTGTTTCAGATTCAGGTTCAGGCAAAGGATCAGGGCTCTCCGTCTCTCAGCAGCAACACCACCGTCCATGTTTTTATCCTGGACCAGAACGACAACGCCCCCGCTGTTATTTACCCCTCCTCCGCTGCCCTGGGCTCCCTCTCTCATCAGAGGATGCCCCGCTCCGCTAAAGCGGGTCACCTGATCACTAAGATGACGGCCGTGGACGCAGACTCGGGCCATAACGCCTGGATCTCCTACAAAGTGGCGGAGGCCACAGACGCCTCTCTGTTCACTGTCAATCTGTACACAGGGGAGGTGAGGACTAAACGCGCTGTGTCCGAGCAGGACGACTCCTCTCAGAGGCTGCTTATAGAGATCAAGGACGACGGGGAACCGGTCCAGTCCTCCACCGTCACGGTGTCCATCGTGCTGGAGGACGGTCTCCATGAGCCCATCTTAGACCTCCGACAGAAAGTGACCGAGCCCAGCAAGAAAACTGGGAGAATCACCCTGTATTTGATTCTCTCTCTGGCCTCGGTGTCCGTGCTGTCTGTGGTGACCTTTCTCATCTTAGCGGTTAAATGCATCAGGAGCAGCAGAAGCAGCGGTAGTTGCTGCATGGGACAGGGGGACTGTGATGGTTACAAGAACCCCAACAGAAACCTGCAGATTCAGCTCAACACTGATGGACCCATAAAGTACGTGGAGGTCCTGGGAGGAGACATGTTGTCTCAGAGTCAGTCCTTCAGGTCCTGTATGTCTCCAATGTCCGAGTACAGTGACTTTACTTTGATTAAGCCCAGCAGCACCACTGACTTTAAGGAGGTGATCAGTGTCCTGGATGCGTCTTTACCGGACAGCACCTGGACCTTTGAGAGCCAGCAGGTGAGCATGGTGTAATACAAACGTGGCAAACACAGAATTTTATTGTAATTGCTTTGTTTGTGGGAAATCGTAGCGTTCTCAGCAACTAAACAGATTACTGCATTTATATGTGGTTTTATTAATTCATTAAATAAAATATTTATCAAATGAAAATGTAAAATCTAAATATTTAAATATATAATTTACATACAAAAATTAAACGTATCATTTGTCAAGTAATCGTAGTGTATTTAGGCCTCGCACAGTGGCTGTTTGAAATGTACAGTGTGTTAGAAACTGCAGACCTCCTGTATCTGAGACTTTCAGCACCACAGGGATGGACAGCGACTCTGACCCATGAGACCTGTGGACGTCCAGGGGACAAATTGTTGTTTGAGGCATTTACTCAGGTTGTAACACGGAAAATCCATGAACATAAAACCAATTCACGCAACCATTTTCATTTATTTCATGACTGGTCTGTTTGTTTATTTTTTTTATTTTTTTTTACCAATTTACGTAAACAGGGCTGATGGTATTTAGGCATCCAATCCATGGAAACACATATACTGTCAATGCAATTTACTGTTAAACGTACTTTTAATGTAATGTAGGCATCGACTTAATACATGTATTAATTTGTCATTTATTTGATAAGGTGATATGTTAAAATACATCTCCCTCTGACGCTTCACTCGCTCTTTGATGACAGTGCAAATGGTGAGTGTGTCTTTAACGGCGCTGCTTAGTGCTGCTCTCATTGGAAGTGAGAGGTGGATGCTGTGCACCAATAACATTCAGAACTGTACAAAGAGATCTACTCCCTCCCCCATGCAGCTTCAGCACCAATACCACATCGCTCAGAATGGGGGGAGAGAGAGTGTAGGTAGATGTTGAATATAATCGAGGGAATCATGTTAATTCTTAATTCATTTTTTGGCCATAAACGGGCATCTTTTTAACGGAATATGTCACGCTCTTGGGATGTGGATTTTGACTTTATGTTCTTTGTTCCTGTGGATTGGAAATGATGCATTTTACTGAATCACGGATGACAAAGACAATGGGATACCGAGACTGGAGATGGCCGGCGCTTTGGTGGCATCACTTCTTTCTCTTGTGGAGTATAATAGACGCACAGACTCGTTACAGCATCCCGGAGGAACTAAAACAGGGCTCTGTGGTAGGAAATCTAGCCAAAGATCTTGGTTTAGGACTGTCTGAGATTTTTGACCGTAAGCTGCGAGTCGCCTCTGAGGCTGGTAAGCAGTATTTCACTGTGGATGCGGGGAAGGGCGAGCTGGTGGTGAATGACAGAATAGACAGAGAGGCTCTATGTGGACAAAGCGCCAGCTGTGTTCTACCTCTGCAAGTGGTCATTGAGGACCCGCTACAGTTGCATCGCATTGAGGTTGAAATACGAGATATTAATGACAATTCACCAGGTTTCATTTCAAACGAATTATCTTTAAAAATAGCAGAATCAGCAGCAGTTGGCGCCCGCTTTCACTTGGAGAGCGCAACGGACCCAGACGTTGGCAGCAATTCACTCAAATCGTATACTCTTGGTAAAAATGAGTGTTGTTCCCTCAGAATCAAAGAGATTGAGGGTGGTAAGACCGTTCCGGAACTTGTCTTAGAAAAGCCACTAGATCGAGAAAAGAAAGCTGTTCACAAAATCTTACTAACAGCATTAGACGGAGGAATCCAGTTAGATCAGGAACGTCACAAATAACCATAACCGTGCTTGACAATAATGATAATTTTCCAGTTTTTGAAAAGAACGTTTATAAAGTAACACTGGGTGAAACAAGTATGAAGGGAGCTATTGTGATAAAACCCAAAGCAACAGATGCAGATGAAGGTTTGAATGGTCAAGTCGAATTCTCATTTGGCTCCCGGACTCCAGATTCTGTGTCGTCAATCTTCGATATTAACTCTATAACGGGTGAAATCAGTCTGAAAGGGGAGTTAGACTATGAAACTGTAAAGTCGTTTGACATCGATGTCACTGCAAAAGACAAAGGAAGCCCTGAAATGGAGGGACACTGCCGCGTGCAGGTTGATATTACTGATTTCAATGACAACGCTCCTGAAATAGTCCTCACGTCTCAGCCAAAGCCAGTGCGTGAAGACGCACCAAGTGGCACAGTAGTTGCTCTGATCAGTGCGCGTGATCTTGATTCTGCTGATAATGGCAAAGTAACGTTGCAACTCACCAAGGGCTTCCCCTTTGCTCTGAAACCTTCTTTTTCTAATAATTACGCACTGGTTACCAGTGGTACTTTAGACAGGGAGAGCTGCTCACACTATGATATTGAAATCACAGCCACTGACTCAGGCTCTCCTCCTCTGTCCAGTAAGAAAAGCATTCCTGTCAGCATCACTGACGTGAATGACAACCCTCCTGTGTTCTCTCAGCCCTCCTATAATGTGTATTTAAAAGAGAATGGGGTACCAGGATCTATACTGTACTCAGTATCAGCCTCTGACCTGGATTTTGGTGAGAACGCTAAAATCTCTTACTCTATACTGGACTCTAAAGTGCAGGACGTTTCTGTCTCATCGTATGTTTACATTAACTCAGATAACGGCAGCATCTACAGCATGCACTCGTTTGACTATGAGCAACTGAAGGTGTTTCAGATTCAGGTTCAGGCGAAGGATCAGGGCTCTCCGTCTCTCAGCAGCAACACCACCGTTCATGTTTTTATCCTGGACCAGAACGACAACGCCCCCGCTGTTATTTACCCCTCCTCCGCTGCCCTGGGCTCCCTCTCTCATCAGAGGATGCCCCGCTCCGCTAAAGCGGGTCACCTGGTCACTAAGATGACGGCCGTGGACGCGGACTCGGGCCATAACGCCTGGATCTCCTACAAAGTGGCGGAGGCCACAGACGCCTCTCTGTTCACTGTCAATCTGTACACAGGGGAGGTGAGGACTAAACGCGCTGTGTCCGAGCAGGACGACTCCTCTCAGAGGCTGCTTATAGAGATCAAGGACGACGGGGAACCGGTCCAGTCCTCCACCGTCACGGTGTCCATCGTGCTGGAGGACGGTCTCCATGAGCCCATCTTAGACCTCCGACAGAAAGTGACCGAGCCCAGCAAGAAAACTGGGAGAATCACCCTGTATTTGATTCTCTCTCTGGCCTCGGTGTCCGTGCTGTCTGTGGTGACTTTTCTCATCTTAGCGGTTAAATGCATCAGGAGCAGCAGAAGCAGCGGTAGTTGCTGCATGGGACAGGGGGACTGTGATGGTTACAAGAACCCCAACAGAAACCTGCAGATTCAGCTCAACACTGATGGACCCATAAAGTACGTGGAGGTCCTGGGAGGAGACATGTTGTCCCAGAGTCAGTCCTTCCGGTCCTGTATGTCTCCAATGTCCGAGTACAGTGACTTCACTTTGATTAAGCCCAGCAGCACCACTGACTTTAAGGAGGTGATCAGTGTCCTGGATGCGTCTTTACCGGACAGCACCTGGACCTTTGAGAGCCAGCAGGTGAGCAGAAAACGAAAAGGCCATTTGTAAAAAGTGTTTGTAAAAGTTTGATCAACAGAATTTTACAAATTTTGTTTGTGTGGTGCTTGTAAACAACGAAAACCAGATGGCACAACTTCTCTAGGGGCGCGGGGGGCGGGGGGGGGGGGGTCAACACTAATGTTCTTATTGCGTGACAGACCATTTGTTTTGGGCCTGAATGAAATGTCACAATATTCTTGGTAAAAATTAGTCTATTAAAAATGGCAATAACTTTAGTGAGACAGTGACTTTTTATTTAACGGAATAGTTATATATCTTAACATAATCCTCATTTCATTTTGCACTTCTTGATTTTAGAATAAAACAGTTCATTTTAATCTTTCATATCCAGGTTATTATTTCAATATTTTTGTCCAACTTTCCTCTTTTGTCCATTCATTCCAACTCCAATAATGTTCTTGTGTATTGTCTGCAGCAATTATTTAACTTTATTATTATTATTATTATTCTTTATTAAATGCACTATAGTTTGAGCTATATTACTTTGGTAATTTTTATAGCTGTGATTTATTTGAAAGTATTTTCAATAGAACGACTTCACTTTATTGCTCAATGAAGTTTGACTCCAGCTTTACTTTGATGTGCGCTTGGGTTTCAGGCGAAAACCACTTTGGAAAACTATTCCCCCCCGCGGTTACAAATGGCATCGCTATAAATAACAGCCACCTCTTGCTGCTCTCGGAGCTCTTCGTGGGATCGTGCGTGTGCGTGAGTGTGTGTGTTTGTAACACTAAATTCACATCCACTGTGCAAATCTATTTTCATTATCCAATAAAATGCACCGATACTTCCTCCTGCTTTTCCCTCGACATTGTCCTCTCCAACCTCTGAGCTGTGAGACTGGTACTTGCCTCCCAGTGGAAGTGGAGTGAGCGAACAAAGTTTTCAGTGTGTGAGGGAGTGTGTGTGAGCTGTGTGACAGCACTGGTCCAGCCCTGTCCTCCAATGAGAGGGGAGGCCCGCAGTGGCCTCTCCCCGCCCATGAGGGGAGTGAGGCGGTGGAGACTGAGCAGAGTTTCAGCGGAGACGGGGTAAAAAAAAAACACTTTGATTTTCACCCTCGTTTTCTCTCTCAAGTCGGCCGTCATGATAACTTCAAAACTTCCCATCGCCCTGTTTTTAAAACGGAAATGTTCACCCTCGAGAGGGACAGCCTGGTTGTAAACCCACCATGGATACGTTACGGTGAGAGAAGAAGTTAGAAACTTCCCCCCGGATCCTCGGAGCGCAGCACAATGGACTCCGGGCAGAGGAAGCGCTCCAGAGGAGGGAGGCTGTGGAGCATTTGCTTGTATCTCGCTGGCCTCTCCTGTGCGTCCCCTCAGCTCAGTTATTCCGTATCGGAGGAACTAAGCCCGGGCTCCGTCGTTGGGAATATCGCAAAAGATTTGGGTCTGACTGCTCAGCGGATTGATCAGAGGAGGCTGCGGGTGGTCTCGGATTCCACGACTCAGTACTTCGAGGTGAAGCAGGCGACCGGCAATTTGGTCATCAAACAAAGTATAGACAGGGAGCAAATGTGCGAACTGAGTTTAACGTGTACGCTCCACCTTCAAATAGTCCTTGATGATCCATTAGAGATCCATCGCGTGGTGGTGGACATTCTGGATGTGAATGACAACGCGCCGCACTTCTCGACCAGCAACATTTCTTTGGAGATATCCGAGGCGGCCGCGCCGGGCACAAGGTTCCGCTTGGAGAGCGCACACGACCCGGACGTGGGGACCAACTCGTTACGCACGTACCATCTCGCAGCAAATGACTTTTTTACTTTGAACGTGGAAACTAAAAGCGACGGCAGTAAGTTTCCAGAGCTCGTGGTGGATAAACCTCTGGACAGGGAGACGGAGGCCAAGTTTCGCCTGATGCTCACGGCTGTAGATGGGGGACAGCCGGAGAAATCTGGCTCAACACTTATGCTCATTAAAGTTCTGGACGTAAATGACAATGCGCCCGTCTTTGAAGAATCAGTGAATAAAGTTAGACTATTAGAAAATGTTGCACAGGGCACTTTAATCACAAAGTTGAACGCAACGGACGCGGATTCCGGCAACAATGGAGAAATCTCTTTTCTTTTTAGTAAATATACACCGGAGGGGGTTCTCAGACTTTTCAGTGTGGATTCTAAAAGCGGGGAGATCCGTGTGAAGGGCGATGTGGACTATGAGAAGGCCACTGCGTACCACATCACAGTGCAGGCCAGAGATGGGGGCTCTCCTGCTATGGAGGGCTCATGCAACGTCATAGTGGACATCGTTGATGTGAATGACAACGCACCAGAGGTCACACTGACGTCACTGACCAGTCCTATTAGAGAGGACTCAGCACCAGAGACAGTGATAGCGCTCATAAGTGCACGGGACCTGGACTCAGGTGTGAATGGAGAGGTTACATTGACTGTCCAACAAGGTTTGCCATTTAAACTTATTTCAGCCTTTGGCATGCATTACAGCCTCATCACAGCTGGCAACCTGGACCGTGAGACTGTCCCAGAGTACACAGTGGTCATCAGGGCCACTGACGCGGGTTCACCACGCCTTTCATCACAGATCACCTTTGTGGTGGAGCTCTCTGATGTGAATGACAATGCTCCAACTTTCTCTCAGAAGTCATACTCTGTGGACATCCCAGAGAGCAACGCTCCCAGTGCCCCCATTGCAGCTGTTTCCGCCACTGACCCAGACCTCGGTGACAACGCTCGCATATCGTACTCCATCCTTCCCAGCATGGTCCAGGGCTCACCCATTGCTTCTTATGTCTACATTAACCCAGATAGCGGTCACATCTACAGCATGCGCTCTCTGGATCATGAACAGCTCAATGCTTTCCGTATTGAGGTGCAGGCCCGGGATGCTGGGGTGCCCCCACGGACCGCCAATGTCACTGTGCATGTGTTTGTGGTGGATGTGAATGACAATGCACCAGTGATTGTACACCCCTCCTACCCAAAAGAGAAAGGATTACAGCTCACTGTGCCCCCATCTGCAGGCCCAGGGCACCTCATAAATAAACTTGTAGGGGTGGATGCAGACAGTGGGCACAATGCATGGCTGTTTTACTCCATAGCCCCGGGACCAAATGCTGGAATGTTTCGTATTGGGCCACACACAGGTGAGCTCCGCACAGCCCGCAAATGGGCCGAGGAGGAAGAGGGCTCAGCCTATGACATTTTGGTTATCATTCAGGACAATGGTGAACCGCCCAAGTCTTGTTCTGTGAACATTACAGTAACCGTGGATGAGAAGAGCACAGCTGTTGATGCTCCAGCAAGCCCTCGCCACACGCCCTTTTACCACCGCACAGGGATGTCAGACATCACCTTGTACCTTATCATCTCTCTAGCCTGTGTATCAGCTGTCTCCTTTATCACCTTTGTTGCCCTCATGATACGCTGCCTAAGGCACCGGAGCCCGGGCCTGGGAGACTCCGACTGCTGCTGCTACGATAGCCACAGGTCCACCCGCTACCATCAGAGGCCCAGCAAGGACCTGCACCTGCAGCTCAACACTGATGGACCTATACGCTATATGGAGGTTGTGGGAGGGTCCCAGGATCCAAACACACGCACTTACAGGCCCTGCTACTCCACCCTGTCCAGCCGGAGTGACTTTGTATTTATGAAGACACCAATGCTGAGTCACAACAACACACTCAACATGACACTGAGCAGGAAGCACCTTATGAACTCAGTCAATGAGGTGAGGGCTCAAGTTGGAGAGAGGGAATTGCATTGGTTGAATTTACAAAGGTGTGACCCGACCAATACAGGTGTTGCAGTTTGGATGTATATGTGGATGGATGTTGGATGTTAGAGAAGCATGTGGATGTATGGGTTGTCGAGTATCTGAAAACATCACATATCATATTTCTTTTGGTGCTTTGACTCCTGACAGTAGAGTAGTACTAACTGAGGTTTCCTCAGTCACGCAGCTCTGCAGTATCTTATCTGTATTAAACTTTCTACGTGGAGAAAAAGCTCTTAAGGCTTCTACATGACAGATTTGGGCAGAGAGAAGAATCTTAAATATTTAATATTACCCGATGGTCGGAAATGAGGTCTCTTACTTTCAGTCACTAAACTGGCAGAGAAGAACTGTTCTTTATGGTAAAGATGCAGATTGAGTGAAATATGCTGAAAGAACGTAGATGAAGATCGCTGAAGAAATGGGAAAGGGGGGAACATAAGTGCTTCTAGCAGATGGAGAGGTGGAGACAACAGATGAAAATAGGTCCTGCAGTGTTGGCTCAGTGGAATAGCTGAGAGACTGAGGGGAACAGGATGACAGGGGGAGGGGGGTAGAGGGAGAGGAAAAGGGCCAAGGAACGAAAATGGTGAGAGGGGTGGGGGGAGAGAGTCAAAGAATAAAGCGGTGACTGAAAAACAGGAATCCATTGGGTCAGTGGCCTGACCCCTGACTTCCTGTTGTCCTCTGAACTTTGGGTTATCGGTTCCAGGACTCGGCATCACATGAGTGGTGTGTTCCCGTTCCTAATTATCATTTGAAGATCCTCCTTTCAATGTGTTCAGTGTTGGGTGTGAAGGATGGCTGACCAGATAATGACCACATGTCAGCTATAGAAAATGGCTGACAGTGCTCTCAGCAGGATGAGTCATTTTAAGGGAATTCAAAAAGGATTTTGTCCTCCTTAATCCATTCATCCTTAGTCATGTTGTCTTTAATGTGGAGTTGATGATTGAAGGTTGTTATTTTTCTTTGGTGTTTTAATGGTAACTGTTCCTTCTCCACAGTTTACCCTTTAACATCGTCTAATTCCTGTTTTGTGCGTCTGTGTAACATAGATTCTCTCTCTGCATTGAATGGGTTTGTCCCTGAGGTTAGCAGGATGCCATCTGTCTCTCTGCTCTAGTGACACGTGTGCAATGAGGACAACAGCGGAAAAGAGGTGAAGGGAGATAGATAAAGGGAAAGAAAGGATGGCTTTACGCACGTGTGCCACAGCAACAGACGGCACAGGCTGTAATGGCTTAAGAGCTGTAGCTATCACTGAGAGTGTTTATGTGCCTGTGTGTGAGATTGTGTGTAAAAAGCATCAGGCACAAGGAGCCCTGCAGTAGTGTGTAAATTTAGCAGGACCCTGGGGCCATTACGCCTTCCCACTGCCCTTCTTTTTTACACTCTTTTCCCTTGCAGTGTACTGGCACACTCTATTTAAATGTGTGCTAACGCAGAAGGTTTGAGGAACTCATTTTAGTTTTTAGTGCAATGGGATCATTTGCCTCCGATATCTTTCAAATGATCACAAAGCAGTTTATGAGGGTTGGCACGTGCACCGAGCGAGGCCAAGTGTTTTGTAAATATGCTTTTTATAGATGATAAAAGCTGCACATGCGTCAAACTGGCTCATGCGGTTCAGTGAAACTGTCCACAAGGCTTTTGTCAATTGAGTCATGATGTTTGTCTCGGGGAAAAGAAGATTAAAACCAGGAAGTGCATATTATGCTTTTCTCCTGTCAGTCCTGAGGTTTTTTCCTTTATAGTGGATAAACAGTATAATCCTGCATTTTAGAGAGTCAATATTTCCACTAGCCTAATCATTTGCAGAGCATTAAACAACACTGTCTTTGGCAAGAATGTTAGATAGTTGGGAAACAGCATGAGGGAGTGAATGTGTCTGCCTCTATCTGTTCTGGGTTATATGGTGTGCATGTGTGTGATAAAGATTATCAGAGCAACAGAATAGAAACGACTTCCTCTTTTCAAACAGCACCAGGTGCAGTCCAGCCATGGTTCTTTTAACACCAATACAGTTATTGTGTGTGTGTGTGTGTGTGTGTGTGTGTCTGTGTGTGTGTGTGTGTGTGTGTGTGTGTGTGTGTGTGTGTGTGTGTGTGTGTGTGTGTGTGTGTGTGTGTGTGTGTGTGTGTGTGTGTGTGTGTGTGTGTGTGTGTGTGTGTGTGTGTGTGTTAGGAAACTGGATCAGGGTCAAAGAGCACCAGGTGGACCAGGTCATACAACAGTTTCTCCTTTGTACACCTAAATAAATATTTGTGCGTCACGATAAAAGATTTGGTTAGCTAGTAACTCAGACGTTTCAACATTCACATGATTTACATACATGCTGGATGGAGTCCAGATGTTCCTGTGATCAGTCCAGCTTATTCCCCCCTGAAGAATCCGGTGCCCATATAATGAATATCCATCTCATCTCGGAAGGTGATAGTGTTTCATCTGACACACATTATGGTGCAGGAGCTAAGGAGCTCAGTCCAGTTGTAATTCACCTAAAGAACCTTCAAAGCTCTTTAGTTCAGTTTCGTGATGTAAGGAAAGCAGACTGACAGCGTGTAAAGCTTCCAGACTGACATGAAAGTCTTACAACTGGCCCACAGAGCTGTAATCCCTTCATCTCTCGACACTGGCCGAGCGTGCCTGAGCGCCTGTCTGACCTTCTCTCTCTCCCTCTCTCCTCTCTCTCTCTCTCTCTCTCTCTCCCATCGAGGCATTTTGAAAACCTTCATTTTTACTTAGAGATCAACTCATGTAGGAGAAAATGTAATAAATATAATATGCTTCACATACGTGGAGTGGGATCAGACCTTGGAAAGGACGAGCCTGTGTCTGCGAATGTTTGCGTGTAGAGAAGGAGTCACATCTGGAATGCTGGGCCTCTCTGTGGATGTTAACCTCCATGTGCTGATGCTTTTCTCTCCCTATAGCAAAACTCAGCCGGACTCACATGCCCACACACACATAGTCAACTCTGAGTTCAATTTTAGACTCTAAACATCGACCAAGCTCTGCTCTGAAGAAGAATACAAGGTCAAATATGTCCTCCTCATCCACTATGATTTCCTGTTGTAACAACAACAACAACAACTTGTGAGTTCTGGCACTGCAGTTTGTTATGAGGATGAGGGTGAGCAGACATATCCTCTCTCTATCTGATTATTTCCTCTCAAGTGTTGAGGACTAGATTAACTGTATTTGGTGATCACCAAGGAGAAACTAATTGTTTTGTAGACAAATTTGACTCAACACTGAACAGACTATAGGGTTATTCAATATTGTGTTATTGAAAGAACACTGAATGCTCTTCAACTCCCTCATTTCTTTACATCCACACTCCCTCTAGCACTTTGTGATGTCCGTCACAGGTCCATAGACAGTGCGTTCTTTCATTCCTCTGTTTTTGCAGTAATTCCATTTTTAATGGGGCAGTCACTTGTTTTGTCTTTTTTCCCCCTCGTCTATTAGTTATGATAGTCACCAGTTTACTCCCCAATACTCTTCTTTAGCATCGGTATTTGTTTCTCTTCCCATTCTTTTGCTCCTGTCGATGATTCTCTCGGGTACAGCAGCTCTTTCAATAATGCAGCACATCATCCTGCTGGCCTCTCTCAGGGGAGCTCTTGTGTCGATTAGGCAGCAGAATCTGGAGCCGAGCCAAGGGTCTATTCACTGCATCAGTGCACAACAAGAGAGTCTGAGAGAGAGGGAAAGAGCCAGAGAGATGGAAAAGACACAGTGACATGGTCAGTGAGGTAGAGATGGACAGGAGTGCAATTGCCTTAAAGACATTCATAGAGAGAAGCAGGGAGAGATCAGAGAAGCTGCTGCTCCGTCATCATTGCAGTATCTCCATGACATTTAGGTATCAAAATAAAAACATGATTATATTTCAAGGACTTTCCCGGACTTAAACTCAACATCTCCCCTGTTATCGAATGAGGTTGAGTCACAGTTTCATTCTGTCTGCTTTTTTCCACTTAGAATCATTTGAATGTATTTCAGACTCATCTTTGTGTGTTTGTTCATCCAGTGAGAGAATCTGTTTTTGATACATCTATCATGAACGTCCCATTTCATCTTCTGGCTGCTACTGGTGTATTTTTTTCTGGGTTATTATATTGTTAAATAGCTGATTGCTCACACATGTGACTATCTGCATTTTGGTTTTTGTTTTGAATCCAGTTTTATAAGCTGTGTCCCATTTTGCAATTTGTTTGTCTGAGTGTATGTTTGTCTGTGTGTGTGCGTGCGTGTGTGTTTGTGCTCCTCTGCAGCATTTTATGCTCCACAGCTCTCGGAACAACATGGCTGCCTGAGTACACAGAGATTTGTTGCCATCTGTAGCCCTTTGTTGAGCCTTACTGAAACAAAGAGGTTTTCTAAATCACAGCCTGACACACAACAGGATGCACACAGACACAAACACCCTCACACACAGTTGTGTCAGCCGCAGAACAACATCTCATAAACCAAATGGTGCCCCTCAAACGTTCCAGCTGTTGGCCCAGTGTAACACACGTCTCATGTTGCATCTTCTGTTCTCTTCACAGCAAAAACCACCCAACAATGACTGGCGCTTCACCCAGGGACAGCGACCTGGACCCAGCGGGTGAGTACACTGACACACTGGTAAAATTCCCATATTGACATGTTGTTGTGCTGCAAGGGGCAGCTTATCAGGCAGAGAGAGCGATGAAGGATGGAGAGTAGAATATTAGGTGATGGTAGTGAGTGCTGCTGCTGATTCTAAAGAGCTGATTACAATGAAATCCCTTCAATTTAGTTTTATTTATATAACACCAAAACACAGCACACATACATTATCTTTAAGGCACTTTACATAGTAAGACTGAAACCTCACAATATTATAGCGATAAACCCAACAGTCATAATTACACATCAGAGTCTGACTTTGAATGGCATCAATGTAATTTATTGTTCCATTTTATTGCATAATTCTGCTCCACCGGTTTCTGATTTATATTCCCGGAATGAGCATCTCTGCCTGTTTCCAGGCTGCTTTATAAAATGGCTGCCGCAGCTTCCCCTCCCCCCCTCCCCCCCTCCTCTCTGCGCTCTCTGAGCCTGTGCGCCATCACTCAGTACTGCTGATGAGGGACTGTGACCAGAGCCAGTGGGGGGATGGGATTCTGTGTTTATCCTTCGTGCTCTCTCTTCGTTCTCTGCCATCTGAGGGGTCGTACTGACTCAAATTCAATTGTTCACATCAGTGAATTATCTAGCAAATGACATCAGACAAACTGTGTTTTCTATCTCAGCTATGTGTTTGAGTTTTTTGCCCGTTATCACGTGGGCTCAAATGCGGTGCCTGCACCAACAGTTTCTCACAATAATGATTGCACAACACGCTCCATGAGACAAGGTTCCTCCCTGAAACCGCCGAGCTGAGCCAAGTCAGGAACATTTTAGACACACACAAGCACAAGCCACTGCAGTTTTACAATACAACTGGGATTGTGGCATCTCTGGTATTTTCAATTGATTTTGCAGACTCACATATTTTCCACAGAGCTCTAGAGCAACAATATTTTCATTAATGCTGCCCCCCCCCCAAAAAAAAGCATTCAGTGAAAAACAAAATGGTAATTTCAGATTGTATAACTTTTTGTGTTTTTAGTCCCCACATGCCATACGGTACACACATACGATGGACGCCGAACAGTGGGAACAGGTACTAATTTAGACGTAGAAATTGTCTGGTCTCTTTCTGTCCTTATTAGCTGATCAGTGGTCACTGTTCTGAAGTCACTGTTTTGTGAGAGAGGGGCCTGATCAGCTGATGATGGCAGACGGTGGCTGTAATCTGGGTAGTGCACTGCAGTTGCGTGCTGTGCTGTGTGTAGATGTACCTAACCCATAGCTTCTGTTAGTCTCCCTAAAAGTTTGATGGGGTTTGTTGATCGATGTGCATAGGCCACAATGCCTGCTGTGGCGTAGAAAGGATTGTGACACTTTTGATTTTGCGTGCAGTGTTTTGTAGATTTTTTGCTATGCCTTGTATATGTGTGCTATACATACAGTATATAGTCATTACAGTCTGAGAGCTCCTGCTTTTCTCCCTCCAGGGAACTGGCTTCCCCATGAGTGTTGCCTTTGTTGTGTGTCTGTGATGGTTGTAGCTCAACATCACCACATGTGGCTTTTTCATGTGATTTATCAAACTGGACTACAGACGTTGGACACAATGAAAACAGCATTTTCATGATTTAATTCTTTAAAACACCTGTTAGAGGGTGAATAGTTCATTAATGGAGGAAGAAGCACACTACATTCGACTGTTGAAGTCGATGTGCAGATGGGACAGACGTCACCATGGGAATCTGTATCATCTTAAATTAAGTTAGAAGTTAGAATGTTCTCTGCAAAACATCAAGGAGAGTTGCACTCAGAGATAAAACATGTCACACAAGTTTGCATAGGAAAAACTGATGGCAATGTCTGGTCAACCAAGGACATCCATCTGGACCACAGTTCACATCTTAACCACAGGAAGTGATAATCCCAACCACAGGAAGCTCTTAACACAACCACAGGATGTGATAAGCACAGGGAGACGCTAATTTGGCACAAATGAAGCGTTCCCTTTTATCTTAACTGAGGTAAAGAGGCACAAAATGGCAGCCCTGGCTATACTGACTGTGCACTACCCCGCAGCCTGTGTCTCATTGGCTGCCTGGCACAGGACGTACATGTTTCTTTCCCTCGGTCTTTCTCTGGCACTGAAGGGAAAACCACTTCAGAGTTCTGGCAGTGCAATCTGGCAACCTGCTCTCGATCAGAGCCCAGTTTTTTCTGTCAGAATTCCCTTTCTACTTTTTTCTCCTTATTGTGTCCTGAACTCTCTTGATTCCCTTGAGCAGACCAATTTGTCCAAAGGGTCTTTTAGTTAGAAAGGAGAGCTTTTCTCTCCACACTATGGATGTACGTGCTTTCTTGTTTTCCTCTTGAAGCCTTTATTCGTCAGACATGAGACTTCAGTGTCAGGGTAGACCCTGATGTGTCACTGACTGTCCTTCCCGGAGCTGTACACTCTACCAGAACCTTTTACCCATGTGCCTGTGTCAAATAACCAATGTTTTCAAACACACAGACACACACGCATAATTCAGCATATTGAGCGAGAGTAGTTAAAACCATGTTTGTTATTTTTGTCCTCGCAAATCTGAACACGCAAGCAGCATAGCATGCAGACAACATACTGCAGTTTAATTGCAAACTAAAGCCACCATCTAAAAATCCAAAGTTATAGCTTTTTGGGAACAGAGGCATGGCCATGATTTAAAGCACTGACCTAGTTATCAGCTGTGGAGCTTGTGCTGCTGTGTCATAAGTGGGGGAATGGAAATAAGTAGGCGTGCATACAAGATCGCAGGTCCTATCCTCTGTTGCTCCCACATGCAAATTGCAGACTTTAAATAAACAAGCCTTTTGAAGGTGAAGTTTACCCAGATGGAAATGTTCAGTGCTGTCTGAGCGCTGCGTGTGTGCCTTTATGCAGAGCACTATTTCCTTTATAAAGGTGGGATCGTTAAATATTTCATCCGATTTACTAGACGACACAGCGCTCGCGGCCATAACGGAGAGAGTGGTTACTGTGTGTGTCTGTGCGCAGGCACAAGAGTGTGTTTAGAAAAGGTGTGTGTTTGTTTGTGACAGACCCCGTTTTGTAAACTTAACATCCTCCCCATTATCGAATTCTCCTCAGGCTGTGTACTTCGTCGTCAGCTGCTTTGCCTTGACATCATAAACCACCAACTGTCAATCCAACGAGTTCAACATACACTCACATGCACACACTGTAGAGAACAAACCACGAGTTAATTACGGTTCTTTTTCGCCACAGGGCAACTGGAGGACCTGAGGTTGCCATGGGAACTGGTCCCTGGCCCCAGCCCCCTACTGAGGCTGAGCAGCTCCAGGCCCTGATGGCTGCAGCGAACGGTGAGTCCTATACCTCGTCACCTCTCCCCTCCCTCCTACCAATACATCTCCTTTAATCCAGCTCTTTGCTTTTTGTTTGGAGGAAAACTCACTCACTCACTGTTAAAGTTCCCACTGTCCACATTGATGTTTCCATGAAGTCAGACTGTGAACGTAGCTACCAGCACCAGATGAACAGTACACAGTGGATGTGTTGAATTCAATAACATGACATAGATGCATGTTTCCACTGTAACACACTGATCACACGCGCAGTGTTTTCTTATAAGCAGCAGGCTTAGGGCCACTCGTCTGCAGTGACTGCATAACCAGCACACACACTCACACTCGGTGAGTCATCTTTGGGCTGTTACTGTGGTAATCACATGGAAAAATACACATGAGAGCAGCCACTGAATATAGTGACACAAACACAAAATAGCCTAAAAATGGTGGAAGGACAAAGATGTATTGCCAAATGCACTCAAGTCGTTGTTTCCACTGTTAGGTTATCCAATCGACACATCACACACACACACACACACACACACACACACACACACACACACACACACACACACACACACACACACACACACACACACACACACACACACACACACACACACACACACACACACACACACACACACACACACACACACACACACACACACACACACACACACACACACACACAGTGTTGTCCTCCTGGACACTGCACCGGATGGTGTGTGGAATTTTTCCATTGCTGTGAACAGAGAGAGAAAAACTCTCTCTCTCTCGGCCCGACTGATAATGTCAGCACAAAGTTAGACTGAACAAACAGTTTGTGTCGTCAGGTTTGAAAGAACAAACGGTGCATGTGATAAATACTGAAGGTCATCTCTCCTCTAAAGTTAATGTCACTGCGTTGATAAGGATGATGCTGAAGGAATCTCACAATCGGAGCACTGAGTCAGAGCAGAAGAGAGTTTAAAGAGTGTACATTTTCAGTGTGAAGCCGCTGAAAATATATCATGACAGTGTCCATGTACGTGTTTATATAGGCTGAGAGGATCTACAGGATGGGGGAGGGAGAGCGTTTGTGTCTCTGGCTCTGCAATGCAGGGGCTGTGGGAGAATTATGAGCTGAGCAGCTACGTCACTCGCACACTGGCTCAGAGCATGCATGACAGAGAAGCAGAAACACAGGAGAATACTAGAGAGACAGTTTAATCATTCATTTAAAACAAATCTGCACACCATGAGCATTTTTTCTCACCATCTCCTCTTCCTCTTCTGTTAATTTTTCTTTTTCTACTTACTGCAACCAAAGTCTAATGTTCACACCCTTTAACCCACAGCCTCATTCCTTATAGATTATTTAATAGTAATTAGTTTTATCTCTTTTCATGACCTGTTTTTAATTCACCACGTCTTTGTAACACTGTCATACTAAAAACCTTCAATTTCTTGATGTCTAACAAGTTTCATTCCTCTCTCCTTCTCCCTCCTCCCTCCTCACCCCTTATCCCCCCACTGTGTCTCTCTTCCCCCCAGAAGTGAGTGAGGCTACAGCCACCCTGGGGCCTGGCACCATGGGCCTTAGCACCCGCTACAGCCCCCAGTTCACTCTGCAGCACGTCCCCGATTACCGCCAGAACGTCTACATCCCCGGCAGCACCGCCACCCTCACCTCCAACCCCCAGCAGCAGCAGCAGCAGCAGCAGGCTACTGCCCAGCAGGCCGCCCAGCAGGCACTTCCTCCACCCCAGGCCTCAGCCCAGCCCGAGCCCCCCAAGGCCGCCCAGACCCCTGCCTCCAAGAAGAAGTCCACCAAGAAGGAGAAGAAGTAGATCTGGATGGAGTAGGAGGAGGAGGAGGAGGAGGAGTAATGATAAACCCGGTCTGATCTGATGAGAAATTCAACCCCCCATATCCTCCCATTAGGTATCTGACTGTCACTGTCACTCATACTAGCCTCGGTCTAAATATTGACATCTAATCATTTTAGGCCGCATGGACGATGTTGATGGTTCTTTGACAGAGTGTCTTGAAGAATATGAATGTGTTGAAGGCTGTTGATGGTGTTGATAACCCTGTGCTGTGCTAAAGGTCTAGTATTGCTCCTGTAATCTTTGTTGGTAGATATGTTTGGCAGGGTATGGGGGGTTATTGTGATTTTTGTTTTCCTTTTGGCAAAATCAAATGAACTTGGACAAAGATATTCAGTGTAACGAACCTTGCTGGGATGACAAGGCTATACGCAGTGATGTATTAAGAGATGAAATGTTGATGTCTTTCATGTTGGATTTATTGTTCTTTCCTGGTGGTGGAGAGGTGTAAAGTACGCTAGTTGCCATCCATTAGATTCCTATATAGGATCAGCCTTACAGGGTCCTAAAGCATAAGCCCTGTGGATATAAGGCTGTTGTTCGACAGGTATTACAAACTCTTCTGCATGCTCTTTAAGGTTCAAACCACATATTCTAGTTTAGAGTTAAAAACTATGCATTGCAAAAGCAGAGGGGAGGACAACCGGAGTCTAGTATCCTCCCTCCAATCGCAGGTCAACAAAATGCACATGTAGCATTTATTTGACACAAAATTAAAATTACTTTTGTAATCATAGTTAAAAAAAAAAAAGAGATACGATTTTAATCTCCTGTTATTTTTTATGACCTGAGCATGCACCCAGAGGACGGGGCGGTAGAGGGTGGAGAGGCACGGCGTTGTTTAATGGAGTCATGAGCCGTGCTGTCCGTGCAGGTGGTGTAACAGCAGGGCCCCCGGCTGCTGGTGTAACACGTCCAGATGGGCACAGACATGTCCTGCACCCTGTACCGTCCCCTCTTCCTACCCAGCTTGTGTCCTCCACCTCACTCACTACCCCACGTTGAGAGCCAAACAAAGAGAAATGCACAGTTCATATTCTGAAGATGAGATGAAGTAGGGGCTAGGATATCCCTTCGGTCTTTAAGGAAACGCGTAGATGTGGTGAACTTAAGTGCTTAGGTGTTTCTAGACACTTTGCAGGCCTCTAGGGCCGGGGCGGAGTATTTTCCCTCACTTTCCTAAAGTGCTGAAGAAATTTATTGATGTGACACAGTAACACGCTTTTTTTCTTTTCTTTGGGAGATAATGATTCAATAGCATAGAGGAATTGTTTGTATAAGAAATTAAGTCTTTACGTTGCCGTCCGTCCATCTGTCTGTCGGGGCCCTGGCCAGACACAACTGCATGAGGAGAGGCAGCTTGCACGCTGGTTCTGGGGGGGGGGTGGAGATGGGGTTTTGAGGGTGAAGGGTACACAGACTGAGGTGGCACCATTACATCGACCAGGAGGGTGGGGAACAACCTTGGCTCTACCCACTGAATGTACAGAGGAACCACTGTTGACCCGCCCATCCCGTAAACCTTCTCTCATGCACTGACCCAGGTAGAGGTCAACAGAGCCAGGCACAGCTGTCCCTGTAGGGGAGGAGACACCACTCCAGAGCCCTTTGAAACATCCTTCTCCACTGAAACCGAACCTCAGCCTCTGTACCGCTCACCTCTCCCCTCCACTCCCCGGCCCTGTGAGGCTCTTCCCACTGTAAATAAACACAAGTCCTGTCGATGGTATGAGCCAGTTGTTTGTATAGTAGGGACCACGTCCAACATTTTCAAAATAAAAGTCCCTCTCCACAAGGCGTGGCTTACTACTGGAATGTGTTGCATTTTGTTTTTCAAGAAAAATAAGAAAAACCACGGTTTAAAAAAAAAAAGAATCAGTAATGAATAAAAAATCTGAGATGTTCTTCAACAGTTTGTGTTGCAATGTAGTAACTAAGCACCATGGAAGCCAACTAACTCTTCAGTGTAAATAAATGAATTAAAAAGATAACTTTAGATAAGTAAACAAAGTGACACACGTAGACTAGTTAACTTGTGATATGTGTTGCGCATATTTTTGTGTTCATTTTCTCTCTACTATCTTTTATCACCCTGTAAAGAAACAAAACAAAAAAAAAATATGGAAACTGTTTCTATCCTTCTGTAACCTCTTAATGTTCTTTTGCGGTGATTTTATCTCGTGCATTTGTGAAAGAATGCCTCTCATTCTCTCTTTCTGTCCATATGAACAAATGATTATAAATATTATATATGTGTATGTCCGTCCGCTGCTGAATTAATACTGCTCTATCCTGCTGTATTATCTTTCTTATCAAATGCTTAGCCCCCACGCTACCCCTGTGTTACTCTCTTATTTTTATGCTAATATTTATATTGCTGTTTTATTTTCTCTTGGACACTGACATTTCAAATAAAAAGATTCTGAAATCATTTAAGAAATTATCGTCTGTGTCATCTGTTGTATGCTAATATGTATTTTTCTTCTTTCCTAACTGCTGTTTAGCAAGTTAACTTAGTGTTTACATTGCTAGTAACGCTGCAATATCCAGTTTGCTGTCCATTCAAATCTGTGTTAAACCTTTTTGTCAGTGTGAGCCAAGTTCAGCAGGACTGCAGCTCTTCTAATGAAGCTTTACTCCTGGTCCAGTCCATGTGTTCTTTGTGACTGTGAGGCAGATAGAGAGTCAGTGTAAGTTAAAAATAACACAAGCTTTTTAACTCCCTTTTTATTGCATGATGAATTGGAGTAATTGATGATTCAGAGTGATTCTGATCATAAAATGATCCAAATTCCAAACTAGAACGACACTCAGAGTGCAAACACCTCCAAAACATAACCCTGAGCAGGAAAAAGAGTGATACTAACAATCTCTGAATTTGATAATGAAAAGCTATAAGCACCTTTAACACTGAAAAGATGCTTCCACTCATAAGGAATCCACTTCCAAACCTTTTTGTCTTGGGCAATTATCAAAATGTGTTTAAGTAGAATATGTTCACATTTATGAAACTCATTCCCACGTAATCTCCCTTTCTTCCTGCTCCATCTCATCGTACCACGGCCAGTTTTTGCACATGGAGACTTCAGGGGACATGGTGGCCTGCTCAGGCTCTTTGTGCCTTTCACGAGGTCTTACACAATAACATACGTCCCTATAAATAGCCCATTGGAGACGTCACCGAGCAAAACAAAAGGAGCAGCCTTTAACTCACTGCTGCAGATGCTGGGGGATGGAGATGATGAGAGTGTTGCTCATGAATCAGACGTGTCGTCCATTCAAATGTCAGCGGACGCAGGTTGTCTGAGTTTATGTTGCTGAACATGACACGAGAACAGCAGCTATGAGACATCTGAGTGCACACTTGGATAAAGGTGCTTTCATTCATGTAAAATTCCCCATCTGCTACTTGCGCTTTCCTCCTATTAGATTTAATGAAAACCTTTTTAACTTGACAATCCTGCAGCATTCCCCCATCAAACACTGCACACTCACATGCCCAAAATGGCCGACTCCTCTCCTACCCTGCTCTTGTTGTATTATGTGGTTGCTACAGCAACTGTCAGTCCAGGCGCTGGATGCTTTTCCTCGTATCCACATCTTCATTACAGATCTATGCAGTGGACAGTACTGGCTCCGCTCAGGGGGGGGGGGGGGGGGCCTGGCTGAGCTGAATGACCTGCGGGATGACAAACATATTCGTCAAACCCTGGCACCACAGAGAGAGACATATGCAGGAAACATGGCAGAGCCCAGCAGAGAGAATCCCACACACAGAAACAAGAGGATGAGTCAGAGGTAGAAATGCACAGTGGGTCTGCTCCACTTTGATTCACTCAAGATTTCGCAAGAGCTTCTAATTTTGGTGAACAATCGACGGAAGATGAAATATTATTCATGTGGGTATATAATGCACACTGTGTACTGTTAGGCTTTAAAATAACTTCAGAGCTACTTTGTCAGCTGATGTTGCTCATCCTGTGACTCACAGAGGCTCCTGATGTCCTCACTGTCCCCATGTGTCACCCGTTTCCTGCAGGGGAGACCCAGCAGAATGGGGAGATTGTTCTTTTATTGCCCACCCCCCTTTATCTCGCTTAATTAAGCACATTCCTGCTGATTATACACACAGAGAGATATGCACAATAGAGTGACAGTAACACACAGGAAAAAGCCTTCGAACCAGAGATATATAGCAGGGTCGTCCAGTGAGAGGAAGCAGTAGCAGACTGTAACTTGACAATGGACAGGCTGTGTGCGGTAATAACATTAGTAAACCAGCCCGCACATAAGACAGAATAGCAGGCGTCTTCACATCCTGAGTGTGACACATGCACACTCATGCAGGCATGTGGTTTGCGGCCCACAGACACAATTACATAAACGTGATCAGACGTTCAAACACAGCTCACACATTTCATGAGCAGCCTCAAAATCTAATTTATTCTAGTTACACTAAGATCAGTGGGAGAGAAAGCAGCGCTGCCTCCCCGTCCTCTCAGTGTGAGAGCTGAACTTCCAGCGAGAGGAAACGAGGATCTGGTTTCAGGCTGAGGAGGATCACCTCTGATCCATGTGTGCAAAGAGCAGGACGTGACGCAACAGGCCACATGTGGCGGGACAGGAAGTGAGTTTCCGCGCCTCTTTTGCACTTTTTTCCCCTCTTAGTAGTCCAAGCAAAGGGAAATAACCCTCCCCCTCATCCTCTCTCACTGACTTCCTCTCTTCTCCCCCCTCTATTCCCTCCTTCCTCTCATCCTGCAGCTGTCTCTGCAGTGTGCCGGGTCACCACATGTTGGAGGACAGAGCTCTTCTCTGTGGATTCGCACACTGAGGGATAAACACCAGCTTAATCTGGACATTAGTGTGACTCTGGGATGAAGTGCACATATATTCACTCAGCCACAGTCAACTTAATCAGGGTCTTAATCCAAGTGACACACGGATTAATGCAGTTTCCTCCAATGCAGAGCAGAGACACAGAGAAAAACTCTCCTCCTGTTTGAAATGGATGTTCTCCATAAAAAATTAACAGGGAGAGAGAGGAATGGAGTCTTTTTTTTCTGTTGGCTCACTCAGCCAGCTCCAAAAATAAACCCTGACTGTCCTGCACATGCACAGTGTCCAACATGTTCAACTATCTGCCTCCGAACACACGATATTTCTAACATTAAGTCGAAAAAAAGGAGTGTTTGCATCATCTGAGAGGAATGTGCTCATCAGACAGGGTCAACAGGGAGCTCAGTCGCCTTTGGCTGAAAGAAGAAGCAGGAGCCCTGGAGCCTGAGCGTTGCTAAGGCTAACGCTACCCTGATTTAAAGAGACACAGTAATGTGCTGGCTTGCTGGCTCGGCTAAATCACAGAGACGGAGCTGTAGCAATGTGGAAGAAGAAGAAGAAGAAGAAGAAGAACACAAAGCTCCCTTTCAAAGCAGCAAACTCCTTTTTTCTTCCTCTGAAAAGTCTCCCTCTCTCTCTCTCTCCAGCTCCATCTTCTTTGCCAAGAGCTCTCGCGCCTGTTGTCTCAGCTGGGAGGATGGAAATCAGACAGGGGGGGAGGCAGGAATGAAGGGGAGAAGGGGAGACAGAGGGAGGAACAGTGAGGGTTGCATTTAGAGGGATCATTTCTTGGTTATGATTTGTCTACAGTGAGGGATGGAGGGAGAGAGGAGGAGAGGGCGTCACTTTACAGGTTATGAGTCAAAGGTCAAGAGTGTGAAACAAACAGCGGCAGTTCGGTCCTGTTACTTTGCCATAGTGTTTTCAATTCACTCGACACTGATGGAGCAATGTATGATTTTAAAGAGATCATAAGCTTCCATCTGGTGCAATGTGGTTTGGGGGCACCATCTACCCCCCACCCTGTCTCCACACACACAAACACACACACACACGCACACACACACACAAACACACAGATGAAAAAAAACATTCAACCATAACCCCAATCCCTCTTTATAAGTCTTACACCCTATAAGTACCCCATCCCCCCCGCATACAGCACTCACACACATACAGCTGCCACACCCCCCAGCACAGCACAGAGCATCTAATTCATTTCCTCTGACGCTGCGGTTGTCATGGAAACGAGGAGAGAAGGAGGGAGCGGAGAGGAAAGCCAGCGGATATACAAAATGTGAGGATGCGACATAAAAAGACAATGAGGATGTTGTGCTTTACAAGTGTGTGTGTGTGTGTGTGTGTGTGTGTGTGTGTCTACATGTCATTGCATACAAAGGATGTTGTCTTGCATGTACGACATTTTGCCCGTGCCGTGGCGTTCACTGGGAAAGCATGTGCACGTTCTCAGGCGTCTGACACATTATGAATGTGAAGCCCCTCACACATGCAGACACTGACACAGAGGCATGTCGACAACTCAGCACCATGGCGACAGGTGTTGCCGCGGAAATGGTGCAGCTGCTGCATGGATATTTCAGGCTAATCAGCGTATCCCCCCCCCCCACACACACACACACACACACTCTCTCCTTACTGTGCTCTGCTCCGTTCCCTGGACCAACACACCCCTGATGATAATGGAGGCTGGAATGCAAACTCTGAGGGGGAGTCCATCTTACACATACAACTGTGTGTGCGCTGTGTTATTCCATATTCAGCTGTTTAACAAGAAAACCAGACACAGGGGAAATGATTTTCAAATCAATCAATCATGTGAAAAGTCTTTAACTACTCTGCTTTAAAATTACCTGGAAATTTTGAATTTTATATTGAGGCAATAGTTGCACAGTTTGGGGAAATACACTTATTTGCTTTGTTGCTGGGAGATGGATGACAGGATGTTTGCTGAAGTATGGAGAGGGAGCCAGGAGGTGATTAGCATATAGCGTAGCATAAACATTGGAGGCAGGAGCAAACAGCCAAACTGGTTCTGACCAAAGATTAACAGTACAACTTTCAAAATCCATGAAGACAAACAGAAATTTGAGATTCCAGGAAGTGGCTGCAACCTGTTTCGAGCTTAACCTCTATTTACATTTCTGATTGAGCAGGAATAAAACTTTAAAGTATCACATCCTGGTGCCACCTCTTTACACAAAGCTAATCACTTCTCAGATCCAGATCCGTGATGAATACACAGTCATGAAAATTGAATATTTTCTTATGGAATATTATTACAAATAGTATGTACTTTATCCCAACGTTAAATAATAGTTGTCTACACAGTTATAAAGGTGTAGGGGGTTTAAAAAAGTCATTATTTACTAAGTATTAAACATCATTGATCTGCTTCATCCAGACTGACAGCAACTTCCTGCCACAGAAACAGATTCAGACACTGGAAATATTGTTGGATTCTCCCTTTTCCACCGCGCCCAGCTCAAAATACTGACAAGAGCAAACGTAAAGGACAAACGCAGCAATATCTCAATTTGAAAAAAGCTGTATTGTCCTTACTTTGCAGAAAACATGTTCATGTCAGACCCAGAGAAAATAACTTTTCATAATTGAGGTCATCATCAGGAGTTAAAAAAAATTAAATAACAGAAAGTGATGGATATTTCATCTTATGAACTTCATCATCAGGAATTCCAGAAATGTCTAGAACAAGCAGACATCCTTCCACAGTCAGGACTCACATCAGAATCTAAAAACAGAACGAAGAAGGAGTGGATCCAGATGGAAACACACACACACACACACTGCAAATTATATGAGAAAGTTGCATATTTGTGAAGCACCAGGGGAAAACAAACTGGATCTAAACTCACGAAATCAACGAGGGGGACCTCAGGAATATGTTTAGAGTGATACTTCACATTCAGACACGAGGGACTTGGCTGCAGACCGCGACCTCTGGGACACGTGTGAAACAAATCAGCAGCGCAGGACAGTCACAATGCTGGAGAATGAGGAGGTAACACAAGACACTCCAGAGGTTAGAGGTGTAAGGGAAACATGTAAGGCATAGGGCAGACTGTAGCATCTTTTTTCTGAGCCACGTGAAAGAGCGTGAGAAGAACCAGAAGAAGATTAATGACACAGAGCTGGAAGCTGGTGACGGTGAACAGGAGCCTGTTCTTCTGCTTCTTTTGACGCAGTGCAGTCACACTGTGCACAAGTATACTTCCCATGTCAGTTCACAGTCTGCATGAATCATGACTATAGCTTGAGTAAGGCTGTGTGTGTGTGTGTGTGTGTGTTCGTGTGTATCAACAGCAGTGAGAGGAAACAACACTTGAAGAGGATTAATTAGAAAATACTGCAGGATGTTCCGAGAAAAAAGGAGGAGGGAAAAGAGGAAAAACAAGCTCCAGTGCCCTAATTTACTGCTCTCATGGAACGTCATACATCCATTTCATAGTCTCTCTTTTGCCAACCCAGATAACCAGACACACTCTGCCCCAGATAAAATGGAGGTCTGTAAGTCTCCCTCTGCGACCCTGCCTCTCCTCCATCCATCCTCCCACCTCTCCCCCTGTAGTGACCCCTCTGTGTTTCCATCTGAGGTTGTGGTGGGGGTCCAGGGAGCAGTCTGTGTCACTCATCTGTCCCTGTCCATAATACTCAAGTATTCATGCGCCCGCTCTGCATCGCGCAACAACCGATGATGTCGGCTGGCAACAGACTCCCAGTTTCCATGGCAACCTCCACTATCCATCCCCTCCCTCTCCCCTCCTTTGCTCTCCTCTCCTCTCAAGTCTGCTGGGTGGGTACAGACGGTGATTACCTCCCTGACAACATGTAGCAAGGGGGGGAAGCCATGTGGGCATCACAGGGAGTAGATCACCAAGAGGTGAGACAGAAAGAAGAGAGGAGCCGGAAAAAAGGGAAAAACTACAAATAATTGATGCCATTAAAAGACAAAAGGAAAAAAAAAGCACATGTTGGTGTTTGTTCAGTGAAAGAAAGACATCTCTACACAGGGGAGAGACGAGCCTCCCCATCCTCGGCTCTGCCTCTCTCCAGGTCTCCTCCTCTGTGTCGGCTCTTTGTTCTTTCTCTCCTTCACCCTGCCCCCCCCCCCCCCCCCCTCCATAAAGAAGCAGAGAGACCATAAGCAGCTTACTGTAATACAGCAGCACAATGGCTTCTAATGCTCCTCTTTTACCCCCACACCCACCCTGCCTGGCTGAAAAACAGATTGTAATGCTGCACGCTGTCGACACCCCCCCACCCCCCACCCCCTCTGCTTCACACTGGCTGCTTCTGGGAGGCATGGCTTCTCTGAACTAGACGTGACACTGCAGCACTTCCTCTCTGCAGAGGAAACGTCTCTGGACCAGGATTTAATGGAACACTTGACCCGTCTGTCCTTTATGTTATCAGTGTGGAGCTGTGACTCATGGCTGAGCTGCCCTGCTGTAACTGTCCTCCAATCTCACGTCAGTCATTGTTTACAAGCCTGAACTTTTCTTCTCATCGCCTCTGCCGCCATCATTACTGCAGGCGCCACGAGCATCATCCCGCGATGGTTATTAAACTCTGTTTCAGCTGCAGCTATAGATTCACATCTGTGCGTTCTTTGTCTATTTGGGTGATCTCTCTCTGCATCGCTCCCTCCATTTCCTCTGGTAATGTAGAGACTCCATTTTAAATGTGAAGAGGAGAAAAGCGTGAAAGCTCGAACACAAAAAAAAACCCCATTAAACCCAACATGTTTCGAGAAAGAGCAAGAAGTGGGGAACTGAAGAGGAGGAGATGAAATGAGAGGATGGAAGGAGAAAGGAAATTTGGAAGGTAAAAGGAGAGAGAGGCAGACGTGAGAGAGGAAACAAAGGGAGTTAGAGCGAGGGGTGAGGAAAGGAGACGAGACAGGCAGGGAAAACATCAGGGGAAGTCGGGTATGGATGCTGATTCTTGCAAGCATGAGGTTGAGTGTAACCATGGTTACGGGGAAAAGGGGTGATGTCATCGTCTCTAGCATGTGCTTGGCATGGTGGGGGTATTTTTGGGGAGTTGGAGGTGTGGGTCTGTTTTTACCCTCAGTGATTTATTGTCTCACATCAGGAAGAAAATGTGGAAAACGTGTTTGTCTATGTGGATTTTCAGGAATTTCATTTAGAGATAATAAAAGATGAAGACTGACATTGCCATTGTCTTTAACATGTGATCCAGTAATGTAGTTTTATTTTTATTATCAGTTGATTTGTTGATTCTTTTCCAAATAATGAAAAGTCATCTTATATTGTGAAAAATGAATCTCAATCCTCATTCCAGTATTTTGTATTATCCATATTTTATATTTTTGCACGACAGGTGGATGAAGACATTTTGTGATGTTCAAATCATGCCAAAAAAAACTGTGTGTGTGTGAGTGTGTGTCTGTGTGTTTCTGTGTGTGTGTGTCTGTGTCTGTGTGTCTGTGTGTATATGTGTCTGTGTTTTCTGGTCTAAGATCACAAGGGTCAACACTTTTCCATATGAACTTCTTCATCGAGGGATGTCCCCATACTCAAACTGGGTCAGAACAAATGTCTAGAAAGATATTAAATTGTCTCTTTAATTCTCTGTAACCTCTAAATGTCAGTGTAGATGTAGGTTACTCATCTTCACCCCGTGCTTAAACCCTTACATGGGGATACCATATGTAGGACACACACTCACACACACATACATGTAGACGCGTCCAAGACATGCATGCATGCACCTCATAAATACCCTTATATGCCACACCCAGAGATGTACTGCCCCCAGAGGAAATCAGACTGCTGCAGGCTGAGCCAATGTAGGCCAATGGACTGACACCTCCCCTACCTCCATCGATGTGTATGGACAGATAGGGGGCAGGAGGGAGGGGCGAGGCACGTGCACACTTACAAGTGGAAAAATCAAATCTTAATATTGTTCCTGTCTTCTTAAAATCACAATAAAACAAAACCACTGACAACAAAAAGAAAATGTATATGTTACAGAAATTCAAAAACAATGTGAATGTGCTTATGAATGTATAGTAAGCAAACTGGAGGATCTTGTAAAATAGGTCAGCAGCTCAGACCCTTGTGATCAGAGTCTGACTCGTCCACATAGACACAACAGCCCCGGGGCTTCCTCGTGGTACCACCATCCTTTTCAGCTTCCTCACATCAGTAATCGACTACTACATCACTAACACCACGTCTTCCTCATGCTGAGAACATCTCAAGGTTCAGACTGGACCTCAGAGGTTTGTCCCACCTCATTGTCTTATCAGTAAAGATCGTCCATCTGCTCATCTAGAAAGGCTTTTCCCTGCCCTGCAAGAACGCTGTGGTTTATCCCGACGTATCCAAACACAAACAGAGCAGCATCTGATTCCAAATCACAACAGTATCCACGTGTTTCCTCAGTGTGTATCTGAGCACAGAAACATCACTGTCTCCTGAAAAGCCACACACGTTGAGCTCCATTCAGCATTCGACGATCACCCATCTCATGTTGGTTTGTGTCCATGTTTTATTATTTCCATAGTTACTAAACTAAACAAAGCCCAATGAAAGTAAAGAGAAGAACTGTCAAGTCAAATATTTGCACACTTGTTTGGTTAAATAACGGTCTCATCTACCAAGCATTTCATTCAATCGTTCATGTTTTATATGTTTAGGCCCATTTTCACAAATCACAGTTTGTGTCATAACAAGGTGCGACATCCTCGGCCCTTAACCCTCAGCAAGAGTAAAGAAAACTCCCCAAAAGATCTATTAACAGGGAACAAAAACATAGAAATAACAATATTTACAGCATTCATTAGAAAAGACAATGTCTAACATAACTGGAGAGGTGTATCCACATGTTCAGGATTGATACAAGTGTGTGGGTATATATATATATCTTAGCAGTCTAGTTGTAATCGTCATAATCCACAATCAGCTGATCCACAAACCATGATTCCGATTGGGTTTGAATAACAGTTGCTACTAGATTAACCTCAGATTTTAACTATACTCAATTATATATGCATAGAACTAAATAGTTATTCTGATATACTGGATTTTTCAATTTACATTTGTTCAATTCATTAGGTCCATTTAAAAGATTTCACAGTTTTCAAATGTACTCAGTCACAATCACTTTAAGTTTCTCAGAGTGATGGAGGCAGGAAGACACGACTACACATGCTGGGTTTCAATCCTGTTATATTACACACGATTCACAGGGATGATCCTCATCAGTCAGCTGTGGTCATGTTAAAGACTACGCGTGTGTGAGATTACGGATTCTAAACACACACGTCACTATAAGAGAAATGCCAGGGTTGTTGTGTCCACACTGATATCGTCTGTACTGATCCTATACGTCTCTATCATGATTGTTTATCTATCATGTCTGCAAAGGCTGTGTCGGTATTCCAGACTGTGCCTTTGAGGGAGAAACAGGGAGGGGAGCAGAGAAAGACAGGGAGCACTGTGGTCATGCATGTGGCTGCGTAGCCCCTGGTGCTTATTGATATTCTGTTTGCATCGGCCTTCAGCTCAGCCTGCAGGAGAACACAGACCCTCCTCTTTCTCTCGGACCTCGCTCATATTTTGGGGATAAAATTACTCGTCAGAGAGACGATGATGAAAATGTGTTGTAATGAAATTTGTGGGTGGTGGAAGGATTTGTCTGAATTGTGATTGTGGGGTTCATGGTGAATTTGGGCAGATATAAAGAAATAAAGGGAAATTCTGCCCTGACTGGCGACATAACACATAGTAGGAGACAAGAAGATAAGCAGGAATACAGGAACAGATGAGGAGGGAAGAGCAGCATTGTGTATCGATGCAGCTCAACATGGAGACGGAGAAGCCGACAGACTCACACAGACAGTGCTTTTCATCTGTGAACCTCGGGGGCCTCAGGGTTGAAGACGGCCAGCGCTGTGAGGAAGGAGATGTCACTCAGCGGCGCGATGGCACAGCCAATCGGTTGACACTCTCCGGCCCACGTTAATTGTCCACTAATTGTGTGTCACATGGGGAAGTGTTGAACATGAAGCCGTGTAATTTGATCAAGGTGATATTATTAAGATATGATGACCAGGGCAGGGAGACTGAATCAAGCAGGAGGACACACAATTACACACCAGACAGAGACGTGTGTGTGTGTGGGTGTGTTATGTTCATTTGCAGGGAAAATAATGCAAATTGCAAGTACATACTGTAAATACCACAGCACCATTTACATATTCAAATACACATGCGTACTATTATTTAGAAACATCAGCTGAAGCCAGTTTTTCTCCTGGCATTCGTCCTCAGTCACTCAGCCTGTTTCTCTGGAGTTTAAATGCCACAGTAGAGTGTATTTCTCTCCTTAACCAGCAGGAAAGCTGAGAAATGGCCAAACTAAACAAATGAAGTGAGGCTTTAATCCACAGTTCTCAGAATCTGAGGTGGAGAGACAGAGGAGCTGGGCAGTGTACAGCCAAGTTTAAGACAAATTAAACATTTATTTCAGAGCCCTGGCAATGAGGACGCTGATGGCAGCCAGAGCAATACACACACACACACACACACACACACACACACACTGACACATGAGAATGTCAGCCCAAAAGAGAAAGTTTGAACAAAGAAAGGATGGGAAAACAGAAAGAAAAAGGAAACCAACAAATTAAAAAATATATGTTCTCTGTATGTAATTCTATTGTTTTGCTCTCTCCATAGTTGAGGTCACATCTCAACATCTACCACTCCCTCCTCCTCCTCTTTTTCCTTCTCCCTCCTCCTCCTCCTCCTCCTCCTCTCCAGGAGGCGGAGGGGTGACAGATATGCTCCAAGGTTCACTTTGCTACCTGGAGACCGACAGCCTCCCTCAGCCAGCCAATCAGAGGCTATAATTCACAGCCTCCTGCTCTTCCATTGGTCCACCGCTCCCGGGAACTCATTCCACTATCAATGGCCGTATCATTGTGTCGTCTGGCAGTGCTGAAGCCAATTATACTGCCCCCTCTCTTTGTTCAGATCTCTTTTCTCCGGCAGACCCCCTTCACGCATATAAGGGCACAGACCCACACACACACACACACACAGACGCACACACGCATACAAATCTCCCCTGACTCCCTAGAATGTCACAACAAGAGTCTGTAGGAGTCTGGGAATCAAGAAAACCTGAAACTCATAGTAATGAGACTTCACTTTGGATCTGTCTGCAATCCATGCTCTTACTGCAACTACAACAAACCCACATTCATATCAAAATAAATACACAAAACCTAAATATAATCGTTTTTTTTTCTATAGCCATAATCAAAGATAATTCTTCTAATTGTCTCCAGTACAAATTTGATTTATAGCAGCTTTTGTGCAGCTGCAACACTGAGAAAGAAGAATGATAATTTAATATTGCTAAAAGGCTAAATATTTGCTGATTAGCATTGGATAAGTAGTAAAGGTCTGTGTGACATAAAACATCATTTGTTTTACAGGTAATTGATCAGAAGTGAAAGTGAATATGATGACCTGATGAATCCTGATTGGAATATGACATTTCTTTTTTTTTGTCATGCTCATATTTCTAATTTCAGATCCATCAGAACATTTCACTAAAAACCACATGAGTCGACGTCTTGGTGAGGCAGCATTACATTTCCATTTCTCCCTCATCTGAACTAGAACGATTTATAACTGCGGGAATGGAAACAGCGAAGTTTAACAAAGTTAAAACAGATGGCACAACTGTTCTCCACCAGGCTTTATTCAAACTTCCCAAATATGATGTGTGACAGCTGAAGAAAGCAGAACACGTTTAGTTACCACCCTGATAAAGGCTGGAAACACTGGGAAAAAAGATGAATGTGATAAGAGTTGTGCAACATGTTGTAGTTGACATGAGCTTGAGTCATTCTAAACTACAAGATGATTTCTATAACTGATGTGACAAACACGGGACCTCCTGATAGAAGCAACATGTGTGAGTAAACTGAGGATCTGTGTATGTGGGAGTGCAGGACCTTTAATAGACAAGTGGTGGGAAGTAACATAGTACATTTCCGTTGTTAGTTTTACCTGTGTTTTACTTAAGTAGGTTTATTTACAACTACTTTTCACTTTTACTTCACTAGATTGTTATAATGCATTGTGTCAGTATTGTTTTTTTTTAAAGTAATCAATAACCATAGGGGACTTTCTTCCCTGAGCCAATCAGAGCCAGTGGGTAACATTAGACCCCACCTCCTTGCTGCAGCATCATCAATGTCTCATCCTCACATAACAGGACAAACTCTGTGATACTGAGTTCATGTCATGTCATGACTTCTTCCAGCTTCCTGGACAGGAAGCTGGAAGAACAGGATGTTCACACGCAGCCAACCGCGTGTCTCAGGAGTGTAACAGGAGTATAAGCTCCCGCTCAGACACGCCCACGTGAGAACACACCTATAGGCTACATTTACTCAAGGATGCAAATGAGCCAAATGAAGGAGGCAGACCCAGCAGGCGTGAGTCCAGAACACACACACAGAAAACACACACAGGACACACACACACACACACACACACACACACACACACACACACACACACACACGGGTCATCTGTTCTCAGCGGCTCCTGCTGTAACGTCGGTGTGAACAAAGTTCTCAGGTTTTTAATCCACAGGCCTCAGCTTTTGTTCTTCACCTAATCACTTCATCATGGCCGACATCTCCTCCCATATCTCCCCTCACTGTTTCAGTCCCTCAGCTCCCCGTCTTTTCATCTGCTCTTCTATATGTTCCTTGTTTCCTTCATTCTCAAACACACTCACTGCTTTAAATTGCAAATCTCACCCTCTGTTCCCAACTGTGTCAGTCACTGGAGCACTACAGTCACACCTCTTTCTGTTAGCATTTCATTTAGAAGCTCCATATTGGATGAAGGGAACTGTTGACTGGAGAAGGAAACATTGTGAGGAAGAAAGTTGTTTTAACTACTAATGACTGTCAAAGATTAATGGTCCAATATTGTAGTAAGTGAGATTCCCATGTCTCTTGATTACAAAGCAGATCAGGGTGCTCTATGAAAACTGTGAAAGTATCTAAAGCACTCAATCCACAGAGAAATACTCAAACACCACATTCAGAAACTGAGCCTTCAAACGAGTTGCCAGGACTTCTGTAACTTTGTGATGTCACAGCTATACCACGAAAACACAATAAAAACTGATAGATGTGTAGATTGCATTTTGTTTCATGTGATTTTTTTGGTTGACGTTTGTGAATATCTGAGTTGTATTGTTTCTGCCAGTATCATTTCTGATCTCTTTGCAGTTGCAATATCAACATTTTGTCAAAAGACAAATGTTCTCCGCTCCACAACACAGCTAACTCTTGCAGGTCTGCTACACAAATGACTTCAGCAACACTTTTGTAGATAGCATGTGGAACACACACACACACACACACACACACAGCTATGGGCCCTGTTATTGTCTTTGATTGGGATCAGATGCTGATTTCTGTTTTCAAACCGACAGGAAAAGTGGCAAAGACACAAACAAAGCGCACTTTGATTTACCATCTTCTTTAGTGTCACGCCAGAATGATCGCAGCCCCATGGCCTACATGTGTGTGTGTTTTCCCACAGAAGGGTGATAAACGATGAAAGGAAGTCAGCGTTTTCCGGTTAAATTAACGCGGAGCGGTTAATGAGGTGAAAGCTCAGATTCACTGCAGAGCCGAGGCCTTCGTTCTCAGCGCACAGGAGAGCCGCTGGGAAACGGGCTCCTTATTCTCCAGGTGTGTCCCACATGAAACCACTTCCAAAAACAGAACTCATTATTTTTTTCCCGAAGTAGTGCTAAATCAGAGAGGAGAAAACAGTTTAAAATGAGAGAAAAGCAAACACTGTGTATTCAGATGTTTGAATAGTTTTCAGAATCCTGCAAAAACCTTGTATTCATATACAATAGGGGGATGAGGAAAACACGAGGTAAGTGCTTCAAGCTTTGGAATCAAACCGCCCAGCAGAGCTTATACTGAGGTACATTATCCATAAACTCCTTTTAGCTTTCACTGGTAGTTTCCTGTAAAGTTTCTTGGCCAATAAAACCCTGCACATGGAGTCTGGCTTGACTGATGTTTATCATCCTTACTCATTAACACATGGGGGGGTTGGATGTGACCTTAGTTCTCAGGTAAAACCGTGTCCCGCTGAATGATAAAGGACATGAGTTTATTGCTTTCCGATTTAAATCAAAAGCAGAAGCAAACCGGTTGTTATGCGGTGACGTGTCCAACATGCCGCAGTTCTGTGTTCCTTACTTTTGTCTTTGGCTGGCGTGTGCTGACACAGACGTGGATATCACATCACAAAGGTTTCAGTCTGAACACACCTCAGCCTTTATCCTGACTGAAACTGTGAATTCACCTCAATGAAGAAAGCTGAGTCCAAGACAACCTCCAGCTTTTATGCCAGGTTTGCGTTTGTGGTATGTGGCATGAGCCAGCAGGGCATTTCTGAGATGTATTTCCAGACAGAACAGGCCCGTGTGACTGGTCTGACCACTGCAGGGAGGAAACTGGGATCAGTGCAAGTCATGATTATTCATGTTATATGTTTGGAAACTTTTCTGAGAGTCAGCTGTGGTTCGAGGAGGAGGGGATGAGGGGGATCCAAGCTGGTGATTCTGCTGACGGTCAGACACAGACGAGCTTCCTCTGGGTGAGCTGGTAAAAAGGGAAATCCACATATTTCCTGGGGAGCATCACTCAATATGTGCAGTGCCTGTTAATGCTCAGGAGCTACTTCAGAATTATTCCTCGTCATTAGTCCTCAACAAACAGTTCTACAATTTACTGTCACTTTGTATTGTTTGTGTGTCTATGCTGCAGAATGAAGATAGTTTAATTAATTAACACCCTTACTTTTTCATACATTGCATGTCGGCTATTTCAGAGTTCCGTTAAGCAATGGACACAATTGACGCTTTTATTACAAAACAAATAAAACAAATAGAAACTGAGGCCAAACTATGATGATGTTGTTGCTGGAGGGCAGTTATCTGAGTTGCTATATGTTTATATGTTAACAGACATTGAGGTGAGAGACGAGGTGGTGAGAAGAGGAAGAACAGCAACATGAGGGTGTAAACAGAAAATGAGAAAAGAAGGGACACATGATGAAGAGCATCAACTGTTCTCCATCTCTCAAATACACACACAGTATACATTTCCTGGTGAGGGATCATGTTGTAAACAGGCAATCAATGCTGGAAAATGTCTGTGGAAACCCTTGAGCCATAGAAGAGGCTGGAAATTGTCTGTAAAAATAACTAATTCCTCTGTTTATTCATTCTTCTGCTGCCTTTTGGCCATAAAATTATGGTTTCACAGAACGCAGCGGCTGTCTGGTATTTCACAGCACAATGTGTTTACATGAGAGAGAGAGAGAGGGAAGAAGAGAGAGAAGGACATTTAGTAAATACATGAAAACGACTAACACACCAGCAACATCCACGTGACACATCCAATGTGACACAACAAAAAAACGAGCAAATCGTTCACTTTCTTGAGACATTTTTAATAAGTTTTGTGTAGCAAACAGAATGACTATGTGCATTATTCTGTGGACATAGGGAAATCTCGGAGAAAACAATCAAATACATTAAAACAATCAACTGTAAAAATTCACATGGAAAACATTCTCTTAAAAAAAAAAGAATTTAGGAGCAAAAGGAATGACTCAAATTTAAAAAAGAAAAGAAGCAAAAAATATTCCAGTGATGTTGTGATATCCTTTCATTTTCTCTCTCTGGTTTAAGCTAAGACATATTTTGTACTTAAGAGTGGGTGCAGTGGTCTATGGGGTTTTGCACCTAATTATACTCAGTGTTACTGTATGAGACTAAAGCATGAGATCAGAACAAAGATTTCTCCTCCTCCTGTTCTTAAAGAAGCTCTTATTATATATGTTAAGTGCCAGTTCCTCCAGACATTCAAATATATATGGAAATGTCACGTTATCACTTGAGGTGTTGCGATTAAAAACAATTCCTAAAATTCTGAGCTTCTGCAGCTATCGAGCTTTTCCTCGGCAACACCACGCACTGATCTCGAGTCAGCGGGTTGATAATAGATCACCTAAGTCGGCCCAGTGGTTTTTTACGTCCTGAGGTTGGCTGGGCGAGAGAGTGCACGCTACACTATTGTGTTTGCATAGGAATAAATATTGTGTGGAGCAGCTGACATCACCTCTCAGGATTCCTGTCAGATATTACACCACAACATCATGGCAACATGTCTGCTGCGGGCTTGCTGAATACCAATGGAAGCAAGGCCAGTCATTCAGCAACTTCTGCTGCAGTTCAGTGGGAGGGGAGGAGGGTGAACACACACACACACACACACACACACACACACACACACACACACACACACACACACACACACACACACACACACACACACACACACACACACACACACACACACACACACACACACACACACGTCTCAGCAGTTTTTGGGCAGTTTTCCAGTGTGCTATATCCTCAGCAGAACGACCACAAAGCTGTTTGTGAAACCTAACATTTATGACAGCATGGTCGGTACCGTACAGTAATTACAGATGGCAACACACACGCGCACTCAAGCCTACATGCACAAACACAGACACTTGTAGGGAGTCGATTGTACACACAAGGCTAAATATAGGCGGCTTATACTTCTGACACACACACACACACACACAGTCATTCTCATACAAGGACACACAGGCACGCAAACTGCTCAGACTAGGTTTTGTGTGGAAACACCCTTTTAAATTTTTTTTTGGTTTAAGTGACTGTGAAAGAACTTTCTCCCCTAACTTTACTTCACCGTGTAGGTTTATGAGAACATTAATGTTCGTGGATGAAACGTTTTCTTTACCGTTGTGTGCATTTGTGGCAACACATCTAAGACATGTTTCTGTAAATTATCCTCAACATCCCAACTCATACATGCAGACAAAACGAAAACGCACCCAGGTGACGACTACTGTCTGACTGGTCCACACACGCAAGCTGTGACTGGACAAAACCAGGAAGGGAATTTGACAAGACTGGATTTCTATTGGTTGGCACTTTTTCATCAACAAAACAGCAAAAATGATTAACATTTTACAAAGAGTAACATACAGTATATTAGACAGATGTAACACAGTTTGTTGTATGTAAAGAAAAAAAAAATTATAAATCAAAAAGCGCAAACTGCTTGTGGCTAAAACATCCAGAGAAAACTATGAAGCACCTGCAGGATGTTGCCGAATTCCAGACGTTCCCAATCTCAATTTGGAATTTGGAAATAACCACAACACAATGGGTGGATCCCTCCTGAGTTAAGTCTTTGGAATTTCTCAAGATGCCCTTTGACGAACGACAGGTGAGGTGAAAGAAGCAGAAATACGGAGAAAGGAAAACAGGAAAAAAAATACATAAACAGATATGTGCACATGCTGAAAAAAGCAAATTAATATTATCATGATAAAGATTGAAAGGTTGATGAGGGACATCCAAGATCTGAGGTGAGAGCCCCGCCCTCATCCTCTGCCTCTCTCCGTCCTCACAGAAGACACAGACAGCGCTACCCATGAAGATGCTCCTGTTGAGACAAAGGTCAGAAAAACACAGGCCTTTTTTCCCCCTGTAAAATAATCTCAGATCGATGTTGGGCCGTTGGAATGCCTCAGAAATATATCTTTGTCTGTATATCACCCTCTCAGTGAGTAAAAACATTCTGCATGTGTTGTCTAATTAGAGCGAGTGGGAGCAGCCTCCAGTAACTCCTCTAGCGACTCCGCTCCTTCTAGTTTAGGCTCCTCTTTCTCCTCGGACTTGCTCTTCTTTGCCGGCACTTTACTGAACGAAGGCGTGTCCTCCTGCATCAGCTCTTTGGCCAGGATGTTGGTCACTGCATTACCAGCTCGTCGGTGGTTAGCTGAGGGAGAGAAAGACAGAGTGAGACACACAAAATAAGACATGACGATAAGTTACAGAAATAGTTCACCACAACAAATCCATACAGGTATGTCAACGCATGCCATAAAGTGACATATCTGATGCACGTGCAAAAAAGACTTGCTTGCTTTAGGCTCGTCGGTTAAACATACAGCATCACCACTTCAATATGTTAACACACTGACTACGAGGCTGTGCACACACTGTGAGCAAGTGTGAGCCTCCGAGGATATTAGAAGCTGGTTTCAGACATGCACTGAACTCTGGGAGATCTCCTGAAATTATCTGGAGGGGACCGTATGCGGACATTCTCCAGAGTTTTTCCTGCCAGGCACCTAGTAAAAACTCTGGATAAATGTCTGAGTGACCCCATGTGAGAAAACAGCAGGATAGTGCCTGGAGGATTCACCCCAAGCTAGTGGGCACACAGAGTACAAATATGTCAGGATGAAAAAGAGGTGTCACACAACAAGGATGTCAACCTGGAAAGACAATTTAGATGCAAGAACTTTTGGTCAAATGTGTTTATAATTTAAAAAATGTGCGTGAATCAGATTGATATCTGGGGCAATTCACTGCTATAGTCAGATTAGACCTACGTATGAGCTTGACGAAGCGATTGGGAAAAGAGGAATGAAACAAATGGAGTAAGAAAAGTAGGACTGGAGATAGTGAGGCAAGGAAAAGGATAAGGCAGAGGCTGAAACACCATGGAGAGTTGGATGATTCATTCTGTGGGAGGATTAAAGCTGCAGCGATGAATGAAAATGAGACAAACATAGATGGAGAGACGGAGGGAGAGGAGGAATGAGCCGTGAGGAATGACAGGAATAAGTAGTGGGATAGATCACTTGGGAACAGTGGATGCGGTGAAGAGAGATTAGAAATGCACAGGGAGGGAGAGAGAGAGAGAAACAGTGCGATGGATTATGCCCTGAAGATGCTGTCATTTTTATTCTTCTACCTGCTCACCGTTCCATCCTCTTCCGCCACACACACACAAGCGTTTACCTCTCGTTCCCTCACTCTACCCTTTACCACTCTTATCATCCTGCTGTGTGGGAGGACAGCTGTGCGGCAGCGGCCATTTTGAATTATATAGGTCAGTGGGAGATTGTGTTGTGTGTTTGCTGTTATTTTAAGAGCTCCTCACTCCTCAAGCAGAAGATGGTCTGAATTAAATGTTAAAAAAATGTTTAGTATCATAAACTAAGACATTGATAGAATGTGTTCCTGCGCTACTGAAGGAAATAATCAACATCACAATGCAAACCAATAGCAATACACATGCAAATGAACCATGGGAGCAGACGTGACGCATGGTTCTGATGGACGACAAAAAAACAACACACACATAACACACATAGCCCAACACACAGTTACCGAGCAGGTCTCCAGAATGAGCTGTGACAAAGACACAATTGAGTCTGGGGAGAGAGAGGAGAAGGAGGATCATGTTCACTGTTGACTTGTCTCGGTTCAATGTGAGGCTCAGCTGGACTGATCAGCTGGGGTGTCAAACTATCACCTCCAACTCTTTCCTCTGAGAGACAGAGACAGAGAGACACAGATTTGTCCCCATCGTAAACACCAACACTTGGGAACGCTTTCTCTCTTTCTCAGTCTCCTCTCACATGCGTCCACATCTATTTCTGTCCCGTTCCAAAGCTCCTCTCCCTCACTCATAAACTTATTAATTAGAAATTATGCAATTGACCCAAAAACAGAGAGAGAGAGAGAGAGTGCAAGTATGTGTGTGTGCCAGCGTGGGTGTTGCTCTACATGTATTTGCGCTGTGCTGAGCGCGTCCTAAAAAAATCCAACCCTGCAGAGAAAAGCTCTTCAAAAGGCTGTCAACCCAGCTCCTCTCCTCTCACATCCCTCTCCTCTCTCTCCCGAGGGAGAAGACATGGAGGAGGATAAGAGTCAGGATCAGAGGGTTGTTGTGTTGGAAGCAGCATGGGAAAAAGTTTAGACAGAAACCTGCAGATTAACATCATGGCAGGAAAATGTCTTTCTATATTTAGATATAGTTAAAATATAGGAACTCAAACAGCCTCAGGAGCAGATACATTACGCAATAAACAGCTCAGAAAGTATGAACAGGCAGTTTGTTACATTGGTAACACATGAGTCAAAGAAAAAATGAAAGAACTATTATGTTCTGTTATCCTATTATTATATTATAAACAGTTTATCTATGTGCAGCACTTTCTCTATCACACATCAACAACACACTGTCGGTACAGCAATCAGGAGGCAATATGGGGTTCGGTGTCTTGCCCAAGGACACCTTGGAGGAGCCGGGGATCGAACCACCAACCTTCTAGTTAGTGGACGACCCACTCTACCTTTACCTGCCCTTGGAGAGTCTAAGGCCATTCATTTGTAATACTTATAAATGGGTCAATTGTGATATATACTTAAATATTTCCTTCAAGTAATAAAAGGTAAAGATCAACCAGGACACTTGAGTTTCTAGTGTTACTCAAAACAGAAGTTAATTTGGTATCTGCTGGATGAAGTAAGAAAAATATAGACCATAAGCAGAATCATCTTTGGAGGAATGTCTCCAACATTCTGGCTCCACTGGAAATTTGGTGGCATAACCTTTAAACTTTCAGAAGTGACTTACGCAAATAAAATATCCCAGTTTTAATTATTTAGAGGGGCCCTAGGCTCTGGAAGAAGCTATTTAAAGCCTAAGAACATAACCATGATGATGAGACGTAAGATCCATTGTTGAAAGACTTTTTTTTAGGTCTGTTTACCAGCGAGTGTAAGAGTGAATGTGCAGACCAAGAGTCGATCAGGGGCACAAAGAGTGGAGTTAAAATATCATCTGTAACAAATTACACACCAGGGGACTGCATAATGACTGCCTGCTGACGGAAAGAACGCTTTGTTGTTACAGTATACGTGCGCTGCCCTTAAGAGGGGAAAACACCGAAACAAGGAGAAGCGTGAGGAGGGAATTAGCAGAAGAGCAAGAGTAGAGCTGTGTGTGATGAGATGACAAGATTGTTGCTTCAATGCGGAAGAATACAGAGAACGCTCAGCTCTGCTTTGATCACGGATTATAACAGATACCTAATGACAGTGAAATCAGCTCGGTGTGACGTGTGTATGACGAGGAAGCAGCCGTCTTCACACTCCGCAGCAGTCACGTGGTGGTGACAGTGCCTCCACGAGCATGATGGTGTGTCTGCAGATGGAGGCTAGACCTTCATCAGTGTCTCCGGCTAAGCGGAGACTCATATCGCCCTCTTCAGGCTACACCAGGGAACACACTGCTGCTGCTCTGCACTGGAGGACTGTGGGAAAGAGTGACGTCACCTAACACCACTAGAGGCTTGTGTCTCTGGGTAAATACTGATGGGCAAGAATAAATTTCACAGTATGTCACTGAATGTGGTAAACTGGCACATATACGTGGTCTGATGGTCTGAATGATCTCTGTGAGGGTTAAGAAGAGGAAGCACAGGACAACAAATCTTCTTCATGAATGGTTTGATTGATGAGTGCTCTCCTATTGGTCTGAATTAGCTCTGTTGTGCGTGCGCGCGCAAGTGTGTGTGGACATCTGTGAAAGCACAGATCTTTGTAGGGGTCTTTTTCTTTTTTTGTAAGAGCAGACTGTCTGCAGAGGCAGCGTGTGCCTCTATTGTTGCTAACCCCTTTATCACCCCGCCCTTTCCTTTGACTACTGCTTTGTCAACTTGTTGCTACTGTGATTGGTTGTTTGAGCGAGGGTCAAGACCCAGCAGATGTGTCTATAGTGAGCGTTTAGACACGTCATTCCTTCACTTCAATTGCTTTTAGAACACAAACACATGAATTAGCCAAATGCAGCCAAGCTGACAAGCCTGGATTCATACAAAAGAACATGAAGAGACATTGGGATCAGAATCTAAAGCAACAAATATGCAAGGTTGTCTGTCCTCTGGAACGTAATACGCGTGTTGGCGTGTGTATTGGTATGCAAACGTCATCCATGTTTGTCTTTGTATTGGCATGTGGGCATCTGTGTATGTGTCTGTGTAGGGGGGGCTAGACAGATGGTGGGTAGACAGCTGAGGATCCCCCGTGCCGTCTATTTATTCTATACAACCAGCACAAACACACACACACACAGTGAACTGAGGTGCAGGTCAAAGGTGGGAGCCACTGCAGCCTCGTGACTTTTGCATTCAGTCACACTGCTATGACACACTGAGCATGACAACACACTCAGTGAGCCCTCAGTCGGCTTTTAACAGCAAGTTGGTGACGTCTGCAGTCGCCACAGCTGAGACGGGATGAAGACAAAGAGGAGGGACACACTTCACATAATGAAGACCATTACATCCACAATGGCAATCAAAAGCCCCACAGGGGGAAAAAGTTAAATAAAACAATGTATGTGATTAAATAGAAAATGTTGCTTGTGTTTTGAAGGCACATCATTAGCAGTAATCATGCAAATATCTGATCATAGTGCATTTGTGTAACTTTATTTCTTCTGTCATTAATGCGATTCAAAATCCAGTCACCCATTAACTTTCAACAAAATTTATACATAATGTATCATATAATATAATAAAATGAATGACTCAGGGAGTGAGTTTCAATGTAACATACTATGAGTAAGTTTATTAAGGTATATAATTAGGTTATTTGCAGTTATGATTCTAAACATTTTAAATGCAGGTTTAAAAAGGCTTTTTAAGACCCAGATTATTAGTATCAGTATGTATTGGGTAAACTTTCACCTCAACACTAACGTTATTCCCAATTAATACTTTACTTAGCTTAAATGCAAACCGAATTAGCTTATGACCTGCATTAAAAGATGAATAAACAAGTAATCCGGCACTAGTGCCTGTTCATTTGAAAAGGGAATTATGTTGGAATATCAGGAAGATGACACTTCTGTTTTAACAAATGACTTCATTTTGATTTAATAGGTTATTTTCCTTGTTTGCCTCCACTTATATGTTTATTTATAAATCATTCAATGGGATGAACCTGTGTTTTGTGTTTGTAGTGCCATTATGTGACATCTGATCTATAATACCACTGAACACAAGAGTTTAAATAAATTGTGTTTTATCTGCTTGGAAACATAATAAGAATGAGGAACAATGAGCAACTGGTTTAACTGGCTTTAGTGCTGGTAACACTATCCCTTACAATCATTGGAGGGCAAGATGAGAAACCTATATTACCAAAAACTATATTACCAGCTTCAAATGTTTCCATGTATAGAAAAGCAATGTAAATCTTTTGCATAAAAAGTTAACTCCAAAGATTCAAGAACATTAATCACATTTAACCACAGCTGTGTTATTGTACTGTGTTATGTAATTATACAACAGAGGTGGTGGAACTTCTGACGTCCAGGCCACAAACAGCTCACATGACTTAAATACAAAGAACATAAAATAGTAGAACATTTCCTTCAGGTTGGTCCCTTCTGTCTGTCTGTCTTTCAGGTCACAGGCATGGTGAATGAAACACAAACTTAGTCGTTAAGTGTCATAGCTGACAAACATCATGGTGACTGCACATAACTAATAGTAGATGTGGGATATTATGTTTTACAAGGGAGGGAGAAACCAGCGCGCCAAGTTTACGAGGAAGCTACAGCAGTGATGAAAAGGGGAAACCTTGAGTGTCATTACAGCTGAAAACATGCAGCTAAAAACAAGATCAAGAAACTAGATGAATTAATAAGGACAAACGCTGATTAAAGTTAATTATCTTTGGCAGAGTTTGGTGCCAAACAAGTAACTTTTACAAGACCGCTTGTTTATATTCTGACAGAGACAATTGTGCGGTTTTGTGGTGAGTAAGCTAGTTAAGTAGCGAAGAAGCTGAAACCTAATTCAGAAGGTGAATTTGTGAAGGAGCCTCGCTGTCACTGTAAAGCTGCTGCAACATACAAAGTTGTTCATTTCAACAATTGTAATGGCCCTTGTGAGTAAGAAGGTTCCCCAGCTCTGCTATAAAACAAGCACAGAACAAATTAACGGTAACTTTTCTCCAGATCTAATTCTCTTTATCCACTTTACTGCCCAGTATGAGCCACATTTTAAAGATGTTCTACACATTATGGAGCAAACACTACAAATAATCTCCCTGTGTACATGAGCTGGATAGAGCAGTGGTTTCCAGCCTGCTGACTGAGGCCGCCTGTCGCCGCACTGGTGCATGATATCTATCAGTTGATCCAAAGTCAGGATGTGCCTCCATCTACTTCGGCTTTACTTAATTGAGACTCAAACAAACATGCACTAGACACAAGCACGAAGACACCCTCCTATTGTGTGGGTGAAAGACTCGAAGCCCTTCCTGGCTGGAAGAAGTAGAGCAGGTAATTCTAAAAGGAATGGCCTTTAAACATTAGAGAAGAAAATATAAACTTCTAACACATCTGAGATTGCCCAAACAAATCCCAGCGTGGTTTCACAAGCTTCTAATGAGTCAAGGAAAACACTAAACTTGGGCAAAAGAAAAACAGGGATGAAAAGGCTGTGGAGGAGAGCAGACTGGAGGAGGTAGTGAGCAGAAATGTGATACATACGGCCACTTTCCTACCACAGACCAGTATGCGTAGGGAGGAAGGCTCGCGCTCCCGTTCTCTGTCTCACACACACATGTTCAGGTATTTCCTGTTAGGAGTGTGAGGTGGCCAAACAGTATTACGGGTGACTGACTGAGCCCTCAAATGGGCCCCATTCTTAGTCAGAGTTCTCCTTCCTCTGCTCACTCCGTTTCCTCCTCTTACTGTTGCCTGACTCAGTTTAGTGGTGACGAGTCTGAGCCTTTTGTACTAACAACTGTTAACTGCAATAATTTCTCAGTGTGGCACAAGCTCTGTTTTACTGTAATGGAAAATTACAAACGATAGAAAGCAAGAAAGACAGAAAACAAGCTAGAGGGACAGAAATAAAGCAAGAAACAGAGCAAGAGAGAAGGCAAGAAAGAAAGCAGGCAAGAGAAAGACAGAAAACAAGGAAGCGAGAAAGAAAGAAAGAAAGAGAGAGAGAGCAGTCTATCCTTTAGTTATTCCACTCTGGATCACCGCTTCACATCTGGCTTCTATTGACAGAGGAATTGGGTTGCACACATTCTTCCCCAACTTCTCTTATGTGTGAATATGCAACCCACACACGTGTGTTAATACACACACATACAAAGTCTCTCTTGCTCTGAGTTAATGGCTACGGGACTCTTTCCCACTCACATGGTTCCACACGAGTTCCCTAACACCAGGAATCATGTTCCATACATCCCAACAACTCACTTGACCTCATTTTCATCTGCTTGGTCATATCTAATAAATGTGGCTCTTTTTTTTTTTTTTAACTAAAAGGGGAGAGAGAAAAACTGTTTAGTCTCCAATAAATGCAGCTGGATTTAGCAGAGGAAGTAACAGATTAATGGCCTATCTCTATGAGCTGACAAACTGAATTACATTGCCTGAATGAAAATCAATACAGGCTGGGGATGCGATGAGGAGTATGTTCTGAAAAACTGTTTATTCACAGATAAAATAGAACGTTGAATTACTGTGATTCAACAGATTCTAGAATAATTTTATAGTGAGCTGTGGATTCAAACCTTTCGAGAAAACGATGTGAAACAGGTTTGTATTACATCCATACTCAGGGTATGTGCACAGGGGATTTCCAGTTTTTCACATCACACTTGTGTAAGTTGTATATCGGATGATTGCCTCTTACTATGTCTTACTAACTATGACATAGTTTCTCTAATGAAGAAAAACACTGCAGTAGTATGGCTGTAGCCTTGAGGTCAAACTCTCTCCTTCACCATGAGATGAATTAAAAAAATGGACTCAGACTCATAGCTTCAAACTTTCAAATGAAGTATCAATAATAAAAACAGATTTTTGAGAGGAGGGGGACTTCATATGAAATATGTGTTGTCTCACTCAGTGATCTCACTTCCTTCCCACACTGGTTAACCCTCCTTGGCTCAACATTCATATTTCTCTTATATGTTCCTATTTTGCGACCACACCCTCATCAGTCGCTCCCCTTGTAAGTATCTTGCGGCCCACACTAACCCTTGACACCCTCCCCTCTTCTTTTGTTGCTATACCAGCTCCTCATAGAATTGGATTTGAGGCTTGCTAACCGTGGTCAGTGAATAGCTACCACAACCATCTGAGCCATGAAACACGTGGAACAGAGACAGGAAAACAAAAATATCTGCTGCTGTGCATTGACAGAAATATAGACAGCGAGGAAGAGGAAGAAATTGGTCTCATATGGTACATGTGTTTCAGGATAGTACACATGCCATAAATGTGCATAAAGAATTACCTGAAATCTGTAAATCAAGTGAGACATGACACTTTGAAACATCCACATGTTTCGTGGGGATCTACAGTTCTGCTTCTGTATGTGTACCTGCTTGCCGGGGTCCTCTCTTTCTCCTGAAAGCAGCACCGGACTGCAGCGCCTCCAACAGGCCATCCATGATACCAGTTTCATCACCCTCTGTAAACAGCAACAAAACATGAAATCAGGAATGCATCAACAACCACAAGAGTAATCAACACAAACCAACACGCACACTACCTTCTCTGACATACACACACATTTTCTATCCCTCCCACACAGCAGTGATTGGTGTGTGGTGATTTTTAAATCCTCCACACATATCTAGCAGACACACCAACAAACATGCAGGCAGGAGGTCATTTACCAGCCACGTGGCCACTTGAGCAAATGAGCTATATTAACCCAGATAGGCAGTGACCTAGCTCAGCTAGCGTCACTGCTAGGGGGCTAAACACAAACACACCCTTATTGGAAAGACGCACACACAAAGAATATACCTGCACATAAACATTAAAATACTATAGAATAAGATTGCAGCTTACAGATGAAAGGCTCCTTATATCTCAGTGGGTGTGCAGTACAGTACAGTTTGTATGGGTGGCCTTGTTGTTTGTGTGTTTGTTTACATCAATATTCTCTGCACAGCTTCAGTGGCTGGTGGCCTTAAATTAGGAGTGGGGGGCCAAACCAAGGGAGGGGGGTACTCCATGGTAATGCTGCTGTGTGAGTGTTGTCATGATTGTTTGGTGGGCAAGATTCAGTGGCACAGCTCAGCGCTCAGGCAGATGGTTTTAATTATTTCTATTTGAAGCTGAAACAGACCGAGGGGGCAGTGGGGCTGGGGGTTAAAGGTTTATGTCGTCGCCTCCCAACCCCCAAACACAAATACACACACACACACACACACACACACTATTTAATCCTGCAGTAAGCCATGAAGCAGATGGCCAGTGGTCTCGCCTGTCAGTCAGAGAAAGTCTCTCAGACATTCACAGAGCCCTTGCACAGCTCACATACACCCCTCAATGTCCACGTCCTGGAACTGCATACACACTTTAAATTGATGTAGGCCACGTTTTCCGCCTTCTGGGGAAACACATCTGGCACATTTCCTCTTACACTAATCACATGGCTGGCTTAAACCACGAGTGGAAGCACAGAGACACACAAACCTATTTGTGAAAATGTACTGTAGGCAGTAGAGGGACCACACAATGACCTGGCTGTGTATAAGACAGACTTCTTGTTGACCGACTGAACCCCCGACTAAAACTATAAAGTCCCGGGGCCTTTGTACTCTCCAACCTTATGCAGTTCTATTTTGTTTTCATGAGACTATGGCCGAGAGCCACAGTATTCGATGAAAACATTTATGAGTGTTCTTACATCAAAGAAAAGTTTTACAGAATTTGGTTTGTTAGCACTTAGTAACAGTTTAAAATAATGGTGAGGGGGGGCACTTGTGTTAAATCACATGGTTTTTCACATCTGTGGACTTGACATTTAAACAATGGTATACTATTGACAATTTATACAAAATCAGGGTTGAACTGGCTTCACTCAGTGCAACAATGCAACACACACACACACACACACCGTGATACAAACAGCAAGGTTTTGCCTGAAGGAAGACAGAACATAAGGCAAATGAATTAATGTAATAGCATTAGATCATGAGCTGTTGAAGATGTCTCTGTGGAGCCAATCTATGGCACACACACACACACACACACACACCGAATGCACATGCGCACACACATACACACACAGGGGAGGGTCGAATGTTGTGTGGAGCAATAGCACCCCTAATGGTTGTTCACCCAGTAGCAGATGAGGACATGGATAAAGAAATGACAGAAGAGAGGTGGAGCAACAACATAAATAAAATAGAAAAAAGAGGAAAAGATAAAGCATATGAGAAGGAAACACAGCATTCAAATGAGTCTTGGGGCAGATTTTGCATTTCTCTAATGTGACTCTGTGATTGTGCCTCTCCTACAGTCGGGGGGGGGACATCAGGCCATCCTGGCTCATCCCATGTGATTCCCTCTCTCACCATGTGCCTTTCTCCTCTCCTCCTCTTAACCTTCTTTTCTGAGAGATGACAACACAGTCTAAGCCCCAAGAGAGCATCTGCTGACCTACTCTCCTCCCTCCCTTTACCCTCCCCCTCTCTACCACCTCGCTTGCTTTCTGAGTGGAGCACAAGCACTCCTGGTGGCCATTCCCATACTAGCAGCTGCATGGGTGTGCAAATCACACATGCACACACCCCCACATTCATAGGAAAAGACAGCCTCAGACAGTCTTTTACAGACAGTACTGACACCTAGCTGTGGAAATAAGGAATAGTTGGTTTCCAAACAGCTTTGGCACATGTCCAAAGATACAATATATAACAAACAGGATTGGATTTTTTTTCATTAGAGTTGTAACAAATAGTCATCATCAGATCAAATTAGAGCAAAGATTTTACTTTAACCACAGATGGTGAATGTGGACCTTTGGGTGCGGCATTTGCCAGTCTCACACACTGAATCATGAATCCTCTGTGTTACCAAGAGCCACACAATGTGAGTAAAAGCTCTTATTAAAAACAATCTCCAGTTATAAATCTATGACGTCTAACAGAAGGACTGTTTATTCACAATAACCATCATCACATTCTTAGCACATGTGAGGCCCTGCTGAGTGGAGCGTCTCTGCGTCCGTCTGACTCACACAGGAATGACAGGGCCACAAACTGCAAACACACACTGACCTTGCAGGGTTTAGCCAACAACTGGGACATTATGTTTACTCATTCTAGGAGTTCATGAGATAGCAAGGGTATGTGAGTGGATAAGTGGGAGCCAGGGAACCAGTGAAGACTTTCAGCATGCGAGAGACTGGCTGCTGAAAACAACCATTGTGTAAAAGGTTATAAACAAATATGGAACAAAGAACAGGTGTGTGTAGGGCAGATTTGCGTGTGGGTGTTGAATGACTTGAGGCAACAGGGGCAGTCAAATATACCACCTGTATGTAAATGATCCCACGAATCCACGCACGCACACGCACGCACACACACACACACACACACACACACACACACACACACACACACACACACACACACACACACACACACACACACACACACACACACACACACACACACACACACACACACACACACACACCTTTGAAGCACTATTACCTTCCATTCGCACATGCCTCTAGGGACTAAACATGAAATTTGACTATCTTACTCTCTATCAGAAACTGTCTACCCCGACACTGAGGCTAAATATTCCAAGTGGGTTGCTGTGTCTTTAAGTGCCCTTTAAATGAACGGCTGACAGAGTGGGAGGGAAAGGGGAAAAAAACAAGAGGGAGTGATGGAACAAAAGTAAGAAAGAGAGGAGAGGAGAAGCCAGCTGGAACATGGAGAAGTAGGAGAAAGGCCAGAAAGACTTTTATTAAAAGAGGTTCAAAAAACACACGCACACACACATACACACACTTTGGCCAATGCAACATTTCTCTAACACAAACCCTGACTGAGAAAAAAGACACTGGGGGCTCTAGCAAATTTTGACTGTGGAGTCCCAGGAGAATCTGAGCGGAGCCACAGAAAAGAGGAATGTACTGAAACTAGGTCAGAGTCAGAGAAAAGGGGGAAAAAGTGCCTGAGCATAAATGTCTGCGAGGGAGGATTTGAGTTTTAACTGTGTGTATACAGGGATGAGTGTGCGATAACGTGTGTCTGTTACACAGGACAATGTACCGCAAGCGTTTTATAAAGTATAACAGCATCTCATAGAGGGGAAGAAACGTGTTTTTGGGTGATAAAGAGATTTGGCCATCCTTTCAGTTCTCTTTAATGGAGGCAAATCCCTTTTTTTCAACAGAGGAGTGAAAAGAGGTCAAGCAGTTGCTTGCATACCCTTCGTTTGCCTCCTCCTCACTTTATGTGTTTCCTTGTCATGTGTTTACTTCAAAACAAGGGTCATCAACATTAGATTAACTCCGGTCTATAAATACTGATGGGTTGCTCTTTCACACAGGCACAAACACACACACACATGCACAAACACACACACAAATATTCCACAAAAGTGTGGACTCTGACTGCCCCCAACTGGAGTCTTAGGGAAATACAAAATGAAAAGATGTGGAGTGAGTTGCTGTTTTTCAGTCACATATGCAGGTAAAGACATATGATCCAGAAATCGTGACCTGTGTTGATGTCGGGGAGCTTGTTCCTTTTCTGTTTCTCCTCCTTCTCCTTCTCCGCTTTTTCCCGAGCCAGCTTGGCCTTTCTTATCTTCTCCTCAGCCTCCCTCCTCTTCTGATTCTCCTTCACCGCTTGCTGTCGGGGAGGGTAATTGAGAAGGAGAAAATATACATGATGTAAGATGGATCTGTTGGATGTTTTTGTATGTTAACAAAACTTAAATCCACTTGTGGATGGCGGTTATCCATAATAACTGGTAAAACAAGTTACTTCCAGAGGGAGACCTCCCAATGGCACATTTACAGCTGATGTATAAACTGACAATATAATGGAGTCACTCCCTTTCATTATTGTGTCAATACAAACAGGTGCACCGGCTCCTGTTTTATCCCATCCGGGTTTGACATTATCTTTCATTCTTCCCCTTGCTCTACCCTTGTGTGAGCCTTTGTACTGTATGCATAACAATGTTTTTGAGTGTGGTCAGGAAACACTGAAAACCACACCACCCCCATTTTGAATGATATGAAACATGAAAAACACTCACGCACCTGGAACATGTTCTTAAAGGTGTTGAGTTCCCCGAAGAATTCCTCAGCAGACATTTTTCTCGGGTCAAAGACAAAATAGTCTCCCAGGTCAGCATATTGCTTCTCCATATTCTTATGCATCAGATCCAGCTTCTCATATTGCTCATGGGCACTGACCACAAAACTGTGGAGACACTGTGTTAAGGAACACGGAACCACTATCTCTGCCTGTTAATTAAGAGGGCATAAAAATGGTATCTTATGATGAATTGGAATTGTAAATGAACACATTCTATTAAATTTGGAACAGAATGAGAGGATATAGACATCTTTTCCGCAAAATGGTCCTTGTCATTTTGTGGAGGAGGGAAGGTCTCCAGATCCTTCTCCAGGTTCTTGATCTGACGGCCCATCTGCTCTATGCTCCTCTGAATCGTCTCTGCAGAAACTGTTGGGGACAGGAGGGAAATGTTAATGTCCACACAGATGGACATAGTATATGCTTTTTTGAGTGAATAAAAGTCCTGCTGTGAATAATATGTATATGTATGATCCATATGAGTGTAAACTCTAGTCATAGTGAATGATACTGTGGGGAAATGAACATATAGAGGTCAGTTAGATGACCCATGTACCTCTGCTGGCCTTTTCCACATGGATGAGCTCATCTGTAAAGCTCATGATATCAGGATACTGCTCCTGGCACACATCGGCGAGGAAATGGAGCAGTGTCTGCTTCAGATCAGCTGATTTGGTGTCACGCAGCTGATTGGAAGAGGGATCAATTAAAAAGGGTATACTGGGATGGCAATCAATCAAAAGTTATTCAATGTCTGCATGTATGTGCTGTCAGTGTGTCACACTTTCCATATGTGCTAAATATGGTTTAAAAAAATTGCACTGCACTGTTATCTGAGTGTCTATTGGCTAAACTACATTAGCTGTAATACGGTATAAACCTTTGTTAGTGAAGACATTTTAAACTATGACAGCAGGAAAAGTACAGGTGTAAATAATGAAATTAAATACTGTCTCATTGGATCGTTATAGCCATCAGGAAGATGTGGGCCTTTCTTTCTGTGACAACTCAAAATGTCTGCTTTATAGATTTCTTGTTGCTACACAAAGTTTAGCCGTTTTCAGACATGAACTCCGGAAAATATCAGGACAACTGGAACGTCTGGACTTCTCCGGACATTGCCTTTCACATATGGAGAAAGCAGCAGGAGACTCTCCCGGTCGGACATTCAGAAGAACAGGAAAATCTCCAGAGGATTCAGGTGAGAAACCCTAACCCTCACATTTAGCCCCTCTGGACAATTTCAGGAGGATATCAGGAGTTCATGTCTGGATAGCATCAGTGTACTAATGAAGGGACTATGGCGTCACCTGTACCTGTGTATATGTATATTTGTGATATTACATACCTAGATACTATTGAAAAGGCGAAGGGGCAAAACCCTACATGTTATTGTCTACATACACATCTTCCAGTAGATCTCCCCTGACCACTTGCTATAAAACTGAATCATATGGCATGTCCACACTTGACCTCAGGAAATGACACAATAGGTAAGAGTAAAGGCTGGTTTTCACTTTGTGTGTATGCAGATTGGCTACACCTCCTATTACCTTGCACAGGTATGAGATGGAGAAGCCGAATGCCTTTCCATTGCGAGAGCCAGAGTTCATGTAGTTCCCAACGAGGAGGATAATCTCTAGCAGCGTGGAGAAGTTCTGGCTCTGCCTGAGCTCCTCGCACGCTGCCGTCACAGACACCACATCCGGCTTGATGTTGTTCAGCTGCTCCTCAAACTGCAGCTTGAACAGGATGGCCTGGAGTCGTGGCATCAGTCTCTTCACGGAGGACATCTGCAGAGAGTGGGGGGGGGGGGGGGGGGGCTTCATCCATTACTCACACCTTCCACAGTTGAACAAAGCAGTCTGTGTTCAACAGGCAGTGTTTTAATATAGCGACAACTGCATGACTATCTCACTCGCTCAGCATTTTTCATGCCTCATTTGTCATCACACTGATTTCCTCGCTACTTTGGGGCAAATCACATTCAAGTCAGCTGGCAATTCAAATAATAGCTATTAAACTTGCCGTTTGTTTGTGTGTGTTTTAGGTTTGTGTGTCTCATCTCACCACTACACCAAACTGTTCAGCCTCAGCCATGTCATCGTATTCATCCTTCATCTCTCCCAGGACACTCAGCTGTTCTGGTGCTGGCAGCTGTTTGACCAGGTTCTACATGGTAATAACAGAGAAAACACATAAGATTAACTGGATATGGAGACACTTCTCCAGTGTTTGTGACACGTCTATGTCACAAACTTCTCATTGAAAAGAAACATTGGGTCTTGCAACACAGACATATTGGTCACAGTGCAAAGTGATTTAGTGTTTGGAACAACTTGTTTGATTGAAATAAACAAGACAACTGTGTACGTTGAAATATAAATAACCAGCTTAACCAAATATAAGTGAAATTACATCTCCTCCCTTAATAGACATTATAATTAAGATGTTTGTTATTACTATTTTAGTACCAATCAATTAAATCCTGTTATCTAAACACAAAGATGTGACATATGCATTAGCCACTTTGCTAAACTCTTTAGCAATTATCCTAATATTGAAACAAGCTTTATGTCCAATACAATACCATGGCATCAACTACACAAAGTAATGGAAATAAATACTGTGAATGAAGCTACTTATTCATCTAAATGATCAGTACCACAATCACCTGAACTTAAATCATCAAAGATTTCTGCAATGGTGATGGTCACTACTCATGAATAAGAAATAATGGTGAATTCAAAACAAAATACACTTAATATACTATTCTGCTTATTTATTTATTTGTGTACAGACTCTGGAGCAGATCTGAGCTCAGTACCTGAACCAGGGACTCTGTTAGGATCTTCTCATTGACCTCCAGGACGGCATCCTTGATCTGTTCATAGGGGAGACGGAACGATCCCAGGAAAATGGCTGCAAGCATACGAAATGAACAGAACATATTTAAATCCAACTGGAATTTAGTTGAGCGTGCTTTAGAATTTACTTTTCAGTGAAGGAGTTAATTCAATGTACTTGATACTCCCGTGAAATTGGTAGGGGGGTATCAAATGTCAAAGTGTGGACTTACAGAGGTTCTGTGACGTCTTGCCGTCAATAATCTTGAGCTCCTTCACCTTCTTCTTCTGCAGCTGCTTCTTCTCGTCACCACCATCCTGCTCCTTTTTGGCTGGAGAGGAGGACAGAGAAATGGGAGAGGAGGTGGTAATGTACAGAGAGGGACAGAGGAGACTTTCTTAGAAATTACATATATACATATGTGACTTTCAGATAACTAGTACAGCTGGCTATGAATAGAACGATGTCAGACAGAAGGACAGTAGTGAAATCAGTGGGTTCTGTGGATTTGAGGGATGGACAGAGGGCTCATGTGATGGCTATAACAACAGACAGACTTGACACAGCCTTCACTTTTTTTGCCCTTTCCCGACTGTATGGTGTCACAGAGGTGATAGGATTATTGCATCATTGGCCTTTGGTAAGCCTGAACTACTACGAAATGTCTAACACTGGAGGAAAGATATATGTGTGTGTGTGGGGTATAGTAAATTTGGTTGGACGTTTTTCAGCTGAAGGCATTTAAGGTTTGCTGTCAGCTTACACACATGCATATACAGTACTATACTATAACACATACACACTTCACATAAACTTGCTCTGACAAGGTCAGGTCTGTGTCAGTGTGTGTGTGTGTGTGGGGGGGGGGGTATGCACTGGACAAGATGAACAAGCACATGGGTTTGAGCACATTAGAGCCCACTGTACAGAGACAAAGGCACATCATATCTAGGGTCAGCGGAGAAGAGGATGTCACACTTGTACACTTGATCCTGCCAGTAGTATTAAACCTATTTTAATACATTTTTCAGTCACCTGAAAATACAGCACAAAAAGTGAATATCATGATTAGCCAGGCGATACAACAACCAGGGCAATCATCACTTTCATACAGGGTTAGTAGCGTACACCTATTAATATAAGTTGTTATATAAGTGATATTAAATGCACAGGTAACTGTTCGGTACCCAGGAAGAGAAACATGGTATGGAACACAGTACATAAAAAACCTTTGCCTCTGTGTTTCAAAATCTATGAACATATTTGTCTCTCTGATATTAATTTCTCTCTCTCCCTCTTCAGGTCTAGTAATTCTCTGTGTAACATTTTTGTACTTGTTTCTCTGTGGCCTTGTCCTCGTCTTATCTCTTTAAAAAACAAGGCAGGAAACAAGAATTGTTGTCTAGAAAACAGCCAGAAACAACGCTGGTACAGCACATACAGTACGAGTGTTCTGACCTTCTTTGTCACGTTGTATCTGAAACACGAAGACAAACAATGTGAGTTCAAAACCAGTCCCTGTGTGCTGAGCAGCCCATCTGTTTCCACAGCCAGGTGATGACCTCATATAATGTCATCTGAAGCTATAATAAAGCCTCAATCTGGCCTGAAATCACAAAATATTGAATGATAAAGATGAAATGTTGTAGCGAATTTCTAACATCTGCTTTAATCACATCTATAAGGATTACCTAACCCCATTCAACCCCCTTTTTCTGACATCCATTCACATCCTTCTCTACTTTTGTCACGGAAACAGCCACTACAGCATAACAACCGATTCATTCATCGGCCCATCCTTCCATATGTCCAGTCAAACAGTGCTTTGTCTCCATGCGAGAGGCCAAGTTGGACAGTCTGTTAACGAGTCTTGTCCTCTTAATGAGCTCCACGTCTCTCCATTTAGCCATTCATTGAGTACACACACATACACACAAAACAGTCAGTCAGTCAGTGCACTGGGGCTCAATAAGTCCCAGTGTATCACTCAGTGTCAGCTTCATGAAACTCTTCTATCAGAATCAACCATCATCGTTTCTCAAGTTTGAAATCTGATCCGAACTCTTCTGCCATATACATGTAATGTCTGTTATATCACTGTAATCAGCTGCGTGCATTTCTTATCATGAATAAAAACTATTGAGTGTCCAGCTCTCCAGCCAGAGTCCCTGCTGAGAGTAGGAAACCATAACAGGAAGTGAGCCGGTCCACACACACACACACACACACACACACACACACACACACACACACACACACACACACACACACACACACACACACACACACACACACACACACACACACACACACACACACACACACACACACACACACACACACACACACACACACAGGGTAGGAAAACCCACCAGAACATCAGAGAGGAAACAACATAAATATCTCTGCACACAAACACATAAACACAGCTGAAGGGCCGGAAGAAACTCAAAGGAGGTGACCGGCAGTCACAAATAAACATCTTTACACAGAGACACTGATAAAATTATCAACTTCTTTAAGATGGTGCCATCTAGAAAATGAGGGAAATAAAATCTTTTAAGATAAGAGTGAGAAAAATAAAGATAAATATTAAATTCAGTGATGCATAAGCACAATAAACCCTTGTATGCACAGTTAAACATGCACATGGAGATTTGTAAAAAGACAAGTGTACATGCTACAGCGCAGATGACTGTTGTGTAACCTGGCCAGTATATGATCTCAATAAGGAATAATCCAGTTAGTCTGGGACTTAGTGACCTAGTGACAGCATCATGTCACTAGGTCAGTGTGTGTGTGTGTCTCAGAGAGATGGAGAACTGGTGAGGGAGCATGTGTGTGTGTGTGTGTGTGTGTGTGTGTGTGTGTGTGTGTGTGTGTACATCTGTGCTATAATAGCCACAGTGCCAGCTGCGCTCTAGCCAATGAAATCAGTCTATGCTGACATCATGGCTGATTCATAAAATGGGGTCTGGTGTGCAAGAGTGTAAAATGGCTGCTCCATGTTTTCCACATGCACAGCCGGCTCATTTCATTTATGAGCCAATGGCACCTCTGGTGGAGGCTATCTAGCACTGCACCACGTTACACTTAGTCATTGTTGGGGAGGAGAGGAGATGACAGAGGCAGAACACAACTGTTGACAGACACACAGACACACACACACACACACACACACACACACACACACACACACACACACACACACACACACACACACACACACACACACACACACACACACACACACACGCATTTATCATTTCCTGGACCACCTCCCCCATCTCTCCAACAGCTGCTTGGCACTGAGAGAAAAAAAAGGGGGGGATGTGTGTGTGAGTGTGTGCGTGTGTGTGTGTGTGTGTCATTGCATGCATACACATGTGTGTCATGAAAGAAAAACAAAATTCTTCCATTTGTAACTTCTGTTTTTAATTAGGAGCAGGAGGGAGAAATGAAAGGGGAAAAGGCGGAGGGATGGAGGGGGAGAGGAGGCGAAGGAAGGGTACAAAGAATCATGAGGAGCCAACTCATGCAGAGTTCTCTGTCAATATGTAACTAAGTGTATCCGTGCATGTGCGTGTGTGTCTCTTTGCACAAAGAGGAGTCTGTTTATCAGTCAGCAGACCTGAGTGCCCCCCCCTCTCCCACTCTCTTCCTCTCTTGTTCCCTCACTCCTTAAAAGGAGAAAATGTGTGGAGGGGAAGATGATGGGTAGCCAGGCTTGGAGAAGGAAAAGTAAAAAAGGATTAGACGAATGGAAAGAGGAAAAAAAGAAGAAAGACAGAGCTAATAAAACAAAGACAAGAGAGAGAACAAGACACGTTCATCCTTTAACACTCAAAAAACAGTTTCAGTCCTCACTCATAGCCTCTCTCTCTCTTTCATTCTTTTCATGGAGTGCTTTCATCCCACCATCACCACTCCCTGTTTGTGGAGCACTACAGTTTATTTTTAAACCACTAAAAGCTTTCAGATGATGTGCTCTTTTGTGTATCCCCAATGCCAAGGGTGCTTTTCAGGGGGCCCTCTGGTGGCAAGACAGGAGAAACGCACAGCATTCATTTTATATAACTTTTAAAATAACTTTTTCCATTCAACATTCCAGGGCTGGGGATTGTGTAAACTGGAGCAGAGGAGAGGGTTTAAAGTTTCACCATCAGTTTCTGTGGGGGTGAGCTGCTCTTTTGGAAAAAAAGAAAGAAAAGTTGCTGAGGTTGCTCAGGAGAGAGAAACGCACAAGACACAAACAAGTCTTTTGCCAACTTTTAACAGCAACACAGACTGAATACGTTTGAGGGAAACTAAATAAGAATACATTATGTTCACAGGTTTAGAAAGTTCCCCTTTAAGAATTCTGAAGTACTGTACAGTATTAAAAGTATTAAAAGTGAAATGAGAAGAAGAGAAAGGAGAAGAGAAGAGAGAGGGGGGGGGGGGGGGGGGCATAACGTTCTTTGTCTAAAATAAACAGAAGGCCAGAACAGTGGCAGACAGAAGGACAGCTGTATTTTTGGTCCCTTTAAACTTTAAATGTCCAACATTCTGTCACTCTCAGAATAAGAATGTGTGTGTGTTTGACAGAAGAAGAATAAGGGGGTTTCCACGGTAACCTCGGGTCTGAAAGAGCCCCTTCATCCTGTTTTTCACTGTGAAAGGAAATGAAGAGAAAAGATTCCTGACTGTGTGCGTGCATGAGTGTGTGTGTGTGTGCGCGTGTGTCTGAAAAGGACCAGATGGCAGGGTGGGGCAGGGAGGAGGGGGGACGGGGGCAGGATATGGGAGGGCCAGGATGCAGGGGGAGGGCATATGGGCGTGGCTAAGCTGTGCTCACTTGCGCACCCCTGGTGTATGAAGAGTGTGACTGCACCTGAAATTATCTGAACTGATAAAGTTGCACATTATCACAGTATTTTTGCTTTTTTAAAAGCTATTATATAATAAAAATTATTGAGAAAAATCTGAATAACTGAACTAGTTTCACTACAACACACTTCTCAATTTTTGCTTTACAACAGAATTATAAATAGTTTATATATTCATGTTTATTGCCTGATGAAAGACATTTGCATTACAGTAAATAATTTTCATTATTTACCTGAACACATTCTTATCATACTAATCTAATAAATACTAAATGGACATTCTGGGTCTTTGTCATAAATTTTTTACAACATGGCATCGTGTTATTTATTATTCAGGCTCACTCTGCAGTTTTTTTAATATATGAGTTAAGATAAATTTGACATGAGGCAGTATATTAAGTGACCAGTCAATTATTTCTAGAGTGACACAACGGTCCAAATCTATGTTCTGAGTTTTAATAATTTTGTTGATGCTTGAATGACACACTTCAGTATACTTTAAACTAACATAATTACAATAATCTACCATAGACCTTCAATGTAAAGTCGATTTTTGTATTTGCCAACACAATTAAAGCCATTTTTACTCTTCTGTGTCTTAAAAACAATGTGCAGTTTAGTGTTATCTAGAGTGTAAATGGATTTCCATTCAAATGTATTGACAGGAGGCACAAAGTGTGGCTGCTTCAGTGAGGTTACAGTTTTTGTATGGGGTCACAGTGCCCTCCATTGGACAGATTGGTGTACTGCAACCAGACTGCAACTTCACCTGAATACAGTAGTATATAGTTTATTACTGTTTTTTATTCCATCTCACTCCCCATACCAGTTGTGTGTGTGTGCGTGTGTGTGTGTGTGTGTGTGTGTGTGTGTGTGTGTGTGTGTGTGTGTGTGTGTGTGTGTGTGTGTGTGTGTGTCAGAAAAAGAGAGAGGGAGAGAGGAATAAAAGCTAAAGTGAATAATGTTCTGCTTGTGATTGTTTGTATGCGACATCACAAAAAAAGGGGGAGACAGTGCTGGAAAGAGTGTGTGGATGTGTTTGAAGGGGAAAGAAGGGCCAGAGGTTTGGAAACAGTTGGTCCCTGTGTGTCACTGTGTGTCAGTGTTGTTCTCTCAGGGCCACTCTGACCTCCCTCTGCTCTTCTGGCCATGAAGGTCTTCAGCAATGACGCACTCACGGCACGTAACTGCATCGCTGATGGCACGCATACACACACACACACGGTATGCTGCCTGCATTGCTGATAAGGTGCACTACAGTCGACACACCGACACAGCACTACCTTGAACTTGAATTTGCACTTGCTGAAACCACACAAACAGCCCATAAATCCCCAAAGCAAATAACAGAGGACACAGACAGACCCCCACCCACCCACAACACGCACACACACACAAACGCAGGGAGAGGTGAGTTGCTATGGTGTGCTTATTAAATCAGTCCTATATCAGCCAGTCTCCTTGGGACAGCAGAAAAGATTTACTACAGCAATTACACTGGCTAATTACAAAGGAGGAGAGACAGAGGGAGCGAGGGAGAGCTGGAGAGTCTAAAGGAGAGAAGGTAATCAAATCAAAAGCAGCGAGAGCAAATAAAAGGTGCAAAAACGATAAGGGAGCAAATAAAAGGGAGAGAGATAGAAGTTGGTTGTAAAGGACAAAGATGATGAGGATGTGACCTTGAGACAATCACAATACCCGGGACTTGAATGGGGAACATGGAGACAACACAGAGACACAAAGGTGCAATGTTCAACTCACAAACCACTGGTGTGTGTCTGTGTGAGAAACAGAGAGGGAGGGGGAGGGAGAGGGAGAGGGAGAGGGGAGAGGGGGGGAGAGAGAGAGAGAGAGAGAGAGAGAGAGAGAGAGAGAGAGAGAGAGAGAGTGAAAAAGAGAGAGAGAGAGAGAGTGAAAAAGAGAGGGCGAGAGACGAACGGAGTGACTCACTGAGTATCTAAGTAGTTTTTCTGTGGTACTCTGGTGTTTGTTATTCACAGTGTGAATGTCCTTGACGCTGCACTGGCCTTCACAGCACAGTGCTCCCTCTACGGGGAGGAGAGTGAATTACATAATTAAGCAGGCTTGCTCAGTGTTATGCTTGGTGTAAATCACACCGATCTTTGTTCTTTCGCTGTTAAAGACATGCAGCGACGTTGGCAGAAACTTTATGTGCATGTGTGTGAGAGACACTGACTGATGAGATAAGTGTTCCTTGAAGGTCTGACAACCTGAAGGACTCACACTGAATGTAGTCTGTAAGAAAAGAAATGAACAACTAATAACTTTATACTTAATTGATCCCCTTCAAGAATTACAATTTTAACTGGTGCCTTACCTTCAATAAACAGCGGAGGCTACAGATTTAAATTGGGGTTCTGTTATTGGTATGGGTTCAAAGTGTTGCTCATGGACACATCGAGTCAGGTCGTGCAGTTCAATGGTACCCTCGCTACACACGGCGCCAGCTGCCTACCAAATGTACTGACATTTCCCTGCAAGTTAAGTGCACTGTTCATCCTGACCGCTTCTATTACATGTGCACAACCATGCAGAAAGTCTCATTTACATGACCACTGAGGTAGAAATGAAAACTTATAAACTGGGTTTCTATCTCAATTAAAAAGTTAGATGAACTGTAACACACATTCACCTCATGAGGCATATTTTTGCCCCGGGCAAAAAGGATTAGGTTGAAGCGCTCCTGTCAGCCTTCAAATATTCATTATTACCTTATAGAAAGATAGCAGACACAGAGTGAGAGGGAGCGAGAAGGAGCAAGAAAAAGGGAGAGTGCAAAAAAAAAAAGAGCATGGGTAAGAAATAGAGAGGCAATTTATGAATACAAGCAGTCCTGACTTATGCAAAGCAAAATAGATGAAAGGAGGACAGAGAAAAATGGAGGTCTACACGGTGTCATGCCATGGAGGACAGTTAAAAGCTCATCGCAGAGCTGGAGCACAGACTCATCCTCTGTTAATCCCTCAGCTTCTGTCCTCTCGTCTCCAACCATCCATCCCTTCACTCGTCTTTATCTCTGCTTCAGTGATGAGGACAAAGGAAAGCACTCACTCATTTGCCCCCCCCCCCCCCCCCCTCCATCGTGTCTTGGTCTCTTCAGGCAAGGCTCGCAGGCCTGATTAGCAATTGTGACTTGACCGCATGGTGGAAAGATTGGCACACAAGAACAAACACACACAGGAGCATGTACACATATACGCATATGTGGCAAAGAGAATGACGTGGGCCAGTTTTGCTAGGTCTAATAAACCCTTGAGCGTTGCCCCAAGACAAAGAGGGGGCTGGAGAGGAGGAGAGAGTTTTGCCTTTTCTAATGTCAGCCATCGCTTGCAGGATACACACATATACACACACACACAGACACTTGAGAAAGTGTATCTGTCTGGCGGCTAAAAGATTGGGCTATTTTCTTGTGCTTGTCACTACAGTTTTTTTCCCCCACCCAACCTGTTAATATGACCAAACCGAGAGGAGAGGAGAGGAGAAGATGTAAAAGATTGTAAAAGGAAAATAGGGGAAAAGACAGATAATATTGTTGTGGGGTAAAGGGGATGAATAACATACTAGAGAAATTGCGATGGGAGGCAGCATTATGGAGGAGACACTGTGGAGCAAATAGGATGAGAAACAAGGATGAAGAAAAAGACGATGAGATATGGTCAACGGATTAAGCGATAATCAAAGTCCTGCTCCTGAAAGACTTTGCCTCAAATATGACGATTAACAGACAAGATAGACACAAATCTCCATATGCAATCCTCTCAATTTAAACTGGAATTTAATGTATTTAATTTACAGCTTTGAATCTTTTCAAATGCAGCGAGTGCAGTGGTCTTGCAATCCATACTACTGAGAACAGTCTTTCTTTTCATTGGCTTGTGTGAACCTTTTTCCTTTGTTGCACATGCTTTGGGAAAACTACTGCAGGTGTTTCAAATACATCAATAACACTGGATCATAGTCAAACTCAGTAGCTGGAGGGGGGGTGAAACCATGATCTGGCAACCTCCACCTTTGTATTTAAACCTGGGGAAAAGTCTGTCTCATCAAAGATCTTTTGAGGTGCTGCAGGGTTTCCTGTGTGTGAAATCAGTTTTACCTCCTCCCCAGGAGAGAGGGGGAGAAAAAACACCCCCCAAAATAAACTACACGAGAGAAACATATTTAAACAGAGAGACAGACGTGCAAATTCTCTCCTAGAACATCTGTCTGCTGGCCTCTCTCAGGAATTGGCTGTAGTTGGGGCTAGACAAAAATACACACATACAGGCAACACAAAGACACAAAACAATAACACGCATACACAAAAGTACACACGTAATCCCACCATGTGCTTAGTGAGTCGTCGGGGGACGTGTTGCCACTCAGACAGCTATGTGAGGCCAGGCGAATGAAAACAATCAAGGAATAACACAAAATATGGCTCAGAGACGAGCATGTCTTTGTGCGAGCCACAGTGTGTGTGTGCTTGTTTGTGTTCACACATTCGCACACACACACACACACACACACACACACACACACACACACACACACACACACACACACACACACACACACACACACACACACACACACACACACACACACACACACACACTGCAGAGACCTGCCTGTGTGTTCACCCAGTGCATTCCTAGGGGGACTGTGTGTGCAGAGATTTTCTGGGTCTTGTGTAAATAAAAATGATTACTGGCAAGAGTGGCATATTGAGGAAAGATTGATTTAGTACTCAAGCATCCAGCACTCACGTGTTTTGATGAAAGTGTCTGAAAATAAATGTGTATTGTAGAGATTATTTTATGTAAAGCGGAGCTACTTCAACCTGCAAATTTGCCTGCATGTGAATTGTTTTTATTTGACCATTTACTAATTTTGGTTGATTCCTGATTTCGAAACATGACGCAAGGCAAATGCAAACTAAAAGGCAAACTCTTCTACTGGCATTGGGGAAAGGAGTCAATCACCTCTTTTAGCAGGTATACCTACATATACCCACTAATATTTGCTTACAAGAGGTATAGGACAATGAAGCAGTGTCCTGTATCTTCACAGTGACTGTATCTTATGTTTAAAACAAACTGTCAATAAAAGAGCAGGATTTGCTTTACGGTCTGACAGCAAGTCAATAGAATACTCCCTGAACTACAAGACAGGTGTAGTATTTTCTTTCTTCTACCTGTTGTTTGTGCTGTGGACTTATGACCTAGCATGTGTATGAATGTCTAGTGAGCTATCGCTGCTCTCTCTGTCTTGTCTCTTCTCATGGCTCAGTGAGTGTGTCAGTCTGCATTGGCCCTCTTTCAGAAGCTACTGAGAGATGGCAGCACCATTAAAATTTAACCCACTATCTCACCACTCACCACAAGCTGACAAGTGTGGGGGGGGGGGGGGGGGGCGGCGCAGAGATAGCCGGGACAGCCGGGACAGACGTACAAGGATATACAGCATCTATCTAACCGCAGATATGCGCGCACACACACTCATTCCCGAAGAGATTTGTCAGATGTGATAGCGAGAGATGGGAAGCGACAGAGCGAAAGATCCAATACAGATGGGGAGTAAAGAATAAGGTGGAACAGATTACCACTTCAAAACACACACAGACAAACACACACAGTGTTGTGATCTGATGCATATATGGCTATATGGGAATGAGTGACATCAATTTAGTAGGGAAATGGGGAATGTGTTTGAATCTTGCGTCCCATCATTCTGCATCATTCCTCTTTGAATCCACATTTCCTCACTTTCTCCCTCATCAGCTCGGGCTTCTCACTCCCTCACAGACAATCCTTCTTTTAGCTTCCCTCCGTCTTCTCTCTATCACTCTTTAAGTTCAAGATTTTTTGGCACGTAGCATCTCTCTGTACTCTCTCTTTCTCTGTCTTTTGTCTCCTTACCATTTTCTCTCTCTCTCTCTCTCTCTCTCTCTGTTCCTATCCTTTTCTGCCCCAGTGGAGTGTGGGATAGCAGGCAGAGCTGGGAGGCCTAGGGTCTCTTAATTAAGAAGCAAGGCGGAACGAGGCCACAGTTAACAAGGACACACACATGCACTGCTTTACTTGTAAGGACCATTTTTGTCAGCAGGCCCAAGAATCAAAATTAACCATCAGCACCTTGAGTCTGACCTGAGGCTGTTTCCTCTAACACTGATCTGCACATGTTTGATACCTTCACCATAAATCCAGGTTCTAACCCCTCACCTGGAAATGCTGAGAATATTTTTTTTAAAGGCCTTCATGTTTTAACAGTGTCTTCACTTGTAAAATCTATATTCAAATTCTGCTGCGCAAAGATAGAAGCACAAGAAAACCCACATGATTTCCTCCTCCTTCCTTCCTCCTCACAACACCTAATCAGGGGTCTGGGATGAAATCTGCGGGGCTAGGACTCAATCAGCTAGTGCAATCAGACACAGGCCACACACAGACACAACACACACACACAACACATAATAAGCCTTGAGCTGATGGACGAGGAAAAGGCCATGATATTATTCAGTCTACCTCATCACCACTGTAACCAACACACACTCACACACAGACACACAGAGGAGGCGGGATGGAAGCAGCTATTTTGAGCGCGTGTGTGCGTGCGTCCATTCTCTGCGAAGGTGACTTTGGGCTGGCTGGAGTGGTAATTGGGTACACATACAAATGCCTTTTTCTTCCTCTTCCCCACGTTCGCTTCACCCCACCCCACCACCATGCTCCCCCTCTTTCCCTCACAACAGAGCCCGAACGTGATTACATTTCCGACATGAGTGAGGGGTGAAGAGAGAGAGAGAGAGCAGTGGAATGGAGAAAAAGTGAGAGAGACAGATGACTGACTTGAAAAACAAAGAGGGGGTAGAAAACAGCCCTTGCACCGAAGGGTAATAAAAAAAAGAAACAACAACAAAAGAAATGCATAGACAAACACACATATACATATATATATATATATACACACACACATTAGTATTTGCCCTCTGTACACAAACACACATCTATATATGCATATACATCACTTACTCGGCAGGGGAGCGACGAAAAACGAAAGAAAAATACACAAAATGTCACTCAGACTGTAACCCTGATCTTTTCTGTTGAGACCACACACACACACACACACACACACACACACACACACACACACACACACACACACACACACACACACACACACACACACACACACACACACACACACACACACACACACACACACACACACACGGTGCATGGCCATCTCATTTCCTCGGACGAGTGACATTTCTCTCTCTCTCCCCTATTCTGTCTCTCCTCCTGCACTTGTCGCTGTGGTGATGAAATTAGCATTCCTTTCCTTCCTCTGCTTCTCCCTCCCTCGATGGCTGGACAAGAGGTTAGGACCACAGGGACAAAAGAAAGAAGAGAGAAAGAGAAACAAATGGAAAGAAGGGAACAAAAAAAGACATTAAGAGGAAAGAGGGAATAGCCTGAGCGAGACGTGAAGACAATGAAACAAACAGAACGCTGAGTGCGACAGGCGGAGAAAGAAAAGGGATAGTTAAGACAAAGACAACATGAAGCAATAACCGAGAGCAAGAGAGGAAAAAAGACAAATACAGCAAGTGGACAGGACGCAGACTTGTGGAGAGAATAAATGAGGGGGGAAATTTAGCCTTGAGGGAATCGAATCACCATGACAACCTTCTCCTGTCTCCTTTGCTGTCCAGTTGCATGACAAACTCCTGCTACCTTAGTGGACCTCAGCATGGATAAAATCACCCAGTTATCAATAAGTGATGAAACAGTTAGTTTTTGAAAAGTTCCCTCATACCTTTAGTGACTAATTTCAAAACAGTGCTGTTTAAAAGAACCTATAAAGAAACAACAGGGTAAAAAACATAACCAATACTGATTGAGCCTACTTTGTTTGTAATGCATGAATGCACTCCACTTCAGTGCATGTGGGCAGGTGCATAAATCCGCATGTGTGCATGTTTCTACAGGGACAGGGCCCGCAGAGTATAATTAAAAGCTAGAGACAGAGTCCTTGGGAGAAACAACAGAAGAAAATAAAAACTGACCTTTAAAAACACAGAGTGAGATGGAGAGAAACAGCGAGGGATGAGAGAGGTGTAACAGAAGATGGGAAAGTGGGAGATAGACTGAATTAGATTATGGTGAATTGAATGAGAAAAAAAAAAAAGAAAGAACAAAAAGGTGAGAGATAGAGCGGGACGGGAAACATGACTGGACTGAGTTGTTTGTGGGGGAGGACCAGAGGGAGGGACAGCAGAGTGGGGAGACGTACGCTGTCTCAAATAGGAGTCATTACACTCACTATATACACTGTATACACAGAATACTGTCGTGGGGTTTGTCCCAAATCAAACACTGCCATGGTGCACTAACCTGAAATGACAATTGCAATATGTGCCATGATTGTCACCAGTCAAGATACCTTCAGACTGCTTTGCTCACTGGACTCAAGGACAGACATTTTATTTTCTTGTGTGTGCTGTATTGTTTCTTGCGGCAAGGAAATTACATCAGCATTGCACTGACGAAGTATCCTCCTTCGGCCACCATTTTCACAGCTATTCTTTATGTAATCCAGATGGTGACCTTTGAGGACAATAAGTGTCCATCTTATTACAAGCGACTTTTTAAGGGATTTGGGTGCATGATCAGGCAAATTTTCACGCACTGCATGTTGCAATACTTGTCACTGTAAATGCACATATGCACTGAGCATTCCATGTGTGAGTATCAGGTACACAAATAGCAAAAAGAGAGAGAGGGACCAAAACAGAGAGAAAGAGAGGGTACAAGAGAACTCTAATCAGAAATGTGAAGAACAAAATAATAAGGCTGACTGACTGCAAATGTCAGCTGAGGGAGGGGAGCAGATGGAGGGAGAGAGTTAGAGAAAGGCAGAGACAAAAAAGAAATAGAGGAAGAAGGGCAGAGGGAGGAAAAGATGCAGCAGGAGACAAGTGGGGTTGGAGTGATGGAGACACTTCCCCATCACTGCTCCCTCCAGGAGAAAGGAATTAAATCTTTGCAGTGCTACGATGCAACACATTGCAAGGAAAGATATTCCCAATCTCCCATTGGAGGGAAATATCAGGTCAAGCAGGTGAATCCTCATATGAGGGTTGTGTGTGTGTGTGTGTGTGTGTGTGTGTGTGTGTGTGTGCTTGTACACCAACAAAGTCATTGCCTGGCAGACAATTGCTGCCCTTGAGCCAACCTTGACTGCAGTTTCACTCTGGCTGAGATGTGCTTTAATTCCCAAATCAAAAGTTATCTTTTTCTCGACCACATGTAACTTCATTGTGACTTAATGGAAAGACAGATGCCAAGCAGTCTCTCGTAGTTTTCCTATATAGCTGTCTAGTTATAATTCTCTTATTCCCATAGAGACACAGAGCAAAAAGCAGGAGGGAGCAGACCCGTATCGACATTAAAAGGGGAGCGTTACCTTAAAATGAACCTATTTTTTCGTCAAACCATCATAGCCAGCCAAAACGTGGAGAGTAACAAAAATAACCTCCAATAAAAGATGTCCATTTCTAATATACAATTTCATAAATCTATGATTAAATTGAACTTTAGCCATCGTCTTTAAAATTTAAATACTCAACAGTGTCAAAAAGCCAAGCAAAAGTCAGTGGTGAATTAGATAATATATGCATCGTGTCAGGGTGAACATGAACAATGTGAATCTTAAAAGGAAATCAAACTTTAATGAGTTGAACAGTTCTTTCAAGTTAACCTAAGGTCAGTGGGTTGGAACCGAGGTTATTCAGAAGTGTATATTACACATTCCACTACAGTCAAATACTGCTCAACTCAAGATTTCAGCCTGACTCAATCTATTGTTGTGATTCCTATAATGGAAAAATATCCATGCATTACCAGCTGTCAATTCTTGCAGGAGAGCTGTACCATTTGCTGTATTCATTTATTACCTCTATTACCTCCTGGAGGTTATGTTTTCATTGCAGCTCGTCTCTCTGTTGGCAGGATTATGCAAAAACTACTGAACCAATTTTACTGAAACTTGGTGGAAGGGTGGGGTATGGGCCAAGAAAGAACCCATTAACTTTGGGAGCAGATGCGATTAAGGGGGCAGATCCAGGATTTTGTTTTTGAACTTTCTTTAACATTATGCGATAGGGCATTAGCACTCAGAGTTGTTGTCAGCAGGATTATGCAAAAACTACTGAACAAAGTTCTGCGAAACTTGGTGGAAGGATGGGACATGAGCCGTAAAAGAACCCATTAAATTCTGGGCAGATCATCTTTAAGATTTTCAACAATTTCCCAGGTAATAATGCATGGATCTTAAGAAAAAAATCAGGAATATTTAGGGGACTGACATTTGGTGCAGCATGATTGAATTTAAGGAGACCGTTGGACCTTGGTGGAGGAATGCGCTCTGCTGAGTGCCATTCTAGTTGTTAATGTGTCTGTACTCATGCTTCTTATTTCTTAGCTGGCCACAGTCAAAATGACACACACACACAAATTTCATCTTCTGCAGGTTATTGACTCTGGTTAGCATGTACATGCAGAGTATGATGGTGTTTGTATTATTTAGGCTGGATCACAGAAGCTTTCTTGAAGGGACCTCACTCTGTTTTGTTTTGATATTTCAGCAGATTGTGCTCATTTTCATTTCAGACAAACAAACAGAGTGATGAATCTTACTTTAGTGAAATGAAGTGATTGCGTTAAACCTTTTCCACACTGGTAGACAGCAGCTGTTAACATCAGGTAAGAGTCGAGTGCAAAACAAGTGGCAGATAACTCCTGCAGTTAAGCGTATCAATATTTTAAGCTTAACTGAGATCTTAGCTGAGCAGTGTGGGAACATTTTGGTTATTGACAAATTATAAAACCTACTCTGACGTAAAAAAAATTAGGGGCTGTGAATATGAGAAGCACCTAGATATCTTAATCCAAATATAATGACTTTACAGTACATGCTCACATTTGGATTATACTTGAAGGATTAAAAGTGTATAGGTACTGTGAGTTTCAGCCAAGGACGGAAATCTTAACAATTACCTAAACTTCCCCTGGAATAATAGCATTCGTTCAGCCCTGAGCTATATCTCTATAAGAAGGACAAAAAGAGATAGGGGTTATCAACTACTTAAAAAGCTGTCTCTGCATTTCATTTCCCATAAACCACGGTTTCACCATCGCACCTCAACCGTCTTCCTCAGTAAGGACATCTTCCCAATCACTTGTTCACCCACTCTTTCCCTCCCCTAGTCGCTTTCTCTCGCTACACCCAGTGAGTAATGGCGGGAGCAAAGGATTGTGGCAGAGAGCTATAAAAGTGTAATTTGCTTCATTTTCCTCAGGAAACCAAATTCACTTTCTTTCCTGTGTTACAATCTGTTAACATTCAGATGGCCAGCTTTTCAGACAGCGCATTACCCGCCTACACTCGCTACTAATGACCCTCACGCAGAGTGCACACACTCGCAAGCAAGGAGAGCAACGACACACAAGCTATAAGTGTATAAACAGTGCAAAGTGTATACACATATTCTTGCAGATACACAACGGCTCAAATTCTGGTTGTAATGGATTGAGAAAAATACAGAGCAGGAGAAAGGAAAGAGAGAGACATTATGAAGAGAAACGGTAGATAGAATAAAACTGTGGAGAGAGAGAAAGTTTCTCTCTGAATTAAATTAAATAACTTGTTCAGTCTCACTTTTTGCTTCTTAAGAAAGAGAAGAGAGCTCTCTCTACTGCCCTACAAGCCTTTCTCTTTGTCTAATCCGTCTCTCCTCCTTTCCATTCCGTCCATTCTTTCTCCTACTCTTTATAAATCTCCCAAACTCTTGTTCCCTTATTCTTTGTCACGTCTTTCATGCCCGTCTCTCTCCTCGCCTAACTTGTTCACCAATTCTCTCTCACACTCTCATCACATCTTCCAGCCCTCACAGCAATCCATTCTCTCTTTCTCTATCCCTCTCCTCCATTTCCACCACTCCACTCTCAGGGTGCTAATAGTCTCCTCCTTTGTTCTTGGAGAACAGCGGGGAACAATGGCGGAGTGAGGCTTGTCGTTGTGGCAACAGGCATGAGACAAGAGAGAGGGAGGAAGACAAAGAAGAAAGGCAGAGAGAGAAAGAGCAAGCACAGAGGGGATGCTGGTTGTTAGCCGGGCGGCAGGGAAGCGAGCGCTGGCTAATTACACTCGTTTCTATGCACTCCGCAATTAAACCCTGATGCACACACACACACACACACCGCCCGCGCTCAGAATATCCATCGCCAGCCACACACACACACACACACACACACACACACACACACACACACACACACACACACACACACACACACACACACACACACACACACACACACACACACACACACAGCAACATCAGAGAGAAAGAGCGAGCAAGATAGAAGGTGGCAGAGAGGCAGAAAGGGGGAGGGCTGAAAAAGAAAAAAAGAAATGACAAGAAAAGACTGAGGCTATTTTAAATCAATGCCACTGTTCTCTCAAGTAGCAGAGTAAAAGTTCATTAAACTTCTAGCTCAAACACAATCAGCTTCATCAACTCCATTTAAAGACTGTAAGTTGAAAATTCAAGTATTAGGTGGCTTGGCGACCTCATTACTTTCACACATTCTCCAACTTAATTAAAAGTCAAACGGCATATAGCAGCAAACCAATAGTTGCTGCATTGTCACCGGTTAGCATCAACACGCTTAATTCTTCTCCTCTGCTTATATCAGTTCCATCCCTCCCACTCTGCATATAACCATCAGTTCATCTCGATCCATCTAATCAGCTCATCTGGCCCCATCTCTCCACAGGATGATCTCACCCTCTCCAGAGATGAAGAGATTTAACTTCACACAAATTAACAAACTGGGAATATGGGAGCAAGCGAATGAGAGGTTGAGATAAATGTGAGAGAGAGAGAGAGAGAAAAGAGTAAGAGAGACGACAATGGGGAGACTTGCATCCAGGTCACACCACCCTGTAGGGTAGAACTTATCCTCCATCTCATAAACACCTCTTCCCAGCTTCCTCCATCCCTCTACCCATGCACCAACACTCTTTTCCATTAACGCACGACTCGCAGAAACATGTGTTACATGCTGTCTGCCTGTCTATTCTATTATTCATGTAGTTTAATGCTTACCCAAAGTGTGTGCATGTGTGCGGTGAGAGTGTTGCAAGTTCATGTTAAAGAGCAGGAACATGCCACTGTATGTCTGAGGGCCAGCTGATGTCGAGCTTTCAGTCTTCATAGACGCTTAACATTGTGCGCACATGCATACAAATATCCACACAAAAAGCAGCATGGACAAATGCACACACATACATGCAGGCTGCCAGTGAGGCACATGAGGAGTGAAAGGAGTCACATTAAACAGCCAAACTTGTCCTGTTTCGCTTTCATAGCCTCAGTCCATTTTCATAATGCATTAAAAACCACCGCTGAGAAGAGAGGGAGACACGGAGGGATGAGGCGGGGGAAGAGAGGGAAGGAGGCACAGAGAGAGAAATGGAGGGGGGGGGGGGAGGGAGAAGGGACAAGAAATATTCACAAAGTAATCCAAGGCTGCCGAATGCACGTGGATGCGAGGAAACAAGATAAGGATGAAGGGAGGGGAGGAGAACGAAAAGAAAACCCATCTCAGAGTCAAGATATGGGAATAGAAAGTGTCTGATAGAGGCACAGTCAGATTAGGAAAGTGAATAAAGGAAGATGGGATGCACTGATAAAACAAGTAAGGGTGACAGCAAAAGATGGGAAAGATGATTTAGTCACAAACTTTGACTGTTTATTATGAATGCATGAGGGTTTCTTTACGTGTGTATCTGTGTTAGTAGTTTTTGTAGTGTGTGTGTGTGTGTGTGTGGTTGTACAGTGGCAAGGGGCAGAAGGTTCTCTGTTTCAGCACCAGCAGGCTGATGAGAGTTTGGGGCCAAACAGCCTGGAGGCAGTGCTGGCCTTGTTACTCTCTCTCTCTCCCTCTCTATCCCTCTCTCTGGATCACACAAACAGACACACATTCTCATATTTAAACCAGATAGAGCTACCACCAGTGCAACATGCCGAGCATTTTGAACACTAAGCCTCAGATCACAACAATGTGGCGAACACACAAAAACAAAATACTATAAAAAGGTATTTAGAATAATAATCCACTATTTTGCATTTTTGTATTTTGCTAATTAATCCATTTCGGTTAAATATATTTCAATATCATACAAGCAATTATGCTGCAGAAGTTGACAGACTCATTTCGACAGGTTTGTTGAAATGTTTTAATTTGTTAAAGCTAAGACACACCAAACTAACAACATCCTACAGGTATGTGCAGCATTTCAGCTCAGTGACTTTGTTTACATGGACAGCAATATTCCAACATCAACCAGATTGACAGTCTGAATAAGACAATGCCATGTGAAATACCTTTTGTGATTACCTTAACCTGAATAAGGCCATACTCATGGGGTATTCTGATCTTAGTCACATTATGTAGACATGAATTCCTCTTTAGCACTTATTATACATGTAAGGTTGGGATAGAGTTTTCAAAGCATTTTCAAAGCATTTTGAGGCATTGACAAACAGCAGTGACCAACTGCTTGAAAACACCTGGCCTAGATGTAAACAATAAAGAAAAATCTAAAAGTTGTCTTATAACTGGCAGATGTATGGCGTAGTGGATGCAATAATGTGAGTCATAATCAGGCTATGCTCCATTAACAATGAATGGAATACTCTATTCACGACTGATGTAAACACCATAATCAAAGTAATTCTGAATATGGTAAATAGCTGGGATATCGTTGTCTATGTAAACGTAATCAGTGTTGTGGTTTAAAAGATTGTACCATTGTCCTATCTTACAAACCCACACAAAGCAGTTGCATGTTATCTGATCAGCACAAAATATTTGGGGCAAATGCATGAAAATGTGAGTTAACGTCTTGTCACGTGTAAAACTGTCTATGTTTGTTGCATGTGTAAATATGAAAATGTTTGAGAGCACATGAGCCATAACAATTTTACAAGCTTGACCGCTCACCGAGGTTCGGTGTTCTGAGACAGTTTTGGAAACTTTTCCTTTTTAATTCAGTACTTGCTGAGAGCTGAAACTTGCTTGAGGTGTATAATCCATCATAGCTAACACTATGCCGGCTTACTTCCTGTCTTTGACAAAGTTAGGCTGTTGTCATCAGTGACACTGCAGCAAAACTTGCAAGTGAGATGTGTTTATGACCTAGAGAGAAGCTATCCAAGTCACATTAACGTGTTAATTATATTTCCATTATGCTCATCCTATTGTCTGCCTCCGAGGGTTGATTTTCTGACAAAGCCTCCAATATGTCATAAAACATATTAGCAGTCAACTCTCAAACCATTTTTCCAGTAACACTAATATACAAAGGCTAAACCACGTTTTAAAAAAGTTGATTTTCATTCCCTGAGCAGAAACACATGCCTAAAAGAAAGGAAAACCGACAGAGGGTGATCTATGAAAAATCGAATAAGCATCAACCAAATCTGAGAGACTCTAGAACAAGTGACTATCTGCTTTTTGACTGGGTAGTGAAGAGTTAAAGAAGTAGTCGAACAGCAGCTGAGGCATCCAAAAGCCTATCTCGTCCAAGTCAATGGCGTGAAGGCTATCTCACACACACCTGACAGAGACAGAGTGCTGCCAATAGTGCCAGAGGGAACAAGAAAGAGGGAGGGTGGCAGACAGTGAGAACGAAAAAAAAAAAGAAAAGAGGGAGCAGAAGGCAGCTAAAGAAAGGAGACAAAGAAAGAGCATAAAACCAGAGACATGAAAATTAAGTTGGAAGGGTGACGGTGAACACTGTGGCCGAAGGATGACTGCTGCATGTGTTGATGTCAGCACTTGTTGTTCTTGGAGAAACGGACAAAGGGAGAGGCAGCATTTTGTATTTGTGTGTTAAGTGTGCTGCAGCTGAAAGAGGCACACCACGCACTAAAACTTTAATCAGGCATTAATAAAAACAATATCATTAGAGTCTGCCTAAGGTAGAATCAACACACACCTCACTGCATCTTGCAAGCACACACACACACACACAAACACAGTTCACAAAACACTCATGCAGACATAAACAACCTCATTTTCCCTGTTTTTACTCGGTCTCCATTCCCTTCCTCTTCATCCTTCCTCTTCTTTTTATTGCCTTTCATCTGTCAGTCTATCTTTACAATCATTGTGCAAGGTAAGGCACAGAGTATGGGTGTACAAGTGCACACGCTTTTGAAAATGAGCAGCTAGATGGGTAGAGGAGTGAAAAAGCAGGAAGACGGAAAAGCCTTGTCTCAAGGACAAAGGTAAGCCACTCAACACTTGTCTGAAAGCAGAGCTGCTTCTTATAGCAAGAAAAAGGGCTGAGACTTGAGCCAGGCAATTGTAAGTAGTGCATTTCCCCAGCCACACTCTCCACAACAGAAATAAAGAAAAAACTATGAAAAATGGGAAGCCAGACACAAAATGGACATCCAGAGAGGCACACCTGAATGCCGGAGCTTTCTTTAAAGAGTAGCACGGCTATAGAAATCTCTCTCACACTCTTTCTGTCTTTGACAAAGCAGGACTGGAAGGATAAAAGCAGCGAAAAAAAGCTGACACAGGACCTTAACAAGACAGGATAATGGTGCCACTGAAAGCAAGACAGGAGTTGCAGAAAACAAGGGCAAGGAGAAGACTGAAAAAAAAGTAATTTTATGGATGTCCCTAGAATATACTAAGGGGAGGAAGATGAAGGAAAAGAGAATGTGAGGGTGGATGATGAGTGGAGGAGGGTAGGAAGCAACAAGGGGGTAAGTGAGGCAGCCAGAGGAGGAGAGCGAGAGGGCAGAGAGAGGAAACTGAATGAGAAAGTAATAAAGTCAGAAAAATCATAAAAAATGACTTTACTTTTCTTTCTTAGTTTGGAATAATCCATGCCCTATATACACACACTCTAACAGAGTGAGATATGTGTATGTGCACGCGTGTGAGCGGATCACACACCGATAACATTACACTCCTTAATTCCTAATTAATCCTTCTAAACTGGATTATGGCGCAGAGCCTGACAAGTCCAGGATTTCCACCCCTCGCCCTGATGACTGTGTGTGTGTGTGTGTGTGTGTGTGTGTGTGTGTGTGTGTGTGTGTGTGTGTCACTTTGCTGTTTTTCAGCTCGAGGTCTCATAAGGCCGGCCTGTCCTTGGTTACATGATGTTGGGAAATGAAGCCGACAGTGTCTGTGGTCCCCTATGACACAAACGCACGGGCCCTTGAACACGCCCACACTCAGTTAGACTCTCAGTCACTCACTCACTCACACACACACACACACACACACACACACACACACACACACACACACACACACACACACACACACACACACACACACACACACACACACACACACACACACACACACACACACGCTTGCATGCATGCGTACACAACTGCACAAGGAGCCCCTAGACCACAGGTCTTGAAACACTTATGAATTATAGTGGCAAGTGGCAAGAACTCTTAGCATTACTTTACACATTTTAAGTGAAGACTCATGGGGGATATGTGCTTGCTCATATAACAAACACAGGTCCCCCGACACATACACTTGTCCTGGTTTAAAAGCTGCCACACAAACTGTCCCATGTGATGTATTCTTTATTACATTGCAGTTTGAAATAAAGCAGAGGGCTCAGCAGACACCAATAGGTAATGAATTCATCATATTTTCATTGTACTGAGTAGATGAGCTGAAATGTATTCTGCTGCAAAATAGATTTGATTTCTCTTCATTCCTATTTTTTCTTTTAAAGCTTGGAATATATAAAACACCAGAAAAAACTATGTGGGGTTAATGTTCATTCCCAAGAGAATTTAGTGATGATTGCCGCATGATGTACAAATGAAGGGTACCAGCACATGACATATATACACACACACACACAAAACATATGTGACATACTGTACTAGTTTCAAAACAATGTACTGATGTTACAGCATGTTAAGATACACTACACAGAGTTGTACCATTCTGAACCTGGCCGGGGACTTTTAGGACAACGCCATCACTCCTCTCTCTCAACTGTCGACACTTCTGGTTAAGAAAAAAAAAAATCTAACTACAGTGACATTCCACCACTTGATGACGGAAAAGGCAGAAGGACAAGAAAACAGACACTGTGCAAATTGCTTTTCTCTCAAATAACCAAGAATAAAGTGACAACTCAGAAGGAAACTAAAGGACTGCACAGCACAGAACATAATCTGGATTTTCTGACAAACTTATATCTGTGTCCCTCGAGCCTGAAACTCAACTTAAAAGTTTGGATTTACAGGAAGACAGTTCATTTGATGGGAGAGATGAACAGAAACAGAAAATGCACGTCTCAGGCTTTTGCAATATAATTGGCTGATGCTTATGTTTGACTCCAGAGAATCAGAAAATAATAATTGTAACATCCTAAATTTGTGTTTTAAAACGTGGACAATCTGAGATAATTTTCTATTGTTTTGGGGGAATGTAAGATGATGAAAAAATTCAGGGAAAAGGTAAAATGATTTAATACAAGATTTTGTCAGAGCAATAAACCATGGAGCCCGAGTTTTTCTGATTTGGTTGTTAGTGAAAAGAAGGAAGAAGATATTTCAACATGTTTGTTAGAAGCAAAACACAAGATAGCATTGATATGCTCCTCCACTTGGAGCAGAATGCAAACCCAGCATGAGCATTTAGATCATTTTGAATGTTGCGTGGGTTGAAACACTGTATGATATTGGGGATTTCTTTCTTCAGGAGAAATACTTTTATTTTCCATTTCTATCTGTTCAGTTTTTTTTAAAAAAGAATGAGAGTTTCGTATCTGAATTAACTGTTCTCACATTCTAACCTTTACCAAAAGAGACCTCACATTTTTGCTGTAACATACAATAACCCATTTTAGGTGTGGTTGGCTGCGTGGACGGATGGAGGGGGATTACAAAGGGATAGATGGAGTAAGTTGAGGGGAATTAGCATGCTTTCTTGCATTCTACGCCTCAGTGGAGCACTAGGGGGCTTGTTGATGCCTCTAAGTGCTATGCAGTATTAAGCAGACAATCTCTAAGGAGGCCCAGTGGCATAGTGTATGTGTGTGCGCGTGTGCATGCAGACTGACCACTAACTGTGTACAGTTAAGTACAAAGCCCTAAATAACCTGTTTGGGGAACAGAGAGAGGGAAGGGAAGCGGCGAGATTCAGTGGAGAGCCAAACAGTGTCAGAAGAACAAGGCATTAAATTGCTCTCTGTGATGTGTTCCACCCCTCAGAGAGAGACAGACAGGAGCAGAGCAGAATAAGATTAAAAGGCAGCAAAAGGTCTCAGTACCTCCCGTCTTTTCTGCCACATACTGTACACCAACAGAGAAAAGGGCACAGGGAACACACATGTTGATCACCTTTTAAGAGCGGCAGAGAACTCCACTGCAATCAGCCGGCAACGCAGTAGATATCACAGTGACCACCTTCTCGGCCCGGCTCTCTCATTTCGCCTTTTCTCACTCCCATGCTATCACATTCAACTTAACTCACTCTCCTCATTTTACCTGCACCTCAATCCCACTTCCCTCCCTCAGTGCTCCCTTCAATCGTACACAGATCACTCCCTGCCTCCATTCGTCCTTCTTCTAGCCTCATTCATTCTCTGCCTCTCTCCTTCACTCTGCCCTCAATAACACCATCCGTCTTCTCATCTACTGAACCAAGATTAGTCTCCATCCATCTGCGCCTTTGACAATAAGCTCTAGTGCTTTTTTTTTTCCTTTTCTTCAGTACATGCAGTTTTCCAAAGTCACATTATGCGGCACCTAGAATAAACCTGAGGAGAATTTAACACATAAACGGGATCAATACATAGGTGAAATCCTTAATGCTGAACCATACCATTTGCATACGCTGAATACTGATCGACTGGCTTCAGAATGCAAGTGTGAACCTGCCGTCACTGAAGGTTTTTGTTTTTCCTGAAAAACAGTGCACTAGCCTTCATGTTTGTTTCCTTCAACTGGCTTCAATCGAGCAGCATACTTGTTATCATCAATCCAGCGCCCCCAAAAATGCACTTTGTGGCGGCAAGCTGTTATCTATCTTCGTCTATGCCCACCATCTCGTGAGAAGTAACTTCCTTTAATAAAAAGCTGCAGTGCTGCATAGAGCAAACCCACATTTTTCAGTCTGGAAAAAAGGGAAAGCAGCATGTTTGTTGTTGTACTGAGAAGGATTTACAGCCCTGAATATCCTTAAAACGTAATAGTTAAACTGTTAAATATTACTTTTTTTATTAAAATGAAATTTGATTGAAAATAAAATGATTAGTTAGTCAATTATTTGTCATTATACACCAAAGAACTGCACTTTAACGCCAAAAAAACCAACATCAATTTCATGTTTCATGCTATTATGAGTATTTTTTTTTCTTTAATGCTGTTATGGTCTATTGCTCCTGCAGTATTAAACCACAATCTTCTTTGAGGCTAGAAAACAAAGACAGCAGTGAGAGGGAGAAAAACTTCAGAGCAAAAAAAAAAAAAAAAATCAACATGAAACTTTGAAAGCACAAACTCTCTGGGTTCTTCAAAAACTTTCCAGAACAGACTTAAAAAGCCATTCTTGGAGAGATCTTTAGATATCTCTGGCGTGTCACCCTATTCACCCAAACAGACAGGAGTTGCTGCTGCTGCATGCACAACAAGTCCTGAAAGGTTCGCTCTGCTCGCTGCACATCTACAGTGCAGCAGTTCCAGCAGACAAAGCACTTCTAAGTACAATACACCAAAAACAAAAGGCAGAGACAGTATCGAAGCAAAACACCTGACTCGCATTAGTTATAGGTACCGTGTGGTTAGTGCACTGCAGCTTGTTATAGGTGTAATTCAGTCTTAGGTGAAATGGCATCAGGACTGTACTTCTGCACTGATGATTCATATTTGTGTCCTAATGAAACTGCAACAGGAAGCGTTGGTGTCAGGCTGACGTGGTTTTGCCTCTAAAAGTGGTCAAGGAAATGATTAAAGAATTCAGTGAGGTATTAGTCACTCCACGGGCTTTGTTCAAGCCAAGATGGAGTTTTTCTGGCGAAGTTGGACTCCAATTTCCTGGCGCAGTCAAGCTCTTCGGCCGCTCGGAAATGGTACAGCTCCAAAGCCCACTCGCTCAGATCAATACATAAAGTAGCAACTCCATCCGCACAATGACAAATTACTCATCTCCTTTCTTTTCTCTCTCTTTCACTGTTAGTCTCTGACGCCCTGCAACCATCACCCTGCTTTGCCAGTCTCAGTTTCACCCTGCAGTTAATCTGCTGGGTGGAGTGATGTGCGCTTGGGGAACCGACAAGAGGAAGATGAAGGAGATGAAGGAAGAGGGGAATGAGAGGAGAGGGGAGGCGATGGGGAGATGGCCATGCATTATTGAGCATACAGAGTGGAGTTTTTAGGGGATAAATGTGAAAGCGTGTTTAGGGACAACCTTTTCCTTTCTGCCTCCCCCGCCTTCTCCCTTCCTTCATTCCTTGCCCTCCCTCCAACTTTCTTTCCCCAAGAGGACAGCCACATGTCTTATTCAGTGGGGAGGTTAAAAATTCAAAACTAGGAGGGAGGAGGTGGAGGGGAGAAGGAAAGAGAGTACCTGAAAATGGTCAAAATGAAGGAATGTCTTTAGGGAGTTTTCTCCAGTGCTAATCTGGAGAGCTCCTTGCTTTGATTAGGCACGTGCGTGTGTGCGTGCGAGAGGTGGGTGTGCGGTGAGGGAAAATGAAGACGGGGGAGGTAGATGAATAGAAAGGGAAAGGAAACGGGCGCAGGAGAGGGAGTAGACACTTTCATGCAGCGCAGTGTAGTGTAGCACACAGCATGGTGAAAAATTAAAGTGCCTGCAGGGCGAAGCAGAGCCCACGTCTCACAGAACACGACACATGCAGATACTGAGTAATGGAGCCAGGGCTTCAGCATGCAAATACACACAAACAGGCACAAAGACACAGGAGCACACCAACTGTAATTGACCAGGTAGCATACACACACACATACACACACCAGAATTGTACTCACATAAACTATGCATACACATCTAAGTTGTTATGCCTACCCTACACATCACTGACACACAAACACACATTTGAGTACACACACAGTTACACAGTTACTGGTAGCAGATTAAGGTCAGAAAATGGAGCATGGCCTGCTCCACCTAGCCCTGTAAATACCATCGGTGTCTGGTGTAAATGCCACTGGGTTATCCATATTACACACACAGCCTCACACACAGTTCGAGACCAGGGGCCTTGTTACACGAGCAGCAATAAAAAGCCAGGCAGGTTCAAACACACACACACATACTGACATAAACAACATAAAGTGCACCTTGAGAAAGTTGGTGCAAGTGTGTACAAAGTTGGGCTGAAATTGATAGTTTTAATATGTGTGGTTGTGTGAGAGCCCGGAAGACACGGTCTGAGCCATCAGCATAATGGGGGAGATAGTCTAATAGCACCCTAATAACTCACTAGCTAGCCAATACAGCATCAGTCGCAGCTTAAGGCTACTGTTAAAAGATGCGAATGAGATAGAAGCTTTTGACTTTAAAAGGCCACTTTCAGATGCCTCTGTTGCAACCATCTATCTTTCCTTTTCTCATTTCCCAGCATGCTTTATCTTAACCTCTCCACCGTTCTTATGTCCTTTTGCTGGTTCTATCCCTTGTTCATTGTCTCTTTTCATAAGAAGCCCTTTATCAGGGGGAGATAAGAGATGAGAGGTGAGGAAATCAGCAGAGGAGAGGAAGAGGAGAAGAAGGAAAGGGGATGGGAAGGTTAATGCTCCTATCTTGTCAACTCCATCTTTGAAGTTGTTCCTCTTTACCGCTCCATTTTTTTATGTATGCTATCAGTGACATCAAAGTGGGCTAAGTCTCCTATGTGTGTCTATGCATCTGTGCGTGTGTGTCTCTGCCCTCCGGGATAGGTAGCTAATATTGCAAAGAATAAACAGAGAGGGAATTGCTGCCTCAGGCAGAACAGTCAATCTGCACTTTTAGCAGCACTACACTTCTCTCTTTATCTTTTTCTCCTAATTAACATGCTTTCTATGCATATCATAGATATGGTCTCGGTAAAACAACCCTTCCTCCAGAACAGATCAATAATAAAACTTAAACTGAACCTTCAAGAACACTAGTGCTTCAGAAACACAGATCCTGCACATGGTAATACACACAATGTATGCTGATGTGACCAAGAGAAGCTAAACAGAAAGGAGGAGTGGGTGGATAGAGTGTAGGTGTGCACAGATATATCCCTTCATCCCCTATCTCTCGTCATGTCTTTCCCCTCATGGCCTGGGTGGAAAGAAAAAAAAAAATCTCACAAACAATGGGAATACTTAGCATCTGTAACAAGCTTTTGAGCTTATCGGCCAATCCCTCAATTAAACACACACACTCAAAGATTACAAATGTACTCACAGGCGCAGGCGCACACGCACACGCACACACACACACACACACACACACACACACACAGAGGTTCTCTCAGCCCCTGCTCAGCTGTCATATCACTGGGAACATTTTAATGGTAATGGTGTTGGGATGAGAGATTGGAAAGCAGGCAGGCTGGCTGGCTGGCTGGCTGACCGACTGGCTGGCTGGTTGGAAGAGGAGCCAATTGAAGCGAAGAAGGCCTATTCCGTTTAAAAACAGGATAATCTCCGGGAGAGAAAAGGCAGCAAGGAGATTAGGCACACACAGCGGTAATGCTCCAGCATGAGTACACAGCTCATTTGCATGTAAAACAGAGGAGAGAGAGATGTAACGAGGGCGGGATGGAGGGAGAGATGGAATGAAGAGAGTGAGACAAAAGCATCTGTGTGTGTGTGTGTGTGTGTGTGTGTGTGTGTGTGTGTGTGTGTGCTCATATGTACTCACATAAGTGTATGCTTCTGTTTGTGAATGTGAGCTATTGCGGTTGGCAGTGAGAGCCACACAGATGTGTTTGAACCTGATAAGGCCTGATGAATGAGCGTCGTTTTGCGGCTGTTCCTCAACCATAAAGAGACGGTGAATGAGGAAACGCTGGCTATTGCCACACTGAGAATACCCACCGAGGCTTAGAGAGTGAGCAAAGCCAACCTAATGCACCGCTACTGTTAAGGGCTTAAGAGGTATAGTTAGGATTTAAACTTAAGCAGTGGTACACATAAACACTTAAAATTACACGTAAACACACAACCCCAGACACAACCTATAACCATTAAATCTTCCATTTACAGGTTACTGAAAAGCTTGTCTATATATGGGCCATAGGTGCTGTTCAGATTCATGTGTCGCACAGACACCACACACACACACAGCACCACGGTCATACAATCGTGGTGCCATTTGTTGGGGGCAAAAGGTGCGGAGGGAAAATGGGGAACAGAGATGTTAGTGGAGAAACGGCTGCATCCAGAAATGAAATGGAAAATGGAGAGAAGAAGGGAAGAATAGCGCAATATTTTTCCAGCTCTTTCTGCGGCATTAGTGACCCTTGCATTAACCTGCTTCTCCCTCTGCAGCCTGAAAAACTGCATGATTTATTAACAAAGCTGGCCACTGTAGGCTACACAAGTACAAATATACATGCAGAGATGTAGACACGCTCAAGGAGAACTCAACACATTATACACAAAGCTAATACTAATTTATCACCACGGCGCGAGCATGCACAAACACTCTTATGGCTTGATAACATGTGCCCATTCCTCATTTAGTCATGTAAGTGCTTTATTAGTGCACATTTTAAACAGTCTCAGGAGATGCCAGCTCTGAGTCTACACATTCCATAAACAGTTATCTGAAACCCTCTAATTATACACATAAACACACATTGGAATTCGCAAATGTTTCTTGGCTGTGACCTAGAGGGAAAGGGAACTAACAGTAGGAAAATAAACATGCTCTAGATGCGAGTTGTGGAGTGATTATCACACTGGGGTAGGCGAGGAGAAGACGAAGAGGTAAGACAAGGCTACGTCCGTGCTACTATGTTTGCTGTAATGACTGCTGTCCACTGAATCAGTTCAAATCCCTGTCCACACTATCATGCCAGAAAACACATGTCACGTGACCACCCACGTACACTGGGCAAGACTGAACTACATTGGTAGCTGAGGCTGATGCTATAAAGTGGTCATGTTACAGGAGCCTGACGAAACCAGCGAAGGCTACATTAAGACCTCATTATTTCAGAACCTCTCTGTATGTGCCTGTACAGACTAAATGCAGCCCTGCAGGTTTCAAACTAAAACACGTCCTGGAGCTTTTTCCAAACGTCTCCGTTTTAGTGGCTCTAAAATTCCGCAGTAGTGTGGACGTCAGGCGTTTGCAGAATAGATGTTAATTAAAAAGAAAGAATAGCAGTGACCTCCACCAACACCAGTTTAAAAAACTAAAAAAAACTTGAGGATCATTTTGTATCAGTCACAGTAAAGAGCCCTGCTTGAAGAGCAGGACTGTGCTTGATTTATTTCATTTGCATAGACATTCGCCTTTGAATGACAATGACCTTGAATCAGTGCACTGTAACGCAAAGTCAAAACAAACAAGTCAACAAATGTTGTCAACTCTGTAGAAGAGGTAATGTTAGTCTAACACTTTGCCATAATTCTCGGTGCCCCTTGGTCTTCCATTGGTAATATATTATATCTCATTGCTTTCACTGAGACAACTTGAGAGGCTCACATGCACGCACGCACACACACAGTAGTTAGATGAAAGTCTGCAACACAAATACACAAACATCCACAACCACACTCACATAAATACCTACAGAGAAGGAAATTGATTTTTTAGAACATAGGGAGATCATTATTATAATTGGTTCGTAAATGTGGCTGAGCTCACCCACCCCACTCTCTCAAGAACATAAGCAGCAGACAGACAAACATGCATTTATTTGCTATTAATTTGCCTCGATTTTACGGAAAGCACGCGTGTTACCAGAGGGTGATGATGCATGTGCAGGTGTGTTACAAAGCGAAGCCCTGTGGATGGTGTCACAAAATTCCTACTTGGCATTTTGGGGGGAGGGGGGGGGGAGGGAAACAAGGTCATCTCACTACAACAGACCACAGAAACACAGGGAAGGGGAGGGGTGAAACGGCTGGAGAATTGGGATATGAAAATTATGTTCCCATTATGAGGATTAATAATCATATATGCTCCTGGCACTTTTCTTTCTTTTCTCTCCCGAATCAAATTAATCACAGACGCTCCCCGTAGCCCAGTCTTTCCCTCTGCTCACTCTTGTTTTTTTCCACCTATACCTCCTCCTCCTCTATCCAACTCTGGCTCTCTCTCATTCTTTTGCTAATTGGCCTATCTGAGGTACCAACTTCAATAGGTACCCGCTCTTCTAAAAAGGGAGAAAATAGCATTTCAGGATATATTATATATACATACGTATTGGATGAAAAAGGGACAAATTCTAGCCTTGTCATTGCCGTCCTACACTTCCTAAACAACTGAGTAACTTTGAATAAAAAACATTTCTGTCCACCTATTTATATCACTATTATTATGACCAAAAGAAAGAAGAAAACTTATCAAAAAGCAGAAAACAAACACACTGACTTAAAAGTGAGGAATTAAGAACCAGTGGCTTGAGAGAAAATGTGAGAATAAGCTTGCCGCCTGAACTACTTTACAGCAACACATACTTGCTCATGCCTCTACTCTGTCTGCAATTGCAAATAGTTATATCACGTCGCTGATCCTAAGCCCTTACATTCCCAAAAAATAATAGCATGGTCTCTCCAGCACAAATATTGCAGTGGAATTTGGAGTCACATTAACACATAAATTGCTGTGAAGGCTCTGGATGGAGCCTTAAATAGATTTTTTTGTAATCAAATCAAACAGACATTCACAGATATACAGCTCACTATAATCTCAGACTGGGCATCAGTTCAACTTCATTCAAACGCGTAGTTGTGTAATAAAAAGAAAAAAAACGCAAGCAGTCTTATTAATATATCACATATTTTCTATTCAAAAGGCAGTGGTTTGGTAAAACTAAAAACACCCACCACCTAAAATGTACCTTCAACCTCAATATGCTTTATCAACATCACACAAATGGATACGCCGACTGGACCACATGGAGAAAACTAGCAGGCAGCCTGCAAGCAAGACTGAAAAAAAGGTATGCCCCAACAGATCCCAGAGATGGTGCAACTTCTGGAAACCTTGACAGTGAAAACCTAACTCAATTTATTGACTGGCATTTGATATCAGAGTTTTGTATTTCAATCCGAGTGGATACGATTTTCAGCAGCGCAGTGCAACTAACGGTGACCTTGACTTCAATGGTTGTTTGCCAGGTAGGTCGAGGAGTTTGAGGGGAGGAAAGGTGAAAGGTCTTGAGGTAAAGAAGGCTCGACTGGAATAAATCAGCAAAGGTGGAGCTTTTCTCCAATAGTTCACGTTACTGCTTTGCCTGACCTCAGAACCACTGTTGAAAACACGTAGCCAAGTAGGTTCAATGCCGAAATAGTAGGCCGGTCCTCACTTTTTCAAAGTCTTGTTTGAGGGTTAGAATTAGGGTTAGGTTAGGTTAGGCCCGAGGGGCACAGGCACACAGGGATGACTTGGTCCCCGGTACCCTTCAAGGAGCACGGGTAAGGGTTAGGCACTTAGTTGTGATGGTTGAGGTTAGGGTAAGGGGCTGGCAAATGCATTATGTCAATGAGTGTCTTCACTAAGATGTAAGTACAAGAACGTGCGTGTGTGTGTGTGCATGTGTGTACGAGAGCTAAAATAGTACAGATGTATACATTTCAAATATAAATATGTAACCAACCTAATACCACACAATTTAGGAAATATTTAGGAAATGCTCCATATTAAATTTGCTGTAGGATAGTAATATAGAATAATTGACTTGTAAATTAACAAACAAAATGCTAATAACTGATTGTAAATGTCAGGGGCCTCAGGGGATGTCTACTGTTAAATAGGATTTCACAAGCTCTGCTCTTGTTGGTGCAAAATCCATCCTAACATAAAAAATGATCACTTCAATTAATACAAGCGCTAAATGTTATGATTATAATCTCTTCCATTTGATTGGATTGTGGGGAAATTTTGCTAAGTGGCTGGAGAGTATCAGCAGCATAAAGGATAACTGGCCTGAGCTTGATAATCAGATACAGAGACTGAAAACGGAAATAACTACAGAGATAAAATGATTGAATATATGTGCAGTCTCTCAGTGTGTGTGTCAGTGTGTAATTGTGTCCATGAGACCCATTTGCAGCCAGAGGGTGTGTCTCACACCATCAGCTCTCCGCAATTCCGCCGAGCCTCGGAGGTCAACACCCCTGACCCTGCCCTGAGCGTGCCACCCCCACCCGAAAGTGTGTTTTCTGTGTGGGTGCATGTGTGCGTGCAACCCTAGTTGTGCTGCTGGGCAGGCGATGCAGAGGAGGAGGAAGGGTCAGGGAGGGTCAGCGGAGACTCGGTGTGGTGTCGGTCGGCTTTTGCTGGGTAACAAGGAATGGGAGACGCAAGAGGAGGAGTAGGATGAGGAAGAGTGAAGCCAGGCTCCCAGAGGTGAGGGATAAGGAGATGATAAGGAGGTCAGAAGGAATGGATTAGGCCTTGAGCAGTGTGTTTAAGCAAGAGAAGGAAGGACGGGGGGTGAAGGGTCAATCGGCAGCTGGTAGCTTATTGGGAATATGTGTATGGGCTGCCACAGACACACATGCATGTATACACACTATAGACACAGTGTGGATTAAACCACAAGAGTATTCACAAGCACACACGCACAACTTAAATGCATCCACAACCGCTAACCAAAATCCCAATACTGCTTCAATGTTTTAGTCCGAACTACCAGATTTCAACACATTCAAAACACACACAGGAAATCAACCACACACACAGAGTAATAAACACTCGGCGAATCTCTCTCCCTCTCCTTCTCATTCAGTACATCCACACGGGCAGACAAACAGGCAGGTGTGGGGCTATGAAAAGGCCACGGTGTCTTTATAGTGAGCTCTCAGAAAAGGTTATTAGACATCAACTGCAACAGGCGGCTGTCTCGGCCAATAAAAGGAAAGCGTGGGTGAACAGGCCAAGGGGGTGGGGGGGGTCAAATTAAGGAGTGACAAGCGGAAGTAAGGACTTGCCATACAGGTGAATGCAGATGGGGCAGCTGCCAACACTGACATTTAGGTGACATCTACAGCTAGCATCAGCCATGTGTGCCTGCATAGGCTGTTTATGTATATGACACAAGCTGTGTGTGTATGTGCAGTGAGACTAAATCTGAAGGTCAGACAAATTTTATGCACACACCCACATGCACTGTCTGTCTGAGAGCTCCCGGTATCCTGGTTATGATATGAATATGGAGAAGTTAGAGCAGAAGGCTCAGTGACACCGGGGCAAGGTGATAAGAGTGGACAGGTGTGCGTATGTGAGCGTATGCCCGTGTGTCAGCGCTTTGTGCCAGGACAGCAGGTGGCTAGTCAAAGGACATCGGTGACCTTCTCCTTATCCCTCTATCCATCTCTCCCTCCGTCCCCCAAGTCCCAATTCAGCTCACCCGGATGGGAGCGCGCCGTCTCTGCACAACAACTCATGGGCACACTCGAGAAGATGAACACAAACACAGGTGTGGGTGGTTTATTCATGAACTCACGGGAGTGTCTGGTTTGACACAGCATTGCTGAATAATGTAAATATGCAGCGTGTCCTCCGAGCAGAGAGAGAGAAGGGTGAAAAGGGCTGGAGAAGATGTGTGAAAAAACTAACTAAATGGAAGTGTGTGTGTGATATTCTTACCTTTAGTGGCTGATGGAAGCAAAGGCACGAGGATTGAAATAGATGTGGAGTTTGGGTGAGATGGGGAGGGAGGTGAGGGGCAGAGAAAGACTTTGCTTATTACTGTGAAACACAACGTGAACCAAAAGAGTTGAAAAAAACCCACAAGCACTCACTTTTTGTCTGTGAGGAAAAGGTCAAGGTGAGTTTGGCAAAGAGCTCATTGCTTTCAAATTTATCCTCTTTCGCCTTGGTCCAGAAACTGTTCTCAGAGAGGTCTTCAGGTCCGATCTGAGAGAGAAGACCAGTATACACAGAGAGGGGGGGAGAATGGAGAGGGTTAAAAAGGCAGATGTATTGTTTCTGTGAGGTAGCTGTATCATCAAAAGTGACAAATTTTCCAAAAATGGTGAGCTGCACAGCAGACAATGAGATGAGCAGATAAAGAAGTTGAGAGAACACAAGAAACAACAGGCTGGTATAGGAAGAGCCAGCAGTGTGGTAGTAGATGGAGGGAATGAGGATGGAAAGAGGGAAGGACGTAAAAAAGGATTTTCTCTAATCTTCTTCACAGTGTCTACCACAAAGCATATTGAGCTTCACACACAGAAATGCAAAGATATAGAGGGGTTTCCACTCCCTTTCCTACCCATCTCATTTCTTCCTTCACCCATTATCGGCTGCTCTCTCTGTAAACCTCTCCATGTCTTGGTGTTGCACTCGTTCTCTATTCTAGTCACAAGTCACAATTAACTTCATCTTTTTTCCCCCTCCACTAACTGAGTGTTCTCATCGAAGGGAAAAGACAAAGAGAAAAGTGAAACCGAGAGAGCGAATGAGAAAGCAGTGGTAGTAAATTTACAGATATCAGGCCTTTCATTATGGACAAAGCCTCAGGGGTGGGGACGTGGGACGGAAAAGACAGAGAGCATGGAAAGGAAATGTGATATTGGGATGAGCTGAAAGAGCAAGAAAGAAAGAAAGAGACCAGGCCATAAAAAAAAAGTTAATTTAAATTACAAAAGAACACTGTCCTTTCTAGCAGCAATTTAATTATCTTTCAGTGGTGCAGTTAAAAGAAGAAGGCTTATTAAAAAGCAATTTCTGTGACATCCTCGTCAAACACTCACCAGCAAGAGAGGGAGGGAGAGACAGAGAGGGGGGGAGAGAGAGAGAGAGTAAATGCTGATGAAGTCTGCTGAAGCCATTAAACAGTAGCTTTAGGCTAAAGAAAGACAGAGGGCAGTTTTGATGTTTTAACCATCACAGATGAGAGGGAGGGGAAGAACATGAAGCACATTGTCATGAGATACACGTATGCGTGCAAGTCACTTTAGTTCACCATCTCACTGTTAAAGATCCATCTCACACAAAAGCCCACCCTGAGCTATTTCATATTGCATCTTCAAACTTTGCCACGCAAACTTTAAATTAGGTTTGAATTATTTACAATAAAATCTTTATCTGTTTCAATGCGAGTGTTCAATTTGTGTGATAATGAGAAGCTGAAAAACACTATGATAAATCATCGGAAAATGAGATTCATTTTCAACAATGGTGAGATTTTGGGCATTAAAACTGATTTCAGGGTTTCTGCACGTTTCAACATGTTCAATTTAAGACTTCTTAAGACATTTGTAAAACCCTAGTTAATTAACTTTCAGACCTGTTGATAATGATAAATACAAAGGAATATCGGAGTCCCCACATTATCTATTCTTCCCCTAATTACAGATAAGGTGTTTGTAGACTCAGTTCTCAGTTCCACGTTGGTGGTATTTGTAGTTTTATTACAACGTGCTAATATCTATATCACTGAGAAAGAACTACAACACATGGAGACATTTCAAACCATGCATGCCACCAAGAACATTTCCCATAAAAAAAAAATTGTATTAAATTTGAGGCACAACGGAAGAAGCCATAAATAATTGGTGACATAAGTAAGATCTACCTAAACAACTTAGGCCTAAAATTCAAATTATTGAATTGTAGACTTTTTAAGAAACAGTTCTAAGGAGGATAATTCCACCAAACATCTGGGAAGTACGACAAAATGTAGAGGCTAGACACATTCAAAAGCGATGGGTTAGTTATATCATATGACCAATCAATACATAGAAGTAATCATGAAAGACCAATCAAAAAAAATTTAAATAAAAAAAAAAAAAAAACCCGGCTACTTTGCCGTAACTTTTTCAACATTGGTGATCTATTCGAGCACTGACCTTGCTCCAGTTGGCTCTCTTCAGCTGAACCTCAGGCTTGTAATCCTTCTTCTGTTGGAGCCCAAAAGGCAGAGGAGGGGGAGCGGGCGCAACCCATCCTCCCATGCCAAATGGTGGTGGTGGAGGCATGCCTGGGCCCGAGGGTGGTGGAGGCATACCAGTAAACCCAGGTGGGGGCGGTGGTGGTGGAGGTCCCATCCCAGGTAAGGGTGGAGGAGGCGGCGGGCCTACCATGCCAGGAAGGGGCGGGGGTGGTGGAGGTGCTGGCATGCCAGGCAAAGGGGGTGGTGGAGGAATATTGCCTTGACCAGGTAACGGAGGAGCCGGTGGGGGACTAAATATGCATGCATGGCCTGGTAGAGGTGGAGGAGGGGGTGGAGGGGCCATACCGACATTCTGGCCAGGGAGAGGAGGGGGGGGCGGGGGAGGGGGAGGGGGAGGGGGCAAACCAGGTGTTGGCACGGGAACAGTCACTGTGATAACTTTAGTCTTGGCCTCTTCCAGATCCTTAGACAGCGTTTCAATCTGTGTGGAAGTAAGGACACAATTAATTATCAGAAATAATGATTAACATCAACGTCTGCACTTATTACTGTATATGTTGAACAAAATAAGTCATTTATCATACCAGCATGTCTTGACTGTTGGTTTCTGTTTATTTTTTGAATTGACATTAATTTTGTTTGGCAATTTCCACCAGTGAACAGCCGTGCCAACAGAGTGATGAGGTTTGAGAGGAGAAAAAAGAACAAAGAGGTGGAAAAGAGGAAACAGTGAGAGGGATTAAAGCCTGGGCAGGACTGAGTTTGGGGAGAGATGGGGAGAGTATGGAGAACAAGGCGTGGAGAGAAAAAAAAAAACCATAGCAGGGGGGAATTAAGTCCACAGAGGAAGAAGTTTTAAAGAGGAAGACAAATTTTTACATTAAAAGTGAGTGTGAAATAAATGTTTTATTTCAACATTGAAATACTGATTAAAGTATTTATATCAATTCTCGAGAAAACGGTCCAACTCATTTAAGTTAGTCAGCTAATATTTGGCTGTGAGAGAAGACGGAGAGTTGAGGGGGAATATTTTATGTGGGATTTATAGAGTATGTATAGAGAAGATGAAAATGTTCCACTGTTCGCTGCAACGACTTCACTGCCAGTTTTATTTCAAGCGACCAACAGGTTTTGCCCGTACTTTCTTCAGTTTTACTCAGCAAACCTAAAGAAGTGACTTCACAGTGAAGTGTGCAGTGGTTTTTCACTGAAGATGTTTCGACAACCAAAGAGCACCTGATCACTAACACTGGTTGGTACGGCGAGTTCTGTGGATGTATAGAGAGGTTTATTTGGTGTACGTGTTCTTAGGTGTGTAACGTGTTAGCGGGAGTGTATGCAGCATAACAAACTGTGCCGTTTCCTCTAACTTTGAAAAAGAAGACAGTAACAGGCATGAAGGGCCTCGGAGGCAGGCTTTCTTAGTGAGGCGGCAGATGAAGAGTTGGGCACAGCATCACACAGCCAAACAGTGAGAGATCTCTACATGTGAAGAAATCTTCGATGGGCAGTGCCTCAAACACACAGAAAGTGAGCCATCTTAGAATGAGAAGCTTGTTTGATGCCTGCCTCGTGATGCTGTTGATGCTTTGGACAACTGCATGTGCATATGTGTCCATGTGTGTGTGTGTGTGTGAAAGTGTGCGAAGATGACTCTGCTGGCATTAGCCACTTTGGATGAAGCTCATTTTGGAGCAGTGTAGTTCTCCTACTGACAGAAACAAATACACACATGTACACACACAGACGGTTCTGGGTCACTTGGTCTGTTTGTGAGTTGGGGTGTCACTGTGAGGCAGAGTCCAGCTGGTGCAGCAGCAGGACACTGACAGCTAAACAATCCTCATCTTTGCCTCCCGACTGTATGTGCCCATCCGCACGCACACGCACACACTTTTATACTTCTATCTTAGTGAGGACACTCATCTGCCCAATTCATTCCCTAACCCTAAAACCAAGTCTTAACCCTCAAACAGCCCATTGAAAAAGTAAGGAACGGTCAAAATGTCCTCACTTTCCAAAACTGTCCTTACTCTGTTGGGTCTATGCTAACAAGGGTCCTCACAAAGATATAAGTACAGCAACCAACACACACAGCATGATGTCTTGGCCTTAAAAAATTCCGTTTGTCCCGTCTCCATCCTCTCCCTTTCTTCTTCTTTCTTTCTTTCGACTCCCATTTCCCCACTTTCCATGTTTTTATTGAGTTTCTTAATCTCTGAAGGATTTGGCCTCTTCTCACAATATTTTTTCCAGACTTTTTTCTTCTCTCCTTCTTTTCATGCCATGCTAGTATTTAAGGCCAGGAGCCTTCTACGTTTGTGTGGGTGTGTGCATAGATGTTGGACAGTTTTTGGTGTTGGTGTAACTGATTTTGTTTCAGTATCTCATATGGTCATTCTGACTTTAATCTTTCAGAGGAGACCACAATCGACTTGATTCACACATTGAGAAATTCTATAAGTAAGTTTTCCAATTAACCTTGTTGACTTGAAAAAAGCCCCAAATTGTAAACTCTATAAGATTTTGAGTTATTTGAATTAAAAAGGCATTAAGGCTCACACAGCCAGGTGGGTGTGTGTATGTGTTTGTTTGTACCTGCTGTTTCAGAGTGTTTAGATCTTGTTGTAGTCCCTGATTCTCCTTCTCTCGCTCCTGCTTAGAAGAGGCCAGCTGTTCCTTCTCTTGGCTCAGGTCCCGCAGCTTCTGCTCGTAGTCGCCCTCCAGTTTTTTCAGCTCCACCTGCAACTCGTGGCGCTGCCGTCAGCTCTGCGTCCAGCTAATGCACATAAGAGTCATGGAGAGAGAAACAGACTTAGGTACAGTTCCTAAAAAAGTGCTGGGAACAGTTTCTGGTGGAATTCACTTCCAATTGGCATGATGTTGTGGGCAGAACACAATAGTTGTTGTTTCTTTTTAGATTCCAGGAAGGTGCTAAAAAATAGATACTGTGCCACTTTGTTGAAAGTGGCATGTCTGGTATGTTTGTGTCCTGAATATTCAATTAATTGTGCGCAACTTCTGCTGATGCAGTTCCACCAGTGACAGCCACATCCACCTGGTAAACAAATCTCTTCCCCTTCGTTAGGAGAAACTCAGAATGGGCGACAGACAGAACTGAGTAAATAAAACATTGTAAAGGAGTGTGCATAGAAAAATATAATCAAACTGTTGTTTGGAGTGGCTGAAATTTAAAATGATTTTAAGTATGAATTCAACACTGAAGAACAATAATGTCCTAAATTATGATAGCAATGTTTTAAAAAGACAATTCTCTGCAATTCATCAGCCATAATGTGAGAATATAAAACTGTCTAACACAATAGATTTCCATGCACAGGACTTTCTGTAAAACAAGCCTTGTTGTAAAATAAAGGCTGAATAAAATGCGATATGTAGTGAAGCTGTAACTCAGAGTGGGCACTACCAAAAGAACACGGTTGAGCTAAGAAGTCGTTAAAGGCTAAGTCGTTTCATAAACATGTCATTTAAAGGATGATTGTGAAGTAAAACATTTTTGCAACACAGAGTAAATACATCAGAATCCTGAAGCTACCAGAACACTGGTTCTCTGGTGAGATATTGGAGCAAAGTGTGTGCGCATGCACAAGCCTTCAGCCTCCCTTTTGAAGCTGCAGCAGTTTCCATATCTCAAAGACCTGTGGAAGCCATTTCCTGCAGTCTGGTGCTTTCAATTTCATTGTATAATTTACACTGCAAATTAGTGTCAATTATTGAGTTAGACTGCTTCAGTGCACTTGTATGAGCTCACTTCTCACTTTCCTTTTTTAACGACTTCCCATCCAAAATGAAAAAAGGAGCAGGAGAAACATTTTCATCTCAGTGTTTAATTTTCTAACTTTCATTGAATGTTCGTGGGTTTTTTACTTGACAAACACGCTAAGAGTATTTAAACGGATGAATACATGAACACACAGACACACACATGGCTGTTTAATTTGCAGACAGCAGATCCGTTACTCTCGCTGTCAGCGTCCTGACAGCCTCATCCTTAATTCCTGCCAAAGAGACTGCCTGCAATTACCCCATCATGCACAACTAGCACTATGGTGTGCGTGTGGTCAACAAAAATGAATCCAAGTGTGTTCATGCGATGTGTATTTGTGTGGACGTAAGCGTGGGGATATGATCCTGTCTGAGTGTGCGTGTCTTCATGTGTGCCAGGATGAACGCTAGTTTTACCTCCCTCTTGGCAATTATCCTGTCACTCGGACAGAAACATCAGAGTAGCAGCATGCCGCAATCAAGGCATTTACCCCCTTGTGTGAATGTGTGTGTGAATGTGTGTGTGAATGTGTGTTTTGCGAGCCAGTAAAATGTGTCTGTTGGTTGGCTGTCAGACACGTGTATGCTCATTCTCTCACCCCCAGTTTCTCCTTTTATCTCATTTGTCATCCCATCTCAGACACTGGTTCCATAGAATTTAATTATGATCCTAGTGTGTCAGTGTGTATCAAGGGGAAATGTATGTTTCTTTTCCGTTGTGTGTCCATATGATTGTAATAGCTTGTGTGCTTCTGGATTGACACGTAAATAGGTCTGTGTGTATGTCATGCTATTGTTGTGTGTGAGTGTGTATGTTATTATTTTCATTGTGAATAATTGTATTTCACCTTCTTCCCCAACTCAGTGGCCTTGGCCTCACTGGTTTCCACCTTGGTCTGGTCCACCATGTTGTCTGCGGACGAAAGACAGGAGAAAGAAAAAGAAGGGAAAAAGGGATGTGGGTAAGATAAGGGTTTCAGACGCCACAGCTGTGCACGTCTGGCTGTGAAGACATTGTACCCTTCAGTCTGGCACATGCTGTGTGCACACACACACACACACACATTCACAAACAGACACATGCACACAGAGAAGGCATCCTATCTCCCTCCTTTTCCTTATCTCATGACTCAAAGTCAAGGACTGTGAGAGCACTGTGGAGGCATCTCGTTACAATAGGATGCTATCTTGTGCATGCTTCTTCTTCACATCATTACCTTTAAAGACCTTTGTCTGAATATATGTATGTGGAGGAGATGAGGGAGCGAAGTCTTATATTCCCCCCCATTCTTTTTCAGAAAGAAAAAACACGAACAACTATACAACAGTCTGGGAGTAATCCCATTATCAGAGATTCTGCCTGACAGAGGACAGGGTGATAAGGACACAGGCTGACCAATGGGATACTTTTCCAGAATAAATGTGGGGTCTACAGGTGGTTCAGAGCCAAAGGGCTTAGCGAGCATGTGCAGTAAAGGAGCTAATTAACATGAAGATGAATAGCACAAAGTCAGTGGATCAAAGACGGCTAATCATGCTGCCCAGGAGGGGGATCAAGCAGATAGATCGCGGAGACAGGAGAGCTGTGAAAAGCTAAAACCGAAAATAAAGAAAAGTGAATCATACAGATAGTGAGATAAAGTGCGAGTCTTCAGCTGCAATTAAAATATGGCTAGTGGAAAAAAGGAGTTGAAACTCTGCCAGGTTTTTTTATATCTACATGAGTTTGTGAGCAAGCCAGAGCGAGAGGAGAACTCTATTTTGTGAAAGAGGAGGTTTTGCCGGATGAAAGCACCTCACAATAAAACACCAACCCACATACAATTTCAGAGTGTGCATTTTGTGTATGAGTAGATGGCACACGGTTATTGGATGCGTAATGGTGGTGGTGGGGGTGTTACTTCTGTCATGGTGGTTGGGCTAAATGGGACAAACTTCGAAGAGAGAGAGCACTAAGGGAGACAGAATGTGGGGAAAAACTGTGCTGAATTTCAGAGTTCAAAGAAAAACACTAAATAATGCATGCAGGGCAGAATTGGGCTGCTTTCCACCGATAATAACTCTGGCAATCTTAAAGGAGGCCAGCCAGCCTGTGTGTGTGTGTCAGGACACATTTAGAAGCAGTGCAATTAGAGCCTCCTGCGGTGAGCAACGGAGACCTGCCATAAAGGAGTATTGAACTCCTGAGACATGGCCTATACACCTCCAACTCTGCTCTGGTTTAGTTTAATAGTCAGCAGGTGTTTGCTAGTCAACATTCAGAGATGCCACTCGTGTTCACAAGATCTCTGTGCAAGACACTTGATGAAAATGAAACATTTGGTGTTTGTATTCAACAGAGGGGGACAGGAGACGACATGGCTGACGTGACCTGATCAGTAAAAAAAAGTCTGCGTCACTACTGTTGTTTGAGGGGATTTTGTGTCTTCCTCACAGGAACTCAACCATAGGAGAGAGTCGCAGATACATGCGCATGGGAAGCACAGCTGATAAATATTATACAGATACAATCACCACCAGTCACTGAAAGTTACCATCTCACCATTGTAGCATTATCTGTCTGTCAGGGATCAAACATTGAAAAAGGACAAAGAAATATTACCCATTGTATCGTGAAATCAGATTCTGGGATTTCTTAATTTGGCAAATCTTTTATCTTTGTGATAAGATTTATTCTGTAAAACCTGTAGCAGAATTCAGCCCACATCAAGGTGCGTTCCCTCTCTGGCACCACCCTGTGGTGATTCTGGGTGACTGCACATGTATTATGACCGAATTTACTTAAATTAAATCACGCAGAGGCGTGCTTATTGCAATTGACAGCAACACAATAGTTGTGTCAGTGATTGGAGCGGGCTAATGAAATATGGTGTGAATGTCACAGTACTGCTGAGTAATGTTTGATTTTTCGAGCCCATGTGTATTCTGTGTATACACATGTATATATACAAATACACACACACATAAATATATATATATATATACACACATACATACTACATACATACATACATACATACATACATACATACATACATACACACAACACACACATACATACACCCAGGTGATGGGCACATAGACAGAGGAAAGTAAAGACTTGATCACACATGTGTTAGTTGTGGTCACAACAACTCACCTATCAAGCCTTCAATGTTGAGGCTAAGGTTATGGCACTTAAAGTCAGGGTCAGCTCCATTCCTGTGAAGCACGATCTGAGCGATACACTCGTCTATCAACTTGTAGTACTGAGGCCTGTGGGGGGAGGGTGTGACAGAGGGATGGAGTGGGAGATGGAGAGAGAGACATGCGGAAGAAAGGAGGGAGGGTAATGGTAGAGAATGAGAACTTTTATGTGGTGCTTGGGGGGAAAAAGCAAGTGTCACTCTTGGCACAATAGCAAATATAGCATATGTATGTACTTCACAATACCAGTATATTCTACACATTAACCTGGCTCATATGTGAGTAGAGTATGGGATTGACTGAAAGAGCAAGTAGGTTCATTTGTTCAGATAAATGTGTGAACACTCATGCTCTGTCACTCCGTCTTTGTAACTGAGATTGGCTGTCTGTGCCAGCATGACAGTTTGAGTTTCTTGTCACAAAGATTGATTGTGTGCAACTGTGCTCGCGAGAGTGTGTTGGTGTGTGCCCAGCGCCCTGTCTGATCAAGCTGGCTTCACACAGACACTCAATTTTGGAGGTGTCTTATTCCCTGACCCCATTAGATGCAGCCAGAGTCACAAACTCAATACTTTATTTGTTCTGTCTGCCCCCCCCCCCCCCCCCCCCACCCCCTCCTCTTTTCCTCATCTCTCTTAGTCACCCTGTCTCTGTCTAACACTTATTCCAATCCTTCACTGTGATTCAAGAGATTTATTAGTGGAGCAAGAGAGACATCTAGTGGCAGTGAGTCAAAGTCAAATATATTATTTGACTAAATCCTACATTTGACACTCATGAAAACACATTAAATCCTGATTGAATCAAATTTAGACAGTTCTATTTTTTAGGTATATTATAAATAATGTGGTTGGAAGGGATACGGTAAATAAATTTTGAAAAATCCTAAACTACATATACAAAGTCAGATTTATCTTCATCAATAAAGCCCTTTATCGCAGACTGTGATTACCCATAGTCTGCACATGGCTCCAAGTTTGACCATTTATATGAATGCATTAGTTACTCCATCTCAACTTGAGATCGAAATAGAAGAGAGCAAAAATGAAAAAAGCACCACGCAGCAGGTAGTCGATCAGTCATTGTGACACAAATGCCAACTCTTCCATTCCGTGTAGGTACCTCCCTCATTCTCTCAGCATCTACCTAGCAATTTACCTCAACTCTCAATTTCTTTCCCATTATTGTCTCACCCTCCGCCTCCCTTCTCTTTTCATCTCTGTAATTACCAAGCAGTATTTTCTGCCATTCTGCAGCTCTCCCTCCCACCCCTACTTCCTGTCTCTCTCGGCGGAGTCCATTACAGACAACCTCTATTGTGTTCCACTGGATCACCTGGATGGAAAAAGCAGGATTAGAGAAAGGGAAGGACTGAAGTGATAGCGGAGGGGGGTGGGGGGGGGGGGGGGGGGGGGGGGTGGGGGGGGGGTGGGTACTTCAGCTGGGACCGGTTGTTTAGGCCAGCCTACCGTTTCCATCCTCACAATTTATTCCCCAAACAATGCTAAAAATACACCAGTTTCCTGCCTGTGTGAAACCACCAAGACAACAGTGGACAACATTACTAACACAATCCAAATATGTGCACATCTGCACAACAAGAAAACTGTGTTAAAGTGGACCAACTGTGTTTAAATGTGCAAACACCATGTACTCTCATCTTGTATTTCAATCATTCTCTCTTCCTTTCCCTATATTTTTCCACAACTAGACCACCAAGGGTGGTGGAAGACACAGAGAGAGACATTAGCATTTTTCTGGTGATAAGAGGTGATCGTGCTCATTTCTATTAAAATGGAATTGGACTTCTTTGCGTGTATTAATTTCACGCCTCAGAAACGGGGGTCTAGACAACAAACAGCAAATGAAGGGAAGGGGATAAGCGCAGGGAGAGGTGGATGAAGTGAGGCAACAAAAAAATCTAGCAAATTGTAGCTTTCTTCCTTTGTCTGGTTATTTTGGTTTTATTTCTACAACTGCACAACCACTATGCAGGAATTGCGTGGCACTTTGCATGCTTCATGCCGTTGTCTTCTGTCCACCTCTATAGTGATTGACATGCGTGTTATATGTGCTGTCTTCATATAGGCTGGGAAAAAAAGTATATAGTATTTGTGGGTTTGTGTAGCTTTTCCAAAGTGTGAAGTATAATAAGATGATTAAACACAGCCATTATTTTTTTATTTAGCTTAAACAGAAAAAATCTAACAATTTGCCATATACTTGTTTTATTACCCAAAAAAGAAAACTCCATCACAATAATGGGACAGCAATATATCCCAGATGATACAGTATCTACCCTGTTGTTGCGGAAATTACGTCAACTCAACTGTGTAGAGATCTGAATATGTGAGCTGAGTAAGTGTGAGAGAGTATCATCATGCCAGAGTGTGTACTGTGTATGTCACCTGGCCAAATAGTCATTGCGGATCAACAGCAGATGTTGCATCATGGACAGGAAGTGGCTTTCCCCTTTGGAGTCCTTCACAGTGTTGACCAGGATCTCAAACACTTCCCTCACATCAGTGAAGCAAAACAAGTTAAGGTCCAATTGTTAAACACACAATATCACTAACAGTTACTTCACCGACAAAGCTGACTAGTCTTGCAACATTTTCCTGTATAAATTACTTGTACTCAACACTGTCATTTATGCATTGCAGGATATCAGAGACATGAAAATGTGAATGATGCTGGACTTGTCATCCATTTGATGATCTCTGTCGTTTGGTTTGTTTATGTTTTCAAAGTTAATTTGACCTGCTATGTTACATTATCTCTTAGTTTTAGTTATAGCCAAAGTCAGACAGACTCAGGACTGCGTGAACACTGGGTTGTGAACGTCTGGGAGACATCTTGTGTTGGAAATTGTAACTGCATGTCAAAGTAACAGAAAGCATTGCAGCAGCTTTTACTGACAACCTGTCTATCCTGGATGTCATAAGAAATGAAAGAGTTGAAAACAGTAAATGCTGTGTGATAAATATGAAACAACATCCTTCGCATCCGTCTATTTAAATAAGACATCATCATTATGAGCGTGGTTCTACTGTAATAAACTGTACAGCAATATGCATGTGTTCACAATGATATCAAAGTGTAGCAGCATGAATCATCAAACCTATATGCAATAGAAATCAATACTTAGATAAGAAGCTTACAATGTTGTTGTTTACCTAACTGGACTGACACTTATATGTATTTATAGTGAAAGGGGATCATTTAGAGATCAAACAGAGCAGTGTTGAATTTTAGTTGGGTGTTTTGCTGTCTTAACAGCACTACGGTAGCTAATGTCTTTGCGATACTAATTGGCCAGGATGAATTTTGAATGTGAAACGTCTACAGAGGGCTACAGTGTCCCCAGGGCCTGCAAGCTTATGCTTATTAAGTATGCAAATATTACATTTTCTTCTGTCTGTGAAGAAAAGTGGTCAGGCTGATTATAGAGGGGAAACTTTTGTGTCTCATTTTTATAGATTCTACACACTGTCTGAATCATGCATATTTTTTTCAATGTGAAAAACTAATTGGGTGGTGGTTATTCCTCTCACTTATCAAGCTCGCAATGTAATTTAAACACAAACTGATGAGTACGCAAAAATCTAAAAAAAATATGATGCACCCAAGTTATAGATTTTGTCAGGCCGATGCTTCTCACTTTCAAGAGTCAGAAAGTAGACCTTGAATTTCTACAGGAGGGACAATTTTTCCCAGTGGAAGGATATTCCATCTCGATGCGGATGTCATCAAGACGCGCTTTGAGGTCCTCAGAGTCATCCTCAGCCTGCTCATCAAACACTGTAAGTTGCACCCTCAGCTCTTCATTTTCTATCGTCCGCACCTCCTGCGGGGAGAGGGATGGGATGCGGGCAGAGGGAGAATAACAGGAGGAGTGTGACAATCAAACACAGAGTTTGGGTAGTTGAGAGAAAGTTTCTTACGGCGTGTGAGTGTTCAGCCAGTCAGCAAGACAGGTATAAGAACTACGCTGTGCAAATGTGTGTTGTTGGAGAGTCACTTTGAGAGAAAGATCAAAGAGTGTTTTCTGTACCGTCAGCAGGTCTCTGAGTCCCAGTCTATGCAGCTCCGAGCGAATATGGATCCTGAAGTCCAACTCCTCTCCTCGGCTGATCAAGGCATTTATTAGCTGCATGCAGCCACCCTGTCCAAAAGAAAATCATTAAGTCAGTTTTGCAAATCATGCTAACTGGTGAGACGATAACTGAAATAGAACATAACATACCAGTTGTCAGCAAATAGCATCAACTAGTGCTGCCACACCGGAGGATTTACAATTAATAAAGTATGTGGGTGCATCTGTGTACGGTATATACCTTTAGAGCAATGTTCGGAATGGTCATGCCTGCGATGAGAGGCTGAAACCTCTCAATATCCCGTTTCTCAGCCTCTTCTGTGATGGCTTCCAAAACACGTTCATGGCTGCAAAAATAGACAGTGATTTAAACAAAATGTTACAGCATGTAGCTACATTTAAAAAAATACATATGTAGAATATTTGTCATGGAAATTTAATTTTTCCCTCATAATGATTTGATATGGAAAGCTCTTCATAGAACCTGACAGGTGAAAGAGAACAGAAACTCAGTTACTAACACCAATCCTAAGTTGTTATCCAACAGAGCGGGTCAAGGCTGTAAATTGGGGCAACACTTCATATTGGATTTGTGTGGGGAAGGTTTGGGCATAATTTCTGTGGGCAACGTATTACATGGCATTGCATCAACCTGTCACGAATGCTTACAGGTTCTCAGGATGTTCCAAAATGGAGATGGCAGAGAGCAGCTTGACAGCATCCACCATCATGTGAGGCACCGTGGGGTTGATGGCTCTGACCAGCAGAGGAATTCCCTCCTCTGACTCCAGCATGGATTTCAAACCATGCTAAGGAAGAGAGAAAGGGAAGGAGGAGGAGAGTAAGCACAATGTCTGCAGGCAGGGCTTTCATGCTTCAAATTACAGTGTTTATATCAGAAGAATGAGTCTCTCTTGGTCCAGATAAAATGTACTACAACAATGACAACAACTCGTAAATACATGACATGAATATATATGTACTGATATAATGTTGGTGTAATGATAAGCGCTAGCACTTTTGAAATGGTACATAAGGAGCACAGATTACATAACATATCTGTTTTTAAATAAATGCGTACTTATACAAATCCAAAATATCATATTGTTAATTCACAATTATCTGTCTAATATCCATTTAAAGATTACAACCAAATTTGAAAGATAATTGTATTGTCGTAATGTCCCTGTTTTAAAATTCAGTTTATACCCCTGAATTGAGTAGTGTAGTATCCTGTGTCACATATGCACCATATAAGATACTTTATTAGTGATATTTAATTCTTAAATATGACAGACTTTGAATAGCTTCGTAACGGTTACCTAAGGTTATTGCAAAAAAGCATTTCAGATTCTTTTAGTGAACCAAAGCTTCTTTCATTATATTAATGATGCCCTCTACTGGAGCAATTGTTACACTACAACAAGGAGCTGACGGTTGTATTACAAGTTCTACTAAAGAAAGGATTACGTATTTTGATGTATGTAAGGTAACAGTCTTACCTTGTTGTTCATATAGGCTTTTAGACATCGAATGATTTCATGTTGGCATTTCACTCCCATCATTCTAGTTGGCAGAAGAAAGCACAGACAGATAGAAAGTTTATTACAAACACACTGATAGAAAGTAATGTTGAGCACTCTGTGGTGCAAGTGTCTTACGGGTACTCGTCTTTCTCTTCCTGTAGTTTTCTCAGCAGATTCAGCAGCAGGGCCAGACCCTCAGCTCCAAAGTTCTGCACCCAACTGGAGGTGAAAAGTCCACATGATTAGTACACGTTTTTATATATTCAGATTTCTTTGCACACCTTTTCCTTCCATATTCTCCATTCCCAATGAGAATATTTTATTAACAATTTAATTTTGTTAAATTTATTTATTTTTTGAAATGCTTGTTTCTTCTGGATACACTATTTTACATACTTGTAAAAAAGTATTATACATGAAATTAATGTTCACAATATTCCCCGTGCTCCGAGGGTCTGTTCGGCCCAAATTACAAGTAGACCGTTTAAGCTCGGTTTCCATTTTTCCTATTATGACTTACTTGTACTTCTTGACAAAACAAGAATTTGCTGATTGCGTTATCAAAATTAAAAACATGTCACTCCCTTCTCAAACCTGTTGATCTTGCAAATCTGTCTTTTAAATAATGATAGTTGATGTGGTATTTATATAAATGTCAAAAAAGGAAAACAATGAATAATGAAAATAATGAACTCCCTTAAATTTGTTTGAACAGTAATCGCATATTGCACTGCAACTAAAATGCTTTAGAAATTTGAATCCCAGTGATTAATGGCACGCCTTACCACTGGTCAACAAAGACTTATGTTAAAACTAAATAAATCTATTGAAATATATGCAAAAATATGCTGCCAGCATAAATCACATAATAGTGTGTTTGCATTAACATCACCTGTGTGAGTGCAATGCTTGGCCTGATATGAAACACTGCATTGTTGTGTGTTAATGTCATTTAGGAGAGGCTTCTTTAGGAGCAAGTGAGGCCTTTATGAATGCAGCTGAATCATCTTTATCACCTCTGTGTGTCTGAACACTGCAATGAAAGATGAGCAATTTTATGTCCTTCTCAAGCTCTCAGCTGACCTGTGATCTTTACTCTGACTTGGCTGCACCAGGATATATTTTAAAGCAATTCCTGCATTTATTAGGCTTAATGCAGCAGTTTGATATGCAGTGTGTGTATCTGTAGTATACGTGTGTATTACCTGACAGGGTTGTTGTTGAGGGAGACTCGTAGAGATTCCAGGCAGCTCAGCAGTTGTGTGTCTCGGTAGTCTGACTTTAACTCCTGGATGTACATCCTGGCTGATTTAGAGCTCTCCTTCTGGTTTTGGCCCTGATGGACAAACACAAACACACAAACACTAAATCCCTTTGTTGTCTTGCACTTATTTTATATTTGTTTTATTTTCCACAAGAAAGCACATCAGGAGGGCACAGAGGGCAACACTCAAGCATAATTTGAAATGTTGATATTCTAATAGGAATATTTCACAGTTAAATTAACTGTGCGAGCAGCCATCTGTGCCTGCTCTTCCAGGCCCTTTGAGCTTCTTGATTTCTGCATTGTTGATTATATTTCATCTGCTGCTTTTGAAAGTTGAAACCTTGAAATTAACCGTCAAGAAAGGGCCCAGGTGCATGAATATTAATTCCTAGACAGTAGAGTCTTACTGACTAAAAGAACAGATCCTTATGCAGCACTACGTATATGTATTTAAAATAGGATGATATGAAATGTTAAGGTCTAAAGTCAATGTAACTGATTTGGGCCCAAACAGAAAACAACAACAACAACATGCAATCAGCTTCCTGCAAAATTCCCTTCAGCACAATGTGTTGGCAAAATTCTTAGTTTGGTACTAACGGCTTTGGACGTGTGGAGGTACTGGGAGACCATCTCTCGCTTGATCATAATGTCTTTCGCTCTCAGAGGTTGCTGCTTCTCCCCATTCAGATTCATATCCACCTGGAGGAAGACCGGAGGAGGAAGAGAGAAAGAAAAGGAGTAGGATGGAGAGATAAACCACATACTGTGAGACAAGGATATGTAGCTCAATGAAAAATCTGTAGACTGAATAAACAGCAAATATACGCATCATAAAAATGTAACCAATATCATATTTGTGTATTTGAAGAATTACTTGTCAACTCATCTTTCCTACTCATCTTTTCTACAGAAAAACCATCTCGTACAGAAATCCCACAATGTTGCCAAAATTCATTGACCAGTATCAGGATAAATCAATATGAAGGGTTATTATTTAGTGAGTGATTAAATATATGTGGGTTTACACACACGCACGCAAACTTTTCATGTCTTTCTCACCAACATCTGTTCAAAGAGCTCCAGGACATATTCATCAGAATGATCGGGCATCAAGGCGGACTGAGCACTGATCTCATAGTTGGCGGCTGAAGAGTGACGCTGACCTGGCACATGGCCAGGCTTCTCCTTGTCCTTTTTTATTCTCATGCTGGTGAAACGCTCCAACTGGATAAACAAACAACAAGACAGGTTAGAGGACAGAGGTCTGAGCAGAAGAACAAAGAAGAAACTACGTTTACGTGGACAGCGATATTACAATATTAACGAGATTAAAACGGTAGCCTAAATAAGACACTGCCATGTAAACAGCATTTCATGATTACCTTAATCCGAATAAGGTCATACATGGAATAAGCAATACTTGGATTAAGACGTGAAGTATTCCAACCTAAGTCACAAATGGGTTTTTTTGCAGCATTTTGCAATATTAATATTGCTTGAAATAATAAACAGACTATGTTCTGAAAGGTTTTAACAGGAACATGAATGGAATATTCTATTGGTTACTCATAAACATCAAATCCAAGTAATGTCTTATTCAGAATAAGGTCAACAACATGTATCATACAAGCCCTATGCAATATTGCTGTCCATGTAAATGTAGTCACTGTAGGGACACACAAATGAGGGTGCAATCACTGATCAAGTCGCAGTTTAAAAATGGGCCCACTGTCTTAATATCATGTTATCTTTTTTAATAATTGAGCAATAATAAAATACCCATGGGTTATATTTCTGGATGTGTTTTGGGCAATTACATGCTCAACAAAAGAAACCCTTTACCAATTTGAGATGAAGATTAGGGATTACACACCACAGGGCTTCTGCCAACAAACCACCACACAAAGTCAACATGCATTTGAAACTGTGAGATATGTGACAGTTTTAACAAATGATGAGGAATGACTTTGTGTGGTAAATTGCCAATATTTGAGAGTAATGTGTTTATTATTTATTGCCAAAAAACTAAAACAAAACAACAGTGAAGAACATCAATTTATGGGTGAAGGTGACCTTGGCACATACTGACATAATGGCCCTGTACAACAACTGATTCAAAATAGTTTGTCAATAAATAAGATCTTGGCAACTTGCTGTTGCCTGCACATAAAGGCATCACTTGTCTATGTGCCAAGGATTTCATGCTGTCAGTGTGCAACTTGAAACCATGCACATCCAACGTGAGTACAGCACAGGACAAAACACAGATGATGGATTAGGTTTGAGACAGACGGTGACGTGACATTAAATGGATATTGGTGAGAGAATTTATCAGAGAGCACAGTGACAGACTGACGGGTCAAGCAGAGGGGGTGATGGTGGTAAGCCGTGACAAACCTACCTCGTCGGGAATCAGCCGTTTGAGTGTCTGTAGAGAAGAATATGGCACGGAAGGGTCCGAAAAAAAACAAACGACAGGGAAAAGTAGTGAAGAGAAGGGAGACAGTTGGAGGGAGAGAAAAAAAATGAAAGAATCAATTAGACCGAAATTATTTATGACAGGAATTAGATCCAGGGAGATGTCAGAGTTCATGAGTGATTCACAGCAGGACAGAGAGAAAATATGTGAATAAATCACTGTGGCAAATCTTAACAGCTATTCACGCACATTTCTACAGGATAAATGCATCTATGTTAAATTGAAGACATTTGGGGTTAATGAGGACATTTGAAAGGCAGTAATCAGTAGTTGGTTAGAAAGTGGCAAACTTGTTTCCTGAAAATGTTTGAAGACGCACTAGCAGGTTTTGACCACTAGATGTCACGCTATACCCAATAATGTTGCTGCAGGGAACTGAAGCATGAATGGATATTAAAACCCAGGCCAGCATATGCCCTACTATGATCCATGTCGGACACAGTACACCATAATATCTAACACACGACAATGTTGTGATACTACTCGCATTACTACCACAAAGGGAAAAATGGTGTTTCCATGAATCCACATAGTGACTGTGCCAAAAGGCACAAGGAAACTCCAAGTGCTATTCTACATCAGCAACCTACAAGAGGAATTAGTTTGGACCTCACACCCTGCCCCTTGTTCTCACACCAGCGAGGACACAACCTGAGAGGGGGTCTGCACTACAGAGGTCTGAAGGTCAAAGAGTCACAAGGTCAAATGTAGTCAATTTGACTGCTGTCTGCAAAAGCCTGAGAAGAGAGATGCACCAGCCGCTCTGTGGTACAGACTTTAAAAATTAGATCCGAGGTAAAAGGAAAAACCAAGTGTATAAATCAACTATTGCTCAAAACAACAGCTGTAGCAAATGTTTTCCATGACTTTTTACATTATTCACAACATAAGTAAAAAAAAAAAAGCCTCATAAAAGGCATTAACCCGGGTTTTCAGAGTCAAATACCAAAGAGCAGAATAGCAGCGGAACACATACATTTTCTTTGCAAAGCCTACGTTACAATGTGTTTGTTTTGTCTATTCACTGTGCTTGTGTGAATGCACAAGACTTGACAACTGTCCGTCAGGCAAAATGCACTAATGTCACCAAGGAAACGAACTAGCAAGGAAGTTTTGAATATTGTAAAAAATATTCATATATTTACTAAAATGTTCTTAAGAGAGGACGTACATATAGAAAACTAAACACATTATAGAGTCATAGAGAATCACGTTAAGAAACATACTAAGCTGCAGCTCAGACAGGTTTATCATGTTATTAAGTTTGACAGTGACAATGTGACAACTGAGGATTACACTACAGAATTATTTGACTTCATTGCAGCATAGTATTCACCTTCTGTATTGAAGTCATCTTGACAAAAACAACAAAAAAAAGGCACTGATATGTAAATTAATCAAACGAAATGTCAACAGCATATAAAGATCTGCAGGCTTCTTTTTTACCTCATTTAGTATTCTGTGCTGGGCCTTCGGTGTCATTTTAGCTGGCCTCCCACCAGGGAGGGTAACCACAGAATTTAATTGTCTCCATATAGACAGTTTGTCAGACCGTGGACTGTTGAATAAAGTACTTTCTCTAATATTTTCCATATAACTGATGCTCACACTTTTAAATGTGTTTGTCTAAATTACATTTACTGATTTCAACTAAGATTGTCTTTTATAAACCAATAATTTAGAACCTGTGATTTTTCCAAATCAGTTTACACCTTCGGCAGTTTTCCCTGAAATTAATAAGGCTAACAAATCAATAGAAAATAGAAGCTGTAGATTGATGACAAATTTGGTGAATTATTTCATTGTTATAATTCAGGTTTCATGTTTGAGCCAACACCTACTGCAGTTGCCTATGTGTATAATTTAATAACACATGACCTCACTGACCAAACACCTATTGAAATGGGTATGCCTTATCGTTGGAAGTATTTACTTTATAGATTTTGCAACAACATTCATTTAGTTACAGTGACTACCTGTGTCCTTGTGTTCGCACACCTATAATAACATAGGTCATCCCTTTACGACAACTGTCCCAGCTGGACAAGTTAATGGGACATTCTTCACTTGCAGGAGAACAAGGGGTAAAGACAAGGGACAAAGAAAGAGGGAGACTGAAAGAAGACTCTCTGATTATGGGGACAACATTCAAGATAGGGATGTTTCCGCTTACACAGCTGCCATTAAATAACAGACCCTGAATCCATGCACACACACACACAAACAGCCGCAGACACATGAAAACAAATGTAGTGGTGCTCTTCAGCCCACAGAAGAAAAACTACGCAGCTGACAGTGGGTATGGTGGCTTCTGGGTAATCAACTGAAGTGTTTGGAGTGTGTCAGGAGGAAACAGAACGTTCTTGAATTAAACTACCTGTACATTTCCGCCTTTTAAAACCACAAGTACAGTCAAGAGTCTACGCAAACATTGATATTCTCAGCTGCAGTGTTTGAGTCAAGATACTCACTGAGGGGTCAGGTGGGGCTTTTAATTACAGTCTCTTTGTCTGAAGGGAACTGTACAACAAATCCACACCCAGAGATGCTTTGATTACAAGGCCTCCATTAAATGGACGAGCCAATGATGCAAGTATTAATTAGTTATTCACATGGCTGGGAGATGTAGCTGAGTTTAACATGTAATAAAGATAAGGATATAATTTAGCTAAAGCAGTGAATGCAACGTTGTGTATCAGATAACCGTTTTCTTCTAATAAGCACAGCATCAAAGAACAGCTTCACTTATTTACCGTTGTGTTTTAATTAATTTATAGGAATCATCTTATTGAAAGCACATGCATGAAACAACCGCATGTTATGATCATATAATAATCCACTGACAGTCACAAAGATATTGAATTATTCTACGATATTAGATATTCATGCTAATGTGAATTGGGAAACGGGAAGATAGAAATCTGAGCTACACTGATCCTCAACATAACAGTGAAGTAATCCACTCAGCCTGTGGTGTGAAAGGCTCGACATCCACAAACTGAACAGAGGGACGCAATCCTGCTGAGATTAAAGGAATAGACTGAATTTTTTTTTAATATAGAAATGACCGGACCTTATCTCAGTTTTGCCAAATCCAATCCAGCGCTGAACAAAAAATTTCAATTGATGAAACAGTTGATGAACAAAACAGTAAATCAATAATTACTTTGGTGATGAATCAGATCACTGCACAAAAATGCCAAATGTAAGCTTGTTGCAGGTTCTCAAATCTGTCGTAATGGCTTCTTTTGAACTGTTCATTGTCTTTGTATATTGAATACCTTCCATTTCTTAAATGATGGTGGGACAATACAAGCCATTCCCAGACATGTTTTGGCGATCTGAGGAATTGTGATGGGCCTCTTTCACATGTTTGCTATTGTTATATAAACCAAATTATTGATCATTTTTTCATGAAAGGTGGCTCCCTGTACATGGGCTCTGAATGTTTACTTTGGACCCAACAGCAAACCCACAAACCTCCTTGATTATAATTCAGAGAGCTCTTCAAGCACAGACTGACAATTAAATGAGCTGATTCATCTGATCAGCTACAATGGAGGTGATTAAATTAAGTAGTGAATATGACAGGTTCCCTCTTTGGATGAATGTTAAGACACCAACACGTATTGCAGTGTTTACACAGTGGCCACATCATAATATGGACACTAACCAAAGAAAAACAAAGATATGCTGTACTCAATTACTGAAGACAAATTCAGGTATTAAAGATTTATTCAAGTCTGTTCCTTCAGGCTTGCCAGTGTGTTAAACTGTTAAAAGCAGAGTGAAGATTTGACTGGCTAATGCTGTAAGAGAACTATGTCAATTTACTAACTTGTTTGCTAGCGACAGTCCCACCCCTACTTTGGGTTTGACTTTTCTCAAGTTTGTCTTCTCTTTTAATAGAGAAGTATTTAACAAGACATTTGTTCAGATAATAAAAGGAACTAGAATAACCACTTCGAGGTTGTATGCCTCCACCAACCAGTCAAGATTCAGGAAATGTTGTCGTAATCTCTCCATCTTGAGTTAGGGTGTTGAATAAAAGACCATTGTGTTTTTTCGCATGATCATTGTGATGCCACAGTGAAGTACTCCTTCGACATTTTGGAAATAAAATGTCATATTAGCTTGGGAATTTTTGAGTTATGACCAAAAACAAATTTTGTGAGGTCGCAGTCACCTCGACCTTTGAACCACCAAACAAAAACACCAAACAAGTCTGGTTTCCCTCAATGCAATGTTCATGATGGATTCCCAAGACCAGAACATGTTTTGTGAGGTCACAGTAACCATGACCTTTGACTTTTGAAAACTAATCTGTTTAACATCAAGTCCAGATAAACATTGGATGGTGGAAAAGAGGTTTCATCCACCTCCAATGGGGACTGAGAAAGTATTCAATCGTATTTGTTATTTGTCACAAGACATGTTCAACCATGCTTTACTTTATCCACAGAAAAATAGTAAATGTGGGCCTGAGAAATTACCCCATTTGACTGTTACAGCCCAACAAAAAGCTTCAAAAAAGTAGAAATCACTCAATAATTCAACTCGGATAGGCATGATCATAACATAAGTTTTAATAGTTGCTAGGCTGAAAAAACATAGACATTGAATGTGCATGAGTTTCTGCAGGGCCCCACATAACCGATTACCTGATGGCCTGAGGCCTGTAAAGATTTATGCGGCAAGTAGACTAACCAGTCACTGGTCCATCTAGGCAGTGACCATATACTTTTTCTTTCCCCTGTAGCTATTGTTGCTTTCTGATTCTCAGTTGTTTTTTATAATGTGCCAATAGATTTATTTTCAGCAAGACAACACATCTGTTTTTTAGGTGAACATAGTAAACAAACTCCTTATAAATTGCTTGCGCTGAGTTCCAGTATGTGTGTGCCTATTGCACAGAGTTTTGTGATTGAGCTGTTGCCTGCTCAATGACTCTACTTAGATAAGACTCTACTTTAGCTACTGTTGAATGCTCTGGGTTTTTTTTTTTTTTTAGCAGGCAGTCATTTCTTGCACAAATTTCTCAAGTAGAGGAAAATATGTCTTGTTTCATAGTGTGAACTTTTATATTTAGTTATGCATTAATTCAAGAGTAAAACTATGATCTACTGGCCATGTGAGACAGTGGGTAAAAATGGTGCATCGGACATTGCTCAACACAGACTACAGTACAGTTATAAATTATTAAAACCACAATTGCAGCAATTGTACAAAAGTAATAAATCAAAAGATTATTCACTGATTGTTGCCTTGCAAAGCTTTGTGCAGTGCAAATCCTCTGAAGTACCCCGAAGCAATGTCCCTTACTAAACATCCAAACAAATTCCCAGACACACATCCAGAACATTTAAGTGTTTCAAAGGGAACATAATTACACAGTCGTGATGGCAGCAGCAAAAATAAGGAGGATGGAGATTAGGCTGTGTCTGCCTCTCTCTGGCTCGGAGACCAGACAGCTGAAGAGAACGCAAATCAGCTGAAGCATTCGGCTCGTGACAGTGATATAATGAGCCGGTCACACACTGTTGCTGATGTTTCTCGGTGTGTGCACGTACCTACACTTATCTGTGCATACATATTTAAGTAGCAGGCCCTGAGAGTGATGAGAGATACTATGTAAATCAGAGCTGCAATGAAAACTGAATAAATGCAGACTGACACAAAGCAGAGTGGCCACTTTTGCAGGCAAATGTGTGCAGCAACACAGTTTTGTCAGATGATCAGTGCAAATTGAGGCACACTGGGTAAACAGTTGGGCTGCATAATATGGCAAAAATATAATTTTCAGACAGATATTACAAATATACAAAATGTAACGTTGTACGAATTTCACCTGTCCCTAGAGCTCAAGGATGCAAAACACGACTACAAATGTATCCAGTGAATTTAACGGATCAGCCATGATGCCAACATCTTAAAATCTGCGAGGCACAAACTAGGATGATATAAAAATGGATGATACCTTATACCATGCCATATCCTAACATACCGTACTGTACTATACCTTCACAGGGTATTTACAGCAATGGAAAGGAAACAAAACCACATTAGCAACCAGAAAAGCGCATGCCTCCATTAAACCCCAACAGTCCCCATAAATTCAATTACACTGCACTAACCTATAAGCACACACTTGTAGATTTCAGTCCCCAACAAGAGCTACGCATTATCCTCTGGGAAATTGGTGACAACATCAAAAAACGCATTTTTTGCAATGTTAAAGTAAAAGAAAATTCCTGCATCTGCACCATAGTTTAATGGGTTCTTCTTTGAGCCATACCACATCCCTCCACCTAGTTTAGTGCTAATGCACCCTGTTGTTTTTGTGTAATGCTGCCAACAAACAGACAAACACAGATCAAGACATTATGTCCTTGGCTGAGGTAAGGACCTATCTCTGTATTATTGCTGCACTCATGCATTCTGTATAGTTTTTTGGGGTTATTTGTAAAACATTTCTGGATATTCATACTGTGTGAATAGGTCTAGGAGACTGACATGAATGTTTGAAAAGTGTATGGAGTGTGGCAGTAAGGACTAAAAGTAGGCTGGAGATGGAGGGTAAAGGAAATGTGGGACAATAAATGTTATTCCTGCCGAAAACATTTTGAACCAATGTGGGTGTAACATCTGGATTTTACTCGTGAAAACCTGTGACCACTTTATACGAGGTTGGGGGAAAAGATGGTTAGGGAGATGCAGTGCATTACATGTGCGTGTGTGTGTGTGTCTGTCATCTAGTTAATACTGCTTATGATGTTGCCATGGCTACATACTTATGATATCATACAAAGAAGCAGCACTAAGGCAGGCACACCCAGACCCAGATGAAGAGTTTCCTATACATACAGACAAAGGAGGAAATTACGCAGTCCAAAAAGCTGCTAGGCTAGAAGTGTAAAAACCCTGTTACTCCTTCCACAATAACACTTAGCATTCCAGCATTATGCTCAGAGAGCAGGTTGCGATGATGTTGTAGTCATTGTTTCAGAGATACCCTACCTGTTGATAGTCAGTTACAAACACCAACACTGAAACAGGGAGGCAAAAATAACGAGTCATCAGAACAGCTAAGGCCATATTTTCCCCGGTGCTGAGGTTAGAGGTCACAACTCCAAGCTGCACTGTTTAATGCTCCTGCATGCCTCGCTGACCTACCGATCCAAGGTCCATTTGAGTGCACTGACTGTATGAGATATTATGATTGTATGCCAGTCCAAGTGGGACATGTTTGCTGCATGACTGCTCTTCGTCCTTGAGCTACTGTTAATGGAGAGACAAAGCCCAATCACCCCCGCCCACCTCCACTTAAAACAAAGGAGCCCTCTGTTGCCATCTCTACTTTTGCAACTCTCACTTTCAGTCTTCTGAAATTTATGAGCGTTAGCTTTTTCAACAGCTGACTGAAATAAAAACATCACTTTGCATGGTTCCACTGACTAATTATTTGATACTTCAACAGAGGTATTCTACAAGTACCCTATACAATTTTGTGTGTATGTGTTTGTCTCTGTCACGCTTCACACACAAACAGACAATAACATTTATTTAGTTGTCAGTTGATGGTGTCTGATCATGAATCCGGATCATCCAGGTGACTTTAACACAGATTTTACCGGCACACAAACGGTTAACTGAGACTGATCGCAGGTCAGCGATCCTGGCCAATTAGGCTGAAAATCCTCCAATTCTGGTCACTGGCCGATCCATCGGTGAGAGTTGCTTTGTCTCCGTTTAGATTTAGTATTTTGTTAGGTTTATTGAAAGACTTGGTATTAAGCTTGTAAAATAATATTTCACCCTCTGGTTAATATTGGCACAGTGATATAATGTACTGTAGTGTTCATTGTCAAGTTGTATTGAAGCTGACATGAAGGATGAAGCTGTACCTTTGTTCTCGTTATACCCACAACCTCAAAAAATTTAAATTCACGAATAAGTAATAGCTAGGGCTAAGAATAACCTGCATTGTGGGTTTGTGTCATGATTAACAAGCTACTCGCCTGTGCTGGAGTGTTCCTGCAACAAGCAGTAAGATTAGTTGATGTAAAAGTAAAATAAAACTGACCATTCACAAAAAGTAGTCATCAAGAAAATAACGCAGGATGACATGTGAGCGAGAGACTTGGGAAGTTTACTTTCTCTACATGCTTTGTGGATTCTTGCACAGGTTGCTGCTTCTGAACGTCTGCACAAGAGCACACTGCTGCTGACGCGTGACGTGGTACACACACACACACACACATCGCTGTATACGAAGACCAACATAGAATTGAACTGAATACTTAAGTGATAGTGTATTGGTGTAAGTGCATCACTAACAATAAACAATTATCAGTAAATCTCAATAAAATAAACAAGACAGTTGCTTGTATAATCACACAATCCCCTGCCCCTACCAACATATTGCCACCCTTGCTGACTAGAATTGGCCTCCAAACTAAAAAATACTTTCGAAGAATCTCCCTGTGCAATGTCTTATTTAGAGAAAGTGAAAGTCTGTCCTCCATTAGCTGTCTGACCACATTGTCTGCAAATGACGTTCCTGTCATTCAGCGCTGACTGTGAAAGTCTACTTCACTGGATTCCACACATTCCTAGAGCACATACTCGACCTCTCTAGGTGTGTTTAAGATCAGTTTAAGATCCTTGTTGCCGAGTATGGACAACAACAACATTGGCTGTTAAAAATATTTTTTTTACTTTTATATCTGTAAAATGGCCTGCATCTCTTAGTTACAAAACAGAAAATGTTAAGTGTTTTTCTATTTACAATAAGTACTAAGTAGTAATATGTCAACAGAGGGGATGGGGATTTATTGTCCGTGTAGGGCACAGCGACACATTAAGAACTTGAAAACCAACAAATCATCATTGCATAGTGATCCTCATTCAATTGAATGAGGATCACTATGTGCTAAAAGGTTTAAGTTATCTGCTTTCCACCCAAATATATGCACACACACACCGACAACATAAAGACAGACACCAGTATCACACTTATGGACAGGACTTGTCCATCCCAGAGGGGGATAAAAGAGCTGTCATGTTCACGTAATATTCATATTCATCCCAAATATGCTTTTACTCAATTTTTAACTTCTGCAAATATTTCCAGAGTTCTAAACCGTTTGGACCAGTCTCATTACAATATCTAAAAACAACAACTAACAAGTTATTATATTTCACAGTAACTCAGACATAAGTGGAATATTAGAAGAAAAGTGGAAAAATGCTCACAGTTGAAGTGAGCTAAACTCTTGGAAGGACCAAGTGCTATTTCCTGGAGTGAGGGTGGGGCTTGATGATGTCATCATTCATTGTGACATTTAACTGGAGATACTGTCATACGACAAAAATGTACACCCTATGAAAAATCTTGTCCATGTTTCATACTGATGTTTTTTTTATGCACAATCCATAGAAGTGATCCACCCGATAGTCATTTATTGTTCTGTACTGCAGGAAACCTCTACCTCAAGGCCCCTGGACAATCTAGAAAAAAATGAAGATATGTCAAAGGAAACAGAAATATAGTAAGTATGGCTCAAAGATATTTTGCATAATATCATAATAATCCTTGATTTGACTAATATGTAAGACCACTCACCCCTAAAATGAGTGCTTGAGGAAGTGCAAAAAGACAGCCAAACAAATACATGTGCATGCATGAACAAACAGAACAACACAAATTAAACGTCACACATCAACAACCACACAAAGCCTCATGTAGGAAACAATGAGGGGAGGGGACATTTAAAAACAAGTCCAGGACTAAGCCTACAATTTGGAGAGGAGTCGGATTTTACAAATGGGTTTCAAAGAAACACACAGAGATATTTAAAGGAGGTACATCTGAGTCACCAACACTAATAGCACACAATTCAATTATACCCAAAGAAGCCAAGAGAAAGGGGGGGCAGGGAGAGTCTATGTTCATATGTGCCAGGAAAAAACCAAAGTAGCAGTAAAGTCAGGCCAGCAGTCTGAAATGCAAATCCCAAATCATTTACTGAATAACTTCACATTTCAAATTCACAAACCATAATCTATGGGCTATTTCCAGATTCAAAAAGGCAGTGATGAAGGCAAAAAACACTTTTAAAGTAATGTGTTATTCATTCCCTTGAAATGTCACCACAGAATACAAAATGAAGAAGCCATCATGATTATTAGACTGGGTGCAGTGCAGGTATTCTTTAAGTATCATTTTACGTGATGGAACTTTTACTTTCTTTCTATAATGTAATTCCTGAATGGCTAATGTGCATCCGTCATCAACTGCTACCGCTGATGACTTCATCCTTCTGAATCAGAGACAGAGGAAGGGTTTGTTCCTACGGTGGCTTTGAGACCCAATGACAACTCAAGGAAGATGAACAAGTAAGGAACAAGGAAGCTCCTGCTGGGTGTCACTGACTCTGTCCACTAGCCCCGATATTAACTCTCTCTTGGTAACTATGGGAAACACTGCAACTACATTGAAAAGCAATATCGGTACGCATATTAAGAAGAAATGAGAAGTTATATCGCAGTGCAATAATGTATACAAAGATAGTGTATGATATTGAATGATACTAAGAGGACCTGTTTGGACAGTAAGGAACACCAGACAAGGAGGAGATGGAGGTCAGTGCCAGCCTGGTGTCTTGGCAGTTTGAACCTTACATCATTGTTGACGATTGATCACTTATTATCACATGTTGAGATGAGATGGTACAACACTGCACGCTGCAACTATTGATACACAGATCATCTGCTTTGTCAAATATTTCAAAGCATTATTATCGGACATGTACAAACTTTCTTAACTATTCCCAAGTGAAAATATTCAGGTTACTCGACAGCAGTACAATTTTGGAAGCATACAGGATCAAGATAAAGAGGGTCACTGGTCCGGCATACTAAATGTGTGCAGTCATGGCCATAGCTGCTACAGTCATCACTATTTTATTTCTTTAGTTCGTCTACTAGTTTGCTTGACCATTGTTTCACCTTTTCTGTTATTTATTTTTTTTTTTAAATCACACTTTCCTCCACTACATTTTTATTATTGTGTTTGCCATTGCCTCTGAAGAAAAATATAAATATATAAAAAGGTCAGACAGAGTGGTGCTGATATGTTTAGAATAAATCATTTGTTATTTGGATATTAAAAAACGTGTAAACCCACTATAGGACCCATGACTCAAAGTATGAACCTGTAAATCAGCATAATGTCTCCATTTCTAATAACAGACACACACTCAGGCCCGTGCTGTTAACAGGCATCTTCAGATACACAGAGCAGTCTGAGATTAGCTGTAATCTGTCAGGGGGACACTAAGGAGAGTCACAGAGGAGGAATGACACTGTAATCCCAACTAAGCACCCTCATACACAACACAGATAACCGATAACAGTCAAGAGTATTCATATCTGTGATGATCAGCTTACAGGTCTATCCAGCTCTCTACTGCTTGGTGAACTGACAAGAGAGAATACTTTTGCATATGCACTGGGAAACTCCCCAAAACAATATGTGGTGATCATTCAGTCCTCAACCTGCAACAGGAGGAAGGACTGGGTGCAGAAATGTTATGCAAAATTATTTGAATATAATGATAAAATGATGAACTCATAGCGTTTACGAAAATGCTCAAAAACTTTGGAAATACTTTTCCAGCAGTTTCACAAGACACCAGAGAAAAGTGCTAATTAGAGATGCTGCATTTCGAAAAAACAAAGTTCTTATTCTGTTGCACGCATTCACTGTTATAAAATCGAGGATTTTAATTACAATGTGTCTACCAATGGCATGGAAACCTCTTCGCTAAGAAATAGGCAATTTGTACAAATTTTCTTCTATCAAAAATGCAAATAGTTTCCTAGCTATAATTTCTCAAATGTGAAAATTTGTTGCCTTTTGTTGATCAGTTCACTTTTGACGTGCATGTTTTAACTATTTCTTTTGGGCCACATTAGTCGAGGGGGCATAGGGCCCTAGCTTGCTGTAGATTTCACAAATGAGACGCCACCACATTTTGCTTCATCTGGTGAGGCTTTAAATGGTTTTCTCCAAGAGATTTCACAACCAATGCCACAGAGGTGAATGCAACTTAATTTCTCAACATATCTTATTTGAAAACCTCAACAGCTAAAAAGGTATTCCCCGATAACTGAGGTTTATACAGTTTCTATCACTCTCTGGAATATTTCAAACATGTCCATTAGGATCCAATGATACAACTCTGCTCTATGTTTTTTCATCATCCAGGCCTTGTAAGTCCTGAGAGAGGGCTGGGTGTATGTTTAATAAACATATTAATGTGCCCACTGGTACCTCCATGCACAATGGATGGAAAGGAGTGAATGAGAGAGATAAGGGTAAGCAATAATGCGGACGAAAACGAACGCATCCTGTGCTATTTTTGCACAACTTCCTGTCACAGCCGACAGAATTTGAGAAATATTATTGCGTGGTAACACTCACACGAACTGAGTCTGTGTATGCACAGGCGCATGCACACACAAACACATACACAGCTAGAAAGAGTAGAAAGGAGAAGTAAGATTTAACAGTCGACAGAAAGACCTGGAAAAACACCCAGGAGGTCAGAGTAGTTGTAACACAAAATTCCTGATGCTTAATATTTTCTGAAGTTTCCTCTTCAGGAAAGACGAACACTGTTTAAAAGGGAAGCCATTTGTCCGACTCTGCAAATAATTCCAAAACACGCACAGAGGTGACTGTTTGTTTGACTAAAGGACATGAGAGTGAACAGAGTAAGTGAAACACTGTATGGACTTTACACCCAGTGAGTGCAGAAATTGATTGGAGGTAAATGCTACAATAACTCCAAGAAACATATGCTCAAAGTCATTTGTTGAAAGTATTTCTGAGTCAGGGGAAACAGAAGAAGACTTAAATGCGGAGGAAACACAGACTTCCCAGCATCACACTTAATGACAGCATACACATCTAAGCAAACAGTCCAGCAGACAATGATTTCGTGCAACTGAGGGCTCGACACTTCACTCACATTTGTGTAGAGTTTAATCAGTCTGGAAACCCGTGCACATTGAAACCTGGCACTTATATGCAGTATGAGCCTACATGACAGCATCTATAGCTGAAAGAGAGACTATTACAGCCTTGTGTGCACAAGTGAAGTGCCGCAAGCACAGGGCTATAATCAGCGCTAGCCCGAGCCACCCTTCGCCAACTGCCCGCTTGTTAAGTTCACTTTGTTGATTGGCCACTTTTAACACTCACACTCTCCAGGCCTGGAGAGAGGAACCCATTTCAAGTCACTTGGCCACATCTGTAATAACAGTTGTACATGTTAGGGCTGTGGTGATATAGAAAGACAATGACCACTACATTAAGAAAATATATTGATAGTGTTAATAATAAATATAATACTACCAGAAACCAGCTGGATGAAAAATAAAGCCAGTGAGATCAAGGGAGAGAGACCAGTGAATGGTGATGTGAGGGGAAAAGTAAAAAAAATAATAAGAATTAAAAAAACTCTGATGATGGCAAAGATGATGTATCTATAAATATTTTGTTTGGAATTGAGGTTAACATTTCAGGAGGTATATCTAAAAAAAAATAGAAAAATAGGTTGTGTAATTCAGGAGACTAATAGACAGATCCTGATTCTTGTTATGTTAAGAGTCAGGTTCATGAAGCTGTTGCATTAAAGCTAAAAACAAAAGTGTTCTTTCTGAGGTCTAAGGTTGATGCCCTGTATCGGGAGCCTTGCATTTCCAATGAGTAAAATAAAAATTGGTGTTACTGCTAGAATGAGTGAGGAAAAGAAGTGAGCAAGAAAAGCAGGAAAATTTGTGATTCTCATTTTATCCAGAATTGTGCAGCTCCAACATCATCATGTATATACAATTTGAAGCAAATAACTAGAAACATAGTGTAGTATTGTATTGAAATAAATGTAATCATTTTTCTTCTATGTGTTTCCAATCATTCATCATCCTGCCTCAGTGCAGTGTCAAACCCAACAACTGTAGGACCTAACATCCCTGCTGGCACAGCAGGCTGAATATAATGCATCAGTTATCTTATGAAGTGACAGTAACATTGTGCCAGAGGCAAAAAAGAAATTAAAAGTGCTTTCGCCTTTCAGCGTGCAGAGTAGTGTCACAGGGGATTTGGACGAGACGCAACACCAACTCTGCCCTTTGTGAATTTATTCATGGTGGCACAAAACAGACAAGTTACATATTTTACTGAGCTGTATGGCTGCTCCTTTTGACAGGCAGTCAGGAGAGCAAATACTTACACAAAAATATTATCGTTACTAAAAATTACAATTATTGATTAATTTCCTGATGTCTTTTCCCTGAATGGACTTTTTATCTATTGAATGTCAAAAATTCATAAAATTCATAGAAATTTATTCCGACATTCAGAAAGCCTATAATGAGACTCTAAAGCTGTCTGAGTACATCAAATAAAGTAAGTGTTGTGTAACAGCCATTATTAAATGGAAACTCCTGAAAGTGTTCGAACAATTGGATCCACCCTGGTCTGAAATCTCCAGAGACTTCAGGTCAAGAGGTGGCACAGCATGCAGAGGCAGGATATAACATCTTTGCATCCAACACGTGTTAGAAACATCATCAACGCACTCTGCAGTGAATCCTCTGGATAATCTCCTGCTGCAGCTTATTACAAGGGGGCTGGCAGGAAAAACTGGAGATTGTCTGCAGCAACTGACTCAGACATATGCGTTCTGACATACAGCCCATCCAGAGAATTTCAGAATGTCATCTGGTCAGTGCAGGTCTGAAACCATCTGTCATACCTGTCATGAAGTAAACAATGTTAGAGGTCATTTTGATCCACAAAAGGGAGAAATGCATCATGTGCTTTTCTCTACTACTCCATTCCACACCAGCTGGGTCACACAAGGAGTTTTAGCTTTGATATTTTTTTTTTTTTTTTTAAAACAACTCCTCCCTTCAAATCATTGACTTGGGGTGTGATCAACATGCTTCAAATTTTAAAACCATAGAGTAGTGCTGCAGAGGTTTTCTGCCTTGTATGATTCAACACCTATTTACCCATGTTTTTAGAATCAACTCAGTAATTTAAGCTTTCCATGCCCATCACACCACCCGTAACTTGTTATTATCGCTGACTGCACCCCCACTCCCTGCCTTCTTTAATCACCTTATCTGCATTTCCCTTTTTTGACTTCTTTCCCACTCCTCTCTCCCTATACCTCCCTGTGTACCTGCTCAGTGCTCACCGGTGGCTCACTTTCTTCCCCTTGCTCTGAGCCAAGAGGCCCCTGCCACTAGCAGTCCATTAACCACTCCAGTTTCATGCCGATAGTTAGTCATTCTGTTCTTCAGTTCACAGTATGCTTCTCTTCCTCTGAGATGTAAAGAGCCGGAAACTGTGTGTCAGTGTGTGCCTAGGTGTGTATGTGCTGGGGGAACAGAAGAGGCACATAAATATGAAAGAAACCTGGTGCAAAGGGAGTGACTGAACATCGAAACAAACTTCTTCGACTTGACTCAGACTACGTGAGGCAGACTGTGACTAAAGAGTCGAGACCTGACTGGCTTAATTCATGGCGTTATCTTAAATGAAGCATTTGCTGAGGTGGTTCCCCCAGGAAGTAGGTGCACCGACTGCACAAAAGCTTATGCAGGCACAAGATTTCGTGCTGATTGTGCCAGTGTGCCGTGGTTTTCCGCTGAAGCTGCTACACAACTGCATTACTTTTGTAAGGAGGTGGGACAAAAGAAATAAATTTAGTTATTTATCGCAAAATATGTTCTGTATCGTGACACTCGTAACAAAATATGATTAGGATTTCAGGTGTTAAAGTCTAAGAACAAAAATATACCTGATGCATCCAAGTGTTTTTTGGTTTTTCCCCCATTCACAATTTCAAATTTTTGAAGTCAAAAGAAATTCCTTCTGTTGCAATCATCTTTTAACATGACAGCAGCGATCCAACTGGTAGTCAGCATATTATTCCACTCTGCAAATATTTTAATAGAGAGAAATATTGACACTTGCTCCAGGGCTCTCTGAAAAGCATCTACTGGAACAGGTCGGTCTTGTGCATCTGTGTGTTAGATTTCCTCCTGGAAGTCATATGAGAAGTTTGAAAATTATACGTTTTTCTATCATCAGAATGGGCAATATCATTTTCTCTTTATGTAATGCAATATATCAACTAACACAGCCCTAAAAGGAAAGATCTGCCTCAAAATAACAGGAGAATAATCAAATCAATCAAAAAGAAATACAGGGATGTCCCCAAAAAAACTAAGTTGAAGTTGTAAATCTCACTCCAAATATTTGTTACTGGTCTCCTTCATAAACCAATATCTATTTTCGGGGGCATGAAAAAAGTCAGAGCATTCTGACAAGAATTCAGCAAAACCTTTCACCTAGAAAAAAATCTGATAAAACGGCCTCAAAAAAGTCTACAAGATGTCCCAGAGCCAGAATCTGTGATCTACAAAAGTTCGTCTTGTATCCCAAATAACTCTCCATGCAGTGATCCCCAGCTAATCCGCCCTGTGCCTGCCTGCTGGGTTCAGCAAGCATGTTTATGTCAACAGTGATCTTGGATGCAGATCCTCTCCGTCTCTGGGTCTGAGGATAGTGCTTCAGGGGGAGCACAGCAAAAACTGAAAAATACCTGAGTCATACTCAGCTGCAGATGTACTTCTAGATGCAGTGAATCACGCCTGTTAAACATAACTACAGGTTACCTGAGTTGCTCGATGTTCCATGTGAAAAAAAAAGGGACCAATCACCAAATGTTTGTGCTGAACAGACAAATCTGATTTAACCGACCCTGACAGACTCACACAGACTTACATTAAACATCACATCAATCCAGTATTTTGTGGGGTAGAGCTTGAGTAAACATAACAGGGGTTGATGTTGAGGGGAGTCAAAATGATGATGGGGCAGAATACATTTATTTTGACAAAATAACGATAGAAAAATACAACTCTTCATTAATTATAAATGCTGCATTCAAGTCATCCCATCCCTTCGTTTTACTGCCAATTCCTGCTGAAGTCAGTGGTATTATTCCAACAACATACTGTATTTAAAAAAATGTATCCAGCCAGACTAATCCAAAAACTGTGACCATGTCTAGGAAAAAAGGTGTTGATTAAAACTGGATAACCCACCCAGACCACTTCAGTCAGTCCCAGACAACACAACAGAGACACAGTCACACAAGGGTGATGTTAGCTTGGAATACCACATAGCAAGCCGACACACACACACACACACAGACACGTCACTAAGTCCCACGTTATCACATCATATTGTCTGAACAGAGGCAAAAGCAGCGAGTGATGACGTCATAGATAGTGGACTGATAGCAGCAGACTGCAGATTGAGTACACAACCACACATACCTCTACACCGCTTTACCTCTGTCTGAACTCTGACTGTGCTGTAATAAAAATTCGGCCAGAAAAGGCTCAATTTTCAGAGTCGGTGTTGTGCTTAAGTCGAGGACCTGCCTCACTGAGTCGAACACACACTCACACTTTCAGGTGGCTCTCACTCAAAACTCAGACTCGTGTGTGCATGTGTGATCTCTTGCAAAATGACTTCCTGTCACTGACTCATGTTTACTTACAGCCCAACCTTAACTTGGAGCTGTAATATTATCACTTCAGTAATTTCATCACTGGAACTGAAATTCTGAAAACTGAGTGAAAACACCCTAGAGCAGCATGGACAGGTTTTCACTGTACCAGGTTGTGATTGCATGCTTGTGTGAACCGACTTGATGTCTTGTCATCAAAAATATGTATTTAACTTGGACAAGCTACAAACTTATATATCTGTGCCTGGCATAGGTGCATTTAGGTCCATGCCCAAGTGGAACTAGTTCCGTGAAAAAGCCTGAACAAACTGTTTGCCTGTACAGTCCTGTCAGCAGGAATCGCTGGTGGTTTAATCGAGGGAGCTTCTGAGTGGGACCAATAAAAGAGGAGGGAAACCTCCATCACTGAAAGGTAGTGCGCATGAGTGTGTGCTGGAGCAGTTTACTAGGCGGCCACATGTCTTCTGTGAGCATCCTCTATGGTTACCATTTGTCTGTATGTGTATCAGTTTTCACCTGTTGCTAGACATGGCCACCAGGTCAAGTTACACAACAGTTCGCAGCGGCCCGACGACAGACATCTCTACGAGTGACTCCTACTCTGCTCCCAAGACACCACGCTGAGTCACACATGATGCAGGCGCGTCCAGGTTCACGAAATGATGTCATCGCGATTATGTCAGCTTTAAGGCATTCAAACCACGCCATTCCACAGAATGTTTGCTCATTCTTTTGACACAATTCTTACAATGATTATCTTTCAGTTTAGATCATTAACAAAGTATGGACAGTGCTCTCTGGGAAACAAATTAAATGCAATGATAAGTTATTACGCTGTTAGATTAATGTCAAAAGGTTGTTTAAAAATAAAATAGCCTGGGCACTAAAATTGATTACAATAACTATCACTGTATAACTTTCATCAATAGCAATATAACAAAAGTTCATAATGTATCCATATATTGCTTATCCATTGTGACAGCATGGTGAGGAGACGTAGTACAGAATAGGTTTTAATGGCGTTTGTCAGCTTTGTGAGATATTTTGCTGGTTTTCAAGTGTGCCACAACTTTCATAGGCAAAAATAATCAGTCTGTCATCTTAAAATAAATCATAATGTGTGACATTTATCCTGATAGTTATCAATATTGATTCAATGCTTATCTTGAAGACATTCTTGGCCACATTGCCAAGCCCCCATATTAAAACATGGTCATGTGTCGACTTGTTGCACTTTTACTGCACAACTTGCACAGTACACGTCTTCAGAGTTGTAGGCACCAGCTACTTCCTCCTCTGATGATACTTACAATGACCTGGACTGGTGAATTCTGCACACAGGGTGATATTTCAAGCCGCACTGATCACAGCTTTAGGGGGTGAAAGTAATTACAGGTTTGGTCGCAGTTTGTTGCTTCACTTGAAATGGGAGAAGAAGACAAAAAAAGTAACCATCTGCCGAGTTAGGCGCAGAGGAAACCTTTGAGCCCTCGCAACCAAAACAGATCGTCAAAAAGTGCAGCGGAGTTCAACATGTGGGATACTCACAAACTTCTTTTTCCCGTCTCCATCCTCGTAGTTCTTCTTTGACTTCTTGTCCTTCTTGGGTCCAGCCGCTGAGGCGGAGCTGCCCGTGTGTGGATCCATACTCGGAGATTAATCCTCGAATCGGTTGTCAAAATAAACCCGTGTGGCGGTGATCTCCACACACACACAACACAACACAAAGACACAGTTTCTTCGCCGTTAATTCCCCCGGGCCTGTGATAGTCCCCCCCTGGCTAACTTACTAGCCACAATTAGCACAGCGCTGCTAATGATTTGGTCGAGAGCCAACAACACCGAGCGAACCCCTCCGCTGAAGCCGCCTGTCCGTCTCCCTGAAGGAGGGAAATTCAAAGCGCAGCCCCGGAGCCCCGAGTCGAAAAGTACGGAAGCGACCTGTTGCGTCTACACAACAAACACTGAGGGCATTCCTGCACCAGTGTCCTCGGTGTAACACAACGTGAAGCTTCAGCTGTGACTTTTAAATCCGGGAAATATACGACACTATATGAGCTAACGTTAGCTTTAGCCCCACTAGCTTACTAACGAGTAACCGTGAGCTAAGACAAAAAGACAAAAAACCTCCGCTCTTCTTACTTCCACGAGTTGTTTCGGTGCGTACAACACGAGGAGCGAGTCGATGTTAATGGCAACTAGTCTCCACAGTGTCTCCCAAGTTAGTTTCCATGACTGGGGCAAGTTTAGTTAACTTTTTGTATCCTCTGAGTGACAGAGTGTGAACAGCGGAGTCTTCCTGTTCCTCTCTGACAGACACACGGGGGCGGAGCCAAGAGCCCTGCCGCTTCACCTGAGAGGAGCTGCTCCGAGGCTGCAGCACCAGGAAGCGACATCACAGCCAGGGTGCGAAACTGCTGCTCGTCGTCCACATACCAAGAGGTTCATCGTGGATACAAGACTGTGAGTGAATGTTCCCCAGCGGCACTGATCAATAAAGAGAATGTAAATGTCACTGCCAGACAGCAGAGCTCTGGCCACACTCCTTCCCTTTGTAACATCTTACCCGTGTGAGAAAGGTTTTTTTCTGCATTTTGCCTCAATCAAGACACAATACAGATCAGACCTGGACCTTGAGCATTAACTCTGCAGCTTCACTTGAGAGGATTTAACAGGCTGCTCCAGGGAAGCAGCATCACAGCCAGAGTAGTACAACTGCTCATCATACCAGAGGGTTAACTGTAAAACAACACAAAAAGAAGACTGTGTGTCTCCAAGGATTACTGATCCGAAGAGAGTTGGGGAGTTATAGGGAGGAGAGCCCTGACCACACTCCTTTCCTTTGCCACATCTTGCCTCAGTGAGATTCTGTCGAAACAAAATGCAGATCAAAGCTGCACAACGAAATTGAGCTATAGAGTCTCACAGCTGCTGAGATCTGCAGCACAAAGCAAGCGCACACCGCTCACTGAAAAGATTCTGGGACTAGAACTGTTGTTCATGTGGAGAAAATGTTCAGGTTTTTTGTTTATTCTCAGGGACTTGATACACTTTTTTTGTGCAAAGAGGCAATTCTGCAAAAAACAAGTGATTCTGATGAAAAATGTAAGAAGCATGCTGTAGAGTGCATCTTCCACTCCAAAGGGACTTGTTCCATTTTTCAGTGAGATGTCATGTTTAAGTAGGAGTTAAATACAACTTTAGAAGACGCATGATGCATATAGTCACTTTGAATGCTTCCTCTCTGATGTGACTTGTTTTTTTCAGTGACATTTCACACATTAAAGTTGGATTTCTGCATTAATTATTACCGACAGTGTTTCAAATAAAGCCTGTCAGAGTTTACAAGCAGGGCATGTCTGTGTTTATTGTTGTTTATTGTATACATGATTGTTCCCGACGTCTCTGACTGGGACATTTGCGTTCTCACATTCAGCCCCTTTGGATAATTTCTAGGAGATTATGTAGGTGGGGCTTGGGACATTTTCTACCTGCCAAGGAGCAGCCCTGTAGAAAAAAAGGTTGTGAACCACTGACTTAGAACATCACAGGGAATGATGCAGGTTTATAATGTGTCACAATCTAGAATCTTAAATCTAGAAGATGAGATGAAGAGGATAAAGACCTGTAAACAAAATGTCAGTTGATAAGTGCAATGGATAAAGCCACCAGCAGCAGGCAGCACAGGCCAGTATCAGGGATCACTAACTGGTCTCGTATTAGGTGACTGGCCTCAGGCATTTGGTTGATGATGCTATGGTATTATCCACTTCAATGACTTCTAGGTGTTTGAGTACAGGAGGGTGTTTAAGCAGTGTCTTAGGTACTTTCCCAGTTCTGTGTTAAATCAGTTCAAGGAAGAAAGCAGTAACTCATAATGTTCTGCTTATCTAAAGTATTGGGTTAGTGTGTTCAAGAAGCTCCATAAGAGAGAAGGTGTAGCCTGTATACTGTAGTGTAATCTCATGTGTTGCCTTTGCCACTTTTCTCTGGAGGTAATATAACCAAGTTACACAAAGCCTCTGAGAAGACCTTTGAGATCGACCAGAAGACCTTTACTCACATATTTAAGGCTGCACATTCCAAGACATTACACAACTCATCTCTTATTTCCGGAAATGAATCAGACATGTGGGTGTAGGTGAGACCTCAACTGTGCAAGTGTTACAATGATTATTATAAAAAAATGTAGATCGATAAAAGTAATTTTCCCGTCTTTATTTAACTATAAATACCAGTGACAGTACTTCAATGGGTCTTTGTTTAGTGCAGGTGAGTTTTTGGGGGATTTTGTAACGGTGATCTTTTAAATTGTACTTTGGACGGTTGTAATGAAGTGTGTATACAAATAATCAGCGTTCAGGCGCCACCGAGCGGTTCAATTATGAACGGCAGGTGCTGCGGTTTCAGCGGAGTTGAGACAGTGCGTCAACCAAAGTTAATGTACCGTATGGGAGCGCGTGTGTTGTAGACTACTTTATAATGTTCTATAAAATGACTTGTTTGCATTTATAAGTGTAAGCCATTGACATTGGGTGGCAGTTATAAGGAGGATAGAGGAGTTTTGAACTTGCCTATGAATAGCATTCGCAGCAATTGACTGAATGAAGAAGCCACATGGAGCTTTTTTTTCTGAATGTGAGGAATAATCGATCCAGAATGTCAAAATAACAGCTTTTAGTTTGTCTCAGTCCTTATGCGCAAACACCCCGGGACAATGTGTCCTTCTGTCTCCAGCCTCCAATCTGTGCGATGTTCTCAAATCCAGAAATTACGCACCACAGACATTTATATTTCTCTCTTTAGTGGGATTGTTCATCTCCGACAACGCATCCAGGGGTCATCTTTATAAATGATCTCAAGGATTGTTGTGTCCATTATCCTCTGACTTGATTTATATTCTATGAAAGGCAGAGTTTGTCTTACCTCACAGAACGCACGCACACCAAAACACACACAGGATTACAGAGATAGGCTCGTCTTTCTGTCCTGGCATGTGAGAAGTGTTTTCTAACAACAAGATTGGGGAGGATATGCGCATCACCGGTGGCAGCAGACAACAGTTCGGTTTATCGCACAGGACTCGTCATATGTTGTGCTTTTTCCAGCCTCGAGTCATTCTCCGGATATTGGTGCTGTAAATTGGGCGAGAGGTTAATTACAAGCGAAACTGCACGATAAGGCCGGCAGCCCCCCGTGGACGCAGCCTATTAAATGATTACCAGTTGGCCCTTCACACCAGCAGCTGCAGCATCCCCATCCACATAAAGACCAAAAAGACGTCAAAAGTACATTGAAATACCTTTATGTGACGATATAGGCCTACAGTCCGTCATTTAATCCATTTAATCACCAGTGTACAATATGGGAGATTGCGGGTTGATTGCATCATTTCACAAGACAAGACAGGTAAGTTACAGTCATACAAAGTGTTGTATATACAAACGACTGAAGATTATCTCTGCGCTGACTTAGCCTGTCACTCTGCTGTGGGAAATAAGAGTGATTCAGTTTGTCAGGGCCAGTGGGAAATTCCGTGGATCTGCACTCAAACTGCAGGAGACAGGTCAGATTGGTAAGCCACTATATAGATGAATGAGGAGAAGCTTGTGAGTGGAGGCTACATTAGGGACTTAACTGTTTATTTCCAAAGTGCTTTGCGGGGGTTGCAGTGGATGATGGATGGTTTCACAATTCCTTCATTAATTACCAGAAAATATAAGAGTCTGAAATTTAATCAGGAGTTAAATTGTTATCTTTCCACCGGCAGCAGGCCCACACACACACACCAGTGGTCTTCAGAGACGCCTCCTGGGGTCTGAAGGGGGCCGGGGGTCTTGAAGTGGAAACATTTGGGCAACATTTGACACAGTTGAGTCCCTCACTCATCGTGTTAGGTCTGGTTGGGGATTCCTGTTTATTTAGAGCATCAAATGTGTCCAAGACAACTGATAAAGGCAACTAGCCCCACGCAGGCACACAAGTCAGTCCTGAAACAACCCCTCCCCCCACCCCCACCCCAAGGGCCACGAGTCGCAGGGGACGATCCCAGCGGGTCCAGCCTTACTTGTAGGAGGTCCGGGCCTCTCTCAGCGACCTGTCATATGGCATGGAGGCGAAGAAAGAGTTCCGCAGCTGGCAGTTGATGAAGAACACAATGAGCAGCACCAGCAGGAAGAGCAGTAGGCACATGACAATGTAGGTGATCAGGTCCGGTTTGTGGAGCTCGCCCTCCCGCAGCCCCCCACCGCCTCGCCCCGCGGTGGGTCGCAGCAGGGCGGCCACGCTCACCGAGCCGCCGTGGGAGGCGTTCAGGGAAGAGGGGGCTTGCGTGGAGGACTGGGCCATGAGCACCAGGTCGAAGTCCGGGGTGTCGGTGGAGTTGAGGAGGATCTGCCTCAGCATGGCGCTCTGTGGTGGGCTCACCGGCTGCGTCTGACGGCTGCAGGGCGACAAGACAAGGAGGAGATTATGTAGCCAACTGAGCCTGTGTGTGTCTGTCTCAGGTGCGAGGATTATAGAAACATCCAATGCCTATTATGTAATTGCAAGAAAGAACACCTTAATGTCTCGCAAGGTCACTGATAAACTCCCTCCAGTGACACAACATAATAATCTCCATTTATCTACACCACAAAGTATATGGCTGGAGTCACTGCAAACTACAGATTCCTCTAAAATACTACATGTTCTTGTTATGTTATCTCAGCCACATGCGTAAAAGGCACCAGAGCGCATGGATCTGTTCAGGGAACGACTTACTTTGGTGTTCGCTGCGAAGAGTTCCGCAGGTGAGCTGGTAAAGACTAAGTCCCGGCTCCGCATTCCTCAGTGTTCCCGGCTCTTTCCGCTCCAGCCCCGCCGATGATGCGCCGTGGAGAAGCAGCGGGTCGATGGCTTCAGATGTGCGCTCACAGACCATATGTCGCTGGGTACGTGGGTTACTAAAACGCAAGCTCAACGTGTCACATTTAATTAAACTGGTCAAATCCACGTGTCAGGGTCCCAGCATAAGGATAGGCTACATTACCAGTTTCCACTTGTTGGCGTTTCCATTCAAAACCGTACTGCCAGGCGTGGATTTACGCGCAAACCGCGTTATGGCTATTGTGTCGATATCCAGGGTCTGCCACAGAGGAGAGTGAAGTTCAACTGTAGCGCATGGAGCACACACACGTCCCTACGGTGACCGATGACAAGATCGGCTCTGCTGGTGCGCACAGGGCGCAGAGGAGGGACATGCCGGACTCCCCAGAATCCCCCAAAACCTGCGCGCTTTTATCCAGTCAAGGGTCGATACTCGTTGGATACATGCCACCGATGGTCTGCCCTAAAGGGATAATCGATCCAGTATGACTAATCAGACCAAAGGAGGCATTAGTGGAGGACAAAATGCAGCGCACCGGGTCGTGAGCAGCCTCCCATCTTCGCCCTGGGTTGCGTGTGTTTGAGGGAGAAACAGAGGGAGAGAGACAGAGAAAGAGGGAGGGAGGGAGAGAGAGAAAATTGCAGATCAGGAGTGAGGGAGGTGGGAGGAGGGTGGAGGAGGCACGTCACTGGACAGGGATGTGTAACTCTAAAGATAGAGTCACAGAAGAAAGTTATATCTATCTATCTATCTATCTATCTATCTATCTATCTATCTATCTATCTATCTATCTATCTATCTATACATTTGGACTTCAATCTATACATCCATAAATCCATCTATACATCTATGCCTCTTAATCTATATATCGGTATCTGTATCCATACATCTCTCTCTCCATCTATCTTTAGAGTCCATTCCTCATATTATTAACAAAGTGATGAGAGAAAGTTGAGTCAGAGCAGTTTCTGGGCCGGCGCGAGGAATGTCTCACACTGGAGGGATGAGAGAACAGAATAGGACATAGGGTGTGAGATTGGTGAGTGTGTGTAAAATTCACAGGGGGTGATTACATTTTAGAAAAGATCTCCCAGGTTGTCCATTGTCTGCGTCTTAGCGCCTGACTTATCTGAAGCGTTGGATATCAGAGCACTGTCCGCTCTCTGCATTTACTTTAGACTTTCGATTACAAAGCAACCAAACTGCCTTCTGCCTCTCTGCTGATTTGTGCTTCCGCCACAAAAAAAAACGTGTTTGCCCTCTGTGAAATAGATTTTGCATCAGTGCACGACACTAAAAAGAAGGTGCTAAAGATGGAGACGGGGAGCCAGTTTGCTCTAACATGATGTTTCGAACATGAGCGTGCATACAAAGGGCCAGACCATATAAGCTCTGACGGTCTGTTTCATATTCATCTGCACCTGTTCTGTCACAACAGAATGGCTGGCAGGCAGGGACCAAGGACAGAGGGACACACACACACACACACACACACACACACACACACACACACACACACACACACACACACACACACACACACACACACAAATGCACAATCACACACCACAGCAAAAACCACAGTAAACAATCCGTAAACTGGAAAGAAAAAAAAATTGATGCCGCATGCACATTTGCACAGACAGTAAAAAAAGTTTGAGTCAAACTTGTCTATAATAACAGATAAATACCTGGCAGCATCCTGGTGTCCCACATCAACTTTGTATTCAACAACAAAGAGGATTACAGTGGACCAGAGTTTGGTGGAATGTGCATCTCCCATGGGAAATCTAAATACAGCCTCAAGCCTTGTTTACATACGTGCAGGGACAGCAGGAATTGTGACGGCTAAGAAGATTACCGGTTATTATTCGTTTTTTTGGGAATGTGGCACTTGTACACTGCTTTGCTACGGGCTTGCTGCTCATCCCCATCGCGCACGCACGTACGCACACACCCACACACGTACGCACACACACACAGTCATGTCCTCTTGACTTCTGAGGATATTACACTGACTTACATAGACTTCCTGGCGACTAACTCTAAACTTAACCATAATTATGACTGGCCTAACCCTTAACCTTAACCTTAACTTTAACCTAAACATAAACATAAACATAAACATAAACCTTAAAGCATGTCTTGACCTTGAAATATAATGATCTGTTATGGGGACTTGCTTCTGTGCCCATAAGGAGTCCCCAAAATGTGATTGTGTAAACAGATTTCGAACCCCACAACATAAATCACACGGACCACACACTTTCCCAAAATGTCCTGAATCCATGAGGCCCATAACTCAAACGGATCCTCACGAAGGAGAAGTAGTCTAAACAAAGATATCTGTACAAGTACACACACACACACACACACACACACACACAGGCACAATATGAGGCATTTTGCCAAAATCTGCTTGTGTCTTTAAGAGGTGATCAGCGTCACATTAGTAAAACTCCTCAGGCAGCGTGGTTCAGTTGAAAGGAGGGAAAGAAAGAGAGGAAGAGGAGGGTTGTGATATAGCATGACACATATGTTGACTCATGCCCTGCTTTGTGAGTTATCAGATGTTGCTCATTAGCTGTAACTCACGACAGTGGATTAGGAGGGGTGAATTGTTATTCTCTGCCACTATTGACACTTCATTAAGGGTCAATCTATGCCCAGCCCCCTCCTCTACCTCCTCGACCGTGCACACCTCTGGCTTTTTGCTCTTTCACCTTTCAAGTCTGGCTCTTTGAACCATATTCCTCTTCCGTACGTCTCTTTCTTATGTCCCTTTTCCATTTCTTTGTTGTGTGGTCTGTTTCGTCTTCTTCTTCCCATCCCTCCCTCTCTCCCTCCATTTTCTCTTTTTCTACAACAGCGCTTTCCAACTCTGTTTCTAATCCTATTAATCCTTAAAAACAGGGGGAAAGACAAATCATCCATGAAGAACTGAAGAGCTCAAAAAGGAGATAAAACAAGAAAACTAAAAGTTTATTTTCCAGAGTTTAATAATGTTGTTTTACAAGATGGAGAGAAAGAGACAGAGAAGTGCTTAAAAGAAGCTTAATGTTCCTGCTGATGAGACATAACCAAACCAAACGGCGGGCTATGTGAGTCAACAGGGATTATATGTGTATGTGTGCGTGTTATGTACACACAAACACACACACACACACAAACACACACACACAAACACACGCTCCCCTGCACTGTCAGCGAAGTGGAGAATTGGGTCTACTCAGGGGTAGTCATTATTTTATTACTCTTATTTTTCATTATTACCATGAGGGAGAGAACAACGTTTATAGAAAATCCTCCCTTAGAGCTGTTTTACATCATTAAGTTTCAGTCACCTCAAATTATGCCATGTCAAATGAGGGTGAAGTAAAGAGCAGAGACAAAAAGGCCCCGGTAATCTGTACCCACAGCAGCGCTCCCTGGAGCTGTTCTCCCGAAGTCCTTCGAGACAAAAATTGCTCGAATCCATCGGGTTTTATTTATTTTTGCCTCATGAAAGAGTAATATTGTTTTGTTGCTTTCCTCAGCAGGAGCTGCTCTGTGCAGCGGAGCTGTACTCGCCGCACAGGCAGGAACCCAACAGCCACCCATAATCACAGAGTGTAGAGTTGATCTATTCCTGCTTTTCACTGCTCCTCTGGCAGGCGGTCAAATAAAAACAAAAGACGCTCTAACATTGTGCATTCCTTTGCTCCGTAACCTAACCTCAACCACGCAACTCAATGCTCAACGAATGCTAACCTGGTTCACAGCCGTTTTAACGTTTTGCAAGGCCTGACCAAAAAGCTTCACTTTCCCCAAAAATGTCCTCACTCCACAAGGTCTATCACTCAAACTGGTCCTCACCAAGCACCAGTAAACATCCAAGGCAAGCACACACACACACACACACACACACACACACACACACACGCATACGGCATCAGACAACAGTGATGCGTACAGACAGTCTCTCCAGACGAAAAGGCAGAAAGAGACAGATTATGAGACACAAACACACACAAACACAGGAGCCATCTGACATGTAGAAATGACAAGCAGCCATTCACACACACACACACACACACACACACACACACACACACACACACACACACACACACACACACACACACATAAGAGAGAAATACGGAGAGGAGACACACAGAGCCACATGCCACATAACACAGACAATATGATCACCAATAGCAACACAAGCAGCCGGGGTGCCATTATCTCCGATGTCAATACAGTTACGTTCTCTGACTGACTGATTTCCAACAAAAACCTTTAACACACAAAACATGTGACACAAAAATGTCTCCCTCTCTCATCTTCTGTAATTGCCTACATTTTCTCCTCGCCATCTCCTTTTTAACCTTTGTGGAAAAAATCAGCTGGCAAAACAGGATTTTCTTCCTGCCAGCGCATCAAACGCCCCCATTGGCAGAAATAAGTCGCTCTACAATTAGTCACTTGATTATCTCGCCAGAACACCAAATGTTGCCTCTCATCTCAGGGAGGCATAAAGGGACAGGCATTGACTTTCTTGGAGAAAAAAAAAAGAAGATGCTTGAAATGCGCAGGAGCCGCTGCAGCCTCCAAAACACACAAGTAACCCAAACAATAACACATATTTTAATCTGATTGCACATGGGATGTTGTCATGAGAAAATGGATAGAAAAATAACAAATCTTTCCCAAAGTCACCCTGAAAAATGTACATTCATTTAATTGCAATATTGCATAAATACATAAACTTCACATTTTTCTGAAATTTGACAACCTTTTTAAATTAATATTATTTTTTATTATTATGTTCTGTTGCAGTGTGTCCTTAACAAACCTTCTATATTTACTATGTAGCTTATATACTGGAGTGTATAGGCCCGGATGTGAGTGCAGGTCAAGTGGCCTCTCAGCTCTATGACAAACACAGCACACTCAGCCTGTATCAGCCACCAATGTGTTTCACAGTGTGATCTTGAGGAGAGTAAACAAACAACGAGAGAAGAGCAGAGATGCCGAGGCTCTGCCAGTGTCACTGTTTCTTTTTCCCATCTGCATCTCAGATGGGAAAAATTTTGTGACGTTTGTGTTCAGGATCAGTGGAGCGGGTGTTGGTAGAGGGAGGGAGGGAGCACCCCCGGTAAATGGGGGCTTGTCTGAGTGTGGGGAGGGTCCCTGGTTCAGTGGCCATGCGATAGAGCAGGGACTCACCTGAGGAGCTGGGGGAGAAGAAAAGGGAAACTAAACAGATCGTGTGTGTGTGTGTGATCCAGGTATTACTCATGTTGTGGGGAACTAAATCTGTTTACACAGTCACGTCATAGGTTTAGGTTTAGGTTAAGGTTTTTGAGGTTTTGAGGTTTAGGTTAGGTGAAGGTTAAGTCAAGGTTAGGGTTAGGGTTAGGTTAAGGTTACAGTTAGGGTAAGGTTAGGTTTAGGTTAGGGTTAGGCAAGTAGCAAATGTCGTATGTTTTGAGTAAGTCTCCAGAAAATCAATGCAAGTCAATATAATGTTATTTCAAATCATGGAGACAGACAAATCCAGAGCCAGAAAGACGAAGAGTCAAAAACATGATGTGAAAAACATGAAAAGAACAACAATGCAAGAAGAGGTAAAAGAAACAAACTGAAAGTGATGGAGAATAAAAGAGATGCTGTGAAGCAGAATTCTCGTTTAAAAGACGGAGAAACAAAAGGAAAACAAAAGGTTGAATTAGTGAGTGAGAGGAGGTGGAAGTAAACAAGACAAAATTAAAAGAAAACAGACCTAAAGACAGAGCAGAACAAAGGGAAAGAAAGCCAACGTGAGTCAGAAGACAGATGGAGGTACAACAGCTATGGCTAGCCCATAAAAGGGAAACTATGTTGTACGCACATAAATATACTGAGGGGAAATGTAGCTGTATATTACGAGCAGCGGTGCTTGGATTATTATAAACACAACTTCCTCTCCATTCCTCAGTCATTCTCCCTTCATACTCACACACACCGTGAATGGGGGAATGTTCACAATCCAGGAAATGTTGGAGCAGTTTCTGTAAAGCATTATTCACTGTTCTCACGGATACTGAGAGAGGGACTATATATATTCGTTCTTGAGTCCAAGTGAATGTTTGTACTAGATTTATTGAAATTCGTGTGGGTGTTCCAGATATATCACATTCACAAGAACATGATGGCACTATGACCTTGACCTTTGACCTTCAACCGCAGAAATTTGATCAGTTCATCCATGAGTCCAACTGAACGTTTGTAACAAATTGGAAATTATTCCCTGGAGATGTTCTACAGATATTGAATTCACAAGGCAACTGAACCATTGTACCAAATTTGAAGAAATTCCCTCAAGGTGTTCTTGAGACAGCGTGTCCACAAGAACGGGTCGAACGGACAACCAAAACACCACAACGCTTCTGGCCACCGGATGTCACTGGCGTGGAGGCGTAAAAAAAAGGTATCTCTGCTGTGATTCTCTGCACTTGCACAGATATTCTGGGGTTTGGAGGAGTTTTACAGCCCTATATTCGGACTTCTGTAGTAAATCCTTGTTGTTTTAGCAAGTTTTCTAAGAAACTCAGAGGTTGTCTTCCAGACGTATTGGTGAATATTTGTTACAATGTTAGTTATAGTGTGAACATGTTGCCTCGTGTCTCAGCTTATGACATGAGGATCAATAGCTCTATAGTCAGAGTCGGCAAGACTGAAAGTATGACTCTCGAAAACCTGTAACTTTTCATTTTGTCACAGCGGTCATACAGAAAGGAGTTACTGATATCGGATGATTTATTTATTGATGTGCCAGATGGAAGTTAGTGGTGGCATGTTCTGAAGAAACTACAAGGCATCCCACATGGCAGGATAATTCAAAGGCAGAATAAACATTGAAGAAAACACATCTTTTCATGGAGGCAGATGAAAAGAGACTTCCTCTCACGGTCAGAGCAGGAGTTGGGCTGAGTTGGGCCAAATCAGGCAGGCGTAATCACAAGAGAATTCAGATATGTTTAATTGGATTAGGTTAAACAGCAGGTCAATGACTGCATGCCTGATCGAGCTCCCTTACACACCAACAAGCATCTGGTTTCCGCATTATCAGGCAAGTTCTGAACCTCAAACAGGGCGAACAGAAACCATCCTGCGACGTCTGCTATGGAAGTCGTGACGGTCGTGATGACAACGAGGAGGATTTGTGGGTGTAAAATGTATCCTGTGAGACAGATGCACATCCGACACATTTATTTTGTGTGCACGTGCCGGTTTCCTCGATGAGTGCTCTGAGTGGCTGCTTTCCACTCTCTTTCCTTAGCACACACACACACACACACACACACTCTCTTCTGGGATTGGCCGTGACTGGAGGGCTTGTTGGGGAGTCGTCACACGGGTCCCTCCATCCATCTGGAATCAGAGCACCGCGGCTCAGAAGAATTGGTATACACTCAACAAGTCTTTTGTTCTGATATAGCCCCCTGATATCCCCTTCCTCCACCTCTCCATCAGCCCTCTGACTGCTCCAGAAATGAGATATTGGCGTTTCACCGATGATGTCGACTCGTAAAACAGTCTCAGACCTATAGATTTATAATTTTCACATCACTGAATTAAAAAAAATGACTTAGAGCAGGTTGGATGATATTCTTATGATGGTAATAAAGGTTGCATCTTCGGTGATAAATGGCTGTGATTGTGTGATGGTGACAGCTTTATCCTCTGCAATCGTGCTTTGGTTTGTTTTAGAGGTTTGCCTTGATGAGGTCCTCTCCGGGGGGCTTTGTTCTAATGAGATACTGAGAGCAGAGACTCAGATGGCTTAAGGGGGGGGTGAATGATGGGGTCTGCGTCTGTGAGCTTGCGTGCAAAAATGATGACTGACGCGCAATCGTCTGCGAGCGAGCACATACAGAGCGACGTTTGAGCTGAAGCCCTTCTGTGTTTTTAATGCCTTCATTGATATGTGAGCATAAACACAGTTCGTTTTTTTTGTTTGTCTGTTTGTGTACATGAAAGTTTAATTGTGAGTAGTTAATGACACAATCTGGTGTGTGAGCGGGCCTGCATATGTGTGAGTATTGACGCCTGAGTATGTGAAGCATGTGTCAATGTTTGGCCAAAAAGGGAGCCCACCCACGTGTGAATTTGAGCTTCCAATAATATACAAGGAAGGGTATGCTGCTATGTGTATATATACATATACATATGTTTATACAGGCAAGAAAGCGGGGGTTTTTTTTTGACACATGCTCATGCTGCTGAAGTTCGTCTCCTCAGGGGCTCCCGGGCAGTAGGCGGGAGGAACGTTGGAGAGTCTAATCTCTCCTCCAAATCCCTGGAATCTCTGTCTCTCAGAGGCAGGAGGTCACATCAGCTCACTGCTTCGCCGGGAGAGACAGGAACAGAGAGAGACCGATGGAGGAGGCGAGAGGGATGGAGAGTGAAAGCTGAGGGAGGATGAAGAGGAGGAGAAAAGAAGGGGGAAAGGGAAGGAGGGAGGGATGGAAACACTTCCTCGCCTTGGGCCTCTGGGACAAATTACACCAGGAGAGAGAGAGGGGGGGGGGGGCAGTTTTACACAGACACAAACGAACGCAGACTCATGCACACACACAAATTCACACACATAAAAAACAAGACTTCAAGGTCTTCCTTGCATGCACAAGGGCGAATGTCAACTTACAATTCATTCACAATCGAGCATGAACAGACACTTCCACAAAACGTTATCTCGTGCTAAAAACAAGACAAGATGCAAACATATATGACACACACACACACACACACACACACACACACACACACACACACACACACACACACACACACACACATGCCCTTATTGAGTAACACCCTAAAGGCCAGAACTCATATGAAAAGTCTGAGGCACAGCACAGGAGGAAATCAGATAATAGAATTTCCTGTGCACTTTCAAAACCACATATCCCTTGGACTGACATTGTTGCTATGGTGATTGGCCAGCATGGGTCTCGGGCCTGCTGTTCATGTGTGTGTGCATGTGCGAGTGTGTGTGCGTGCTCTCTACACAACGTTTCATGGGTCGAATTAAGTGCTCTGTTTTGAGACAATGTTTAGGCATTTCTGCTTTATTGGTCTGCATATATAGTGTAACAGTGAGTGAAAGGACTGGGGGGGGGGGGGGGGATTGGAGGAAACAGAAAGAGGATATGACAAAGGTTAGAAAGCAGACTCACAACGTGATTGGTAAAAGATGCTCCCCTGAGTGTAACCAAGTCTGTAATTGGGGTTGTAGCAGAGTTTTTCCCTGCATGATTAAAGCTGCTTCGATCCAGAAACAGACAGGTTGCGATTAGTGGGATTATCACCTGATACCTGTTAGTAAAGATGGCTGCAACGTGTGTCTGTTAGTCCTCATGCAGTTCTAGTTCTGTCGAGAAATTGAGGAACAGTTTTGGTTCATCGGCTATATCTTCAGCCCTGCATCAGTGTTTAAAGTTGCCTACTGCAGGTTAAAATGCCTAAAAATGCAGATTCCCACCAGAAACAAACATCTTCTAAAGTAACTTGCACTGAAAGCAAAGACCCCGAAATGTGTGGACCCCTCGACTAAGAGCTGACCATGTAAGGGGAATTTCAGTGACAGCTCAACGTGTTTCGTTGGCTTCGTGTGATGACGGATGAGACAATAAAAGGAAGTCTGTCGGTGACAGGCGGAGAAAATGCAGAGAAGCCTCAGTGAGAACTGTGAATGAATGGTGTGGTGTAAACTGAGCTCTGGTAAACATCTGGACGCACTGTATGTCCAGATGTGTGGACTGTTTACTGAGCTGCTCTGGAGGGCAGCCTCCAGGATGTCACTGACACGCCAAGTGTGATGGTGAGGTTAACACACTCCGGTGAATGACTCGGCTGCACGCACGCTGGAAACACAATGTCTCAGTCAAGGAGGGAGCTCTGGTCTTTAAGAGCATCTTCAACGATCAGTTAAATCTGGATTAGCTAAATATAACAGTAAATAAGTAGCAGTGTGGCTTTGCTGCGTTATCACATGAGCAGTGGTGGAATGTTAGAGAGAGTTTAGGGACGTACTATTTGTTTAAACTGCAGGAGCAGTTATTGTTTTGGGCCTATAAATCCTGCTGAGACATTAAATAAACTGGGCTAATGCATTTTGCTATGATACCTGCTGATGTTGTTCGGACAATGTGCCAAGACTGACTTTCATACTACTATTATGAATCAGGGAGGGATTTTGATTTAGGTCAATTAAAAAACAAGATACGGACATGAACTGAAAAACATCCACGAAACCAAAACACAATTAATAATAAAGTGTTGAGCTAAAAGTGCAATTTCTTTAAAAAATATTAGAAATTGTAATAAATAAAATACTTCAGATGTCCGATTGAACATTCTAGAGTAATTGTATTGTGTGTTGTTTTATGTATTGCGTGTATTAAAAGTGTGGTTGTGAGTTTATGCAGTTGTGCATAACTCCACTCAAGCACCAACAGTCTCCTTCAATACATCCAAGCTGCACCAAACCTTACTCCAAGATATCATTTCCCTAAATGAGACAAATATATTTTTTTTCATCTAGATCCATGAAATATTCCCTGGGAAATCAGTGACAAAATTGATTTTGATTTATGAATTGATTTCTCTGGGAAATCAAAATAAAAAAGTACCCTATCTCACAATATGGAAGAAAGAAACAATTATATTCCTGGCTCTGCCCCCTGATCCGGATTCGCACCAAAACCTAATGGGCTCTTCCCTGACCCACCCCACATCCTTCCACCAAGTTTCATGCTAATCTGTCCAGAAGGTTTTTGTAATGTATAAATTATAGACTCCTCAGCTGAGGTAAAAAAAACTAACGATAAAATAAACATAGGCACTGTGTGAATTGTTTCGATAAAATGAAATGTGCATTGTGTGTGTGTGTGTGTACATTTAGCCAGTTGCTCCCAGCTGCTCAAATGTTTGCTTCACGAGCCCTTTGTTCCGAGTGTGTACACTGAACTCCAACCATCAGCACAAGCACACAAAAACACGGTCAGTCGACCAGTTTAGAGCTCAGTCTCTTTAATTCGAGGATCAAAAATATGACAATATACAGTAAAAGATTTTGCTTTAATCAACATTTCTCGCGTACAAGTTAAAAATACAGTATTTCTTGATAATTGGTCTTCCTGGCAGTGGGAATCATTTAAAATCTCTGGGAGTCTCAGTATAGTCTGGTTGTGCACACAAAAAATAGATAGCTGCTCTTTCACTCTCTGACACACATGGTATAAATAAATATAGACACAAGTTCAATCCGTTGACTGCTTATTTAAATGAAAACTGTACCTGAAACCAAATTCATGTCTCTAAAAGCTTTTTGATTAAAAACTAGCGCTCAGCTTGGATGGTGTAAAGAAGTCTTCATGGCTCTACACAAAACCCACGAGTGAGTTTAAGCTTTTAACCTATAAGAAGCTTTAAGAAATCCCTGTCAGGGTTCGTTTGTGATATTTCTGTTGTGGCAGGACCTCATCTCACTCAGTCTTCCGAGGGGAAGTTTATGCATAATGATGATAAGATGAACAAGATTTCATTTAGTTTCATTTCCCAACAAAACAAATGATGTATAACAATAACAGCCATCTAAATGTGTTATTAGGTGCAGTAGGCCCCTGCTGATCCTCCCCCGCGAAACTAATGACTTTTAATAGCATCCTCACAATAACAGAATAATAACATTGTGAAGTTTGAGCATGACATTTTTATTTTTTTATTTTAAGTTTTAAAAGGGATGGGAGGGATTAAGGGATGATTGCTAATTATCTGAATTGCAGGAGAAATCTTGCAGGGACTGTGAAATCCATTAATCTAATAAAAAAATGGAATTCAATAAAATGGAAGGAAATACTAAAATGTCTTGAGGTTTCAAGTGACAACACGGGAATATACGCAGACCAGTGTTGTGTGAACATTGTGACTACCAAGCGTTGGAGGAAGAAAGTGTCAATTTAGACACTTTACCTACAAATATGAATATAATCTGACAGATTATCTCATTCTCAAATTTGAGAGATTCAAGTTACGGTTTAAATCAATGATTAATGATACATTTGTTGTCAAAACCCAAACCTCCACTGCGGATACATGAAGGACAGATGCTGTGGCTGATCCCACAGGCCGCCATCATCTTCAGCAAACACGTTTATGTGTTTATTTTTTATCTATATCTGCATCCTGTTTGCTGCAGATACAGTTTTCCAACTGCACAATAAAAATATCTCATTTATGGTGGGCAGGATTAGCAGTTTGTCAAATTGCAAATTATAAGAATTCATTTAAAAGTTCATTTACTCAAGTTTGCCGTTGCAGCAGTTTGTCAAATGAGTCTCCGACATAAAAAAAAGACCATAAAATTGCTCCACACAGCTTCAGCAGCAGAGTCCCAGTGTTTTACAGCCACATGATTGCAAAACAAACACCGCATATCTCTGCATCTCCATGATTTTCTCATCTCTCACATGTCTGCTTGTCCTAAGGCAATCAGACTGGAGAGCTGTGCTGCCGTCGTGTGATTCTCAGAAGCACTGCCCTCCTGCATGTTACAGCTGTACACACAGCTCCTCAAGGACACGTCGCTTTCGGTTGCTATTTTAGAGAACGAGACACGGAGAGACACTTTGTGCTGTAAAGGCACAGCGAGGAGGAGAATGTCCACATCACTTAACCTGAGCCACATTTGAACACTTCTGTTGGTTTAAAGCTGAATAAAGATGCATGGGACGTAACGTTTAAACAAAGAAACAGAGATATATTGTGTTTTTAATCGCTAAAAAAAAAAACACGCTGCTGTCTGGAGTAATGTTATTGTCACTTTGCTTATTTAAAACTCTACAAGCATAAGATTTCTTGCTTTCAGACATGCACTGAACTCCAGATAATCTCCTGAAGTTACCAACAGAGGCTCCCGGACGATCTCAGGAGAATAATGTCCGAATGAGGCTGAGCCAATGTGAGAAAACAGCAGGAGACTATTGAGAGGGTTCATTGCAAGCGAGTGGGCTCATTGATGACACAAAACTGACCAAAACCAAAGCAGATTAAAGAAGAGACCAATGGAGATGTCAACTGGGAAAGACAACGAGATTCGAGAGGTTTTGGTGATGACGGCCGACGCCGGTGTCAATGTGCTGTAAACGAAACCCCATGGCAGATTTTCAATGTCGTGTCCTGCCTCCTGCTTTGCACTCTTCTCCTTAACGCTCCCGAGACTTTTCTGTTGCTGTGAATGAGTCTGACTCAGACAACCTGCCGCTGCGTTATTCGTATGTGAAAGGCAAACCCTGCAAGTCCAGACCGCATTGTCTGAACGGCTTATGATAAAATACGACACGCTGTGTGCTATGTGGGCATACACATTTCTCAGATTTACAGTAAAGCCTAAGATGATAAGCTTTTTAATAGAATATTTCTTGTAACAACTAAGGACTAAGTGTATAAATCCTACAGTGTTTTCCCGCTTGCTCCCGAATTCCTCGGACCCCTGATCGCAGGTTGTGCGTTGTGGACTGAGATGCATTAATTAGATAGAGCCTGGTGCGTAAAGGGGACGCTCTGGACAGGTATCGATGCTTGTCCTGACAGAGTGAGGACGCAGAAGCAAAGCCAACCTTTCCGTTGTGAATAATGTTTTTTTTGTTTTTTTCAGATATCTATCTTCTCTGTCCCTCCTCCCCCTTCAGACCTCCCTGTCTATTATCCTCCCTGCTCCGAGCTGGCAGCACATGTGGGGGGGGGGGGGCCCATCATCGCTGCACTGCTTCAGTTTTCTGCCCCGTGGAGCCTCGTGTATGTCACGGCGCTGGTGCACTCCTCATCCTTCGTCTCCCACCAAGTCTGTGACCGGGAGCCTCTGTCCTCCTCCCCTCTCTCACTCCCTGAAGTCTCTGCCTTTAATTAGAATTCAACTGTCAACACCCCCCCCCCCCCCCACACACACACACACTTCACCTCTGACCCAATGACCTCATGCTCACTTGCAGTCGCAGCTATCTTCTTTTTTAAATTCTTCCTTAATTGGTCATTGCATATACAAAACATTAGCTTTTTGCCTTATGTAAGCAATTTTCACTCCCTACATTCCTCCCTTCCTCTTTCTTTTATCTCCCTCTTCCACTATCCAGGTCCTAAAACTACCCGTCCTCACCCTGCTTCCGCCCTCTTTCACATCTTCTTCCCCCTGTCCGTCTCTTCTCCTTCCCGCGAGTCCTGTCAGTGTCTCATGGTGTTCTTGCCAAACTTGTCGCCGAGTTGCTGGATGAGCAGAGCCAGCTCTCCGGCGGCCTGAGACTTCTCCTCCAGGAGCTCGTAGCGGAGGCTGGAGATGTCTTGCTTGATCTCCTTCAACTCACCTACAAAGCAAGTCGCACACGGCCAATCAGAACACGTGAGCACAAGGAAAACGCAGACATTTTTGCAAATCGAGCACTTATTCGACAATGTCATTAATCTAAAGTAAGAGTAGATGCTACAAACAGGACATACTGTAAAACACAACCCTACACAGCATGTGGCCTTGCATTAACCCTCATGTCTGTCTCATACAATCTCGCACACACATACCCAGAGCAAATAATGACACAATGAGAGCAGGCCTTGGTAACGAGGGTATTTTTTACCTTCATTGACTTCGTCGCTCTCTCTGTCTACTTGAGCCTTTAGCACGTATCGCTTAATCAGACGCTTCATGATCATCTGCGAAAGAGGAAAGACGATTAAATAGAGGGACGACAACACATTCATCCAATGAATAAAACCAGCCTAATTAGATGTACGTGCAGACAAGTGGTAGAAAACAGCGCCTTGTCTCTGCGATGCTGTGTGAAATGTTGGGTATTGATTTTGCGGCCAGTGGGAATGTCCTGCAGCCACTTTCATGGCTCAGGAAGTCAATCCCTGCATGTAGGCACCCTGGAACTGGGTCGATAGCTGTCACCCCACATACAGCACACATACAATGTCTTATCAAGTGACATCTCAATGCATCCTGTGTGTGTGTGTGTGTGTGTGTGTGCTCTTGTGATGCTATTTCTGTGCTGGATAAAACACACACCCACACACTGGGAGTGTTGTGAGAAAAGTGCAGCAGACCAGTGAAGGAAATTAGATTTCCCTGAGGGTAAAGGTGAAGGGCAGACTAAAGAGTAGAGCATCTTTCTGCACCGTGCAATACTTTGAGCTCATTTACCAAGTGCTGGTCTTCCATCTCCCCTCGAACAGCTCATTAGAGCCATTTTCAGTCTTACTCTCTCTTTTTGTCCTCCTCTTTCTCTTTCGCTCACTATCACTCGTTCGATCCCTGCTTCCTCTCATTCGATGCCCTTTCATCGAAAGTTTCATCTCCGTTGTTTCTGGTTTATCATCCCGCCTGTCTCCTTCTTCCTTACCTCTTTCCTACCACTCTCCCTTTATCCCTTCCACCCATCACTGTGTCTTCCTGTCAACCCTTATCACCCCTCAGCCACCACCTCTGTCCGCCTAATTTCCTCTTTCTTCTCTTCTATACTCCTCAACCTCTGGGTTCCTCTTATATCTTTCTTCCTTTACCTTCTTCACTCATCCATTTTCTGAGATCCTCCATTTTTACTGAGTTTCACCTTTCTCCTCTTCTTTGCTCTCTGTCTTACCTGATGTCTGGTCGGCTGTTGTCTGGATTTTCTGGGCATGAACTCTTCTCCCGGTCGGGGATAAGGCCTATAGCGCTCATCCTGATGAAACAGCAAGATACAGACGACAGTTCAGTGTTAACGTCACATTTCAGAGCAAAGTGATGAGTGAAGGCATTAGAAAAAGGTTTTGTATCAGTGTTTGTATCTGGTACATGATGGTGTCTTCAAAGAGAATTGACATCACTTGACCAGAGTGCATCTTTTATTAACTGACTTCTAGTTGCCTCCCACTTCCATGACCTTGCTTTGCAGCTGTAGAGTCAAAAACAGCTTTCAACTAGAACAGCACTAAGTGCAATAGTTCCATAAAATGCCTCTGTTTTTTAATTAGCAGGCAAAACTCCTCTCTCTGAAAGAACAAGTTATACAATGACAGTTTTCTTCTTTTTTTTTAGGAACTTTTAGATGAAATAAAAATTAACTGCAATGACAAATGATTTTCCTGTGGAGAGGCTAATTAACATTACCTATACACAGCTTCAACGAACTCCACAACCAGATGGTAGCTACTGTTTGAGCTTCATGAGGCTGGGAGGAGCACATCTGCTTGACACCAGGCAGCACTGTGGGCCATCTCAGAGCCCATCGGCTATCGTCTGAGATTAAACTGTGGGTAGCCACGGTAGTCTACTTCAGCGGAGGCCTGATACTTGCAGGCGGGGTGTAGAGCGATGACTGTGGTTCTGATCATGAAGAGCAAAGGCCGGTTTGTTGTTTTTGTCTGAAAGATGTCTGTTAGAGTTTGTAAATAATAACTTGGCAAATCCAAGTTTTGGTTTTGGAAACAGGCCATCTCTACTGAAGCCACGCGGCACCAGCATCTTTTGTGAAGAGGTTTTCCAAAGCCCCACAGACAAAGCTTAAATCTCTTTGCTGTGTACTCTGTGATCTTTAGTCTCTATCAATAACCTGCTTTGAAGTCCTCTGCTGCCTCCATTTAACCACAAATTCATTTTATCTGTTTTTTGGCAAGAAATGAATCGTCCTTACTACAGTTAAAAAATGATAAGCTTATTCGCCAAAGGCCCTGAGCACAAAGAGCAGATATTCAACTGAACAAACATGTGATCTGCATGTCAAAATTGTATTAAATCCAAATATGAATGTTTAAATGTAAAAAATGAATCACCAGAGGGTCAGTTAGTTCCTCTGAAATAGACACAATCCAGTCATTAAAACTGATATTTCACCACCCATTGACTTGGTTTTCTTACTTAAACATAATTAGCTTTAACTTAGCGCATCACTTGTTTTGAATGGTGGATATCCCACATACAAAAAAAAAAACATAAAGTTACTGACTCACAAAGAGCATCCCATCATTTCAGAATCTCGCTTGACATTCTCAACGCTGGGTGAATGTGAGCTTAAGCATTGATCGCTCGCAGCACATGCTCGGCTCTGCGATTCAACTGTCAGAGAACTTAACGTGCTCACAGGAGCAGCAGGGTGTGACCCATCCTGTCCCCCTCCACAACCTGCCCGGGCATTTGAGCAGAAGCAGGCGGATCCGATGGCCCGACTAATAGCTTAGCCGAGGCGCTGAGGTGAGCGGAATCGGACAGAGCGAATGACTGCGGACAAGGCCAGCACAAAGATTGATTCTGTGTTAAATGGCCCATGCGATTTTCTTCATGCTTTGCATTACAGTGGTTTTATTTAGATGGACAGTCCTAAAGAGGGAGGAAGTGTGAAAAAGACAAAAAAGATGAAGTTGCATTCCAGCCTTGCATTGGGAATAGCATGTATTTCGTTTCCTGGGTCCTGACCCACAAGGCCCTCTGACCAAAATGCGGGAAACAAATATACACAAGGGGAATTGAACAAATTTGTTATTGTACATTTTGCATTTGACTTTTTGTGTCACTTAACAAGTTTTCCTGAGTATGATATGAACAGGAGGAAAATAAAGTAGCAGTAGTAATTAACTACCCATCATGGTACATAAAATAAAACATCAATATAAAGTCAGAAATAATGTCTGGCCCTTGCCCAACACTTGTTACCTGTCACAGGAGAATGTATACAAAATGGAGAAAATACAGTTACTTGAGATTTGGGATGAGTAAGTTCCGGACACTGACCTTTCCCTCTGAATTGACCTTGCCCATCTCTAGCTCGTTGTTATGACGACGTCCGTTGGCCTTGCACAAGCATATCAGGCCGGACTTGATGCGGAGGACCAGGTAGTAGAAGGACTTCGGGCTGGGAACCAGGTTGAAGGGGGCAGGCAGAGTGCGTCCTTCGTCAAAGTAGGAGAGCCACAACTTGGCTCGGGCAAACTTCCACTCCACATCGGCATCCTCCTGCAGAGACACAGACAGAGACACATACAGAGAAAATTATAGATATCGATATAGATACAGAGACACAGACATAGACACAGACACAGACACAGACACAGACAGATAGACAGACAGAGATACAGACAGACAGAAACACAGATACAGACAGAGACACACAGATAGAGAAACATACAGAGAAAATGATAGATATAGATACAGATTACAGAGACTCAGATACAGACAGAGACAGAGCTACATACAGAGACAGACAGACAGAGAGACAGACAGGGTGTGTTTGAAATAAGCAGCACTAGTTTCAAGTGGAGTTTAAAAAAAAAAAACACAATAGGGTTAAATCTTAAACTTCCTTACTTTTAGTACTGGGTGGCAAATTATCAGTTTAACTCCATGTTTTAATTTCTAAGACAATAAACTATAAAATCTACTTCGGATCAAATCAATAAAAAATGAACTGCTGGTTACCTCATTACATTGCCGATTATCAGTTAAAGAGAGCGACTGTAAATTTAGGCAAACAATTGGTGTTTTAAATAATTACATGTGATTATTGTGAGAGAAACTATGTTGAGTGAATAAAAAATATCGACTTTTAACATCTCTGTAGGAGAAAGAAACAACACATCTAATCCATGTGCTGAGTTTGCTTTCACATAGCTCCTTTAAATGAACACCTATCTGTCCTCTAGTTCTCAGCAGAGCTCCATTTTCCATCCTATTGTGATGAAACAAGAGCAAAGAAAATCACATCACAGTTTGGATTTTCTCCAAACAGCTCAAATATACTTATACCGATGTTTCTATTTCGGTTCCGTGTGACAAACTTTTGGAGCTTTTATTTTGTAGTCTGTATTTGTGTTTGTGGCCACTGTATTGATTTCACACAGCTCAATGGTGTTTTCAGCTGAATCTCCAATTCCCCTGCTGGCCCAGAGGCGATCAAAAAAGAATCCCCTCTGAATTGTTGACAGATTTGTATCTGTACCGCGTACCTCTATCTCCTGGTAAGAGTTGTTGATCATGGCGATGAGCATGTTGAGGAGGACGACCACCATGGTGACATTGTAGACTCCATAGAGCACGTAGCCGATGTTCTCTATGAACTTGTGGTCGTACTTGAGCACCACGGAGATCACTTCCGACAGCCCGAAGATCGACCAGAAGAGAGTCTTAAAACTCTCCTCCACGCTTTCAGGGAGAGACAGAGAGAGAGAGAGAGAGAGAGGGATGACCACATAAAGCCGCAGGTAATTGTTCTCTCAGTCACACACAAAAACACACAGACACACACACAAAATGCATTTTCATGTGGTGGAGTTTATGAGGTGGCACTGATGAAATACCTGATGAGTCATGTCAAATTTGAACACGTTATCGAATTTCTCCGTCTCTCACATATAAACACACAGATACACATAGAGAAACAGAGAGAGAGAGAAATGCAACTAAAACCTTGTCTGACTTCTGCATAACTTAAAATAAATAAAAATTGACCTGCATCAAACTTTAAATAAAACAGATTATGAAAAATCACTTAATAGAGAAACACTACAAGTTAGTTTTTCCTCCCATATAACTTCATCCATGCTTTTTTTTGTCTTGTCATAGCTGTGTTCAAAGGGGAAATAATTCAACCCGAGATAGAAGAAGAGGGGAAGAGGTAAAACAGCTCAAAGCTCCAAGACCTGTGAACATTGACATTCAGGTACACGTCTGTCTTTAAATATTCCATGAGTGGCGAGCACGGGCTCGAGATGACAGAGGGGCGGCAGAGAGGCTCGGTGGGGGAAGACGAAGCCGCCCCGGCTGGATCGCTGGAGGGGATGGAGGAGGAAGGAGGCTGTGAGGAGAGAAGATCTGTGGGCTCCGGGGTCTCGAGCTGTGGGCGTCTTACAAATTAACTTATTTCAAAGGGACGCAGTTTCATTGTTACGCAGAGAGCAAGGTGAAGACACACGGAGAGAGGGAAAAATAAACAACACACTCTCACATTGATGAAAAGACGGAGACAGACACAAGCACACAGGGGCTCTTTCCTCTTCTCTCTCACAAACATGAAAACACAGACTCCCACGAGAACTTCAGCTTTAACCTTTGCAGGAAGGAAGAAAAACACTCTTTAACCTCAAGACTGAATCTGTGACACTGACTATGTGTGTTTTCTGTCTCAAAGAACATCTAAGAAAATCCCTTTTTTTTCCTTAAAAACACTTTCCAGCAAACACTTATTAACACCAGCTAGGAATTAACCAATCAAACTCTGTAACTTACTACTTTTCCCCTGTTACTGCCTCTTTATACATAATGTTTAACGTATAGAACGTCTTCGGTTATTTCTATTGCAAACTAGAAACAGTTCTCTTTAATGACTCTGTTTATCAGGCTGCCTATTAGTTGGGTATTTGCAGTAATTATTTCCTGTTCATCTCTGAACTTTCACTGGAGTACGATTAATGGTCATTACCTTTCCTACTGTATATCTATAGCTTTAAACAACTGAATGGACGTAACATTTGCATTGATTTGTCCATGTTAGCATGATGAGCTGCACGTACTAACAGAAACAGGCTGGTGCTTTGCATTTTTTGATCCCATAAATCACTTTTTCAGGACTCTACCCTCTCAAGGCCCGGAAATCGTATTTTCCCAATCAGCATCTTAGCATGAGTGATGGCGTCCGACATGAACTCAGAGTTTTGATTATTTCACATTTAAGTTTTTTTTCTATTCCTTTCTCTCATAGGTTTGAAGTGAGCAGCACTCAGAACAGGGGCGTTACACACTTCGCTGCAACACTCGACAACGCCACAACATCAGACTCGGATTGGAGTTGGTGAAATCTGTTTATCAAATCTGAGCAAACTGCATCCATACACAAAGCAGATGAACCGCATTTCAAGAGGGAAATCCTTAAAAACACATCATAAACATTGAGTGTGGCTAATTTATGTCTTCACACGGATGAACTGCTCTTGTCCTAATCCCCCTCAGCCCCTGACCTCTGGCATTTGCATCAAGACACGAGGCGATTGCATAAAACAAGAAATCCTCATATAAATAATGTAGTTATCGGTTCTTGTCAAGAACAACAACGCAGGGAAAAGCTCACTTTGGACCACAGAACACGATTTAATCAACCACCGGAGTCTAAGTGTTTTATACGAAGACTAACTGCTACATTACTCTGCTTCTGACCCCCCCCCCCCACCCCCCCACCCCCCACCCCCACAGGCCTATCGTGCAATCAGGAGCACAGAGGAAGGTGATTTTGGTGGACTTGCCTTGAGAACCTGTTATTTACCCGTCTCTCTTTAAATAATGTCCTGTCACTTACCTGGAGGCTCTCTTTAAAGATAAAAACGCTTCCCTGTGGCTTTTTGAAATATAAAACTGAGTAAACTTGATTATCTGAGTGATGAATTATCTGGTCTTGATTATGTTACATCCCAATTATCTCTGAAATGAAATTATTCTGTGTTTCAGCTGCTCTTCCCGCCCGTGTGAAATGCTCACTCGTTTTAGATTTTCAGGTTCTCACAATTCGTGTTGATAATGATGAAGGGCTTTGTTCCAGGCGACATTAATGTGCCATTAAAGCAGACACACACACAGGGATAAAGGCACACAATTAAAATTAGTCACTCACCACAAGGCAGATTATTTATATACACTCTTCATCCGTCCTATTACACCTCCTCACTTCTATCCATAACACACTGATACAGATAGAATGAGGATAGACGTATACGTGAGTTAAGGGTATTCTGGCATACTGGATAATGTTGATTTATGGGCAGACAGTGCTGCTGTGCATCATCATTTGTTTTGCTCACCTTGTTTTCCTGCTTATTTAATTCACTGACATCTGAGTGACATAACTCTGAGGGAGGAAGAGAACTAAACAGAACTTTTAAGATCCCCGTATTGATAAACCTGAATTTTTTTTTTTTTTTGCGTGTGTATTATGCAATACCTTATTACCGAGATGGAGGAGATGCTCAGATAATGGATTATTTTCTAGCATCATAAGAATGAGATTATTTCATTTGTGTGCGTGTGTGTGTGTGTGTGTGTCTGTGTGTGTCATCATTGCAGAATTGTACAACAGGCAGCAAATCAGCAGGGACAGTGAGCATCTGGAGACAGAGATGGACAGTGTGTTATTGTCCTTTATTAAGAGTGTCAGCTCCCAATAGGCTGCTCGCAGTATGATGGCTGCACACACATGGGCGCACGCACACACTTACCCCTGTAGGACACAGACAGTAGAGAACTGACTCTGTTACTCACCCTGCCACACACTGACGCCACATACAGCCTGGTGTGTGTCTGTGTGCGTGCTGGAGACTGGTGAGTCACTTTGCGCTCCAAACCCAATCATCGAGAGGCCCAAGTCAACCTCCTCCCCCCCAGAGACATGCTCTCGGTCCGCGCTGCTTCATGCTTCATGTTTGTCTCCGTCACTGTCTTCGCTATCATCTCGGCCTCTTCTTCGTTTTCTCTCTCTCGCCCGTTTTCTCATTATTTTCCCATTGCCATTGCTTTTATATCTCTCTCTGCATCACTCTCCCTTCCTCTCTCATGCTATTGCCATCTTTCACCCCAGCAGCTTTTAGCTATTTCTGTCACTCACGCTATTCATTTGATTTATACTTTTCTTTTTTCCCCATTATTTCCCCCTCTCATATATGTTTCCTCATTGTTTAATCTGCAGCAATATTCTCACATTGGCCAAATGTAAATGTAAATGTAGACTTTTGGAGCGGCGGCACCCAGCCCTCTGCTCTGTCTCTCTCCGTCTGCCCTCCAGTCATTAGCGAGATATTAAATCTCTCGCTCTCAATCACCTCTTCTCTGTTCTTCTTTTTCCTCCTCGTGTCTCCTCTCCCCAGAGACAGACAGGTTGGTTAAAGAGACAGAAAAACAAAGACGAAACATCTTTAAATATTTAATTCAGTTAAACTTTCTATCTGTCGTGCTACAGGAGCTGTCACTATGGCAACAGCAAGGGAGGGGTCTTGCCCACCTTGGCTTTTAATGACGGAATGAAAAGTGCAAAGAGATGCCAGCCTTCCTGCCTGTGTGTGTGTGTGTTTATGTGTGTGTGTAATGACTGAGATTGAGAGACAAGAAAAGTGAAAGAAAGCGAAAGGACTGATCCAAAATTATTGTGTCTCGTTATCATGCTTGTCTATGAGTGTGTGTGTTTGTCTGACAGCGGGATACAGATTGTGGCAGAAAGCGAGCACTGAAAAAAATAGGGACTGTTTTCCGTGTGTCTTCAGGCAGGTTGTGAGAAGTCTTATTAAGTGGGGAATACAACACCACAAGATCAGCAATTGCAATTAAGAGTGTTTTGATAGTGAATCAGGCAAGACATCAACTTCACTTTAATTTGCCTGCCCCTGTGTTCTGGCTGTTTTTCTGTCTCTCTGTTCAACTTCATCTTTTCATAATACACAACACAAAACAATGCGTTGATCGATTTTGCTACTGATATTTTAAAAACATATAGGTTCCTCCAGAAACACAGCTAGACAAATCTGGACATTTATCATATAGTCCATTTACCATTTATTAATTTATTTTATTGACCATTTGCTATAACAACTAAGAATAGCTTAGCACCAGAACTAGACAAGCTTTCGATTCTCCACATGTTGAGGAACTGTGCGTGGGGCTATAATACGACTCATACTTGTACTAAAACAATTAAAACTGTTAAAAAAAAAAAACATTAAATAAGCCGTTTCCTACATAAACTCTGAAAAAAGTCCAGAAAATTGGGTCTGGATTTACCCTTCACATATGAAGAATGCAGCTGGAGATTAACTGGGTAAGAGGTGTTCACAACAACAGGAAAATGTAAGGAATGTTTTGTTGCCATCTTCTTGGAGCTCCTCTTTTTCATCCTGAGATACTCTCTTATCTGAGCCTGGGTCACGGAGGCAGCCAGGGAAGTTGGCTCCGGGTTTACCCCTGGGTCTCTTCACAGTAGCGCGTGCCCGGTAAACATCCAATGGAAGCACCCAGGAGGCATCCTCTTTAGGTGCCTGAACTCTCTCAACTGCCCCGTTTGGCATGAAGGAGCAGCTCAACTGCCCCCACATGTCCAAACTCCTCACCCCAGCGGAGGGTTTTAAATGGTAAGTGAAAATTGTTAACTAGTTACCGCTGATGAAGTCTCCTAGCAACAGGAGGCTATATCTTTCAGCCACTAAAACTAGGGTTTCACTGACTGAAATCCTGGCTTTGTCTTCCTCTAACTGAATCCCTGCTCAGGAGCCTCTTACCTCGACAAAAGGAAACAATTTCAGTGCAGAGTCTAAGTGTGTAATGATGGTCTCAGAGCTATTTCAGGAGGATTATATCTCACCAAGATGGAAATTGAATGATTGGCATCATTTGTCATGATAATAGTAACATTTATTGGGGAATTCTAAATATTGGCACAAGCTAAAGGTATTGGTGCGGATGTTGACATTTGAAAGCCTCCACAGGTCACACTGTATGAATGCACTCTTTTTTGGTTATTCTTCGTCCCTCCCGCCTCTCCGTCTGTAGCGCCTTGATTGTAACCGTGTCTCTTCCTCTCCTCATTTTAACATTCAGATGTGCTTGACTGCTAAAGGCTGAACACAACACCTCTGCCTTGCCTTCAGAGAGAATAAATTCTCTCTTAAGCTCAGTCCCGACTCTGTCTTAACCATTTCTTTTGCTCTCAGCCTCTTCTTATCCTTCTTTCACACCCCGCCTCCCTCTCTGTCTCACCAGGATTCCCGTCTCGCCATCACATTTAATCAATCAAATTTTATTTGTATAGCCCATATTCACAAATCACAATGTGTCTCACGGTGCCTAACAAGGTGCGACATCCTCTGTCCTTAACCCTCAACAAGAGTCAGGAAAAACGACCAAAACAAACCTATTAACGGGGGGAAATATGTAGAAACCTCAGAGAGAGCCACACGTGAGAGATCCCTTCCCCCTGGACGGACAGAAGGGAAATAGATACCGCGTGTAACTGACCAATCAACAAAATAACAGTATTTACAACATTGATTGGAAGAAACAGTTTGTAACACAATGGTGAAGTGTGTCAATGTATATATACATAAGAAAATGTCTGAAAGAGATGAAGGGGGCAGTAATGACAAATTAATTCAGGAGTTTTTGTCAGTAATGGTGTGTGAGTAGGCGTAGCTCCATTCGTCACTCTGAACTCTTTCACGTATTTCAGTTTTTCCCCTCCTCCTGACACTTTGTCTCAGATCTGCTTTAACTTTACCTTCCTGCCTGCATCTTCAGCTCCTCAGCATTTCTATGTGCCATCTCTTCTCTCTCTGCATCCCTGCCCTCTCATCGTGTTATGTGCCTTGTCCTTGGCTTTAATCTGATATGCCTCCTATCTTGCCCGTACCGTCTGCAGCACTCTGTGTCTTTCTTTTCAAATGCATGCCTTGTTTCCCTGCTATGAAAAGAAGTTCATGTTGCCAAAGCAACTTAACTCTAACTGACATAGCACAAAACTCTTAATTATGGTGTTTGAATAGCAATTATGGGAACAGGTAACTATCAGAAATCATTAATTACTTTATACTAAACAGGTTCTTTTCTTTCTCACCTTTTGAATTTGATAAATGTCTAAAGTCTAAATCTGTACTGAACCTGCGCTTCTGTCTGCTTGACCTTCTCTCATCCTCTCTCTCATTTTCCCCTCCTTTGTCTATGCATCCTGGCAGGTTTCCAACATTTGCCTGAACAAACAACCGAGCCCAAAAAAACCACCTTCATCTGCATCTGTATCTCCCCCTGTGGCTTTCTTCTCCTCCCTCTCCCTTTGTCCTGCTGCTCTTCCCCGCGTTGCCCTGCCGTTTGCTGTCCTAATCGTGCAGGACTTATTCACTTGTGTTTCCGATGATTTACTTCGGCATCGATACAGTCATTGTTTTAATCTATTTTCGCATTGGCTTCGACCTCTGACTACATTTTCATCCCCATTTTCTGCCTTTCCCTCCCCTGTCCTCTCGCTCTCTGCCGCTCTCTTTGTGCAGCGTTGTCATGCATGGCCGACTCGAACATAGAGACGAGTCCACTGCTCCAGCAGCACTGTCCAAATCAACAATCCCGATAAGCCTGTCTCTGTGTGTGAATTGATCTGTGTATAAATGTTTGTTTGCCCACCTAAGCACCTGTTCTATCATAAGCAAGAACAAACAGCGTGAGAGTGAATGTCTGAACGTGCATGTATGTGCCTACCCCTTGTGTGTGTGTGTCCCCCTTGCTTAAGTGTATTTGCAAATGTGAGAACATTACTGCGTGGGCACTCAACAAAGAACATGTGCTGTGTGTGTCACTCAGATAGTCATCTGAACCTCCACGCTTCTGGGGATTGTGTGTGCTGCTGAGACTCTATTAAGCTCTATCCAGCTGTGCATTTATGTGTGTGAGTTTTAGCTTGTGTGTCCATATGTGCGTGTGTGTGTGTGTGTGTGTGTAGTACCCTAAGACTCTCTTCCCCAGCAATACCCACTCCCCTCTCTGTCCTCCAGCCTGAGTGGCCCCTCCTGGGATATCATTACTACCTCCACCTGGCTCACTCCTCATCTCGCTGTATCAGAGCTATCAGACCAGCCCTGACTGCTGCCCTCCATCAAACATGCCCTGTCAGATCTGTGCGCCCACACACACACACAGAGGGAACCGTGCACGGACACACACACACACACATGCACGGACACACACACACACACACGCACGGACACACACACACACACACGCGCTTATCACGCAATATGTTCTCTGCTGTGTGACACAAAAGATGATTCTTTGGTAAATCATTTCTGCACAGCATAGACAGAAAAAAAAAATGTGCAGACACAAAAATGCTAATCACAATTACACAAATAAGTTGATTGGATCTGCAAAAACAAAAACATTGCAAGTACAAAAATAAAAGCATTTGTACTGTCAACCACTTTACAGAGGTTGAGATTTAAAGCCACACTGACCCCTGGTGGTGAGAGTGACAACAACACAAACGAGGGAGTTCCTGTCACGCTGAAATTACTGTGCGGCTCCCACCATTTGAATAAGTAAGAGGAAATGGCTCATTTAGAGGCTGAAATTAAGGGACACAGACGAACGAGAAGTGCAGTCAGAGGTTGTTAAGACGAGCAGAAGTGGTTTCCATTTGTAAAGCAGCTGTGTAAACGCCCATTTTTGGAATGAGCCTTGATGTTGAGGAGAAGTGATAAGGAGACAATGCACTGAGCTAGATCGTACTCTGGTGATGGAAAAACCGTAACGGTAATGATAAGACAGTTACATCTACAGGGCCCGAGGCTTGTTCTGTACCCTTTCTTTGCTTTTGGAGAAGTCTCCATTATGCCGGTTTGCCACTACGCTCTCTCCGACTGCTCATTCTAACTCCATTAGACTCTGTTTCCACCTGTCCATCTGCCTCTCTGTCAGTTAACTCCCTCTCTGTCTGTCTGCTCATGACGTTTCCTGGTTCTCTGGCGCCATGTGGGCAGCCAAGCAGAACTCGCAGCCAGTAGCACTGTGCTGTAGCTCAGGAGAGAAGCTGCTGTATGTGCACGGCACAAAGGTTCAAGCAAAGGTAGAGTCCAATCCCACACGTTTTATCATCAGGGATTCTATGTACAGTGAATGTTTAGCAGGTCATAAATTCAGAAACCACTCCCAGGCCACTCATAGCTCATAGTTTATAGGGATATGTGAGGTTAATGGAGTTCAGACATCTGGTTCATTTAACCAAACATCTGAGGTTGCACTAACATCGACTAATCAAGAGTCAAGAGTGTAATTGCACAAAGAGTGAAGGGTAAAGTTAGATACATACTGTATGTAACTAGAATGTCACTAAGCAGAGCATATACTGCCGCCAAAGGCCCAAAAGGCTCCTTATTCATATTAATTGAAATTTGCATAAATATCAATAAATTATACTATGAGGAATTGAGGAAAATGTAGAAAAAAGCCCTTTCTCACAGCATTAATGAAGGTGAAAAAGAACTTCTTGGATCCACACCCAGATCTGGATCTGCACCAAAATCTTATGGCTTCTTCCTCCCATACCACATCCTTTCACCAAGTTTTATGGTAATCCATCCAGTAGCTGTTGCGGGGTAGTTGACAAACAAAAAGGCCAACAGATAAATGGACAGGGGTGAAAACAAAACCTCCTTGACGTTGGTGATATAGAGAAGCGCTCTCCTATCAAGTGAACATATAGACCCAAGTGCAGAAAGTTGAACAGGCAGGTGCGTTACCAGATAAGAAGAGCAGGCAGACAGATGGATGGGCAGGCAGTCTGGCACGGTGAACAGCCAGGAAAACTGAATCACAATCATAGCACGGCTTGCCAAACAAATAGAGAGAACAACATGGTGGCAATGCTCCGATGGTCATTCTAACATTATCACGTTTAATCCTTCAGCTCTGGTTGTATTATGGAGATGAATGTTGGGTGCAAGGTAATAAGCTCTGGGTAAACCGTGGTGTGTGATTCACTAAACCAGCAACAGCAAACAAGCCCACAGCATCAGGTTTATACTCATGAAGGAGACCGATGCTGACATCTGGCAGCAGTTTGTCTTCATCTTTAGGGTTTAACTTTGCTGCTATAGGTAATATTCACTGAGGGCTGACATTCGAGTTCAAGTCATACACCGGACTGATGCTTTGTTTTTATGGGATTGTATCAAAACTGAAAAACCTGGAGGGTAAATTATGCAAAAGGACATAAACAAGAGTGTCATGCTCCACTGTGTCGAGACTGATTTTGAACTTGTCTTTTGCTCTTAACACGGTGAGATGACTGATTATCAAACTGGAAAAGCACTGCAAAAACAGAATATCCCACTGTGGTAAGGAAAAACAAAAAGAACAGCATGGGACAATATAATTACAAAAAGACTTGCTCTGTCAGAATGAGTAGAAATGGTTTCCAATGTCATCTGTTTAAATCCCTAGAACGTCTTCTTCAGAGGGAATGAGTAATGATATGTGACAGGGAGAGAGACGTGAGAGAGAGTTTCCATTTTTGAGATGAATGATGATAAACAGACTTGCTGAAAGATCCTGTCAGTCGCACAAGATGGGTAACTTCCCTCCACACATTAGACAATAACTTTGAGAGTTCCTCCATCACTCTGGTTGCCGTGGATGTGTGGCAGTGATATGGATGAGCTCAAAGGAAGGTGGGAGGCAGATAAGTTGCTGCTCAGATTGATGCCTTCAGGGATTTGTTGGATGAGTTGATTGCTTTACAACCAGGTTGATATACGACACAACGACTTGAACATGTAAATGCTCAACAGCTAAATTAATAGACTTTAAATCACTTGTTGCTGATCTGGAAAAGGTTATTTAAACAAGTGAAAGATGTATATTTAAGGCTTGGTATGGTTGTATGATGCGTCTGCTGTTGAGTGCAAACTGACTTCAGTTTAAAATGCACATTTCACCCTTTGAAATGACCCTGATAAACAAGTTGAATGCAACCCTTATGCAGGTAGAGTGTTGTTATCAACCCATTTGCAATTTCAGTTTGGTCATTTCCAATTATAAAACGCAATGATAGCCTGCGCCACTTAATCTGTGAAAGTCCTACAGGAGCCCGAACAAGGACCAGGTCTTTAACAGTGTAGTCATGACAAGAGAATATTGAATTAATGTGAATCGATTCTTGAAGCCTTTGTTCTCAAAGTGCTCTATCCACACACTCGTGACCTTTAGTTATACATGGATGGCTGTCATTTGGTACAATGGCCTCCATCTCATCACTGTCAACCTTTCTTCATAAATCCTGCTTCAGATCAGAGCTGTATCCTGGCACCTAATCAAATGATAAGCAAGGTTTTGTACCACAGAGAACCTTCACCAAATAGTTTGGAATATATGATATACCAATGCAGTGCCTGTTCTATACATGCCTGTTTGGAATAAGCTATTTTCCTGGCTGGTGGTAATGCTGGTGACAGCTTTCCTACTGCAACTGTAAAAGTGACCTGCAGCAGTAATTGAGCTGCCGCAAGTGAAGACAAGCTGCCAGACTCAGTGCGCTGACTCAGTTGGTTTTGCCTAAAAACACGCTGTTATCGTGATTGAAAAAAACCAAATCAATCAATGGGCTCAGGTCTTTTTGCCTCATCAAAAAACAATTTTCAGAGCATTTATACCAATATTGATACTTTCCCCCTTTCCGCTCTCACAGACACGTTCTACTTTATTTGAATTCCCCTTAAATGTAGATCAATAGCTGTGTTTATAGCAGAGATAAAGCAGACTGCAGCACTGTGCAACGGTACAGAAAACACAGGATGCAACTGCAGAAATGGACAGTTTACTACCCACAGTTTTGTTAAAGCTGTGAGTTAAAGTGTTTGTTATAGATTTGAAGGTGCGAGGAATCCCTTTAACCACTCTCCTCGGTAAAATCAACCAAATGGGCTGATTTCCAGCAATAAGCCAAAGGAGAGATTAAAGTTTGATCCCTGCCACTAATCAGAGATTTAACTAACAGTCTAATCAGGGTGGACGTGACAATTTATATGTCCCTAGAGGGTTCTTGGTCCTATGGCCTTGTCTGGCAATAAAAGTAACAATGGACCCCCATTTAGATTTTCTTGACATTAAATCGCCAGCACTAGGGATCATTGTATATATATATCCCCACTCTGCCTCATCTTCACGAGTACGAGTGTAAGAGTGAGTAGGGAAAAATGCATGTAGACATAAATGTGTGCGTATGTTTAGATGGAACCACGGTCGGGACACACAAACACACATTCACCCAGTGCCATATGAACCAAAACACAGTGAGGCGGTTACTCACGTGGTGAAGGCAGGATTGTATTTGGCTCCCAGGTAATACGAGTACAGGTTGAACATGCCGATCATGAAGGCCACAAACACCATGATGAAGATGACCATGAACTTGAAGATGTCTTTGACCGTGCGCCCCAGAGAGATCTGCAGCGGGCCGAAGCTCTCATTGGCCGGCAGGATGTAGGCGATACGTGAAAAACTCAGCACAACGGCGATGGCGTACAGGCCCTCGGAGATGATTTGGGGGTCGGAGGGGCGCCACTTGTTCCTGGCTGGTGGAGAAAGAGAGAGAAAGGAGCTGAATTGGTGAATAAGGCATCTGTGGTACTGAAAGAGCAACTGCAGGTTCAAACTAGAGCTTGTGGTATTGTTGATTAATTTAGAGGCAGTAAAAATGTCCCATGTTTCTTCTAGAATCTGATGATTCAAGCAGAAAAGCAGAGCTCCATTTTAACGTTGAATAACTCATAGCTGATTTTATGGATTGAGTATTTAAATGTATTTCTGATTGTCAAACTGATACAATTGGTCAAAAGTCGATTTAATATTTGGTAAAACTATTTAATCCCCCATATTTACTTATATTTACAATTAGCAGCCTAAAACTGTATGATAGTGTTTTATTAAGCATTCACTAAAAGTTCAGATAGTGCTTATGAATACTAAATACGGAAGGTAAGAGTGTTACTTCGATCTCATACATCACCTTATCATGTGTCACATGTGCAGAGAAAACATTTGGTTACAGTGTGATCTCATGTTTGCAGGATATATTTCAAAAGAGCATAATCTAGGCTGTTTAGGAACATGTGCTTTGATGAAGGAGAACATACAGTAAGAAGAAGGATTAGGTGAGGATAGAAAGATGAAAGAGGGAGAGGAAAGAGGGAGAGGGGGGAGTATCTGACTAGTGGACATCAGAGGGGAGAGATAAAGAGATGAAGGAGAAATAAGAACGCAGAAAACAGTCACACATGTAGATAGATTGGTAAACTAGATCAAAGGTAAATAGAAGAAATAAAAAGAAGAGCAAGTAGAAGAAAGATAGCGTCTGTGAAACGGTGTGTAAATGGGAAAAGGATTAAAAACATATATCATGGAAACATGGACAATTTTCAGTGCAGATGTGGGGACGTGTGAGCATTATAACTGATTATAAACTGTATTTACTGATGTGTCATGACAGAGTCAGACCACCAGATGACAGCACTGATGAAGGTTCCCTGAGAAGGCCACTCAGAAGTGTACAGTCCAGTCGCCTGCAGGCTGTGGCAGCGTTTTTATGGTGGAGAGGAGTTATGATATGATGATTTGTTCAATATCCTGACAGTATATTTCTAAGAAAGTCAGACAAAGAAGGAAATAGTATTAATTCTGACTTGAACATCTTGCGATAAGTGATGACATTTTTATCTAAATGACAAACACACTCTTATCCTCGATGCACGCTCAGGCTTTCAGTTATTCATGACATTTTTGCTCTAAATCTCATTTAATTTGATTTTCTTATCAGTGACTGATGCAGCATGACACCGATTCAAGCAGCTCATGAAAGCTTTAACGTTTTATCATGGGGGTGTAAAAAAAGAAAACTGTCTGGTAGATAAGGAGTGATGCAGTTTAACATTTTGTGTCATAGAAAGAAAAAAGGAAAGGATGGTTAACAGGATAGTTACCATGAACAGAGATATGTCAAAGAAGAGGGCCACATACAGGCGAATCAACATTACTGTCATTCGTTACACTAACTGCTTACCGAAAGTGAAGTAAGCGACTTCGTCAGGGAGCGAGGCGTTGCTCAGGTCTTCGTCTAGCACATGCATGTCCACATACTGCTGAGCTTTGGACGCCTTGAGGAACGCCATGAAGCGTGCCGTGAAGGATGCCACGAAGATGGACAGCATGCCGAAGTCCAGCACGTTCCAAAGGTGCATCAGGTACTCCCTGGGCCCGTCGCTCCAGATCTCCTTACACTCCGACCAGATCATACCTGAGAAAGGATACACAACATATGAGTACACTGTGGAATGACAGGGAATACAGAAGATAGGTACAAATACACAAGGACAGAGAAACGCTCAGAGACAGTCCTAGAAACCTAAATGAACTAATAAATGCATAGACATGGAAACTTGAACGTTCACAGTAGAACCCCACTGATTTATCAGTTGGTTGACAAAACTCTGCTGATATAAGACTTTCACAGATCAGTGTTTCCATTTGTGTTAGCTGATATCAAAACTTTCAAAGATATCCATTAATGTTTGAAGTATCTTCATTCAAGCTAGACATATTTGGTCGTATATGTGCTTTCTTTTTATTTAGAGTTATTTATAATATAGTTTAGAGTTTAACTGTAAAGAATTAAGTCTCAATCACATTTCTTGGTCTTAAGGGATTTATAATGACTTCCTAGGCCTGGTGCACACTAAAGGATGTTTTATCCTTGACTGATTTAAAAAATGTAGGAGACCACAGACATAATGACAGATTTAACACATTTTAATTTTTTTATCCAGAACTATAGGACCACACACTTGCTGTTTTGTAGGAAAGGACTTTGTAATGGCGATTCCAGAGATTTGGGATCTGACACAAACTCGCCTGATTCTTCTCCTTCTTTTTTTATGAAACTGTTCTGATTGGGGAGGCTCCGACTCAATCAGTAGCATTAAGATGATTTTGTAAACCCCTCATACTTCAGGATTATTTGGGCAGATAATCTGCACCGAATACCCCTGCGATTGTTGGAAGTGTGCAGCAGCCCCCGGGAATCATTAACAAACTTAACAAAATATAGACCGATATATTACTATCAGCATTTTTTTGCACCCTAACATCAGTATTGCCATTGGCAACAGCCCCAAAAAGCCCTTCCCTACCTGTAGGGCGCACATGCACGTACGCGTGCACACACACACACACACACTTGCCTAATTCCTCCTACGCAACCACTCATTCTCAATTTGGAGCCAAAACAAGATGAACGTCACTGAAAAGGCTCCCTGATCAGTATCATCTCTATAACAATTACTGAGCCTTCAAAGCATGCGGCTGGAATTACAATTACCCTGGCTTGTGTAAGCCGCTACTCACTGCACACACACAAACACACAAACACACACAAGCACACACAAGCACCTGCTGACCACAGAATGGCGACATTATACAATATGTTGAAAAATAAAAACTGCACCATATGTGAACCAAGTTTTACAAAGGCACACACGTCATGTTATATTGGGGGGGGGGGGACTCCATGGACTCTTTATCCTTCCAGTTTGTCTTCGTCTTTCTATCCTTCATTTTTCATGCCTGCCTCCTCGTAAGCCACACATACACTCTACTCCTCCTTTTACTTGCATCTGCCTCCCTCAACAGACCCCATTGTTCTCCCATTTCTCTTTCTCTCCATCCCTCCCTCAAACAGTTCCTCAGCACCACCTCTCGGGGTCAACCTCCAGCTAACCGTTTGGAATCAGCATGGCTACTGCTTTAACAAGTCTGGCCCATGCTGCATCCAACCGGGAAACTTCTGTTTGATCCTTGCAAGAAACCTTGGTAGAAATTGCTAAAAAAAACTCTTTTCACCCCTGTCAATGTGTTTGCATTTGCTTTTTTCTGTATAAGCAAGTTTTAAAACTACAAAATGGATTTCCATGAAACTTGGGTGAAAGGATCCTGTATATGTCAGGGAAGAACTCAATCAATTGTGGTGCAGATCCGTTTCAGCCGGCCGATCCTGGATTTGTTTTATTCGTTTTCTTTAACATTGCGAGATAGGAACATTTTCACAGTTTTTACAATTCATGGATCTTGATGGAAAACCCATTTAGGGAAGTGATGTCTGTGAGTGTGTTAAATTTGATGCAGCCTTGGCTTTACTAAGTACAATTAGTATTTGTGTGTTTGTTTGTCAGCAGAATTATGCTAAAAACACCAGACAGATTCCTGCAAAAACTTGGTGGAAAGATGGGACATCAGCAAAGACATTTTGCAGCAGATCTGGAAATCTTTAACATCGTGATATAGGGCTTTTTTCCCCCATAATGGAGATTATGATTTCATTATTTGAATTATTCTCTTGCCTTAGCTACACAGCTTGTGAATTTATGGATACTGTTGGGCCATGGTGGAGGTATGTGCTCTACATAATACTGATTAAAAATAGATTTTAAACAGGAAATTCACCAGGAAATATTTAGCCCTGACTCTCTAACATGTCATGTCAAGGATATTTCTTATCATGATGGCCGTGACTATCTTACATCTATTTGCATTTTAATTGGCTGCAACTGTGCAGAATTTCAAACGAAGCCACCATGTGTGTGTATGTGTGTGTGGGTGTGTACTGTGTGTGCACTGTGTGTACAGTCTATGTGAGAAGGCGACTCACCCAACACCCATTTCATGATCAACATCTCTGTCCAGGAGAACTGGGTGGTCTTGACCCTGAACACCTGCCGCGGGTGGTCTGTGATGGTCTCGTTGGGCAGGTTCTTGACGCCCTCAAAGCGGTCGGAGGCGTTGACGACCAGCAGACCCAGGAAGATGGTGAAGGAGACGGCGTGAGCCACAAACTTCATGAAGGGGCTTCGCAGGATCTGTCCGATCTGGAAGTGAAATAATATCATGATGAATAGAATAGATTTAAGGTGATGCCAAAGCGGTCTTGTCACTGCATTGGATTAAAGGATAGGATGATGAACACATTACAGTTAAATCTGTTAAGCATTTGTGTCGATGTGTGTTTGCCAACACAACAGCCTGTGACAGGAAGTCGTACTGAACAAGCATGTTTGACATGTTTTTTGAACAGTTTAAAAAATGTGAAGCTGCTGCCAAAATAAACAGTTTATAGTTCCTGAGAGTTTGGTCCTCAGAGATCAAAATTTGAAAAGCACCACTACACAACCATCTTAGCTTGAAAACAGCATCTGCTTCGTGGATGTGCTCAATCACCAGTCACGTTCACAGAAACACAGAGCCACAGTAACAGAGTGCCAAACCAGCAAGAGTGTGTGCAAAAGAACCATATGTGGAGAATGTAAGGAGCGTTAAACATGCCACCACACTGGGACCCTTTCATAATTGCACAAAAACATGGCAAGATAGATACACACACACACACACACACACACACACACACACACACACACACACACACACACACACACAGCACACACAAGGCAGACACTTCCAACCCCATACAGATATCTGAGATCCCACCATTCGCTACTCTCTAAACCTGCTGCGTTCAATATTGGCTACCCACAGGATATCTCTACTCTCTGCATGCACAGTAACACATGAGGTTCAATAGCTGCTCCAATGCCAGTCACCATGTGGGAAGAGGTTGTCTGGTAAATCTCAACCCTGCACAAACCATTTCTCATCCTCCTCCTGCCACTGGGACGGCTCTTCAAGCTGCTTCACTGATAAAGCTGATCCATTTCACCTCGCAGACTAAATGAGATGGTCAACCTGGATCAGGCCTACCAAACGTGAAGACAGCTAATCCTATGGGTTTCTTTTTTGTATCCGCGAGATGGTGACAAGAGCTGATCCTCTCGACTCCTTCGAAATGGTGGCCGCTGGCAGTAGGGTGCATGAAGGCTAAATGAAAGAGGTTTGGTGTGAAATTGAAATCCCAGAAGGCAAGACTGGAGCTGCTCTGTCCTCATATTTTCACCTGGAAGAATCAAAGCTGACATATACCTAGTTTAGATGGACATATGCTCTCTCTCACACATACTCTATACCATTTACCATTATTGATTATTTATCTAAATGTCAGCATTTTCTTTCCCTTTTTTTAAAGACTACTATTTTGTAGGTGATTCAAATTTTGCAACCTTAGTGACAAAGGTTAAATTGACTGTGAGCCTGTCCTGTGGGTATCGATTGGACTTTCTTGGAATTTCTTGTGGCGACCTGGGTTTGAATGTCCCAAGAGACAAGAGGGGAAAAGGGGGGAAAAACAACAAACAACAAATGACAGCGATGCAAGGGAGGAGCCAAAGGAAATAATTTAAACCCCACAACCAGGGACTTGTGAGAGCTTGCATGCAAAGAGAGCTTAGAGCAAATTAAATGGATGACAGACTGCAGGAAAGTAATTAAAGAGAACATCATTAGCTAACATGGGAGTGTGGGAGCAGTGTGTAAAAAATCATAAATGTCAGGCTATCATTGTCGAACTGATGCGATAGCTGGTATAATAACCCTAAATAAATAGCCTCTACACTGGGGCTCCGGCTTGTTGCCTGTATACAGCCCACAAGACAAAGCCAAAAAGAAATCACGACAGTAATTAACTTTTTCCGAGGATTAAAGAAAATGGTCGACTAATATGTCATTCGGGGTGGTCCCTCCCGGCTGTATGTCTGTCGGGTCATAGTATGAACGAAACTCACACGTAGCTGTTACATATCATCACCGACAAGTACAGTGACTGTCAAGAAAAGAAAAGGAAAAAGGAAAAACAATAAAGACAAGGCAGTGAGCCTGGTTTGCAGGGGGAAAAAGGGCCAATCTCAAGCTTCATTACAGCTGGAAACATGCTGCTAAACTGGATGAGTTGTAAAGACAAATGCTCGGAGAGATAACACCCTTCGCTGGAGTGTGCAGCAGCTTTCACGAGACTGCCTTCTGACAGAGACAATGCCATGCAGACATGTTTTGTGTTGAGCGAGCTAATAGCCGAGAAGCTGAAACCACATTTTGAAGGAGGATTTGTGAAGGAGCCTCGCTGCTGCCGTGGAGCTGCTGGAACTGGTAAAACTGTCAAAAAGTTTCTGTTTGTGTCTAAGAACTGTCACAGAGTGGAGCACTAAAGTGGCAAAAGATATTGGAAAACCCACTGAGGGGCAACCACTTTTTCTCTTTGGCTTGTTATGATACAAGAGACATAAAAATACCATCCGAGTGTTTTGGGTGTGGAATCAGGCAGTAAATGGTGTATTTGCAGACCGTGCATGGTGTGACCAAACAAGGCAGGGATTTGTCTAAGTAAGTTGTTTTGTACATAAACAAATCTGAACTTTAAAACATTTTAAAGTTTAATTATCTAGCAGATGGAACCAAGGCCTGCTTAAGTTGGCAATTGTCAAAAAGACATTAGTCATCTCCGTCTTGATCTAGATGATATAGATATATGCTATTCTATCATAAAAAAAGATTCTCTGCACACATTCGCTAAAGCTTAAAAACATTTCAACAACTCAAGCTCAATGTCCCAACCACCTTCTCATCTCTCTGCTTTCAAATATGAAATCATCTCAAGCTAAATTAAAGCTGTACCAAGCGCAACCAGAAGGAGGAAACGTTTTGCATTTCGCTCCTCTGCAAGAATAAAAGCCTGCTCCAACATCTGTATATTATGCTTGTGACTTTGTAAAACTCCTTGAGGCATTTAGCAAGAGGTTTTAGGACATGAAAGGCAAACTAAGAGAGCTGTATATATTATAATCCTTTTAATGTGGAATCTTTGAGCTGCCAAGCAATATCAAGGTCAAATGCTCGTATTACAACCTCTCTCTAATCGAGTCCTACAAAGTGTATGTACGTCCTGAGGATTTTCTTATTCTGAGGAAACGTGCATTGCCTTGCATCTCTGTTTGGAACCAATTTCTGCTGTGAACATTTCTTTCAAAACTGACTTTTGCAAAGACGCACGACTGACTCACACAAACCTGGAAGACTAACACTGTGAGTATCAGCATCAAAACCATCTGACATCAGATGCCTCCCCAATGTGTCTGATAGTTCACAAGTCATTCTTCCTCGCGACTTGCGGTAAATCTCTGTTGAGGAATGAACAGCACGTATCACACTCACTCAACAAAGTTACTGGTGGCCACGGACCTAACACAGTGTCAACAAATAAAGGAAACAGATTAACAGGACTGATATATTAAATTCTGTATTTTGTACATTAGCAATTGACAATTTCTCTGCAATATTCTTACTTTTAAGGGAATGGTGTTGATTAACTACCAGAAATAAATACTGACCCACTAGTTATTTCAATAATAATACATTGCAACATGTACCCTCTTGGAAAGCTGTTTGCTTTGCTGTATTCAAATACCAAGACACTGTTCCTTAACAAAAAAGCATGGTGCTTTTTCCAGGAGCAGGAGGAGGAGGGGAACCTGACATCCACTCCCAGGCGTGTTTTCTCTTACTCCATGTTTCATCTCCTTCCTGTCACTCATGTAAAGCTGCAGTATTCTCATAAGCATAACCCCCCCCCCCCCCACATAACACACCATGTTTCACCCATACCAATCAATAAGAGAGAGAAACCATCTTCATCAATATTTACATCTCTTGCGGGTTTTTTCTTTTATCTTGAGAGATTTTCGAAGACATCATATCCACGCTCGCTCTGCCTGCCTCCAGTAACTCGCCACTTATCTTCGCGCAACAAAATTATCAATATCTTCTTCGGCTCTCCCCAGCTGATATGAAATGTAATATGCTGTGTGGTTGTGATAATGGTGTGTTGTAGTGAAAGTTATGAGCTGTAAGACATGAGCATTTGATGAGATGAGCAGAACAAAATTGCGTGATTAGCACCGGGTGTATACGAGTGCGCTCTCACAACACATCAAAGCTTCCTGGCTGCAGCCTTTGTCTTGATGTATTTTTCTCTTTCGCTCCGACTTTATCTATTTCATCATCAAATCCGTTTAATATACCTTTTTGTCTCAGTTGAATTGCCATCACATCATCATCAAGTCTGCATAAACATCCATTTAGTTTCTCAGTTATTAATTTGATTAAATAGTTTTTTGTTTTCCTTCCTTCTATCCTGGCCTTTCCTCATCTCAAATGTCTATGTTCACTATTTACCTGGTCTTTTAAAACCATGTACTGCATAATAATGATAACAACAACAGTTTTTTATTATTTCTCCACACTGTGACCTTTTTTCCCCTGTTCTCGCAGCTGCATCAGAAAATGGCAGACTGTGACAAGCAGGCTCATCAGCTAGAGGATTCATAATCAAATGAAATCACACATGTGCATACACGTACAAACACACACACATGCACGCACACACACAAACACACACACAGTCATAAACAGGTGACACGGCGTGATCTGAAGCAGCTTGTGTCTCGTGATTAAATCCACGTCTGGCTGGTGGAGACGTTCAGTGTCACTGCTCCACATCCTCTCACACAAAATGACTAATTCATTAATCATACCTAGCACTCAAAAGCCCTCAACCTTGTTTCTGAATTTTAACACACAGACACACACACACGCAGATGCACACACTCACACTCATACACACTGCAACTGATGAAAAGGTAGAGGGTTATGACGAGCAGTTTGGCATAAGCGCTTGCTCAGCTCCGTCGTATTGTGTCATTTTACAGATTATAATTTGCTTGATGGAGTATTAACTGCCTAGGGGCCCTAAAATCAAATTGCGATCATACAGTGTTCTGTAATCACAATTCTGTGATGTTTTTAGCTACACTCATCATTTCTGTATCCTGATCACTAGTGGATGGATTGCAATTAAATTTGATCACATATTCACCAAATGGCTTTAATGTGAGTCAATGTTAAATTCAACTTCAATTTGATTTGTATAACGCCATATCACAACGTGTAATCTTTCAAGGCACTTTACATAGGTAAGATTGAGACCTTAGAAGATCATAAAGAAACCAAACAGTTCCCAGAACAAGGAAGCACTTGGAAGACTGTCTCATGATGAGGGTCGCGGGGGGGAACTGGAGCAAATCCCAGCTGACATTGGGGCGAGAGGAGGGGTACAACCTGGACGGGTCACTGGCGCATCTCAGAGACAATCTATAGAGACAAACAACCATTCACCCTCATATTTACACCTGTGGTCCAATTAACCTAAACCCCAATGTGCATGTCTTCGGACTGTGGGAGGAAACACATGAGCACACAAACACGGGGGAACACATGCAAAGTGTGCTTCCCACTCAACAAACCACATGCTACATGATAAGTTAAGATCTACAGTAGATTCTGGATGGAGTATCACCTGTAGCATTCAGATGCAACACTGTTAGCATATTGGTGGGGTTGTAACAGGATTGTAACAGATCAAAGCACAGCTCATCCTTAGTACAGCTGAGGATGATGAAGTACAAAGGCAGGTGTGTAGAGAGAAAATGTGGAGATGAGGCTAACAAGCGAGTCTGTGATGTTTTGAAATAGTCTCTGTATGGAGTCTCACAATTTTTTTCATCCATCAAACAATGTTCATTGTGTGCAATGTGCCTTTAAGCTGCCATGGTCTGCTAAAGAATTATAAACTTCCAGTATTGTTGCCACAGCTGAGTTTTACAAAACAAAAAGAGAAATGACAAAAACAGCATAAAACAATCCTGTGTGTATTAACTCTGAGTTGGATTAGTGGAGATGATTAGACAAAGAGCTGGTGAGTAAAATAGAGTATGTGTTCATACCTTGCTGCATGGCATTATCCAGTAAGCAATGGCCAGGAAGGGCAAACCTACGGTGACCCCCAGCACTGTCCAGCACTTCACCCCCACGGACTGCTGCCTCAGACCAGGCAGGTTCTCATACCAGATAGTCATGAGCTGCTGCTGGCAGTTGGGATGGGCAACGAACTAGAGAGGGAAAGAGAGAGTGATGGACACAGAGAGAATAAAGGGAAAGGAGAAAAGAGAAGAAACGTGAGAAAAGAACAGAAAAATAAGAGAGGAGCTTCTCATTCTAACTTCATAAAACATTCAGAGGGTTCTTCTGCAGAAGCATATTACCACCACACCGGATCATGGAAACAAAATATCAGTATCACATTATTATATGAAAGGTTTATTATAAGAAGATGTTTTATGTTATAATAATATAGTATTCATCTTTATGTCTGTTATCTTTCTAATGTGAAGCATTTCACGTTATATTATATTCAATAAATTGCCATATTTTTCTACCCTGAAACATGTTTGACTGATGAGAAATGTGCCGAGAATAGATAGATTGATGAATGTGGCTAATTTACATGATCCAATTAAGTCCTCCATCATGCTAAATCTCTTTCCACTCCACTGGCTCATGGGCATAGATTTGGGGAGAGAGAGAAGGGACATGTCCCTAACAAGGTGTTGCTGAATTGTAACTACATTTACTCATCTTAAAACAACGTTGGCATTTTAACTCCCTCTCTGTGTTACTGGTAATATCTATGAATGGTTATTGTGATGAAGAATGAAAATTGGTGGAGTTGGTGATGAATGTGAAACAGTATTTATAGTTTAAATCCTATTAATGTCACAAGTGGATGGATCTTCAGTAGATGTCCTATTTGCATGGCACTGGTTCAGTGTCCATTAATGAGGTGAAAAGGCCTCTTAAGTGAATTAAGACTTCAGGTCATTTCAGAGAAGAAGTGAAGTGGAAACAAGTGCTGAGCAACATTGATTTCCTCTGAAATTAGCTGGAAAAATATTTACCATTAAATGCTTCCTCCCCCCTGACCATTAGTGGAAGTTGTGGTGATAGAGTTATAACTGCATGTGGGTCATTAAGCATTATTTATAAAGTAAATTAGCCGCAGCTTGTCCAGCTGAGTCAGCAGCTGCAAAAACAACTTTTTCTTTTCTCTGAGAAACTCATTTATGCTCTTGTTGTGTATTTTGTGAATTTCTTTTGGTTCTAAGACCCTTTTCCATTGTTCCAGTTACTATATCCCACATTCATTATGTCTACACTGAATGATTCAAGTATAACACCACCGAGCATCTTTAACATGTGCATGCTGCATTGGGCACTTAAAAGTGCTGTGGAGTAAAAGAGGCAATGAATGTAAAATAAATGAAATTATACTGTATACATGAAGAGCGCTTGTTTTTCTCCTCTTTATGTAAATAACCAAAGCTTTTCCAAGAATCGGAATGTGTTGGCTGTTTTTCTATGTGGAGCAAATCTATTGTGCACTCATCACACTCAAACTATTTTATTCACAACATATTCACAACAGCTGCCACTTGGCTTCAGAAATAAATGAATGGCAAATGAATTTAACGCTGTGCAAAAGAAAGCAGGCAACAGATAAGAGGCAATGAGTGTTCACAGATGAAGAACGTTCGGTGGAGAAGGCCTGGCCCGGTGTTCCAGCATCTATTGATGATATTTCTCCAAGAGAGGACATGATAAATGAGAGCTGCACTGTCTCTGTGGTGAGACGGGAGAGGATGGATGTTTTTGTTCCTGCTGGAGGAAGGATGTGGACGGCAGGGGAATCAATGCTCAGCGGGGGGTAAACTCGTGTCACAATCAAACCGTGTTTGTGTATTGTTTATCGGTCACATCTCAGATCTGAGACACAGGTTAATTCTGCTCCCCCTTTGTTTTCGTTAGCCTATTTGTTCCCCCCATCACTCTTTCACACCTTTTCACCAATCAGCCTCAGATATCAGTAATTTGTGAATTACACCATGGGCTACACAGCCCGACCACACACGTAATCGTAGTTAACAAGTTTCCCACTGGTGTCCATTGAACAGTCCATCAACCCAAAGACCCATGACACATGAACCCCCGCCTGCATCCAGCAACGTGCATTAGTCATGCTCCACCTGACCCCTCCCCCCTCTCCACTCTGCCTCTGTAATTAGCTCCAATAGAGTATTGGTCATGCTTTCCTGTACAAGATATAAACACGGCTCAAACAGGCTGTGTACTGCCCAACACACACAGACACACCGACACACACATAACACGACACTTACACACTGGATTTGAGAAAACATTCAGCACATGAAGGTCAAACAGGAGTGTGTGTGTGTGTGTGTGTGTGTGTGTGTGTGTGTGTGTGAGCTGTGTTTTTATCCTGTACAGGAAAGCATGACCAATACTCTGCGTGCGTGTGAAAAAGAGTAATGGCAGGGTGAAATGGGGAAAAGGGATTTGGTTTGACATTTAGTAAGAACACCTCTGCTCAGCAGGGATTACCTCTCTGACACAGAGGCCAGTTTGTTGTTTACATAGGGCCCTCTGAGGCCACACGCACACAAAGATACACACAAGTACTGTACATGCATATGTGCACAAAATGGCTCATAGACACTTGCTCACTCACATACACACTAACACACACAAATTTAGATGTAAAACACTGCAGTAAAACTGTTTTGGTGTTAATCTTCCTAAAAAAATATTAAATCCTGGGGCATATTGTAAACCTGATTTACATTTGAGGGGGTATTCAAAAACAGCATTTAAAAACAAGTGCCCATTGCAGTTAATGATTATGAACATCTGCAACCAACCCAAATAAAACAGCACCTGGATATGAATTCTTTGAAATGTGATGTGATTCTTTATTTATATGAGTTTATCTTCCTTCACAGGGATGTCAGATAGCTGCTATGGATGAAGGATTATATTGATCAATTAGACATTATATCTCAAAAGGACCTTCCTGGGTAAACGAAGGATGCATAAAATAAAACAACTCTTGGCAAGGGGGTGGATGTGTGGCTCCTCTGACAAGTTCTCATATTAGATTTAAAAAAATCAGGTAGTCTGTCAGTGCATATTAAAAACCTATGAGCATCTGTTCATCTTGCATTACAATAGTGCTGAGCTTGGATAACACTGGCATTTTTCAGGCAGGGGGTGTATTCCAACACATGTTATCAGCATTTGTGGGAAATGTAGGACTAGAGTTATTAGAGCTTGTTAGAGACTAAATGGTTCAATATCGCTGCCTGTGATTCTTCCTTAATGCTTCTTGCAATTCATACAACTGTTCAGAAAACCCGTTTAATGTTGAGTTTAAGACAGATCATTGTCATTGGACTGAGACGTGAACTCAGTTCAGATTTTAGGTTGTCTTATTTTGCCATCTTACCTTTTTGACTTCGTACTTGATGGACAGTTTGATGCGACTGAGGCAGGGTCGGTTGTTGGGCCTTGGGGGGCAGTTTTCTACGTCACCGTTCAGTATGGCCTCCACTTCCTCTGTGTTCCGACAAAGGTCCAGCACACCCACCACAAAGTCCTTACATTGCATGGACAGCTTACGGTAGTCATTCTGCAGGAAGAGAATAAGCTTGAGTCGGCTGATACAGACAATCCAACATCATCCCCCTCTCGTTTTGAAGGTCTTCCTAAAAGATTTAGATGGGCTCATATCAACCAACCCTCAGTTTGTCCTGTCTTTTCAGACCTGACTCCTGTCTGACTTTAAGAATCATTTTATCATTACGAGTAAAGGCTTGATGCTGCAGTGTTGGAGCCCACCCTTCTAAACTTGGACTTTATTGAATGACTTGAGAAAGGGTTGGGCGATGAAAGTAATTATCGCGAAATTTAGAAGTGTGTGTCCATTTGACTAGTTTCTAACCCCCCCCCCCCAAAAAAGTTACAGTTTTCAAGACCCAAAATGGAGATACAAGACAAGAAAAGGTTAGTGCAATCATGTTTAAAAGAAAACTACTCTTACAGGGGATCCAGCTGCCGGCAGTCAGACAGATGCAGAGAGTAACCCAACAAAACTGATCAGAGGTGAAGTAACAACAGAGAGCTTTACTGACCGAGAGGACTGGGGGCACAGAGAGTAAATGCACAGGGGAGGCAGCGATAATTGGACACGGATGAGGCGCATCAGGAAGGGCTGACAATCACATAAAACTACACAAAGACACGAAGCAACACAAGTGATATCAAAATAAATCAAGGCTTAAGAGTCCTCTCAGAGGGTTAGATCAGTCGACAATAGACCATTCCTCCAAAGAGACCAAGAAGTTAAAAAATCTAAATGTTGTTTCAGAAAATTACCGAAAATGTAATAAAACAGGAAATGTTTGAACACATAGCTTGTGCATTCATTCAATGAACACAATTTTCTTCCTATGGGAAGCAACAAAGGAACACCGTGGATTTAACAGGGAAATAGTGGTGATACTGGCGAACAATATTTGCATAACAGTAGATGGAAAAAAGGATTTGCATTTTATTCTGCAAACATTTTCAGAATTTAACAAATGGGTATCAATTGAATGGGATAAAAGACAATAAAAAGCTGCACGCTCATGAATTTATTTCAACTGAAAAACATTATGGCAAACAACCTCCTTTGGTTTCATAAAGTACCTAAGATTTACACTTGAGGTCAAAATTTGAACAAATGTCAAAATTATCAAAAATGAAATACTGTTGTTTGTAAGTTGAAACAGATGCATCAGGGTGATGAGTTTGCAGTTTTATATTTTAATTCTATTATCTGCCTGTGAGCCAGAGAGTGGATAGTTCCCTCAGTTTATTATGAACCGAAATGAAACATTATTGAAACATAAAACTTGATTGTCTTAGTGCAGTGGAGCTAATGCTGCAGCTGCACTCCACAGATTATGAAGAAAATGTGATATTTAGAGAACTACAAATAAATACAACGCAGTCCCTGAAGTCCAAACATTTTTTCTTGTCTCTACAGCATCACAACTTCTGGGCTCAAGCAAGAAAAGATATTTGTGTTTCACAGCTTCCTTCTACGTTATGTGTCCTATTGAGCCAAGGGCAAATTTTTACAACTGGATCCAATGTTGAATATAATTTAATTAACCTTACTGTAACGCACAATTCCCATCAGGCCTCTCTACCCTTTTCTCCTCTTGCTCCCATACAAAGTGTTATGGTTTCAACAGTTGGTTCGAGTGGGGAAGCAGACGGCAGCTTCTGGCAGGTTTAGTGTCCCTAAGGAATGATTCTCATTACGCATTCACCGCCTTGTTTGTACTGGGTTTAAACATACCATTACAATGTGTTGTTAATGCCCACTTTCACCAAAAACAAAAGCCAAATCTTTATCATTGACACTTTGTGAGACTGCCAGTTCTCTTGGAACATGTGTTTCACTTGATGCAGGTATGATATAGTATGTGTGTAGAGTCTGTGAAGCACCCACTGACCATGAATAAAATCTTCTATCCTCCAGACCTTGGACAGTGACTTGAATATGAATTGGGACCATCAGTTTTGTGATGGTGCGTCTCTGCACTGCATTAAACCAAACAGCTGCAATTTATGTCCTTAACATTATAAAATCAAGCCCATCAGGCTTAGATTTCTCACATAAAATAAAACAACATGCACAAAATAGCACGTTGGATGAGTTCAGTCAAAAGTGCCATCATTATCTGCAAATTAAAAAGCTAAATCTGGGCATAAAGCAATGGTGGCATGCATCTAATGCCCCTTTGGGTTGATGAAGGAAAGAGGGGCATTTGGTGTATTTTACCTTTTGGCTGCTGTGTGAAAGAAATCAATTACAATCTTGGAAACGTGGAAAGGCAGGGGCCTCTGGGTAGTACAGGTGCACGAGAGCTTTCCTAATCAATGATATTTGCATATACACACATCAGGAACACATGCACGCAGACACCACTCCCATACAGCATAAAGGGAAATCCAATCACAACTCAATGTATGAGGTTTTCACCTCAGGCGCTGAGATGAAGTAAAAGGGAACAATACGGTGAGAGGGAAAATGGCGACAGAAATGTGAAGCAGAGTGAGAAATGTTTCAGATGAGTGGACTGAAGGGGACACGAGCCAAGTCTTAAATAAGGCAGGGGAGGGGGAGGAATGTAAGGAGGGATGAAGAAGAAGAAGAAGAAGATAGAGATAATTTATACTGCACTTCAGTGGACATCCACCACCACCAGTTCAGCTCTTTTTCACTTTCTCTTCATGCCTGTCCCTTAGCGATGAGTATTAGAAAAACTAAATTAAGCAAAATAAGATTAAAAAGAAGAATAGGGCAAAACAAATTAGATTAAAGGACACCCTCCTTTGCTTTACTTTCTCTCTTTCTGTCTTCCCCAAGGGTATGTGGAGGGTGAGCACGTCTGTGTCCAGAGGCTCTTAACAGAGACTGATGGGCTGTCTTCAGTAGTAAGATGTGTTTAGATGAATGTTGGGCCATTAGGGACGTTTTCATGTACGTTTAGCCGTCCCTTCATAAACATCCAATATGCACTACTAGCAGCACTCCAATATGATAATAATAATCATAATAAAGATGGGGGATCTGGACAGGCAGTCTGACAGCTCTGACGAACCTAATCTATTTTTAACTTGTAGACACACCCACCAGACCAAAAATCTTCCTCAAGTCCCCAGATTAAAATGACGAATTGATATCATAATAACAGCCTCTGGAGCTCCTGCCCTTGACATTAATAAGCACTGTCATGTCATCGGTGTCAGACACCCAATCTAAAATCATCACCAAAAGAAATTCAATCTTCTGGATTTAAAACAATACGAGTTGCCAACATCTGGCATTGTTAATATATTATCTCTTACTGGTCCTGCTTTGGCACTGGAGACATTAAGACCAATACATCTGTCCACATCTATAGCTCACCTTTTACAGCATCCTGGAAGAGCACTCCGTGAGCACTGTCTCACACAGTGGTGGTGTCTTTTATCTCAACTTTTATCTAGACTTGTTTAGCAAAAATCCTAAAATCATTGGTTAATACAGCCTATAACTTCACACCCTTATCGACTCACACACTGTTGCCAGAGTGGTCTGGTTTTCAGTTGAGCCACAGCTGCAGTTTCAATCCCTGATGCCATTATCTCCTCTCTTAATCGACCTCTCAAAACCGTACGATACCAATGATGGTCAAATCCTAATCCACAAACTACATTCAATAGGTCCATATAATGAAGTCATGCTTAAGTGGTTTCACCTTAGAGGGAGAATTCAGACTGTTGTTGACGATGGTTAAGCAATCAGATATGGGTTGCCACAGGGGTCTGTGCTAGGTCTGCTGCTTTGTAAATTATATGTGAATTACATAGTTGTCAGTTTTTTTGCTGATACCATTTTATATGCCCCAGGCCAGGCCCTAGCTCCAGCACAGCCAATACCCTGTCTCTGCCTTTGTTCACTTCCATTAGCTACTAGTTTGAAGTTCACAAATATATAGAAAACACATATATGGTTTTAATAACCTCCACCCGATCGGATTCTGTAGATGGGTAAAGCCTCATAATGAAGAGGGGAGAAATCTATAACAACGACCACAGGTTCATCTCTGTGATTGTGTGTCTACCATCCATTGTTGTGCTTGTGAAAATTTTGAGTAGTGGCAGCTGTTTAATTCAGAAAACCAAACCCATATGGAAACATTCGTGTCACAATTTGAATAATTAGCTTCTTCTTAGGGTGCACAAGAGCACATATGTCAGCTACACAGTGTCTGAACCAGTCTTACTTAATGCTCAGACTTATCTTAGTCATTTTATATGGGCTTAGGTTTCCTGAAATTATAAGTGGCATCAAAGAGATACTCTTCAACTTTGAGGGAAATACGCTTATTTGCTCTCTTGCATGAGCAGATTTCTATATCACTTTCATGTCAAGTTGTTGAGTATGACGCCACAGCCAGAAGCCTCCCCTGGTTACCTGGCAAGCTATGAAGTGACAACGAGACAGTAACAGGGAGTTACTGTCACCTGCCAAGAAATAGTTGAGCATATAATCCTGCTTAAAACCCCAAAACTGTCATTTTTAAACCCAGGTTTTTGCAAAGATTATCATATTAATTTGTGAACTTTAGAAGGTAGACGTTGGCTCCTTGTTTCCCATAGCTGTTTCCAATCTTTCCAATCGAGATAAGCTTGTATGCTGCAGTGGTTTGCTTACTGTACAGAGTGGTATCAACCCTCTAATGCTCAGAAAGTACAAGTGATATTAAGTGAATTTCCCAAAATGTAGTGAAAAGTATTATTTCCAGGAAAACAACTGTTAACAAATATTATTAGTGACCTGCAAAACTGATCAAATTCCGAATTGATCAAACAGACACAGGCACCCACAGTCTTCAGTTAGATGGTATTACATCAGGAATCATGGCCCCAAAAATATCATGAAAACAATGATAAAAATTGTACTGAGGCTTATGGGACAACATGTGGATATCTGTGTTTGAAATGTGCACTGGTACTTGTTATTGGCATTACTGCTGAAGACTGCACATCACTTTCATGCTTTTGAAAAGCTTTAGTGTCAGAAAGGTTTCATTAATTGCCTTGCAAGTATTGTTGGATTTGTTTAGATGCCACATTAACTCTCAGTGACAGGAAGCCTCAACCCATGCCCTGCCTTTCATTCCCCACATTTGATTTTCCCACATGAAACAGAACTTTGTGAGGCTATTATCACACTGTTTTAACAATATTTGATATTTTAGCGTAATGAGAGGATGACGCGCAGAGGGATGGGGAGACAGAGGGGTGATAATGAGATGGTAATGAGACAGATGAGCTCCAACACAACTCTGGTCCCTCAGGTGAGCCCTTCTCATTAACTTGTCTGGAGAGAGGGAACAGAATGACAAGCAGAAAAGCTGAATGACGAACACAAAGGTGGCAGAAAGAGGGAGGCAAGGACAGGATAGGAACAAACAGAGGATTAGGAAAATAATGCAACAACACGTGGGAAGACAAAGAGGGGAAAATGAGCAAAGGGGCGGATATTGTAATGTTATCAGACCATTGTTTCCTACTGGTTCAATTACATGATTATACTTTCTACTGAACTATAAACATAATAGTATGCAATGACAAAGAAACCTGCTAATTCTCTATAAATATTCATTAAAATGAAATCATTGTCTTTGTATGCACTTTACACTGGTCAGTAAATGAAATGTAAAAACTGTTGAGAGAAGGAATATTATGATAGAAAACTCTCTTTGAACGATAGGCTATAGATGACTAATTTTACAGTAAACATTTTTATTATTATAATTTTTAGGCTTTCTTTTGGCTGTAAGAACAAAGAATGTCCATATAATCATTGCCACAAACAGAAAACAAAGCAGTGTGGAAAGTTTGTGGTGTAGACCTTTATCGAAACATGGTTAAGAAGTGCTTCCCAAAATACATGGCAAAAAAAAAACTGAATGACTAAAGATATAATTAATTAAGCACAGTAAGTCTGTGTTATCGGCTTATCTTTCATAGTTCAATCGTCCCTCCCTTATCCAACTTCTTTCCTTTAGGAGTGGTTGATTATTTACAATTTAATTGTGAAGGGAATTCCAGCAAAATCATATTGTGATATGAGTGTGGTATCCTCAATATATCCTCAATGAAGCCAACTGATGTGGAACACAGGTTTTTTAGCCACCGATACAAAGATGGTGGTGTGTGTGTGTATGTGTGTGTGTTGGGGTGTGTAACTATTATATGTCAAAGCTGTCATAGACCTCAGATCCAGCCACTTCAAACAACATCAATAACTATTACACACATGAGCAACTAAAATGAATCTTCACACGCACACACAGAACACACAAACACCCAATCTTATTGTTTTTCACAGCCAGCATTATGATGGAAGCGGGTTTCGATTGAGTATATGGTATGCAATCTTTTTCTCCGTAGAAGTGCACAAAAATCTCATATTTTCCATCAAGTGTCCCTCTGCACAATTCTTATTTCACCACAACCTGAGGAAAGATTGCCTCGGTAAAAAGGTAGTTCAGGAGAATAATAAAAAGCTGGACGCATGCTGAGAAATCCATTCAAGACGAGAGGCTAGTGACTCAGTTAAATTATTGGCAGGAATCAGTTGAAACGTTGGCAAAGATGGATTGACATTTTCATTCAGCTCTATTTCCCTATTCAGCATAAAACTCAGAGAAAAAGCCATAAAGAATACAATGGGAGGTGATGATACGAGAATTGTAATTACATTGAAGGTGATGAAATGATTTAAATCTGCTAACTTACCAAAATTCCAAAAAAGTAGTGTGTGCGTGTGTGTGTGTGTGTGTGTGTGTGTGTGTGTGTGTGTGTGTGTGTGTGTGTGTGTGTGTGTGTGTGTGTGTGTGTGTGTGTGTGTGTCATAAGGAAGGTTATTCCTTTTAAACAGAGAGTGAAGTGTAGTAGATTGAAAAAGTTAAATATCTGCCAACATGTACAGAAAGACACAGAGACCGCCTCACCTTGAACTCCGTCTCGATGTTGGCCAGTCTTGCCAGTTCATTGCTGAGTTCGAGAGCAGTCAGCACTGGGTCTTCACTGCTGAGCGACAGGTAAGCTGCACTGGCGAGGCCTTTGTAAGCATTCATCCTGGAGCGCGAGTGACTGAACGAGTCTTGCTTCTGTTTCTCAAAACATTCTGAACACTTACAGAAGTAGTCGTGTGGCCTTTCTATGCGTGCTCCCTTCATCAGAAGGATGTGGACGATCTCGTACTCCTGGCAGTGAGCAGCCAGGATGACAGGGGGTGACATCATGCGAAAAACGCGTTCCATCCTCGTCGTAGGCATAAAAGTCATCATCACGCATCTCCTGCTCCAGGGGGCTCAGAGCCAGCCGGAGACCTCCACCGAAGGCTGGGTTGGCGAGAATGGCTTCGACGATTCGAACATAACCCTTAGAGATGGCCAATAGCAGGCCGTCCCCGATCCTAGCCAGCCCGTCCTTCTTTAACAGCAGCTCGGTCACTTCTAGGTGTTCATTGCCCACTGCCAGCTGCAAAGCATTCTGGCCCATGTAGTCAACACAATTGAAGTTTAGCGTTTTGGATTCTTCCAGCATTTTGCGGACCACAGGAATGTTTCCGTATTCAGCAGCCTCTAGAAAACGTTCTTCCTCCGCAGTGAGGGGCGAGCCGCGTTCATTGAACATGTAGGCCGGGCCTCGTATTGCTTGGCGACGCCCCTTCTCCCTCACCGTGGTGTGGCGGCGATGCATGGCTTCCACCCTGGTAGTAACATGAGGCAAAAGAACAAGGATTAAATTGATGGAGATGGAGGAGGGAGAGAAATACACTTGAGATTAAATACAAGAGCAGATGAAAAAGTGAGTGATGGAGGACAGAGGACAAGACAGTATCATTAGTTTTATGTGTGACAAGGCAAACAAAGTCGTTAGTGGCCCACAGAAAGCAAAGCTTAACACAGACTTCCCCTCTGACCTCAGAGGGAAAGTCGTTAGTGGCCCACAGGTAGCAGAGCTTAACACAGACTTCCCCTCTGACCTCAGAGACAGTGCCACCAACACATCTGTCATCTGCATCTGTCAATTTTCAGATCTTTCCAGATCAATGAATCTATACGAGGGTCAACAGCTCTAATTGGCAAGGGAGAGATGAAGCCGTCACCTCTAAGTGTTCTGGCATGACAAACGTACACTTTTAGTCAGTGGTCATAAAAGAGCTCTTCTTGTGCAATGGTTGGATCTGTCTTCATCTATCATTGCATACATGCACAAAGACATGCACATGGATCGCTTACTATGTACAATATGTCATCATTTGATTTTCTTTTACGAGTGGAGCCCTATTTTTACACCCCATCACATCCCAGCAGGACAGAGAGGGTAAAAATATTCTGCACCAATAGGGACTTGTAAAATATAACTAGCTGCATCTTCCTCAGAGCCCCCGGTAATCACAGCTGTTACTGCAAAATACATTCATTTAGAAACACAAAGACCCCTCCTGATGTCTGCATCTGCTGCTTGGTCTGACTTTCTGACCCCCACAATACAAGAAAGGCTTGTTTTTCTCCAAAACTGGAAAAGGTTTATGACAATGGGTGCAGAGCAAAAGGTGCTGGGTATGAGTGAGCTCTGAAATGACAAGCAGGAGTCTTGGTGTTGGTGGAAAGGCCCAGAATAGTTTAATTTCCCACAATGCAATAACCAATTCAAACTGGCTGATTCAATTCATAAAATGCTAAAATGATTTCAATCGACTCAGACTCTTACTGAGTGGACTAAAAGGGATCAAAGCTAATTGCCAAATTGGATAACTTTAGAATAATAATTGGTTATTTTGTCCTTACAAAAGACGGCCCAAAGGTTCTCAATGTAATTCTGCACTTTTGTGTCATTTAAATTGGTGCAGTGACCTCACACAGAACAGGAGGTCCAACAGGTGAGGTCATTTATAATTCAGGCTATTTTTTGCATTTGTGTGTGTGTGTGTGTGTGTGTGTGTGTGTGTGTGTGTGCATAGAAGGCTGAACATTGGACACTGAATCGAAAAGATTAAAATGGAAACCTGTTCATAGTGAAAATATTCCCTGGGGTTGTTGTGGAATCGAGACGATGAAGAAAGTGTGGTAGAGTGTGAATCAGTGTGCAAGTTTGTGTGCAAAGAGAGAGAGAGAGAGAGAGAGAGAGAGAGAGAGAGAGAGAGAGAGAGAGAGAGAGAGAGAGAGAGAGAGAAAGTATGTTTGTAAGTGTGCTATTAGAAGGTCTGTGGCTCTTGATTTTCAATCTACACAATCAGCTGTGTTTGCCTTTGGCTGCCAATCAATGGTAGATCTCCACTTCTCTCTCTCCGTCACACACACACACACACACACAGTTTGTGTAAGCAAAGCAGCTTTGTAAGCATCTGAAGGATTTGTTATAAATGAGGGGACAGTCTGGCTGCCAGCCATTTAGATAACCATATAGTCAGGTAATGAATTGCCATCTCCCATCTCCCTCTATCTTCCTCTTCATCCGTCTCTGACTGTTTGTGATTCTGATTTGAAATAGAATTTACCCACATCATTTCTGTGAGGAATTACAGTCACAGCGACAGGAGGAAGGAGACACAATGGAGACGGATAGATAGAGAGAAACCTGTGTGTTTGTGTGAGTGGGAGAAAGAGAGACAACGTGATGACCGAGAAGAAATATGAATGAGAGAGGGAGTGGTTGAGTATTTGTATGTCTGCTTATATAGTGTGAGTGATTTTCCATCACATAGGACACACAAACCTAAGGACTCGAAATATTATCATTGTTGCACCAGACTTTATTTCCCATACGGGTGTAGAAGAACACTATATGTCATGCAGCAGGTAGAATAGCCCCAACTACAAAATACAACTACACAACAATCCATCCCATCCCACTAGAGTGTTGACTCTAAGTATTGACCCACATTTAACCCTTCCTAAAAACATGATAAAATATATCTGGGTCTTTCGTTTGCTATGCTTGACTGACTTTGATAACCATGTGTTTACTTCTACACTGAGCAGGTAGCGTGCCAGCTTGTTCTAAGGGGGTTTGGATTCACCCTGACTGGCTGGAGAATGAGTCACTGAAGCTGCAATGGATTGATAGAGATAGCTCTTCTCACATTTCCTTTAGAAATACTGTTAATTCATTATTTGAAGGATTTTACTATGATATAGGCAACATTCTTTAGCCCCTGAACCACACTGCTGCAGTTGTTGCTCAGTCTACACAACTCTTGTGCTCTTGATGGGTGCATCCATGTCAGAGGCTAGCTGCAGATCAGACAGAGAGCCTGTCTGAGCGAGCAGCTCCTTCTCCTATTAACAACAAAACTGTCAGGAAAAGGAGACGGCATCTTGAATCACTGCTATACTGGTGATTCCAACTGCAATTTGATCTCCAACACACTGTTGCAGAATCCTCCCTGCGTCCGGGCCAAGGCTCTTCAGCTATCTTTCTTTATCATAAGGTGCATGCATGCGTACAATGTGAAAAAGCCTCTTGTTGAGAGAGGCAGCTCCTCTAAGAAACACAAAGGTGGTCCTTCTTCATTTGACTGAGTTAGGTGAGTTCAATTTGTGTTGAGGTGCTTTGCAGAACCACAATGTCTGACACACAATCGGCTACTTGTACAATGTAAGCTGTTATTAACTTGAGCTATGCAAATTGGATATCAACCCTACAGTACAATGTACTGATTCTATTGTCAATCGGAAATCAAATGGCATGTAGAGAAATGGGTGGGATAACAATATTCATTCCATTCAATGAATATGAAAAAATAGAAATTGTTCATTAAATGTTTTTGTGATGAACTTATTACTCCAGATGCACTGGAAATGTAATAGAAATGTAAACAAAATACTCAGAATAAACTGAATATCCCATTAAATCTGTAAGTTTACTTTTTCACTGCTGCAATTTGCAATCTGTTTATGCAGTCAAACAGATGTGGCTATTTACTGGTAAACCTGACAAAAAGAACAGCGGAAGAATCAAATTTGGAGGATAACGAGTGAAAGACAAGTTTTCCCTCAGCAGGAATATTTACAGAGCAGACAAATGAGTTAGTACTTTATCAGTGCGCAGGCACAAGCAGAATACTTGAAAGACATACACCCTGAGCTCTCGCTCTTTATCCAGTCCACACACACATTCAGACACTGTTAAGCAGTAAATTGCCAATTTTTAAGATCAAAGCTTTAGATGCTCACCATATCTCGCTGTTAATGAGAAACAGGCACGTTCACCCTCTCTTACCCCCTCTTCCACACCGGCCCAGCATTTAGCCTGGTCAGGCTTCACTGAGAGCACACGCTGCTTTTCCATACAAAGCTCAACGCTGGTGTATCAAAGAGACAGACTAGGGAACATCAAAGCCCCAGCACTGAGGCCTGCCATTGTCAATATCTGATAGTTACTGCTGAGCTGCCAATGCTACATGAATTTCCATTAAGTGTCGTAATCTATGTCTGATTTTGTCTCTAAGGATGTTTCCTGCAATGGGCTGCATTCACCAAATTAACAGTGAGCACTTATCTCACATAAGAGATTATATAGGGGGGGAAATGGCGGAGAGATTCCCAGTGAGGGATTTTCTGAATGTGTGTGTGTGTGTGTGTGTGTGTGTGTGTGTGTGTGTGTGTGTGTGTGTGTGTGTGATGAGTCTGACATTGTGGGGATGTACTATGCAAGCCGGTTTCTCGCTAACACACAAAAACCAGATTCACAATCCCTGTTGAGTCCTGCTAATGCATTCATGCACCGGAACCAAACAGAGGGCTGCCTCTCCACACAAAGAGGACATGGGGGCTGTAGTAGCAAACCCCTGAAGACACATTCATTTATTCAGGCTTGCACACCTGAACAGAAGGACATGAGGAAAATAGCCTAAGACAAACTAAACACAACGTTAATGATACAAATATTGCATTTCACAAGTTATAATAGACATTTATGATACAGATATTGAATTTCACACGTTATAGGAGCAACCCAAGTTCATTTATGACTCAGTTAATGTGTCTAATATGAAAGCTCCAAGTGAGGGTCACCAGTACAGTTGCCTCACTGGTAGAAAGGTGTACAGTCCAGTGAATGGCTCAGTAAAAACCCTGCTTGCTTTACTCTCCTCTCTCCAAAAGTGGCCTCTACTTGTTGACATCCCAGGCGGATTATTTGCTCCGGATTCTCTCCACCTTGCAGAAACAGTTTTCCATTTCCTAAGTGCAATGGCCTATTTGCGCAATGGCACATTGCAGAATGAATTACAGGTACTACACAAGGCCGAGAGACTGGTGATGTCTGTGTATGGGTGAATGAAAGTTATTGTAAAAACGGGGGACTCACGTGTGCCGGCTCTCGGAGTTGAACTCGGTGTCTGTGTGCTCCACTATGTGATGGTTCCCGTGGTCCGGCGGCTCCGGGCCCCGGTGGGGTCTCGGTCCGCGGTGCTGCAAGCGCTCAGCGGTCGCCGCGCCTCGTCCTCTCCACTTGGGAAGGGGGTCATCGTGGCGGTCGTACACCGCGTCAACCAGCACATCCTGCCGCGAAGGGAAAGGTGAGCCGGAACCCCCGGTGCGCTCGCGGAACTTTGGCGGCGTAAAACGTGGGGAGTCCTCGGGGTCCCGGTTCTCTGGAGAGGGGTGAAGACACTCCGGGGAGCCGAGGTACGGCGGGTCCGTGTCGTCCAGCAGCGGGGAGGCTGAGGAGAAGAAGTCCAGGGGCCGCGGAGAGGACGGGGACCCGCGGGGGAGACACACAGACGGGGATGGAGACTCGGAGAGGTGCGCTCTCTCGCCGCCGTCGCTTTCTTCTCCCTCGTCAGACATGGCGAGAGTTCGACAACAACATGCACTTGGAATTACCCGCCGCTAAGTGACCGACATTGGACGATGTTTGTCAAAGTTTCGGCCGCACAAGTTTCTCCCGACGAGCCGAGCCTCCACCTTCTCGCCAGCGTGCCCGCGCCAATTAGAGAGCAGAGCGAGTGCGCGCCGAGGGAGCCAGCCCTTTACAAAATGGAAGGGAACGTGCAAGTGGCAGCAGCATCACAAAAAAAAAGGCTCAATTTACACACTGCACAGACCTAAAAGGCAATATGTAAGTTATTTTAACCATTGTTACAGGTTAAGACGTCTAACTCTGATATTCCCGAATATTTAAAATGCTCCTGTACTTTTAAAAATGGGCTTTAATGCACAGTTCACACCTTTTAGCTCATAAGAGAAGAAAGGCTGAAAAATACAACACAAAGTGACCAGCAAGTAAAAACTGTAATCATAGAGCCATAATAGAACAATGTAGACGAGGGGCAAGAGAAGGAGAGAGAATAACGCTGAGTTATAGAATAGGAGGTTAGGTTAGGAAGTGAGGGGGTTAACATGCCCACCAGTTGTTGGCCAATTACTGGTACTGACATAATCTTGTTATTGCTTCAGAGAACAAACATGTAATACTAACAGTAGACTACATCTAATCCCACTGGTGGGTTTATCTGAGGACAGAGTGTACATAGACTCTAACTTCTTATAGGTGAACACAGACCTGAGCATAAAACATCATGTGGTTTCTGTCTTATGAAGATATGAAGATAAATAATATCCAGCATGTAAATGTAACGTCTGTTAACTCTGTGTGTGTGTGTGTGTGTGTGTGTGTGTGTGTGTTTGGTTCTGTAATTAGAGGCAGAGATCCATTAGTCACGATGGAGACTTCCTGCACCCCCATACAGACAATAACCAGTCCTGACCCAGCTCTTTGATCCTCTCCTTGTATTTATGCATCTAACACATGCACGCACACACACACACACACACACACACACACACACACACACACACACACACACACACACACACACACACACACACACACAGATATCAAAAGATCAAATAAACACACATCAGACATGACTCACAAGTTTTCACTGTAGTTAATGTTTGGGTTGAAAGAAGTTACCGAAACTATCTAGAATGAAGCCTGTAGCTTGTCCCATATAATTGGGACATTTTAATATAATAATAAAACAAATAAATCTCTTAACAACATCAGTGCAAAAAAATAAATATTTTCTATATGTTACAAAAATAGAGGAAGTAAGGTCAGGTAGTGAATTTATACTTTAAAGAGGACCGACCATACTGACCATGGACAACATGGAAGCTTCCCACAAGTAAAGCCAAATCATCTTGAGCCCCCTGGTGGCTGGCTGCAACATGAGCCAAACTAAAAAGTCAAAGAACATGTTGAATACATTTTTCTAAAAGATGGCTCTTGTCATTGTAGGTAGTTCTTATCACACTGATTTATATTATCCAGCAAGTTTGGTTTTAATTAGTTATTTGATGCTATAAAACAGGATGCACATGATGATTGACAGCTGAGACTGGCATTCAATTGGTCAAGTTCATGTATTGGTGGGACATAGATATCGCGGCTCCACTCCATGATCATTTAATGCGCAGACGTTGGCTCCAAATGATATCTACATCGCAAGATGCCGGCAGGGGTATCAGAAGTTTGTCTTCAGTAGAGACACATCATCCATCTTCATATGGGAGCCTATCGACTGAGTTAAGCTGGTACTACCGAGTACTGATTGCCTTCAAATTAACGTGTGAAACAAATGTGAACAGTTCCCAAACCTAACATGAAGACGAACCTGTAAGATCGTGTTCAGCTGTTGACCTCTACCCAGAATTTGATATGCTTTAGACTAACACTTCTTACCTGGCTCACTGTAGTGGCTTGAAATTGCTCACCCAAATGACAAAGTTCCTCTCCAGGAAGTGTTCTAAGAAGAAAAAGGTAAATCCAATTACTTTAAAGTAGCTTCAGAAAGTTTGGGGCCCATAAAATGTTTTATTTGTCAGATGTTTCACATATTCCCACATTGGAGTAATGAAGTTAAAAGGAAAATCTAGTCAAGAAGTCCTGCGAGATTAATTACACAAATGAAAACAGAATCTTTCAGGGATATTGTACAGGTGGTACAAGCTACGACTCGAGACTGTGGGTGCAGTTTAAAAAAAGAAACGAAAAAACACTGGCTTGGTAGCAAGTGATCTATATGCTCTACACATGCTGACCTTGGATAGAACATCTAAGGGGTAGTAATACATTATCGTTGCTTATGTTCCATCCTAATCCATCTGAAGTCTGCCCCTACCAATATTACAGAGATTAGTGAGAATTGGGAAAAACTGTGAACCACGTATCATGAAGTCCTGAGTGAATGTCAAGAGGCACTGAGAGGCTGTGTGTGTGTGTGTGTGTGTGTGTGTGTGTGTGTATTATATTTTGATTTATTTTGCCAGAAAGTGTTTTTCTAAGCATATTTGTGTGACCGTAGTATCAAAAAACTTAATCAAGACCATTTTTCTAGCGACAACCAGTTGTAGTAATAGTAATAGTTTTTAAATTGCCATAGTAAAAAGCTTGAAGGGAGCTTGTGTCTAAAAAATTAAGTCACAACCACTTGGAGTCCAAGGCGCACGATCATCCTACTTCACATAAATGAGACATTGCAGATTTGAACAACTAATAAATAGGTCAGACTCCTTTCAGGGGATGTTATTACAGGATATTAAAAACAGTGGAGACACTTGTTCGGCTATTCAAAAGAGTAATTCAGTTGTAGAGTAGATTGGCAGGCAGTAGAACACATACCAGCTCCAAGGCAAAACAATCATAAACATGATTGTCTAATTCTTATGGGACACATATAAAAGATAAAGGAAGTGGTTTGAGAAGCTAAATGATTTATGGATCATTTAACATAGTTCAAAACAGTAGACATAACAACTCATGTTATATAGTTTACTAGATGTGTATCTGCACAAGGAAAATAAACATAAAATATGAGGTTGGATTCAGCACCATATTGTACACACTCATAAATAACAGGCTGCTAAATAAGCCTGTTTTTTTTTTTAAAATCAAAATCCAGGCATCAGTCCCCGAAACACTGATAAAAATGTTGAAACATGCCCAATGTTGAGGTTCCTGGATCCGCACCTTAACCCACCAGGGAGGAGTTTCTGTGATCCCGGTAAAAATATAACAGACGATAAATAACTGGCAACAACCTGCTGGTATGGAGAGGTTTGTCACATTCCTGATTTCATGTACACTATAAATGTTCATGTTAAGATGCTTTATCCATAGCATGTTTAAGAAAGACACACAAAGACAGACAGTAATGAAAGTTAGGCAGGAGATGATGGATTGAATTACATCTTGTTCGGAACAAAGGCCAAGTCGCATCACATTGAACACCACTCCCATGTAACAGCCCAAACATGAAAATGATCTTCTCTCTCTACATATTAAAACATGTGGCCCCCTTCATGACACTACCATAAATCAGAACCTGTCACACCTGACAGCACAAACATAGACCCAGAGGTCTGTTATTATCTCTGAGTCCCTTTCCCTTCTCCATATGGACCAGACCAAACGGATTGGGCTCAACAGCTGAACGTACACTCGAAACATCTGCTGCCTTTTCGAATCGACTAAGGCTTGGCTGAGGGCTCAACTGTTTCCATCAATGATCGTCCCTCATCTGTGCCATCACAAGCAATCCACAGCATCTGGTAGAAAACCCAGCAACTCCTCCGATGAACTCAGTCCCTCAAGTCTGATGAACGAGCTGTTCAGATGCTTCACTTTAGTGATACCAACTATCACTAACAGAGGAAACAGGTTAAGACGGTTCCCCTCGTACCCACGTACCTGGCACTACATTTCAAGGTGCTTGCCCAAATCTGTGGCATCCAGACAATGCCCATCCAAAAGAAGTGGCAGTCCATGAAGCCCTGAGCTTGTTTGGGCTTAAAAGGGAAAAGCTGCAAACCCTCTGTCACAGCAGGTTCACAAAGTCCTTATTAACTTCTCCCCTTAAGGTGTGAACGGAACAGCAGGCCTCCACCACAGAGAGTCCAAGTATTCTAATGGATCTCCAACGTGGCCCCATCAAGTTTGGCAGCCTAATCTATGGCAGCTTTCTACCAGCTGCTATAAAACTGAGTTATATTGTTAGATAGCAAAGAAACAAATGAACAAAGGGGAACCCACATGTTAAAAGTGCACCAAGCAAAGCCAGAAACACACACAGCCCAATCAGGTGACGGTATAATCGTACACATTCAAGCTCATAATATATACACACCTACAGCATATTGGCAGATGAAGTATTAGCATGACACACACAAATGGTTCCTATATGAACTCTTAATTTAATATAAATCTAATTCGAGAAATAAATCTAATTTTCAGAACAAAGGGTTTTGAGACTGTAGAGCAGGGTTTGCATACTGCGCCCAACACGTTGTGAGGTGAAGGTGATTTGATGAAATATTCAAGGCATCCAATCTTGTATTTTGAGTCAGCACTGACGTCCTCAATATTTATGCCTTTCCCTTTACATACTTTGAGTCGCAACATATCAAAACATTAATCCTGCCAGGAAAGGATAGTGTGGGGAGTACGAATGAAATATGTTGACAGCGTCAGTTCTGCAAAGGCATTCAGTTTTTGCTGATGTTCAATATAAACATTTCAATGTTGTGTTGAACAGAAACATAACTTAGGCTCCTTTATGCCTCCCACCAAAATGATTTATTCATGCAAATTGGATGCATGTGATTAAAGTAATAGAATTTTTTTTTTTCAAAGGAATCTATTTAGTCAGCTTTTTGCTTTCAGTATCTTGAGGTGTTTGAACCAAATCTTGGGCTAGTGGACACATTTCTTTGTGGAAAATGGCTTTTGCAAAAGATGGGAAGAACAGTGATTAGACCCGGTTGACCATTATCAGACCTCTCTGATCAAGATGTGTCAGTAAATGAATGAAGCTAAAAAGTGGTGAAATCACCATTGTGTAAACAAGGCCCCATAGCCACCAGTCTTCAGGTCCTATTGACTTCAACAGGCCAATCAGTGTTAACGTGCCAGACAAGGAAGGGCACCAAAGCTGATCCCTCACACCCTCCATCGACTTGTGATAATTTTATTGGTCACTTGATCAATGACATGTCATGTGGTCGATTGTTGCAGCACTCCCCCTGAGAATTGCAGAAGATAGTGGTGTTTCCCTACAGATTTGGGCTTTCGTTGACTTAATTTATTCTCCACCTCTCTCTCTCTTCTATCCACCCAGTGAGATCCTTCACAGCTGAGACTGTAATAACAGGCAGATATTGGAGTCAATACATACTCCATGCATATTTTATCGGTACAGAGCAATGGGAGAGGCACTGCAGTGTTTAAAAGTTTTATTATGTCTGCTTGCTGGGGTTTGATGAATGACTTGTGACAGAGCATTTAATGAGGTATTCTGCTAACTGGCGTTTATTAAGGATATCAGACACTTTGTGTGTGTGTGTGTGTGTGTGTGTGTGTAGGTGTCTGAACCACAGACCCTTATTATGTGCACACAAATGCACAAGCATAATTACAGGTACCCATACAACATAAGCATTTACGGCAATTATATATTATCAAAACGAAGGCTATACACATCTAGCACACAGACGTGTACATTTATTTGCAACCTAATGAGCATTACTAATATTAACCTTTTACATAAATAACAAAGTTTAATCCATACTTTTCTCAGCTTGCCTCAGTGCATCCAATCCATGCCCATCTTGACACATAACTCGAAGTCATTATAGAAAGTGATGGCAAGTGTTTCTTGTTCAGTATGTTTGGCTGTGTGTGTGTGTGTGTGTGTGTGTGTGTGTGTGTGTGTGTGTGTGTGTGTGTGTTTGCGTGTGTGATTGTGTATGGGTCAGAGCTAAATTCAGCAGATTGGAAAATTCTAAGAAAACAACAAAGACTGAAATTGAACCTCCTCAAACATAGTGTTGTTGCTTGTTGTGAATTTAAATTTGGCCCACTAACGTCTGCCCCCAGAAGGCCTAAAGACAACATGACAACTATTGCTATTCCCCTGAGTAAATCAATATTTGCTCATGTGTGCCCCACATTCTCTGTGCTGACATTCAGTTCTCTGACATACGCATCTCTGTTACAATCTCAAACATGCCTCCCTGAAAGAATGTGTCATGAGGAGAATGAATGGACTAGTTAAGCCACATCTCCTTTTAAGATCCCTTAACTAGCTCTATATTCAGGCACTAAGGATTCGACTGTAATGATCAAGTAGTGAGTCTGAAACAAATGCTTTTTCCTAAGTAATTGCATTGATGTATTGTTTGCTAACAGTTACTCCTGCAGGGTTAGAGCTGTAACAAACTCCATCTAGCTCATAAGAAAAGGGAAATCGAGTTTCAATCCTGGATGAACAGTGGATCATTGGGGAAATACCTTCCATCAATTATCCTGATCAGTGGCCTGTGCTGGGAGGATCAACACTGTCTTTGGCAGTGAGGCAGCTTCTTCAACTTAACAGCTGAAAAACTAAATGTCCTCACTGCAGATCTATGGGAAAACCACTAGAGGCAAAGTTACAAGAGTGAGAGTCTCTAAGTCACCAATACCTGAATCAATCTAGTTTAAAAATACTTGATTTTGGGGTAAGGCACATTGCTTTTTAATACTAAATACTCACGACAGCACATACAATTAGGCTGACAACAAAAACGGAAACAAAATAAAGGCAAAAGGTACCATTTCCTGAAAATAGAAAATGGGAATTTCACACTTCATCAAAATAACTAAAAGGAAACACAATAAAAAGAAACATAACTAAACATGATTACAACCCAACTGGCTGGATATAATATGACAAAGTATCCTGTACACAAAGGCAGGATATTAAATTTGAGACTGACTATTACATGATTCTGCTCATGCAGCATTAGATGTAACACTTTCATTGCTGCCAGTTAAATCATTGTTGTACTACTGTCACAAAGATGATTTCAATGCTGTTTGTTTGTCTGCCTGTCACCAAGATTACCCCAAAACAACATAACTGATTTTCATTAAATTCTGTGGAGGGGTTGGGCATACAATATAACCTGTGAAGAACCCATTACAATTTGGAGGAAAGACATTTTTTCTTTAAACGAAGTTGGCATAATTTTCCTTGTTTTAATTTGAAAGCTGGGAGGCACTTAAATGTTGCAGGGTGTGTGTGTGTGTGTGTGTGTGTATGTGTGTGTGTGTGTGTGTGTGTGTGTGTGTGTGTGTGTGTGTGTGTGTGTGTGTGTGTGTGTGTGTGTGTGTGTGTGTGTGTGTGTGTGTGCTATAGTTGGTAAGACTGGAAGGTTTTGCCAACATTAAAGAAGTCATTTTTGCTGCCTACTGCATAAATTGCTTTTGATGCCAAGGAGAAAAAAGAAAAAACAAAGTAGAAAACACTAATGAAGAACATGTCAATATCAAAGAAAAGGGTGGTTACATCATGGTTGTAAAACCTAATTTCTAGAATAAATGCTCCTGCCCATCTTCCCACGTACACCAATCAAGGGTACAGGAATAAATGGCTCAGGTAGTGGCCTTCAAATCCCACAGGGTAGCCTGGACACTATGTCTATAGGCACACACACACACACACACACACACACTTGTAATGTGTCTCCCCCGTAGACTGTATGTGATATATACGGTGTTCCTGCAACACTGTTCCTACCTATAGGGACAGAGGGTTCCACACATCTGCCTGTAGCCTTGTTGTGAACTCACACAAACCTTAACAGCACCCCAGGTTTCGTTCCCAAAATCCTTCATCTCAGTCTCACCCAGCCTTGAACGCCATGGGAAATCCATGCTGTAAATTAAGAAAGGGTTCCTGAGGGAATAAAGTGGCTGGCTTGATTTATTTTTTTTCCACTGCTGCAGAAAGAACTTTAAGCGACACAGTTGTGGGGCCATAAGCTTTTTCATGACAGCTAGTAGTGTATTGAAAGAACAAGCATGCATTTAAATCAATAAAGACACTAAAACCAGACAGACTTATTGGCCAATTTTATCGATATTGGTCTGGCTTTACACAGTTTATCAAAATCAACAGATGTTGTCTGATATGCCTTTATATGGAAAGTCCCCATCCTTTTCACTTTTTCTATAATTCATCGTCTTCCTTGACGACGTCATGTCACTAATACTTATCACATTGTTAGCCATGTTAGCCAAGTAGCTAGCCAGCTATACTTTGTCAGTGCAATCGGTATCTACATGGTCGTTTGCTACATTTGCTAGTTAGCTAAACAACCATGTAATTACATTCATAGCTTGTCAGTCGAATGAGTGAAAGATGACAATGTTACCTGCATTCACAACATAAATACAAACACTGTTTTGCATCCAAAAGTCTTTGACATTTAAAATGATTGGTTTTGTACCTAAGGGTGACACACTAAGACCTCTGCCAGACGGAGCCACTCTCATACATTCAATATGTTGTGTTCTTTCTGATAAAACTAACCCGTGATTGTTTTAATTAAGGAATATATGACTCAAGTCCAACAGATTCAGTCTTTTATGTCTTTTACAATGAGGTTCTGAGGCACAGAGGCACACGTTACGTCAGCCTGTGGTTGCACAGACAATATTTGGTTTTAGGAGCTCATTGTTTGTTCGTGTCGCTACAGGGGATTTGTTGATAATATTCCCTACAGTCAATGTAATGCCAGTGTTATCCTTCAACCACAGTATGTTGAGAGAAAGGTTTCAGAAGGATCAGAAAGATTTCAACTAAATTACATGAATCTAAAAAGATTTGAATGAACAGAAGCAATGCTGTCTCTATTATAATGGCGTATTACTACAGAGATTTCCCAAATTTGTTGGGGTGACATTCATAATCACTGCCTGCATTATCTGAGATTTTTGGTTACTGGACCCAAAATGTAGATGTCGGAGAGGCAGGTTGGTGAAATAAAAAAAACTAAATTCAATTTACAGTTTCTAATAGGCATGCAGGTTGACAGGCAGGAAGATATAGACAGGTCAATCAATCAATCAAATATTATTTGTATAGCCAATATTCACAAATCCCAATTTGTCTCATAGGGCGTAACAATGTGCGACATCCTCCTTTACCCCTTAACAAGAGTCAGGACAAACTACCAAGAGAAAAGGGAAGAAAAAACCTTAGAAACCTTAGAGAGAGCCAAATGTCAGGGATTCCCCCCCCCCCCCCCCCCCCCCCACACACTCAAATGACCAAAAGATACACCGAGATATAGCTTCAGCATCTGTATCGTCTAATTCGTGTTTTCTAGCTTTCACAGGTCAGGCACTGCTTGCCTTGTTTGACCTATTGTAACAACACTGAGTCATACTCAACTTGCCCTGAGGGTAAATGGAAAAAGGAACAAAAACAAAAACCTGATCCGTGGGTTCATGGATGTATCCAGAAGCGATCCATCTCCAGCCCCTCACTGCCCTTTGCTTGCTGATTTTTAATGTCTGGACAACCCCTGCAAGGACTTGCAATTGTCTAGTGAACCTTCCTGCAGGAAACGGCTCCAACTGCCTCACTCGCTGGGTTTTATAATATCTTCAGTAGAATTGGACCTGATGAAAAGTTATCATTCAATGAAATTAAATAAGTTCCTCCTAAAATGAAAAAGTTGATCTTATGTCTATTTCTTCATTTTATGTCTAAAAGGATAGCCTGCAATAAACAATGTTTATTGCCACAACTGGTAGTTGTGACCCAAGCATTTCATTGCCAGCGACTGCTAAATGTAATTGTTGTGCATACGACAATAAACTCTTGAATCTTGAATCTAGTTGTTGATTTATTGCACCCACAACTTTGATGCTGTGTAGGTTCACTATATCCACAGTTTGACTGTGATTGAAACTTAAATCAGCATTTATCTTCGTCATTCAATTCACAACAGTTATTCACACAGTCATTTACACAATCAAATGAACCTGAATCATTTAAAAATCATTTAATAATTGAAATGCATATAGATTCAAATTGAACCCCATCTGATGGGATTATAGCTCACCACCACACACATCCATCAATACTGGGACAAAAAGCAGCAGGGCCAATACTCTGCCATGCTTTAATAATGGTTTCACATTCACAGAGCTCTAGTGGCCCAAATGAACGAGCCACTGCTCCGCTGCCTACTCAGTAGCGTGAGAAACTAACTTGCAGTGGCTGCTGGAATTCAAATGCAGATGTCTAGTTTTTCCCAGGCATTTAAATGAGGTGAAATATTAGTTGTCAGTGTCAGCTAATGATTCTGCCAGTAGCTGGAGGCATCAAACGAAAGCGAGAGAGAGTGGCCACGCTTGATAATCAAATGCTACATGCAAACACTGACACCATGGAGCATGTTGGCTGATTATATTACACGTGTATGCACACAGCAGGTTTATGCTTAAGTCTCGGTGCCTTGCTAACATAAAACAGCAGGTCATTATTTTGTACCTTCACTCTGTGGATATGTGGGGGGAGAAAAAAAGAAATCGCCCATCTCCTCCCACAACTGCCACAGATTTACCTTTGAGCAAAGCACTTATCGCCCCTAACATCAGCGGATCGACTGAGGGTTCATGCTCCGTCTGCCTGCTGGCATCACATTAGTATCTGCCATTAGCTGTCTGGGAAAAACGAAAATGCATTCAGACTCGTTTCAAATTTGGCCTTTCTATTTAATTTCACTCCAATCTGCTGTGACTCAATCTGTGACTATTCTAGTTTCTCCGTAAACACAAGTGTGACTGCTGCTACTCAAACTCTGGTATTTTGCTGACTAATCTCTGCACTTGTCTTGTGCACTGAGAGTTTGTGCAGTTACCTGATTCTGAATCCAGTATTTTACGGATCTCTATGCTTACTATAGGTGAAAGCAATGCAAAATTACAGAATATTTTCATACATATGCTTCTTGGATTCTTTCAAGACCAATTTCTGCGATGTAACATCTGCATTGACTGAAATTAAGTATTTTTTTTACAATTTGTATACCAGCTCACCTAAGAGGCATTTATGCTGATGAAGAGACTATTTATAGCAAACACACTGGGCACTGGAGGCTGCTGCTGCTGCTTGAGGGAGCTCTCCAAGAATCTCATGGTAATGCATGGGTGAGTCACTGATGGTAAAACATGAATGAGGCAGCTGCTGCCAATCAGCTGATATGAGCAGGACGTCTGCCTCAACACAATGCTTTGTTTACAGTACAGTACTGTAGCTTTAGTGTTTATTAATGTTTTTAACTATATTAAAAAACTACACACTTTCCCCAAACATCTATCAAACCTTTAAATATCTGTTGGATAAATAATAGGGTGACATTTTGGAGAAATCAGGTTTGATAGAATAAAAACAGCTGCTCACACATATCTGGATGGTGGAAAAGGGAGAAAAGAGGGAGTAATAATAATCAATAATCGCTGTATTTCTCCGTCTATGTGAAGTTTGGGGTTTTAGGTCAGATGGCAGCTGGGATGTTCTACTGTGAGGGAGTTACAGTAGATCTATACAGTGTGAGTGCCAGACAATGAGAAAGAGGGGGTATTCGGTCCTTATGACCAATGAGGCACACAGCAGCTCGTACTGTGTGGACTTGTCATATTTTACACAGTATCTGCACAGTCTGTTCAATGTGCTTCACCAAAGTAAACATCTCCCCCGTAAAACATCAGCACTGGTTTATCCTGTTAGCTTTACCACTCATACTGCTCAGTCGAGGTTCCTGCTCGTTAAACAGGACGAAGTGTGTGTGCGTGTGTGTGTGTGTGATGCAATTGTACCAATAGAGCAAAAGAGAGGACCTGACACAAACTATCACATTTCTGCTGTCAGATAAAAACCCCATCACAAGAAAAAGTTTCCTGGAAACTATTAAGTAAAGTTAGGTTGGGATCCGTTTTATGAGATGTACTGGGTTGGGCCCTGAAAGCCTTACACATTCAATTAAATTAAACATTAAAATGTATTTTTCATTACCACCATAAACCATAGTTTCTCTCATTACATTCACTCAGTCGGAGCAGGCAGCAGACTGGCCTCGTGCATTCATCTTTTTGATGGGATGTGCAAAGAAAGCTCTAGTATCAAACTTCCAGAGCTCATATATTGACAGAGAAAAAAATGGTGCATACCCATTGGATAGGTTTTTTGGAGCAACAAATAGTGTGTGTGTGTGTGTGTGTGTGTGTGTGTGTGTGTGTGTGTGTGTGTGTGTTTTCCCTTCAGCCCAACAAGGAATGGCAGCTTGTGCAAGTAATTGGACTCAGGTGCTCAGGACTGTGGCGGGACTCTTCTCTCCACACATACTGTTCATAAATACAATTTAAAAAAACAGACAAATACACACAAACTCGTATAAAAGGAGAGAAAGATTTAGCAAGAAGATTGTGAGACCTGCTGCAGACAACACATACTGGGATCTACAGGAGTCTGCAGTGAAAGCAGGCGGACAGAAGTGGTCAGGAATAAGAAAAGGAAAAGTAGCGAGGGGTGGAAAAAAAAGGTGGAGGGGCACAGTTTAACTACACCAGAGCAACACTCGCGTTTTGTAGTGAACGCCAATGTGAATAAGAATAGAATGAAAGCCATATTGATTGCACTGATAACCGCTCATCTCCTGACACAGAGTAACTAAACACATTTCTTTATAAGGTAATCGAAGCAGGGAGGTGTTTTCCCAAATGAAATCAAATCTAATTTACTTTTCTCAGTTCACCTGCTCCCTTCACTGAATCTTATTTCCCTCTATAGCAACAGGGGAAGAGCAAACTGCGCCAACTTACTAATGGGAGAAGATTACTCGCCAATGAATTACAAAACCCATCTTCTCGTTCCTGTTGTCTTTCTCTCCATCACCCCATCCTCTCTCCTACCATCCCATTACTTCCCAGACAGGCTCTTGGCAATGAGATCCCCTCAAACATTGTTAGTGATTTGGTTTAGCACATTTCCAGCTAATAGATATTGAATAGCATTGAAAATCGGTAACAAGGCGTGAGGAATTAAATCCAGATGCCACTCCAGTGTATTGAAAGATTCAGTATTCAAGTTTAAATTGGAGGCAGGAAAAGGGGGTTGGGGGTTGTGTTGGTGGGGGGTGGTCAGAAAAGGTTATTCTGTCCCCACTATCAAACACAAGAGGAGATATGAGGAGCCGCCTGAGTATTTCCCGGCTTATCTATTGTGGCGCAGAGCAGCCGCACTTTCCGTGGCCACATTGCATCTCCCTCTCACTGTCACTGTCCTCGTCTTCATTCATGCCCCCCCCCCACCCCGTCTCTTATCAGAGCCTTTCAGTGACACTTCACTTAATTTGCAAACTGAACAATGAAGGGAAGAAGACAAGAAGGTGCAGTCGGTTTATGTGGCAGCAGCTGCTAAAAACAAAAAAAGGCAATTATTTTCACCGTGTGAAGTATTCCACATCACCGGGGAGTTGAGGCCGTTTTCAGAACACATGACTGCCATTAAATGTAACGCTGATATATGAACCTTTACACACATTTATAAATGCACACACGGAACTACACTGCATCTTAACGACAACGGCAAGAGTTCAAGTCAATTAAAAAGGACAACAATTACTTTCTTAAGCACAAGGAAAACAAACTGCACCAAAGCCCCTGTTCTCTAACTGTCATGAATATGTTACAGTTCCCGTACAGAGTGGAGACAAATAGCACAATATACCCTTAAAGTGACCTTCTAATAACATTTTGCACCTCCGATCAGAACAAGTGACACCCTGCCAGGGAGCGAGGAGGAGGTGAAAGGAGGCGAGAAGGAGAGAAGAGTACATGGTTTGTGGGTTACAGAACTTACTGCACATCTATATCATGACATCCACACCCACACATACACTCACACACTTACAATGTGATATTTTCAAAGGTTTTTATTGACACAATAGTGACACGGGGCCTTGGCTCTGTAGGACATGAAGTTTCTGACATTTTAAGGGAGAAAAGATTTTCTGTTCAGTTCAGTTCTCTGATGCACAGTGTGTGTGCACAAGTGCTCACACATCCAAACACGCAGGGTTTCTTTTCCCATACAGAAAAACAGATTGTTCAAGCCTTTGCTCCACACAGCTGCTTTTATCAGGGATAAACCGTTCTCCCGTCCTCCGCACACCAGAAAACCACACAGCCAACATCACATATAAATGCAAACCTTTATAATTTCCAAAACATTTTATACTTTATTTGTCATCAGCATGTTTAAGAAGAGTGTTTTAGCTTCACGCAATTTTAATATTGAGCAATTTATGGTCTCAGCTGAACAATAAAAAAGTTATTTGAATGAATAAATGAGAATGAGAATAATGCTTTTTAATTTACATAGCACTGAAGTTACCACTGTTCAAAGGATCATTCGCTTGTTCTACATTAAATTGACGGGCTTTGCTCTTGATTGTCGACAGTGAAAAATAAAACAAATGACTCTCAGGATGATAGAATTCTCTCCTCCTCCTCTTCCTCCCTCTCTCTATAATAGCCCTGATAAATTATTGAAACAGTGTTAAACAAGACACAAAGTTTAATTAACTTGGGCCGCCCCTGTCGAGCTGGGAAATTAAACTTTTGTTCTCTCTTTGTTCATACATTTAATTCTTGTGATTTAGCCTTTTTCCAGCACAGGGCCGAGAAAGAGGAATACTACAAATAATCCTCTGCATGTTGCCTCCAACTCTGCACAACATAGAAATCAATTTAGTATAGCTTTAATTTAAATAAAGAGCCGTGGGAGAAATAAAACACAATGACATTTATACAATGATCAACAGAAACCCATCATCTTTATGAGCTCAGTGCAAAGAGAGAAGGGAGCAGGAGTGAAAATTACTTATTGGATCCGTCTTGAATGGGATCTAGGTCCTAAATGACCACAGTGTAATTCAGGCTTTCTGAGTGCATCATAAATACTGAGTTGTAACTTGTGTCTGTTTACTGGTACAGTAGGACACCAATTGCCAATTAAGCTTCTCCTGTAAATTCCCAGGCCAGCTACAGTACATGTGTTAGTCTAATAGTTTGAGCTTTAAAGGCTTTGTTCATAGAGCTGATGAAATCTAATATTACGTGTTGTTCATTTGTTTGTTTATTTGTTAGTTAGCAGCATTACACAACACTAAAGAAGGATTACCATGAGAGTTGGTGGAGGGATGCGGCATAGGCCAGGAAAGAATCCATTACATTTTTCACTATATTTAACAATTGCAAGATTTTGAATATTTTCACAGATTTCCCAGGGAATAGTTCATCGAGCTCCATGAAAAACAACCCACTCACATTAAGGGGACTGATATCTATGAATATGTGCAATTTGGTGTGGATCCAAATGAAAATCCAGATGGAGTAGATTTCAATGTGGTTTTAAAAGCAGGCTGTTGGAGTTTTGCAGAGGTACGAACTCTACTGAGTGCCATTTTGTTCATAAAAATGTAACAGATTAATTTCCAAAAATGGCTTGTTATTGTACTGGAATCCATTGAGCATCAGAGTTCACTCTTGATCTTGAAATTTGTAGATTTAAATAAAATGCAGCCTTTCTACCATCAGACGATCATCATGTGGTCGTATGGAATTTATCCATGTGACAAGTTTATTCATACGACCATGAATATCTTTTATGCATGACTTACATTCCAAAGTAAAAAAAACAAGTCTGCTAATGAACACAAGTTTGTTTTAAAGTTCGAGAGAAGTGAAATTAATAGACCTTGAGTTTTGTCCAGTTACTAAAGTTACAGTTACACTAAATACGGCACATACTTCAGGTGAAGGTCTCTAACAGCCAGAAAAAGCATGAGGGAATATCCTGGGATTGCATTAGTTTAAAAAAAAAAAACCCAACAACAATGAAATAAATGAGTCTGTTATTAAACAAAATCGTCTCTGGTAATCGAGTACTCATTTCATGCATCTTGCTAACAACTCAATTAAGTTGTGTTTTTGTGGACATTATGGTGTTAATATGAGACAGTGTAGTACTTTGTTAATTTTGATTTATTACTGCTGTTGTTTATGCAACAATGTAGACGTGCCCTTGGACTTTAAACCACACGAAAGGAGGCATAGTGGAGTGTCTGCAAACTGAGTCAAATAATATTCAAGGTATTTATGCTGACTAATGGAAGTGTCTTCCCTCAAAGCTAATTAAATTCGTCACGCTTGGTCTCCAGGCTTTAATAATTACAACAAAACAGCGAGGGGTATTAGGAATCCCTCAGTCTTGGTTGCCTCGACTCTCCCTGTTATCTGGTTCTGGCCTTCAAACAGAGAGAGAGAGGGAGGGAGAGAGAGAGAGATGGAGAGGGACTCTGATAATGGAGGGAAGAAAGTTAGAAGACGGGGGAGGTGAACGAGGGAGGAATGAGAAAAGAGGGAGAGGACAAAACAGGCGCTTGCAGTGTCTTGTCTCCCATCCAATCTTATTTTCAGCTAGAATTATTTTTCATTAGCGCTCATCACAGACTCATGATTTGCAGCCGCTCACAACCTTCCCTTTCCTCCTCTCCTGTCATATTCACTCTATTGTTTCAGCCCAACACACAGTTATATATATATATATATACGCTGACACATATATCCCAACCCCTCCTACCCTTCTCTTCTCCCTCTGATTCTCCAGCCAAATGTAATTAAGTAAAAAAGGACAACAATTAAAACGCAAATAGGCAAATAGGCTCTTTAAAAAGAGATGTTTCAGTTTATAGCTTGTGTGGGAGTCCGTGTACTCATGAACATATTGGATGAGAAGGGACATGAGACAAGTGGCAGCAGTGTAGGATCGTCTTTCTGAGGGGAAGCAGTTAAGAAACCATCAAACAAGCGATTCAGGAAACACATGAGGGCAAAGAAACCCAATCACAGCCTATCCACAGTGATGAATGACACTATATATGAGTGCAATAATAGAGTTACACATCAACTGTCGTATAGTCACCAGAACCTGTTACTGTTAAACCCCTGCACACAGTCTTATTAAAATCTATTTCATGTTTCCACTGCTGACACTTCTGGAATTAACTGCCTCACACTTCGTCCTCTGCTGCAATTGCTTGTTTAATGGAAAATGCACAACGGCACAAAAAACAAGGAGCAACTGAGAAAATTGTTCATTCTTTTCCCTGCCTCATTTACAGAGGAACACTGAACTGTATCAGTTGTGCTACGTAATCATATCTATTCTTGTAATTGTTTGACATTGATTGGTGATTCAAATATGTAGAGTATCTTTTAGGAAAAGAGTTCATGATATGTTCCAAAGATGTATAAAGATTATTCAATTGCAAATCAAAAATTAACTTTGAATTCAGAGGATCGAATCCATCAGCTAGTTTTAGTGCCACATGTAGACAGATAAAACAACATTAAACTCTCAAACATATAATTACATTCCTATGTGCTACATCCATTAATAGGTGATCTGTCCCGTCCAATCAGAACATACATTTAACATATACCTCCCTCTTACTGACATACATGAAAACTCGGCAAAATGCTCTTTTTAAAATAAGTGCGCTGGCTACAGGGGCATACAAAGTACACAGTGAGACCTTGATGGGAAATTCATGTACAAGCAAATGTGATAGAAAAACATGTTCTACCCTTCAGTGCTATGGCACATAAGTTTCTCTATATTTTTGGGGGGGTATACTTTGTCTCTGTTAAAAATGAAATTCTCAGGGTAAAGATTATGTGATGAAGCAAACCCCTGGAGAATAGAAAGTGTTTGCATGAGGAGCGTTCACTGCAGGCAGCTTCAGTTGAGCCGCTGAACTGGAGCCACAGCTCGCTGGCAGCCACGTCTGCCCTTATCATTTAAGCATGAAGAGTTGTCAAATATGAATGGGAAATTGGTCAGGGTCGCACAAACAAAGCAAGAGTGTGCTCATATTAAAAAAAGTGTTTATAGATTGTGAGGCAGCCTGGTGAGGGGAAGAGAAACACATCTCTATGTACAGTACAACCAGTGACCATAGTTACCCATTATGTGAATCGCTGTGTTTGTACATGCATGTGTTTCCATGTGTACGATTCTCCTTACCTCAATAACAGACAAGTGCACTTGTCAGACCATTGAAAAACATCTGCATCAAATTTGATCTGTTCTATTCATCTCCATGGGGACCCTGTGAGCCTAAAAGACAATTTGTTACTTGGCTGGTTTGAGAACTCACAGGGTTAATGTTACTTTTTCACAGTGTCCCTGTCGGTCTGTGCCAATGACCAGCATCTCCTGCTAGATATGACACACAAGCAACAGAAATAGTTTAGCAGAGAAGATGAAAGGGGCAAGTCTCCAGATGTGGAAGAGACAAAGTGAAGGACACGAGAGCTGCATCAATATTACCAATAACACCCCCAGGTCTCATTTCCTAATCACAACACTAATGAGGATGAATCTTCAGCTTTATAATGTTCAACGAGAAGTAAAAGTCCCCACTCCTATAAATGATATTGCCATACAAACATATGCCCATATTTCTGTGTCTTTACATCTATATAACGTGTTTGATGATTGTCCAGATGCAAACAGATGCGGTCGCTCTGTGCAAGAAAGCAGTATTTATTATGAACTATTTACTATTCACTTCCCTTTACTAAGCCACCGTCATGACTCGTTAACCCTGAGGGAGACAAATGAAAGCAAAGTATTGGTAAACCATCAGCTGATTGGACAACACTAGCACAGCTAAATGTCAGCTCAGCTCTGTTGTTGAGGGTGCCGTGGCTGCTGCTTGGTTCACTGCTCATTAATTTACTGCTCACATTTCAACTCATTGTTGTATGCACCAAAGATCACGTAGACAATACTCAATACACTTATTTATGTTTACTAGCGCCCAGTTTCTTTAGGGTTAGTTTTTGAATCTTGTCTGTGTTCTCCTCGGTGTTTTGCAGAAAATTGAAGGGCAAGCTGAACAATGTAAGGAAATGTAAACCGGTAATGTTAATGGCCACAGCATAAAGGACATGAAGATGATCAATTAATGCACGCTTAGAAACACTTTTCAGTCATTACTATGCATTATAGAAAATAATTCAGTGCATATAAAAACAACCGGCACGAAAGCACACACTAAAAGCTGCACATAAATCCCCTTGGGAGTATAACAGCAGATTAACTAGCTGCCAGGGCCTATGAAGACCTATTGCTTATCACAGTTATTATAACTGTCAGGTAGACAACACACACAAGCACACACGCACAGACACACAGACACACACACACACACACACTCTTTCTCCTTCAAGCTTTCTCATATCAATATCAGTCAAATAAAACAAACATGTTGATAAAAGGTGGTATATTTGTGTCAAAGAGGAAGTAAAGTCAGCACTTTTCAAACTAAAATTTATGAAGGAGACAGTTTCCATTCCAGGTTTCACTGGAAATCAAGTCACTTGTTTTTGCTCAGTGACTCAGGTTTCAATCATAAAACAATTGATTCTCGACAAATCAAATTTTCTCCGCAGCTTATAGGAAAACTTTGAAGGTTCTGTTTCATTTCATGCACCATAATGTAAACATAGTATACATTAAACCCAATAAAAAGCTGAGGCTGTGACTGGATCGTCCCAACAAAACTACGGCTGAATATAGTCTGAACATGTTTCAATGATATTAAAATTACAAATCCTAAAATAATCTTTAACATAATAATACTTTTCAATACCTTGATTCAAGGAACATAAACATGTTCTTCCACAAAAACACATTTTAGGATTACCTGAAAACCTAACCAGCTCAATTGCTCTGTCCAAAAACAAACGACTCTGAGCACCTCTTAATTCAGACAATAGATCTTTGTTGCTCCATCCCAGCGCACAAACGTTTTAATGGACACCACAAGACATAGTGGGATATTAAGTGGGTGGAAAAGGAGCTGCCTACCGAGATGAGTCACAGGAACAGTGAAAGTGTTTCCTAAATTAATATCCATTAAATCAAGAACTATCTTGTAAAGGAACGAGTAAACTCAAATGAATGTGACTATGTGAATGTGCACCAATAAAGTATTAAGGTTCTACACTCAGTGACATCAATGTACGGGTAGGTCTGTAGCTGAGGAGACATTATCAGAATATTCTTATTCGATGATGTTACATGTTGGTCTCATTCCACTTCATGTTACTCTGTGTAACCCCTTTGAAAACGTGAACACCAGCAAAATGCTCTCACCTCCAGGAGGTTCTTCTTTGTTTTCATTTACTTCCTGACCTTCACAGGGATAAAAACACAAACACCCCCCCCCCCCCCAGGGCACACTACATTGTGTCCTTTGCGTGACAACGTTTTGTGTGAATACATGAGATGTAGTAAAGTGGGCGATGTCTTTGTTGGATCGATGAAACCTCCATTGTTGCAACCCTCTCCCACTTTGTTAACAACCTGACAGCAAGAAAAATGAACACACTACCCTGTTGTGTACCTCTTTGGTCGTGACTGACCAGCCATTAGCATCAACTGGAATAAAGCAATTCAAGTCACACATCATCCCCAGGTGCACATGTGTTTAATACACACATACAAAACTCCAATTTGGCCTGGCAGCTGCTGTGCAGTGTCATTGTTGTTTGACTTTATTATTTCTCCACTTAAGAAAACACAGGATGAATTTAATTTCCATCCTGCAACAGGGATGCAGTGTTCCTCTGTCCACATTCTCACACAGAAAGACACACTTAAAAGTTAAAAGGAGGCACATTCATACGCTGCAATTTAGCTTATTTGTATCCCTCAGAGGAAAATAACTCAAAAGAGAGAGAAGACGTGACTGTCGCTGCTGCAGTTATGATTTAATTATGGAAATCGAAGAAATTGTTTTTTTCTCCCAGAGAACAATCCTCTGCTGGACTGACAGTCAGTGGCAGATTCATACAGAACTGCATCTTTCAAAGCAATTAAGCTCTGAAGAAGAAAAACATGTACTTGACACACTTTGGTTTCTATACAGCTTTTTCCTTCGTATGTATATATAGGAGGGAAAACATGCTATAAAGGTAGGATATCTCCCCCCTCCCCCTGGGGCATTCATGGTTTCCAAAGTTGTTTGCTTGCACGTCCAATAAGGAGTATCATAACAGAGACTTTAAATATCAGCAATTGGACAATGAAAGTTGATGAGCTGCCATTCAAGGCCCTCGGCTGCCCATGAGGAGTAACTTGGGGCTCAGTCTCTTGTTCAAGGAAACACCATCTGGACAGGAGGGGTTTTGTATTGAAACATCAACCCTGTGATTAATGTACGTCCTGTGGTACCTGTCATTATATCATGATTGTTTCTGTGGCTACCAGTAATCTATAGGTGTGAATTTCAGACTCTACTGCTTTTGGTTATAAGGAGGGGCTCTCCTCTGGGAAATAGAGATTCAGTCAATGAGAGTGATTCCGTATGGTTAGTTCTGTTTAAACAAAATAGAAACATCATGATTGACAGCTGAGACCATTCTGTAGACCCTGCAAAGATGCTGTTGTTCATATCTGGGATAGTTTGGGCCTCATTTCTGGACAGTGGGAGAAAGTGGAGACGTGTCATCCATCTTTATACACGGTGTCTGGTTCAAAGATATATGTAACTTCTGTCCACAAGGACTGATGGACTTTTAAGGAAGAGAAGACAAAGAGAAACAAGGGTCATAAGAAGGGCACAATGCTGTGCTGTAGCATCCTGATGAGTTTTACAGTATGACCCACTTCCATCTCCATGCTTTTCTTATTTGCCAAACCTGCTATTGTTGGTGCTGCCAAACTGACAATACACTGAAAATAATGTCCAGCGCCTGCTTTATTTATAGGAGCTCAGGTTTATTGTATTATCTCACTCTATCAACACTTACCCCCTGATTTATGGCTTTGGCTTTAAAATGATATCTACACAGCTCTCACGAAGTAGTCCCCCCCCCCCTTACTTATTTGTCTCTCTTCCTGCCACTCATTCAGGCTTCTAATAACATCAGAGCACTGGGAGTAGCTAAGTGTGGCTGTTGTGATAAGGAGCTGGGAGCGATGCAATCTGTCTCCATCTCTTCATACTGCCACCGCCGTTCTGATCCACTCGTGGATGCGAACGTCAGCTCTAGTGATGTGCGGTACAGCGTGGCTGCTCTCTGTGATCTGCGGAAGATGCAGCATCTCATCTGCGGATGTTATTCCTTCACCTAAGCTGAGTGTTTCCAATAAGACGAACGGGTTGGAGAGATGGATGGTCAACAAAGCTCTTCCAAGCATAAAGGGATTTAACAGGTTAAACGAATAAGATGACGGTTGATCTTTTAAGTTAAATTAAATGTATTAATTGGTCTAAATCTGTTTCATCAGAAATGCATGAAACCTAATCAGAATCCATTAAAGGGTTTTTCCATGCATGTTCCTGGACCTAATTACTTATTGATCTTATTGTGCTGATAGATTCAGATACTTTTTAAGTATTGATCCTGTCAATCTCAAAGGATCACATACTTCCTGTGGAGCTGCCTATATTTTGCATATAAGAAACGTGAAAAGCAGAATCCTCAGTGAAACTGTATTCATTGGTGTTAGCATCAGTACTTTGGCCTACACGGGGTAAGCCATGTGCTCGACCTGATTTGTGTTTGTTCTGCAGTGCATGCATTGATGTATTTTCAAGCACAACCATCCTGGTGAATTATTCAACAAGATGTCTCAACAACAAACATTTGCATCATTTCAAAGGCGACTGTTATTATAAAACTGGAATGCAGTTATTATTTTCAGACACACGTCGCATTCTTGTACTTGTTGGTCAAAAATATAATTTTATACGGATAGGAGACATAACTACTGTGGGCATCAGTGAAGCTTCACCTCATCGCCACAACTTTCGAAAGGTTTCTTCTCTTTTGGATAAAGACTTTCTCAAGTGTGCAATTCAAATGAAACAAAACCAGATACGGAATATATCCACATGGGATACAATATATGTTGGGATATATATATGTAAAACACATTGCTACATTGCAATATAAACAGATTTACTCAATAAAACAAAATCAATAACTTAATGATAATCTTTAAGTTAATTGCAGGAAGAGGAAATACAGTGAAAGTGAGCAGCTAACAGCCTATTAGTCATTTTAGGTCTTAAATCCATGCCTTGCATTCTAGTGAATGGGACATGACCAAACTAAAAAGTTAAAATACACGTCAAATACATTTCTCTCAAAGATGGTTTCTATCATTTTAGGCAGTTCTTGTCACAATATTTAAGTGTTTCAGTTTAGTTTAGATGCTATAAAAACAGGGTGAAACTTCGTGATGGCATCCCCCACTACTGCGCAGACTCTGGTTCCAAGATGGTGATGTGCGTATCTTGGATATTTTGGCCTCATTTGTGGATTGTGGAAGGAGGTAGAGACATGCGGTCAATTTTTACATACAGTCGATAAGCTTTTAACAACCCCTGCTTTATAAAAACACATGGATCGATCTCACTGTGACACTTTCTGATGTGAAAAGCTTTCAAAGGTACAACACACTGAACTCGTTGCAGAGTGTTGCATCACTGAACGTGTATCAGTTGGTTCCAAGAGCAAACTGACGAATGACACAAAGGTGCTGTAGCCCTCGTGCGCTGATCCAGCCGGCAAATTCCATAAAATTGTTCTTCTTCAGATGGATGTGTGAAGTTGAAGCTGTGTTAAGCGACAGTGGTTTGACTTCGCTTACACAGAAAACAACATGCTGAGGTATATCCAGCCACTTCCTTCACTGTTGTTACTTTGTGAGAACTTCATTCAGAGGAAACATCGGCCTGACGGTCTTTATAACTACAAAACTTTCAAAAACAATCATCTGGAAAAAATGTTTTTTTCCCCCATTTGTACTCCTGCTATTTCACCACTCTCGAACTTGGACAGATAATAACACCCTGAGACAAAACTTCCGCTCAACTACTAGGCTATAGTTGCCTGTTACTCTTATTCTCTGTGGGTTTTCTTTTATTGGCTCTTTCTTGCGTTCTGTCCCGACCGCAGGATAGAAAGCTTTCCGCCTGCTTGCTTTACCTTTGAATGACCGATGGACACTCTACCACCTGCTCACGTTGCTTCTCATACTGGCTGCATTCATTTATTTGCTGTTGTGATATTATTTTATCTATACGGCCCTGAAATTGAAGTGAATAGCCACATCAGAGATTTGATCGCCTGCTCCTGTGCTGGCTGGGGCGAGCACATCTTGTCACCCCATCTGACGATACCTGCTCCAAGGATAATTGCTTTCAAAGAGGCCCTTGTCTCGCTGCACCATCCCTCTTCTCCTCAGCACACGCACACACACTCTCACACACACTCTTTTTCTTACTCCGAGGCTCGATGTCACACACCAATTCAGCCAGTCCACATTTTTTTTTTCCAGACAAACTTTCATCTTACTGTTCACAGTTTCTCTGTCACACAGACCCTGTCACCTGTCGTTTGAATTTTTTGTTCACCTCCACATCATTCCTCGACCCCCCCCCCTTTCTCTGTCACATATTTCTACCTGCTTCTCTCCGCCTCACCTCCACAGCAAAAGACAGGAGACACTTGGCCATGTAATCGCAGGAATATTAATCCCATGTTCCATTAAGTGTCTCCGTAAGACATTCCAGTGAGCCAACATGCACAATACCAGGACCCTGAAACAACTTGATCCTCTGTCAATACAGATGTTAACAGCCTTATTAAGAATGTTATCAGTTAATTAAACAACTGGTATTGACAGGATGCAAAATTTGGCTAAATAAAACCCTCAGCTCCGATATACTTCCAGCTCGCTCAGCAGGAACTTTCAGACGCTCCACTGATCTCAGCACGAGCACACCCAACATGAGCCAGCTCTTCTGAGGTAATGTGTTGTTTAGGCTCCCCGCGAGTTTTCCTTTCATTCCTTTTTACCACACCACTTTATTTTTGAAGAATTAATATCAATTTCCACAGGGTGGTGTCTCTTCAGCAATGCATTTGTTCTCAGTGGGAGATGTGAGCATGTTGACAGTGTGAGCGGATAATTGAATGTGGCGTTGTTTTCCATATGAAAGCTGCAGAGGGAGTTTACTTATCATGTAAGTTGGTACTGCTCACATCAGCTCTATAACATTATACAAGCACATGTATACATCCAGGCCAAGTATAGGAAAAAGTTTTTGAAAGGTCAATCGTGTACTAGGATGCAGTTGACTGACCATTGTGAATGATGACTGTGGAAACAAGTCAGTGTACGCTTTGGACAAGCACACATCCAAATTCTCCTGCAATAGACAAAGTAACAATCTAAGGAAGGAAGGAAGTTGCTGCTGTCAAAAATTTGGATTGTGCTGCAGCCAGTCAGACAAAAAGAAGGCAGAGTTTTAAATCCACACTCTGTAAATGGAAAGCCTCAGCGATCAGACACATCCAGTATCTAGGCTTAAGAGTTTACTGCACCTGGCTGGGACTGTGGTCGCAGCTCCTGCACCATGATGGCTCACGTTGCTGCATCTGCTTAATGCAAGTGGCGGCAGCAGAGACAGCCGGAGTCCAGCTCGTCTGTCGGCAGACCTTAAGGCTCGTCTCCTCTGGTGGGATTGGCTCTTTGCACTTGTTCTGCACGGCCAACACAACACGCTGAGGTCAGCCCGCCGCACAGAGATGCCTCTTGAACATGAACTGACAGGACTGCGAGACACCTACGGAATAAACTTCACAGGAAAACTGTGAAGACTCATTTTGGATGATCATCACCTTCACTTCGAGATGATGTGACGGTTACATCACACTTGTGCCAATTACAAACTGAAAATCAAATAGATCGGTTTGATCTATGTCACAGCGAGGGTCCAAATGACATAACAGACACAGACAGGTTTTGAGCATTTAATATAATAGCTCCCATCAAGCTCAGCAGGTTTAATATTAAGTATTGTTTGGTTGTTTAAAGTGGAATAATAGCTATATGTAATTTTATAAACTCCTTTTCGACTATGCCGTCTATTTCATTGCAACAACAACCTTCAGAATGCCATGACTGTATCTTAAATGTTTTATTCTGATGTTTTTGATTGAACCTCTCAGTGTCTTTGTTCTCACTTTGCTCCGGAATCTTTCATCTTCCTGGTTGTCCAATATCAGCCTGGGTGATGAGAGACGGCTGCACCCGTGTCTTGATCTAAGAGAACAGGGAGTGGTGACCGCACACAATTCACATCAGAGAGACACAAACAATACAGGCACACACAAACTTGTGGGGAAAATGCAAGCGAGAACCATGTGGCCAGAGTGAAAAACACAAATATGTATAATTCAGTCAGCAGCCTTTGGTTAATAATAATAATAATAATGCAAACAGAGTATGTGTACAGTATACACATGTATGTATGTGCGTATATGTTCCTACACCAGATGGCACTGAGAGGGAGCATGCTAATCTGTACACTCCAGAGTAATTAATGAGCCAGTGTGCATCACAGGGACGTGAGAGGGAGGAGAGGAGAGGAGGAAAGAGGGACGAGAGGGAGGAGGAGAGAGCCGTGTTTAATGGCTGTTCTGCAGGACCTGTCCTTCACAATTACCAAGGGGGACATATACAGTAAGTGGAGACACGGAAAAATAAAGAACAATGAAGCATGTGAAAGGCAGAGTGACATTTGGTGTCCCAGTAGAGAAGCTGCCAAATCATAGGTATGCTGCTGTACCTCTATTTCCTCTCAGGCATATTTTATATTTCAAGTCTCACCAATATGACTCTTATATGGTACTGTAATGGATCTGTAGTGCAGTGCACACAGCTCCAGGTTCTTTGCCGTGAGTTCAGGTCTGTGCTGCTCTGATTCGGGCTGGAAAGCGCTCAGCCTCCGACCAGCAGCCAAGTGCTCACAGATGGAGAGGGTGAGTCTCCAAGGCTCAGGCGCCGTCACTCCTGGATCTGGATGCCCTGGAGCTTTTTCAAAACGTGTGACTCTGACTTCACACCGTGACGCAGGCTTCTCTCTCCCTCTCTCCAGGTTTCTATCATCCTCAGCAGCAGGTCTCACTCTCTCCGAAGCTATCTCACTACTTAATCTAATCCAATCTGCACTCCCCGACTCTCATCAGGTCCTTTACATCACTGTAATTGCTTTATGTTATTGTCTGTATGTCCATTATATCTTATTTATCTTCAGAGACATAATTTGTCTCCTATATTGTCGTCCTCTATGCTTTCTGTGATGATATTTCACAAACAATCTGTATTTATTAGCTCTGTAAAATGTATAAAAGTCTATACATGTTTTAATTGCTGGTGAGATACAGTTTGAGATACTCTGAAGCACTTTAGAGAAGAACCTAAGCAGTTTCAACTTTCTATAACTAGCCTCTATCTCACAGCTACATTTCATTTCAGGAGTTTACTAAAGAGAAATTAAGGAGAATGAGAAAATTAGAAACTAGATGACATTCAGAAGTGAGCACATCTCTGCCTATAGGCCAAACTGTCCGCTTATGAAACCAAATTTAAATGAACTAGATGCAGATTTAAATTTTGATCTGCACCAAAGTACAGACACTCATAGAAACCAATGCCCTAAACATGCCTGATATATTTTCATCAAGACCCATGAATTATTCTCTGAGAAATTAGTGAAAATGTTGAAAAATGCTCTTATCTCACAATGTGAAATGGATCCACTTGCCGATCCAGATCTGCACTATACTCGAATGGGTTCTTCCCTGATCCATTCCACATCCTTCCACCAAGTTTCTTGGCAATCTCTTTAGTACTTTTTGCATAATCCTGCTAACCAACAGAAAGATGAATGAAATCAGTCGGAAACATAATAAAAGTAATAAAATTCAGTTTATCGAAGACAGGAGGAACACGCAGGTGCTTGGACCCCGGCAGGAAGAACAATGGGGAATGACGTGATCCTATGAATGAGATGCTTTGCCTGAAGCACAGACACTGTTGGAGGTGATGAGGAATGGAACGCGAGGTTAAGGCATCTTGATGAGCGGCTCCAGATCGGAGGAAGTGAAAGGAGATGACTGGGAATCTGGACTTAAGGTGGTGCAGAGTGGAAGTTAGTGGTGCAATGTTTACAGTGCTGAAACGACAGCTGAATGACACGAGAGAGAACAATCTAAAGATCATTAGTGATCAACTAAAGGAGAGTGTGTCGGGCTGTGATTGGATAAAGACAAGAATGAGCTGGTTACGGTAACTGTGACCTGTAAGACATGTTCTAAGCTTCAGGAGTGATTTAGTTTCTGGAAAATTACTTAAAACATATGATCTACATTATTTTCAGATGTTGTATCTTCTAGTCTTTCACACACTGTCTCCGCATGTATCTTTCTATTATTCCTTGTTTCAGCCCCAGTGTTTTGGCTTTGACTTCGGTGTCACAGTCCAAGCCTGGCTTCATACACCTGCTCCATTTCAACACAATTCTATCTCATTCCCTCCAAACCCCTGCAGCTCCCTACGGAAAAGTATTCCCAATTTCTCTGCTTTGCCTTCTGGTTTGATAGATTAGAAGAAAAAAAATAGAAGAGGAAAGGTAAAGAGAGGTAAAGGAGAAGAATAAGCAAATGGAAGAAAGGGGGTAAGGGGCTAGAGGAAGGAAGGATGTAAGGAAAGGTGGAAGGTGGGAGGACAAAAAACCAGCGTGAACTCGTTGAAGTGATGATGGAAAGAAGGATGTAAAATAGGAAAACAGATGAAGACACAAAGAGAGGAAGAACATACAAAGGTTACTGTTAAAGCTAAGAAAAGAGTGTTGACAAAAAAATAAAGGATGGAAGAGAGAGGTTAAGGATCTAGAAAGTAAGGGGAAAAGAAAAACGACGAAAGTGGAATAAAGGAAACGGTTTGATGGGTGAATGAAATCAAAAGAAAGAAAGGATGGAGGGCAGAGGTAGGGTGGGAAAGAAGGAAGGGAGGAGTGGATTAAGAGCAACTCTTTCTCTGTGTCTTTCCAGCTCAGTACTGACAGACCTATGAGCTGCTGCAACAGATTGGCATCACAGTCCATCGCCAGGGGAGACAGTGGCCACTCTGCGTGACTGATAAGAAACACGCTGTTATCAACACACACACACACACACACACACACACGGTTTCACACAACTGCAGACAGCCACTTATATGGAAATCCTTTAGACAGATGCACGCACAAAAAGTTTGCAAGCTCTTGCCCTTTTAAAAAGAAGGAGAAAAAGGAGTGTGCAGGAGAGCGAGAGCGCAGCGGAGAGTGAAGAGCAGCAGGAAGTGAATGAGAACGGGAGGCTAGGGTGACCGAGGACAGTTACCTTGGCAACCAGGCCTCTGGTGACAACTGCCTAATCAGTGGGCGGACAGTGAGATACCCAGGGTGATTCCCCGGAGATGTTTGATCATTTCCCCTGTGCATCCCAGCAGCTATTTTACATTAATGATCAAATCTGACTTTACACTCAATCCCCTTAAGAGACGTCAAAGGCTGCTGCTCCATCAACACTTCGTCCAACAGAAAGCTCAAATAGGTCAAAGTCCAAACCGGGCATTCCCTTAAGTGATGTGTGATGTCAGAATTTATTTTTTGTTCATATAGAAATTGAAAAAGGAAGAAAAATACTGTTTTTTTATAAAATATTCATGTAACTCTAAATACATACAATTCATGTATTTATTAATTTAGAGAAACTTTGTTTGTCTAAGACGTAAAGTGGAGGAAAGACATTGAATATTGTTCGGATTAAGGCTTCTATTTATTTTAGTGGTATGCCTAAAAACCTACAGTTCTTACTGATGATACTGAAAGAGATGATCAAACTTGTAATTTCTGTCTTTCAATGTGTACAGCAGATTTTAAATGATTAACTTTGGAGTAGCCTGATTTAACAGTCATATTGTTTCAGCTCCTGAGATGGTGTGGTTTTGAATATTTGCCAAGTCTGCTTTTTATATTGTTATTTTCATTTGTAATATCGAATCGGCCTATGTTGGATAACATCTGGAACCACTATTATTGGGAATGATTGTAAATGGAATGATGTTTCAAATAAAACTGAACGAATGAAAAAAAAGTGGGTCTCTTTGAGAATCATTGAAACTACATTTAAATCAACAGGGAAACTCTATAATCCATTAAGCGCCATGTTGCTGTGGAGGCCATCTCCCCTGACCGGGGGTAGAGCAGAGGTCACAGACTTGAGTATCAGGCAATTTACAGAATAAGCATCAACCTGCAGGTCCTAGTACTGAGGTCACAGATGAATAAGCTAATACGATTCCATGCACCATCCATCACTGGGAAACAACTGCTCTTTCACATGTGAGTGAATGAATGTGTGCGCATACAGCAAAGGTGTATGAATAGGAAATGACCGAGAAAAGACAGAGGAATCAGGATTGTGAAGGGAAAAGAGCAAAAAGCTTTTTGTGTGTCCACACAAAAAGCTTTTTGTGTATCCACACAACAACCGAGCACACTGGCGAAAGTATACATTTATTTCTCAGTTCAAAGGTCTCGACACAAAGAACCCCAGTGGCCATTACTTTCCTCTACCGCAAATAATATCCTCTCCTTTCAGGCTCCCTCCATCCTCCTCTTTCTCCATTTCCTCCTCACTGCAGCCATTGTGTCTCCCTGACACACACAGACTGTCATTAGGCCAGAGAGATACTGTGTCCGATAGCGAACCCTGTGCTGCAGACCGCACGCACGGACACACACACACACACACACACACACACACACACACACACACACACACACACACACACACACACACAGTCATCAATTATGTGATCTGGTCATCATTCTCTGCTGCAACCTGTGAATGTCATGCTTGTTAGTCTCACTTTCAAATCCATGTCATCCTGGACCCTGGTTATCAAATCTGATTAGCAACCATGGATCCGTCCGATCAAACCGAGGAGGAGCTGCTGTTCTCGCTGACTCCGTCTGCTGGAAATTGAGTGTCCGCCTGCAGTGTTGCAGCTCTGGCAGGTTGAGCCATGAGGTCTTTTACATTTTTTATGACCTATGGTCTCAGATGTCAGTTTTAACACAACCCTGCACTGGATTCATTCTTGCCGTTGTGGTTGCATTTACAGCAGAATATAAAGTAAAGTAAAGTTAAGTTTTTGAGTTTCAAATTCGGAGACAAAGACACTTAAAGTGGGGTCCAACAGTTTGACATCACTTCCCTATTGGACAGGACAGGACATGATGAGGGCTGACAACACGCTGTGTGCTGGCACGGAAAACTGAATACTGTCTGTCTGGCTCAGAGATATTACAGAAGCCGGTTGGGGTTTAATGGATCAAATATAAATGTCTTTTCGGTGTTGACAAATTAAAAGTGTAATTTGACATTTTGAAAATATCTGTAATATCTGCACTCTTAATATACACCTAAAGCCAGCAGCAATTCGTTTAGCTTAGCACAAGGACAGGAAACTAATGGGGAAAGAACATCAGTCTATCACCACCTTTAAAGTTCACTAGTTATCACATTAATTAGTGTCAGGACCATGATGTTGCCTGGCAACCGGGGAGGATTCCAGGAAATCACTGCTCCCTGCCAGGACATCCCATAATTCCCATGAAACAGCAACCTGCAGATTTCTTTTTCATTTATACCTCACAAGGTTCATTGAACAGTATTAGTTAATAGACAGATTAAATATGTTTTCATATAAAACATATTGTCATTTTATAAAAGGAGTAATTAATGAGATTGTGTCCATATTTTTTATACATACTACTCGTTAATTATTTAGCTTTAGATGTGCAAGTAATGTGGGTGGTTTTAACTTAAACTAGCTGTATCCTCTCATTTCTAGTCTCTACGCAATAGGTCTCCGTTGAGTTGTGAATAATACAGCAGACGTGTCGATTTCTCTCAGCCGTCATTACAGTAATTCTGATGTTAAACTGTGCATTGGAATCCATCAGTAGCTCAGCAAATACTGTAAAACCTTTCATCTTGTTCCTGTCCATTATCCAATGACACACTCCAGCTCCCTGTCATTAGCAATTTAACAATTTTTGCAAGAGCCGTATCTAAAATGTGCTGTATCACACACGCAGGGGCCTGCCGGCGCAGATTATATGTGGTACATTACACACACATGCATCCTGGTGAGCCATCCCAGAGACGGGGAACGTGAGCAGCATGGCCCGCTTTGATGAGCTGTCAGATTTAGGATTACCACAAGGAGCCCCATTAAAACTCACAGCCGCACTGTTCCACTTTCTGCTCCCCCATCAGCTGTTTGTAAAACCTGTCAGAGAGGGGAGAGAGAACCAGGAGTTCCAGAGGGAGGGCAAATGGGCTGGAAGACGAGGGGAGATGGATGAAGTGTTGGGCAAAAAGTAAGAGCGAGACAGTTACAAGGAGGCAGAGGGAGGAAGGAGAAATCACAGCGGAGGCGGGGGGGGGGGAGAGAGAGAGGGGGCGGAAAGGGGAGAAGGATAGAAGATAAGTGGCACATTATCAGAGTTGATTTACGAAGTTGGGGAGGTTATTCAACAGCTGGTGTCCCTGAGTGAGGGAGCTCGCCGGTGCTACATTTCAACACTGCACTCTACAGGTCGGATGGAGAATTTCAAACCTCAGAATAAAACTGTAAAGAAGTCAAATGGAATGGGATTCAGTAGAGTGCATGACACCGACAAGGCCCGATGGTCCCATTCAATTCAATCAAGCTACACCAAATTTCACACATTCATTCATACCAGTTCCTTTAATGTGCCTGAATCTTTTCCATCATGATCCATGAATTATTCTCTGTGAAAAATGGTCAACGCGTTGAGAAACACCTGGCGACATCTCGCAATGTCAGAGAAAGTGAAAGAATTTCCAGCAACAGCACCAACATTTAACATTTAATGGGTTCTTCCCTGACTACTACCTCATCGCTCCACCATCATTTCATGGTAAACAAATACGTTTTGTGTAATCTTGCTTAGAAAGAAAGCAAAAAACACAAGTAGGGGTAAAAGCATAACCTCCTTTTTTGGTGGAGGCAAAACATTTTTTATTACAAATACAGGCTGATATTAGAGGATCCTGAGAATGAGTCATTTATGTCATTTGAAAAACGTTTTAATTCTGCACAGAATTAATGAAATATCTCGCACAGTATCTGAATAAAAGTGAAATCGTGTATTAGGTAACCAGTGTCTCCCGCTTCAAGGCCAATGCACACTTGTGTTAAACAATAAATAAAAAGCTAAATCTAATTTCATTCCCAATTGTTTCTGTTGGTTTATGGAGCAGGTCACAGAAGGACACACTGTGTCACCAAGGACACACTCACCGATGGGACAAATATTCACATTGTGTCCCCGAACACCAGCTACCTTATAGTTGCACACAAATACACGCTGAATACCAATAGATTCAAATGTAAAGAGCTTGGCTGGAAAAGGGAAACCTAGATCAATACAGCGCTGACCAAAGGCAAACAGCTGAAAGGGGAAAACTGTCCCTGTGCGTGAGTTTGAAGAGGCCAAAAGAAAGTGTGTCCTGGACCTCATCTACACCAATCAGTTTGAGGTGTGGGACTAGAGGGAGTATTTTCCAAATGTCAGACTTCGAGGTCGACTAAGGTTTCGGATTCACACGCGGCTCTTTAAACAAAGGGTGAGAAAGCAGCCAATGAAGTACAGGCATCAGGTCATCATTTCCAGAAATATGAGTTGCACTTTGCCTTGTGCTTTTGCAGACACTCTGCAGCCTGGCTGGTGAATAGGATTGTGGGTAGGCGAGCGGGATGAAGAGCAGGTCCCTGCATGCAGCTGTGACATAAGGTGACACTTTGGGGGGGGGGGACCAGCGGAAAACTGCGTGGAAGCTTGTGTTGCCAATGTGTGAAGAATGTGTAAAGAAATGGTTTCTATTCATGTTGCACTTTTCGAGTCTTGATGACCGAGTCTTGCCATTCACCCGTACATTCCTACAGGGCAGCTGTCGGCAGCACTTTTTCTGTGAGATCAAACTGTCAACTCTCTGCTTAGAGGACGAGACGCTCTACCCCCTGAGCCACAGCCAATCAAATACCATTTGCAACACCTTCAAACTCGAGACATTGTGTCAGGCCTGTGATCTGTGGAGTTACTTTTCATTTGTTGTTTAAACCTCAGATCAGTGTTTTACTGGCCCCTAGTGGAGGAAGATCCTAACTGTAACTCTCAGCTTACACAAGCCTTATTATTGAGACAGATTTAATAAACAATGTTTGAAGTGTCTCAGCTTCAACAATGATGACACAGCTTATATTCCTGCGTTTAATTATCTTATTTCCACTGTTGCAGGACATTATTTATCACTGTTTAAAGATATCATTATTTTTACATTCCCTGTGATTCGGAGCTGCTCAGCCATGTCTGTCATCCTCCAGTTGAACGGAGACACAAACTGAGCACAGGCTGTTTGCAGTGAGGGCTTCAATTATTCACTGACCATTTTACTCCGTCCTAAATAAATGAAGGGTTTTCATGTTTGACTGTGTTTTGATTGTATCTCCAGAGTTTTTTGCTGATGGAAGCTCTGTGCCTATTATCAATTTGAACAAGTATTTTACTCATAAATGATCGGCTGGATATTTTTTTAAACTACATTGCATGCAATACTGCCAATTTACCACTGGTTTTGAATAAATAATCGAAGGTCTTCCTATTCGTACATTTCACTGCAATGTAGTTTTTATTCTCCTGGCTACTGTCTCTGCCTTTTCATATTCTCTTTTTTAGAAATGTATATTATTTCTAATGTAAATCATTTTTGAAAAAACTGTTAAATAAGTAATTTATGTTCTCATTTGAACCTTTCAACAAAATATTTAACTCCTGTCAGTGATGGCCGATGAGCTCCTCGTGTGCGGACCTGCACAGAAGCTCGAAGGATTCAAGTTATTAATAAGCTTTTCAATATTAAACTCATTTTCATTCATCTGACTCAGTGACACTAATTAGCGAGCACTGGCTGAATTGAGTTTGCTTCTAAGAGCCGTAACACTGGACTATTGAACCTCCAAACTTCCAGATGTGATGGCTTGTCTGATTATTTGAGTGCGAGCTGGAGAGTATCACTTTTTATGTTGACTATTTTTTTTTCTTTGCGTAAATTCTCAAGGTTAAACTATGTATCGCTTTAAATAAAATCAGAGCAGTTGCCTTGGCAGGTCCTCTAAATGAGCGAGATGCCATAAATTAGATCAATATGACATAACGTTAGTTACTGCACCAAACATAGAAACGGCTCCAATGTTTAAAAGTTAATGACAAGGATTTGATGCAGAGTCAGAGGCGAACCCAAACACTTACAATAACTGCGGGAGTATTGAGTTTTTTGACAGGTTTTCCATATGGAAACCAAAGATGCCGCGGAGCAGGGTCATTAAGTTTGTTATGAATACGATGAATACAGCTACGAACCATTAATACAAAGTCATACGTAGGAATAAGTTTGAAATAAATCTCTGATAACCTTGTGAGCATGCTTCTCATATTTCTCTCTCTCTACACATCAGAGGGTTTTATCAATCAGTGTTTCTGGTAAGTTTGCACTTTCCAGCAGAGTCTGGAAATGAATCTGATGATCAGCGAAGCAATGCAGCCCCCTGCGAGAATATAAATAGCATATCATTTAACTTAACCACCTACTAAAGCCATGTTTTTTTTTTTTTTTTGCAGAAGATGGATGTCAATATGGGCTGAAATCCCTCAGCGGTCACGGTGCAGTGGTTTAATCAGAACATCTACACTTCATCCTGACGTCATGCAGCACAGCACTTTGCATTACTTTTCAAATTCTAGCGTGTAACTTTAAATTGGCTGTGGAGGAAAAACCCGGTGGTCAGTGTGACACCAGCTAATGACAGTATTTGTAAGGGAGAGGAGAAATGCGTTGTTCCTAATCACCTCCCGACTCTCTGCAAAAAAACAAGAGGAAATAAAACCTCCTCTGGGCAAATTCATCCACAATGAATCAATGAAAACAGCCTAATTTTAAAGTCAGCTTTTACCAACGTAGGTGATGCTTTTATATTCATCATATGCAGCAGGCTGTCTGCTCTTTTAATGTCTTCATTAAAATGTCTCTACGAGTCAATGAAGACAGAGCTAATGTTCTGTCCCCCTCACTTGTTCGGTGCAGGCCCCAGAGATCACGAAAACAAAGCTCAGCAACAGGCCTGAAGGCGGCAACGTTTCTCCTCATTCACTTTCTTTTCTTTCAGCTCCAGGAGAATTGGGCAATGTGCTCACCACCAGGAGTCAGATGTGTGGAGCTGCTGTGTGGGCACTGTGCTGACTGCTCCCTCCCGGGCTGCATTACTCACACTCCCCTCTTACTCAGCCACCACACAACACAGTCTTTAGGGGGGGGAACTCACCTGGTATCTGGCCACACACGTATAACTTTGGAAAGTTCCTTGCAGCAGAGCCTAATCAAACACTGTGCATCACATGGTCACCAGACCTTCTCTGGAATGACCTCGGTGAATCTAGAGAAAGTTAAGTACTCAGATTTAAAGGACTACTTCAACATTTTATTTTGGAATCTGCACACGTTTTACTGTTGCTCAATTGTACTTAGGCAGACAAATCTGTACTTTTACTTTATCAAATTTGCAAATATTCCCAAAATTGCATCCATCTATATATTGTTTATGCATTTGTTTCTAATACATGCTTGACACCCAAACTCCACACTAGCTGTGAGGCAACAGTGCTAACCAGTGCACAATGTGATTTGTAACTGTAATGTGTAACTAACAATATAAATTATGATGTGATGCATAAGCAGCCTGAGGGCACGGTCACAGAAAGGTAGCAGTGGGGAGCCCCCGCCTACCGTTCAATCTGTGCAAGCGAGGAGGCAAATAAGACGTTTGCTTCCTGTGGCGGAAAGAATCTGCAGTGTGGCTTCGCATGGGGTTCAAATTTGATATTATTGTATTTACTCTTGTTATATCTCCTGTGTTTGAACGGCTCCTGGCTGAAGCTCCATAGCACACATCTCAAAGCAAAAAAATATCTAGAAAATCTCATTGTAAAACTATTGCTCTAAACTTTATGTGTTTTTTGTTTCATTTTGTTTTCAAAGAAACAAAAACCAGCAGTGACCCAATCATGCACAGTAAACATAGGCCACTCGCAGCACAAACTCTGTGTGCACGACAACTCTGATGTTGCAGAATTCAGTACAGTCGTCTCCTGAGTTTGTCGCTCTCCATTATGTTTGAATTCATTAGACCTTCTTGTTTGCTGTAACAGCGCCAGAGCTTTTTTGGCAGCATGTTTCTGTTTAAAAGCCTTCGGGAGGACACGGTAACCTTAGTGCTTTGTCAAATTATTATTTTCCCATTACCTTCAGTCAACAATAATGAAAAAACGTATAATAAGAAGCTTAAATCAAGCAGGTCGGCAGAATGGTTTGTGTTTGCTCGTTCTGGTAGAAGCAGAATTGATTGAAAAGCTGTGAGGTGGCATTTAGCCTCACTGGGAAGCATTTGAATTACCAGGACAAAGGTCACTGCGAAAAAAATAGCTTTTATTGATAGGTGAAATCAATTATATTAAGGCAACAGCAACACTGACAGGCAGACAGAGGTGAGTCGGTGCATAGTTGTGGTTTTCTGGCTGCAGGTTTATGTGAATCTCTTTTTAAAACAAATGCAAATGAAGAGAGAGAGAGAAACACGAAATGACAATAATGGATTTCTAGAAATGACTGTCTCTTTTTTTGTTCGGATCCCCGGACTTCCCTTCGTCGGATTTGGAGTTCTGTGAAAGAGACATACAGAAATGATGTAAACACAAGGTGACAAGAATACGTTAATGGTGCTCATCTAACATTCAAACTAGCCATTTCTGGTGTTTTGACCCTTTATGATTTAAGCCAATGAGCTCCTGACTGGAGCATCATATTTAGCATTGAGACGTGATTATGTGAGTAAAACTTGTCAGTGTGATGTCAGTGCATTAAACAGGACTTATCCTCTACCTTGGATTTGAAGAGGAGGTTGATGACGCCCTTTGAGCGTCCTGTCTGCGGTCCGGTCAGAGGTCAAACAGAGCGACATGCTCTTACTGTCCCTCCTGGTTCTGGAGCCGTCCACGTCCTCTGGGCCTCCCACCACAGCCAAGGACAAACCTGCGGACACAGCCCCCCGAGGATTCAGTGTTTGTGTCACACTTGTTACAAACTCTGCCTCCTCCTGCAGCCGTGCGATTGTTTTTTTTCTGACTTGCAGCTGTTCTACCGATGAACTCTGTGTTCTGGCAGCACCGGTGGCCCAGTGTCTGTGTTCAGTGAGGCGACGCAGCTTGTGGTCAGCGTTGCTAACCGGAGGCGGTGTGTTAACACCAGAGTCGATGCTGGCTCCGCTGGCGTTGGCCAACGTGGCAGGACGCCAGTGCAACATCAGTGAATTGTGCTTTAATGCTCTGTTCTGAGTGATGAAATATAAACTGGATGAAACAGTTCAGAAAATCTGCAACCGACGCGTCTGATTCACTAATTTGTGTTAGGTCACGCTATTAGTGGCACTTTCTCCAGTGTTTCCAATTTATCCCTGACACACACTCAACTACATTATTCTGTCATGAGCTGGTTTATGTGTTTTTAGAGTCAGTTTGCCAGAGCAGGAAAAACAGCAGTTCCTCTCAGCTCTAGACTGTATTTGAACTTGTGTGGGTGCTTGTGTTGCAGATATACAGAAACTCAATTGAAATACACCACAGTAGCAGGTGTGTGTGTGTGTGTGTGTGTGTGTGTGTGTGTGTGTGTGTGTGTGTGTGTGTGTGTGTGTGTGTGTCTCACCAGTGATGGCAGGCAGGGATCTGGAGTTGGCACTGGTCAACCTCACATTTCCTTCGTTTGGATCAGACAAGTTGGTGTCACTGCGGAACTCCTGTTTCTTGGACAGCTAGAGGGAGACAGAGATCACACAGAGCTCAGCAGCAGCACCTCCACGGACACTCAGCTCTGTGTTCCGTCAACATCCCGTCACGTGACGCCTGTCCTCTCTCCGACTCTCTCATTCTCACCCGTTTGCAGTCCAGCGTGTTCGTCCTGTCCCTCTCCTCCGTGATGAAGATCATGCTGCTCCTCTTCTTCTTCTTCTTACTTTTTCTCAGTTTGACCTCTGCCTCGCCCACCGTCACCACCCCCTCCTCCGCTGTGCTCACGCTGCCGCTGGATCGCTGCAGGGTGGAGGACCAGGAGTTCGGGGACTCGGGGGGGAAGTCCCTGAATGGAAAGTAAAGAAATTAAATAGATTCAATATTTATTTTCAAATCTGTTGCTCTGGAGCTTTAATTGAAGCCAAAGGCCTTAGTGAGCAGGTGGCATTTGAGGAGTTTTGAGCTTATGCCATTAATTTAGACACTTTGGGGCCATTTTATCACAACATTGTGTTTGTATGTATCCTGCAGATGAGATGTGTCATTCAAGCAGTTCATATCATGTTCTCTTAACACTCTGATGTAAGATTCGATGCGATAATGTACAATGCAACATGACAAGACACGACAATGCTGGACACCACACAACACAAGGAAATGAAAAATAGAAATAATACATCTAATGTAAACAGAATACATAGAAAACGAGTGTTGCACTGTCAAAAGAGTTAAACCTGAGTGCGATAATATAAATCGATGTCACGTGTCAACACATTAGGTCTGTGGACGCCACCTGTCTGCATAGGCCTTGGTTGGAGTCCCACAGTCAGATCCCTGCAGGGACGAGATGGAGATGATGGACTGACGAAAGGAGCGCAGCAGGGAGCGTGGACGAGTGGACTTCCTCCCGACCATGTCCGGCTGCAAAGTTAGACAATGTTACATTCGGGACGGTGCTCTTCAAAGAGAGAGAGACAGAAGCACGTCATCGCAGACTGCACAGAGTAAAAGAAGGTTACTCTTAAAAAGCAGGCGGCATATCATCACTCCCACTCATCATTAGTTTAATCTCTCCTGAAGGGCTCGGCCAATTTACAAAGGTAATGACCATATTTAGCCCCATTCACATCATCCGAGCCCCGTTCTGGTTGTGGAGGAATTTAAAAAGGTGCAAATCCCACATCAACACTGTGCTCAGAGGCTTTTTCTGTGAGAACTTTGATCTTTAAAATTCGCCCGGGTCAGCTCATTTAGAGCTTCATTAGCGCAGCTCTACCACACTCACTCTGTATCCAGTCTTGCGGAGAGAAACACACGTTTTTTTGTATTACAGAGAAACGCGGTTTTAGGCAAACTTGTTTCTCACCAGTTCTCTCACTCCGTACTCCTTCTCTACTTTCTTCCTCAGCAGCTTGAAACACTCCTCCATGCGCTCGTGGAACGGACGCAGGTCATCGCTCACTCTCTTCCCGTGGAGGGAGATTCCTCCGCCCAGTAGCGGGATCTATAAATACAAATGTCGCGGCGTCAGCAGGACACGCAGAAGGAGTAAGAACAAACTAAATGTGGTGTGTACATGTACCTGCCATGCGATGAGGTCTTTGAGGCGCAGCAGTTTATCTCTGTCCTCCTGGTGCTGCTCAGTGTACTCTTCGGTAAAGAACGCCTGATCCAGAGGAAACATTAAAAAGTCACCTAAGCGATAACATATGTTTCACCTGCTCGGAAACTTGTTAAATCAGTAACCGGCTTTCCCCACGGGACACTGATCTCCTCTTACGTATGATTTCATAAAATGGAATGGTGTTCGAGGGGCAGCACTCACTATATTTCATGTTGTACGTTCATTGCATTTAATGCTATTTGAACTGCAGAATTTACACTCCTGTCATAGTCTGGGCCTCAGGAGGTGAAGCTGATGTTTGATACAGAATGAATTCAAATCGTTTCGTCATGAGAGAATAGTCCGTGCAGTGAAGCTGTCTCTTTGTTGTTGGGGGGGGGGGGGGGGCTTCAAAAACAGTTTTTCAATCATAACTCTTTCATCATAGTGCCTTAGAAATTAATCCAAGCAGTCCTAGTTGAATTAAAAAAAAAAAAACACATAAGGAATAACAAGTCAAAGTTAATTTAAATTTGAATGAATAGATGAAATATACTTTGAACTCCACTGATGTTACACTATTCTAAAAAAACATTCAAAATAATTATAAAGCAACCACCAATTGTTATAACACACGTTTAAAGCATTCAATTAAACCAATATAAATGATCAATATTCTAACCAATAACCATTCATCTCTATTTAACCCACATTAAGGCCTTTATTCAATAGTGAGCATCGAGCCATGACACTGTTTCCTTTAGGAGTCATGACCTGATCGACTTAAGGCCATTGTTAGATTCTAAATGGAGCCGGAGCCAGATTCTAGATCACCTTTTCATACTTGGCAAAGCCACCCATGACGGCCGGGTCCACGATGCCGTTGAGCAGCATGGAGAGGGGGTTGATGGGAAGGCTCCAATCCGCCTGATACTGGTTGATCATGGTCAGGATCTTCCTATTGGTGGACTCCATGGTCTCTATGGCGTTCTCCAGTGGAGACAAGGTGGTCTGGGGGAGGTGGAGAGAAAGATGACAGAGCAGAGGAAAGGAGGAAGGAGTTGATGAAGGAGCAGGCGGAGACATGTTACACAGGAGGACAAAAATCTCACAGTCAACATACAACTCAAACATGTTACACGTGATGTGCCCACACATACTCACATGCTTCATGTCAGTGGACTCAAACCAGCGCAGGATCCCTGGCAGCTTATACACAGTGGTGAAGGTTGTGCGTTCAATCCACATGGACTACAACAAAAAGATGGAGGATGAAGAGAAGGTCTTTAGTCTGACACACAGACGCACACTTGCACACACAAACATACACACACACACATTCTGGAAATAACCATGGTCATAAAAACGCATCAAATACCGTAAAAAAAATGTAGAATTGTAACACTTGTTCTTATATATAAGACCCTGCACAGACCTAATAGCCAACAGATTGCTCGTATAGTTTGCCGAGACTCATCTCAGTTACTCTCCTTTTATCTTGATCCGGTTTTTCAACAGTTGTTCCTTTTGTGAAATTGGTTGGCTTTATCTAATTATGGATTTTCTCCTTTCTACTGACTGTGTCAAATTGTACCAGTGGTACTGATGCTAGTACAGTATCAAATTAAGTTTCTTTAATCTTAAGCCGCATTTCAACCGTATTTCCCCCCTGAGACAATGGGAAGCTTTGCAGGAACATTCGTTTCCACCACAGGGACCAGGGTTCAAATTGAGTTCAGAGGAGAAAATGTTGGTGGTGCTTTGGGGGCAGCAGCGCTTAACATTCCAGATTTTTTTGGGAAGTCCAGTTTTTTTATCTCAACCACCATTTTTTTAAGACCTGTAGCTGCGTATACATATTTTTTTTCTATTATAAAAGCTAATGTTATGATACTTTATTACCTGAATCTAATGTCGCATTCTCCAGTAAAACCTTGTCTTATCATATAATCATACTGCACTTTGCTGTTAAATCCTATTATTTTATAAAACAGGGTCTCATCTTTTCAGCGCGATTCAAATGCTAAGTAAACGACAGCCTCTTGAATATTTCCACAGTCCCTGTGCTCATAAATGTATTTACTTTAAGAACATAACTCACAGCAAACTCATTGTTTGGGTCCGAGGGTCCTTTCCTCACAGGCTTGGAATAGTGAAAACGCTGCACGTAGTTGGCCTTGTAGAAGCTAAAGAAAATCAAAGGTGTCAATGCTTTTTCAATTCTATCTAATAATTTCATAGACATTAAGATTTGACATTAACGTGATGAGATTGACAGACTTGATAATCTGGTCAGGGACGGGTTTGTTCTTCAGGCGAGGAGGGATCTCGAGGACGGGCTGCACTGTGAAACACTGGATATCTGGTTCAACATCTGTCAGGAAATCAAACAACTCAACGTGACAGAGAGCATCTCCATATCCCAGCGTCTGGGTGAACAGTCAGGCAGCTGAGGGACACTGAGAAATAAAGTAAACCCAAATTGAGTTTAGATCCAGACTAAATCTGTTAGATAAAATAGATCTAATACACATCTGATGGCTGAGCAGGTTTTATCGTTCCTGGGTGAAAGGCTCCCTGAGGTCCCAAAGCCGCTGCATGTGAATAAATAAGAACATACGCTCTTGCATTTCTATGCTGGCATGGCTTCACAGGATTTACCTTCTCCTCTTTATATGTGCATAACAATGTACATCTGTGTGTTCTGCAGCCTCAAGGATACACTGAAGCGGCGAGTTCCTGACGTCGTCTCCCGGCAGCGTGGTGGTGTTGAGGCGCACGGCGCTGGGAAACTGGCTCATTAGCTTGTTCTGGAACTCTTCTCTGCGCTCATACTCCTTACCCCGGTGGATAAACACCTTGTTCTGGAGGCATGCAGGACATTTGTTGGTGACAAGAATGACAACACAGCACTGCAGGGTCAGGCACCTGTGTACATCTGTGACTGCTTCTACCTTACTGGCTCTGAAACTGCAGGAACACTTCTTTCATTCAAATCGCTATTTGTCTAATCCTCTTCTATCAAGTTCTGAAAATATGTGCTCATGTTTTATTGTCTGGTTCCCCTTATTAATGCTCCGTAAAAGTGCAACGATAAATAAGCTTTAGTAACTTACTAATGGCCGTATTAACCCCAGTTTATCCTGTGATCTCTATGTGAATATTCTCTTTTTATCTGGGATTGTCCATCTACAGCTGGCAGAGACTACACATCTACCACATCTACTGAACGGAGAGAGGAAAAGACGAATATTTAAATTCCTCCACAGATCCACAATGTTTCCATAAGGTGCCCAATGTCCCGTTCTGTTAACTATCTGCTGATGTGTTTAGAAACTTGTCCACTGCTGCAGATTTTAACAGCTTAGCTCCAGTCGCTGCTGATAATGAGAAAAAAAGTATTGAGATACTTTACTTTAGAAAAAGCATTGGAAATATAAGATCCTACATAAGTAGAGTAGCAGCAAAATACAGTTTAAGCTTAAAGTAAGAAAGTTGTTTGTTTGTCACATCCGATTTTATTGAAAACGGTGGGGTGTGAGGCCAAGGGAGAACCAGTTAACTCATGGAGCAGATTTGAGAAAGTGGGCAGATCCAGGAATTTCTTTACACTTTCTTTAACAATACCCTTGAGGGAGGTGTGCACTCTCTGAGCACCCCTCTAGTATCATCAAATTATTAATACAGTGTGTAGACAGCTGCTGTAGTTGCTGTAGGTGTAGCTAGTTTGACCTGCTTTATATATGCAGCTTTAGATATAGTGACACAGGATAACTCGGAGAAGTGAGGAGACGATTGATGATCTAATGATGTGTTGTATATTAAAAGCTGGTAATATTATCTATGTGTGAAATCTCCATATACAGAGTAACTATACTATTTGAAGCAGTCAAATATATATAATTGAGTACAGAGTACAACATTTCCGTAGAAATTTCTCAGAGTGGATGTATTAAGCCGCATATAATGGAAAAACCCAAATACAAGTACATCAAAATGTAAGTAATTGAGTAAATAAAGTTAGTCCTGTGTGTATTGTGTGAATCAGTGTGCCTCTACTCTCTGAAAAGGGAGAATCGTGCACACTAACCCTGAGGAATGGAGGGTAGCCCTGTCCATAGTACCCCACTGCGAAGTAGTCCTGGTTCGGCCGCAGGATCTTCATGATATTCTCGTAGAACTTGGCTTGTTTCTCCTGCAGAGAGAGACAAAGTGATGGAGGGAGACAGAGGTTCAGATGTGCACAGTGTGCAGCCATAGCAGCTTTATCAGCTTGTGCCAATGACAAAGATACACTCAGCAGAAAGTCGGGCCTTTTGAAGGTGATAGATGGAGAAGAAAAATAAAGTGTGCAGCATCCAAGGGTAATGTCTGTCATTTATATAACCACATAAATTCAGCATTAGCTGGTGGAGCCACTGCTGCAGTTACATAAAGAGAGAGAGATTTTTCTATTGATGGGAGCATTGGTCTCTGTGCGGGGGGGGGTGAAGGGGACACAGAGGAGACATAGCTACTATGCCACAAGTGTCAACTTTTAGGTTTGGAGGGAATCACTTCATCTATGGTGCGGGAGAAGGAAAGCAAAAGAAAGAAGTGGGACAGAGTGAGGAGTGTCGGGGGGGGGGGGTCTCACGTTACTGATTGTTGATGAAGAATCAGAGTTTTGGTGGAAGAGGAAGCTCACATTGGAATTATTCAGAAAAAGAGGAAGTTCACCCTCAAGTAAGTTTGAATTTTTAAACATGGATGAATGGTTGTGCTGAACTGATAATGCTTGAGAGTTTAGATCACATACTGAGAGTGGAAAGTTGTTGTTGGGAACAATATGTTCCGAGGATCAGACAACGAACACAAGCTGCAGGACAATTTGCATAGATTTATTTTTACTGTGAAAAGCCAGAGACCGAAGCAACACTATTTAACCGATGTACAAACAGTGTTCACAGACAGAATGTAGCAAGAGTTCAGCAGTCGCTTATTCATTGCTTGAATAAATTGCTGTAATTCTCTTACTTTCCCTCAGACAAACCCTTGAAACATCTAGAAATGATATTCAGGGCAAAACGCTGCTTGAGGAAACAAGAAAAACAGGGAGATCTTGATTGTTGTAAAGTAGACATGAAGGTTCGAGAGAGTCGTGCATTACCAGTCTCTTGCTGAGTAACTCGTAGTCGAAGATCTCATTCTCGTACTGTTCCGCTAGTTCCTTACACAGAGTGATGGCCTCTTCCCACATCTAAAACACACACAGACACACACAGGAGGAGAAGAAACAGAAGTGTCCTTCGTTACACCATCTGCTAATATGTCGATAGCAGCTGTCGCTGCATGGTGGGAATTCATCTTGTGAGAATCTTTCTTTCCAGGTCTCTGGGGAGGAGGTGGAGGACGTCACTGTCAGCCAGCTTCAGACAACGTAAGGCACGGATGGAGAATACAAAGCGATTGTGACACCAACACACAACATAGACACAATGATGGTGTGATCTTATCCCAGAAACACTGGATATAGGATATTGTAAAGCAATATTTTCCAAAATAAAAGTCTGAGCAGGGAATACTGAGTTTAAGAGCTGTCAGATATGTTAACTGAGCTGCTGAAAATGGTATTCATAAAGGAATTCTTTTTCCAGAGTGAAAAATCTAATTTTAATTACCTCAAACAAGGATCTTGTGTTTTCACCCCAGTGCTACTGGTTCGGGGGAAGAACCCCTTCAAATTCTGGGTGTAGATTTGGATCAGGAGGTGGCTCCAGGATTTTTGTATCACTTTCTTACAGGGGTATTGCAGTATTTTAAATGTTTAATGTTGAATAACAATTTGAGCCATTTTCGGTTGGAAAAAACTACTTTTCACAGACATTTTGTGGACCGTCGCTGTTGAGCCCTAGGGTCACATTGTAGCCGCTACAGCTGCGACGTAGCCACTGGCAGAGGTGATAAACAAAACCGATTCCAAAGGTTTTTGTACCAATCATTTACCTTCCAACATTTACAAACAGTGCCCAGGTGGAACCAGAATACACCTTTAACATTGCAAGATCAGATATTTATTTTTTATATTTTCACAGACTTCCTTGGATCTTGCTAAAAAACTAATTTGAGTGAAATTCAGTGCAGCTTGGTTGAAGTCAAGGGGACTATCGGGCCTTGGTGGAGGTATCCTCCTGGACACATCTTTCAAATCATCACATAAGAGAAAAGAGATGGAGGATCCCGTAATCTAAAGTGATGCTGACCTTGCCCTTGTCAAAGTAGTCGATGATGGTGTCGTAGAGTGTTTCTTTGAGCTGCCGCTGGGTGTGGGAGCTGTGGAACTCAAACTGGGGGCTGCACATCTCATCTGACCACTTCAACGGTGACAGGAAAGAAGAGAGAGAGAGAGAGATGTGGGAGGAAGGACAAGGGCAAAAAGTGAGATATAGTGCAGTACTTATATATATATTTTTATTGCTGAACCAGAAAGAAGATGCAATCTGTCGTTCCATAGATCATCATGTCGAAACAAGAGGAGAACTCTCATTGTTGTAATAAATCAATATTAGCCCTAAACAGAAGCGTGCACACACAACCAGTAACACAAAGATCATTTATTATATAAATGAGACAATAGTTCATCTTCTATTATGTAAATTAAATGAAAAACTAAACACAAAACTACATAAGGGATTCCAAAACCGTCCTCTCTGCTCCGAATGGTGAGGAAGAGGATTAGATCTGTGTGTTCCAGCTCGCTCCTTCTATTAGTGTGAAATGGACTCGACACGGCCGACACCGAGGATGAATGGGCATTATAAAAAAACATTATAGAATTCACTTGCTTTGATGTAATGATACTAGACAGAGAGAAGAAGACAGACAGCCAGAGATGACCCCCTTTTTTTTCCCCGTGTCCCTCTCTGTGAGCTTCTAAGTGTCCCATAAAAGACATGAAACGAGAAAGAGGTCACACACACTCAGACACATGCAAGAGAAGACACACACGCACACAAACCTGAGCACACACGCACGCTCACTGCATCAATCACCATAGTGATCGAGCAGCAGTGGCCGACGCCACGCCATAAAATAACCCCGGAGCTTCATCATTTGGACATAAACGATGTAGCGACCATTTATCAGCTAATAAAAAGAAAACACTCTTATTCGTGGCGGAGAGAGAAGTGGTTAGGAGGAGCAAGACACGGGATCCAGCATTAACCAAGGAAATATCACTTTGTGTGTGTGTGTGTGTGTGTGTGTGTGTGTGTGTGTGTGTGTGTGTGTGTGTGTGTGTGTGTGTGTGTGTGTGTGTGTGTGTGTGCATCCCACCTTGAGCAGGCGAGAGTGCAGCAGCAGTGTGTATGCTGCCTCGGTGTAGTTTTCGCCCTCCAGGTGAAGGTCTCTCAATTTGTAAAGGTACCTGAGGAAAGACACAAACAGAGCATGCATCAATGATCATATGCAATGTATGCATGGCTCCACTAGATGCCACTGTCGTGCAACGTGAGGACCTGTATATTGAGATTATGTATTAATCCCATGTGTGTCACTGTCTCACTCACTTACCCACACCTAAATATGCCCTCTAACATGTCCACAACATGGAAAGGTCATTCAAGAGCACACACAGACACACAAGCACAATTGAACTCATGTCTTTTTAATGGTGTGACAGAGGTTTGCAGCCCAACAGCGTTTAGAAGCTTAACAAGGAGAGAAGTGGGAACATTAGGTTCCAGATGACACAAATTACTTGCTTCTGTTTTTACTTTCGATCTTTGTGTGCATCTGTTTCCGTCTGTCTGGAGAAAACATGCTGCCACCTGGCCAGAGGCTCAACTTTATAGCGAAGCCATTAAAGCAAGTGGCTTTTGGATGTTTTCTTTTTTAATGAATAATTCCCTGTATGCTTGGGTAGTGTGGCTGCACTCTCACGTCATTCATGTATTGTTTCTGCCTAAATGCTCCCACTGTCTTTTACTTCACCTCCTCTTATCTCCTCATTCTGTAGCTCTCTCCTCTCAAACCTTTACCCAACACTTGTCTTTGCTCCTTCTTTTGCTTTTCCAAGTAAATTATGACGACAATTTTCTGAACTGAACCACACTACATTTTCATTACAGGGGGATTATGGGTCTATAGTGTGTTGACGCAATTACTGCAACAATACTCGACACATAAAAAAAACAATAAATATGTAGTGTGTTGTTGATGCACGCTGTTTTCATACAATATAACAAATAGAGCACAGATCACAGCTGTTACATGTGAAAGAATTGGCAGATGCAAGTGAATCAGCTCCGCAGTGATGAAGACAAACAATAAAATATTAAATGTTAAATAATAAATTTCATTTATTAGTTACATTTTAAGTGTAATTCTAAGGTTCTGAAGTCATGTTCTTGGTAAAGTATTGATTTATTGTGTACAAACTGCAAAAAACTACTTATTATAAAGATGAGGATTTGGTTTGTATATATATTTTAGAACATAGGACAAGATGTGGATTATCCCTTCACCCACATAGCGTTTCCATGTGCAGCGCTTTTTTCTATCACACCATTCACTGTCGGCACAGTTGTTGGAGTCAATTTAGCAAGTTAAGTATCTTGCCTAAGGAAACTTTGGACTGGGACTCGAAACCAACGTCCTTCTGGTTAGTGGACTGACCCTTTCTATCTGCTGAGCCACAGCTACCCAATATGGATTGTGTGATTAATATGCAAAACATATGTAGAAACAGGGACACAGCAACTGTTTTTTATTCACTGTGTCTACAACTGCCTGTTTTCAAAGAATAGTTTTGCTGAATTGGAGATACAGGTATGAATCATCATGAGCTGAGCAAGTTCAGTGCATCAGTTTTCAGCAATGACTATTTATGTAATAATTGACTTCTGAATGGACGACTCTGAGGTTCTTCTATGTACAGGTTTAGTGAAATAGACGGTATTGTGGAGTGAAGGGAGGAAATTCTGAATGACTGTGCAGGGGAAATTATGTTTTCTCCATCATAATCAGGTTTATTTATAAGAGGAGGTAACGTTCAGGATGAGGTGATATGGAGGAGTCCCATTAGCATCAAGTGTTACGTAGCATGCACAATATACTGCGGGGTCCATATTGTAAATATGAGCAATTAAGATGTAAATGTAATATCCTATAATTCCCATGCTGGACCTTAACATAATTGGATTTGGGTTTTGTTGCATGGCCAGTAGTCATTTAGTTAGATCTTAGTATAAGCGTTTAGATACCATCCTATATTATACAACACATGTGCAGTGATTTAACGTATATTTGTGTTAAACCATGTTTGTTTGCTCACATTAACTAATGAGCATCCCGAATGTTTCCATATTCTCTGCAGGATAGACGGAGGCAGCTGACCAGCCACAGAGCCGAGCTCACATTCACACACACCGATCACTAATTACAGACATAATCCGTGGCCAGAAATGCACTGAAGGGCCTGACGGGATCTGTTACCCTCCCTGCCCCTCTCTCCCTTTCTATCCCTCTCTCTCTCCTGCCATCCTCCCGTCTCTTCACCGCTCCTGTCCTCACCCCCATCATGTCTCTCTTCCTCCCTGCTCTCTCTCCAGTCAGACTAAGAGCTGATCCCATGGATTTTGACATTAATTCAGTGGGACTCATATAATCCCTTGTCAGATTATGGAGCCAAACACATGTGCACGCGCTCAGACACACACACACACACACACACGTGCGTGCACATGCCAATGCATGCAAGCACAATGTAAAATGTATATAAAGTCAAATACCTGATGTACATCCCTTCACGATTGATGTCCTTGTAAAAGTTCTGCAAAATCAAAAAGAGGAGTTGGGTTAGTGTTAATTCATTTGTGTGTGTGTGTGTGTGTGTGTGTGTGTGTGTGTGTGTGTGTGTGTGTGTGTGTGTGTTTGTGTGTAAGAGAAACAGATTTTCAAAATCCCTATGATTCACTGCAACGGCTTGAAGTTTTGTGTGTACAGTCAGTGGTCTCATATGGTAAAGTGGTTGTACTGTTGTGTGTGTGTGTGTGTTTTATTGTATACCTCTGACAGCCTGTTGTGTTAAAGTGTGGGAGTGTGTGCGAGGACAATTTACGCAGCCCAAACTCCCAGTTTAATGAAGTTTAATGACATCTACAGAGAACAGTAGAATGGAACTAACTGATGTTACTCACCTCCCATCACGAGCATGAGCCAACAGATGCAATAACAAAAACACAATTGCAAAAAAGCTGTATTTCAGTGAAGGCAAAGCATATTGTGCATATATTATATCGGCATGCTTTCATTTTTGGGGCTAGGGTTGTTGGCACTGATGCATTCTAACTTAAAAAAGTAAACTTTCTGCTGAAGGCTATGGAGATCAGATGTTCTCATCATAGCAGTTGCCTTTGTTGCATCTTTAGAATATACAACACCACAATATACAGTAGAACTACACTATCATCACACTGCGCAAAAGGCAGCTGTTCAGAAATAAGTGTCACTGGAAGGACGGCAGTTGTTCTGGCAACGCTGTGGGTGTGTTTTTCAATGTGTTTCTCCAGTGTACCGGCTGAAAAGGCATCCGCATTACGAAATATTGTAAATACAAATGTGAGTTATTGTGTGTGAGTGTGTTCTCCCCAAGTGAAACTGTGAAAATCCGCAGAAGGGATTATTCTGAGTCGGCCAAACAACTGAAAGAGAATAGCTAATGGGCAGCCATGACATAAACACCTCAGCCGCGTGTCAGCATTATACATGAAGAGATAGGCACAGACTCACATCCATTTAATCTGATACTGAGACTGAACGTTAGCGTCTCAGAAAGAGGAACTATATGATTATATCTGACGAGGAGACAATCGCACGGTGGGAAGACGGGGTTCCATTTCTAAACCTGAGAATACTGTGGGGGGGAGAATCTGATTAGGCCATCACACGAGAGAGAGGATTGTGGAACAGACAGGAGCTGATGCAACCGCTTGCAAAGAGTCAGAGACCAAACACAGACGGATCTTTTGCTTTAGATCAATCAGCAAAGAAATTGAATGTGGGAAAAGGGAATATAAAGATCTCGGCGTTGAAGACAGCACATATTATAAATCTGTGCTGCGAATGGATGAGATTATTGATGAGATCTGTTCGGGACAAACTCTCTACTAGTTGAAGCTGAGTTAATTCTTTCAGAAAATAATGAGTTTATTGATGTGTGTGTGAGATGAGCAGCTCCTTGCCGCGCTGTTCCAATCTACAGCAACAATGGTGCAATGAATTACAAGGTTATTCAATAAATGCAATCTATGGTGCACATCTATGCATGACAGATTGTCAGCATAAAGGAGATTTTCAAAGATTCTCCGAGCATTAAAGAAACATAAAGAAAACAAGAGCTTCTGAAATTGCTGGAGAAAAGGCTCACACACACACACGAGGTAAAACTAGGATTCCTTCCAAGCCCACTTGGACATCTTTGTTGTGGAGGAGGAGTTTGTGAAGCTGATCGCACCCACAGGTATTTAAAAGACGGGGCTAACTGGTGCATTTCCAACCTACCAGCAGATTGACGGTGCAGCTCATGCGGTTGTTGCGGCTGTCATCGCTCATCACGGTGCGGTAGTCGAGGAGACGGATCAGGAGTCCCTTCACCAAGGCGACAAAGTGCTCCACCTCTGGCCTCAGTGTGGGTTGCTCGGCAGCGCAGTCCAGGAGGCTGACGGGACAAACATCCACAAGTTAATCAGCAGAGACGTCTGAGAAGAGTTTGCCTTCATGTTCGGTGCACGGCTGAGACACCAGTGACTTGTTTTAAAAAGTGAACTAAACATTTTTGTACCATGTGACATCATGTATTTGAATCACTATTACTTTTTTGTAATTGTTTATATTGTTTTCTAGTATAATTACCTTTGCCAAGGTGGTTATGTGTTCCCCATGTGTCCATTTGCAAGATTACACATAAACAACTTAACATCAGGCCCATTTAGGGAACTGATATCCAGTGTGTGAGATCGGTGCAGCTTGATTGAATTCAAAGGTATGATTAATAAGTTGTTTCTGAAACACTTTTTAACCTTATTTGTTGAAATCCTGTTCATGTCCCGATAGCCATCAAATAGTGAAGCCGGTGTACGTGTAGAAGTCAGTGAGTGAGTCACGGAGAAGTCGGCTTCTATCACATGTCACCAACCCTCACTTTAATTGAACTGTTGGGCCTTGGCTGAGGTTTGTCCTCTAATGAGTGCTACTCTGTGAGTGAAGTGATATTTAATACTCGAGCCTACATGGTCTCCAGCAGTTGCATGTATCGCTCATCGCCTCCTCCGCCCTCCACCTCATGGTCCAGCTTCAGAATAATCTCATTCTCAAACTGTGGGAGAAACAGAGAGATGGAGAGAAGGAAACAGGGGGAGACAAAAGGGAGAGAACAAAGCAAATGAGAAGGAGGAGGGAGAACAAAAATCTATTATGCAAGCGTAATTAAGGCGTCCCTTTTACTTTGCTGTGATGCTTCACATCACAGGAAATCGATGGAGGAGCACGAGTGCAGACTTTGTGTTTGCATAAGTGATTTTGTCAGTGTTTCCGCTGATGTCTCTGTGTGTTTTACTTAGGATGTGTCCCTGAATACTTGTATGTTTGTGTGTGTTAACACCTTGTGGAAGTTTCCAGAGTGTGTGTGTTCACAGGTGATCATGTCAAAGAATATGGGAATGGTGGCTCTTCTCAGCTCCTCCTCTGGGATCAGGGTCATCTCCAGGATGGGACCCACCATGCCAGGGATGAAACAGATCTTATGACTGCCTGAATGACACAAGCCACACAAACAGAGGTACAGTGTGTATTAATATGAAGTTAAACACGCAGAATGAGAACAGGACTAGAAGACTCGATTTTCTCACCTAGTTTGTACCAGATGTCGCGTATGGCAAAACCAATCAGTCTCCTCATATCTCCATATCTGAAATAAATAGCAAATACACAGAAACACGAGACAGAAATCAGCCTCTTACTTTCCAACAACATGTGGATCAATACCTCAAGACCTAAACAGCCCAGTGGGGAAGATAACACTGTGCTAATGTGGCTCCAACATGAACAAAATTGAATGTCTACGTGCAGGCAACACGTGGTGTTAATAGGCAGCAGGGGTGTAAACACAGACAAAAATAGATCACAGATCAGTGGGTGTTTCATCAGAGCAGCGAGGGCAGGCGTGGTAAATAATGAAATTATACGGCCTCCTCTCACTTGGCAAGAATCTTGTTCCTTTTGGTCGGCGAGAAATGCTGAAGCTGCAGAGACTCCTGGGTAATAAACGCCACCGCTAAGTGGAAGTAATTATTCCACAACTAGATGGTGAGGAGGCAGAGGAAGACAAAGGAGATTAGATCTTTTTTTTTTTTTTTAAAGAGCAGAGGTGAAGATACAGCTTTTGGTGTAAATACACAAGCAAACACACTGACCTGGACTTCAAAGTCGTCGTTATTGAGGAACTTGTGGTTCATGGTGTCGGCGTAGGTATTGATGGCTCTCAGGAACACCCTGAAGAAACACACACAGTTGTTGACGGAACCTTGGATAAATAAGATACTGCACCCTCACTGAATCATATGACTGTTCTCTGGTGAAACACATTAATGCTGGTTTTAATATCACATATAAAATAAAAAAAATATATATATATATATATATATATATATATATATATATAAATTTGTGAGTTGAACATACGCCACTCTACGTCATGACATTTAATTTGAAAAGGCTAACACCCTCTAATTAATAGTGGGCGGCCCAGTGACCCCTCGTGAGCTGGAAATCTGCGCTCATCTTCTAATCTTTGCTGAGACTAAACCCTTAAACCATCACATCGTCCACCCTTCAGAGACGTCCCCCATCCTCGTCCTCACACATGGCTGCTTCAGCCCCTGCTCTCTTATGATAGAAATGTCATATTAGGTTGAGGGCTTCTCGCCTCCAGGGTTTCCTGACGGCCTAGACCACGACCACCTGTGGCAGCGGTTCAAACGGCTCGCGACCCCCGTGCTCCTCAGACACGGTTGCTTCATCCCCGCTGTCTCAGCAGCAGCCGCCTGAGCCAGCAGTTCAAACAACTAGGGACAACTGTGATCTCTGGTGTCGGGAAACGCAGGAGGGGAGCAGCCTCTACCTTATACGACATTTGTGTCACAGAAGTATCTGAGATGCGACTGAAGTTGTCGTTCATAATCTATGTCATATGTACAGTGTTAGGTCTGTGGTTGTGTTTTTTCGAAATTTCTAGGTAGAGTCACTTCAGTCAAATCTAAGGGGTGAAGATGTATTTTAAAGTTTGTTATTTGTAATTAAAAAAACGAGAATCTATCCCAAATCACAGTGCAACATATTTGTTGTTTTAATTGTTCAGTTTTATCCTCGACATCTGCTCCATTATATGCTTCAGATAAGAGTGCAATGATGCTTCAGATTCAAACCCCTCAGTCACAATGACAGGTCCTAACAGCACCTTAACGCTCTGCGGGCAGGTGTATCAGTGAGTTGTGACTATATGCAATTCTGCAGTTAAGCAGCAAACCTGCTCCAACACCATCCATCCGTCATCGTTATCCAGAGCCAGCCGCCATTCGCTCCTTTTAAGTGGAACTTTCTCTCTCTATCTACACATCTTCACTTCTCTAATCCCAGTCTGCAGACTCCTTATCTACCTGTCGCTTCTTCATCCTCGCTCTCACTTTTACCTCTTTGCCTTCTCTCTTCCCTTGACACAACTCCAGCCTCCTGTCTAGCTCACATCATCACACACACACACACACGCACACACTTGTCACATCAGCTGTTTTTATCATTGCAGCCTTGATCCCAGCTTTACTATCTCTGACTTATGCCTGTGTGGGTTTGTGTGGATGCACAAGTCACTGCAGACATAAACAACCCTTCGAAAATACACTGAGGCAGCTGTGGCCTTTACTGGTGACAGACACAGAACTGAGAAGATCGGGTTGATGGTTCAAATCCAGGGCCTGTGTGTGTGTGTGTGTGTGTGTGTGTGTGTGTGTGTGTGTGTGTGTGTGTGTGCAGTGTGGTACCTGTTCTGCACCATGATCATGGCCATCCAGTCAGAGGGATACACATGATTTCCAATCAGGTCCATGAAGAGCAGGAAGGATTGCATCAGGAAGTCCTGCAGCGAAATGGACAAGAGAATAATGAATGTGTGAATGAGTAGATGTTAGTGCAATATGATTTTTAACTTTTAAACAAAAATTGTAAAATAGCCCAACTTACTTATCCCTGTCTGATCGCTTGTTGGTAAGTATGTAACTTTGTTGTTTTTTTTGTAAGCAAGATTACACAAAAACAGCAGAACATATTTTTATGAAGCTTGGCAAAAGGATGCGGTATGGGTCAGGAAAGAACACTATAAATGTGGTTGCAGATTCAGATCAGGAAACAGATCAAGGGATTTTCTTTCCACTTTCTTTAACAACAACTATTTCAACATTTTTCATAGATTTTCTCAGTGAACAATTCATGGATCTCGATGGGGACTGATAAGCATGAGTTCCAAATAATAATCTGGATGTAGTGAATTTGAATTTGGTTACATAGGAGGACTGTTGGGCCTCGGGGGAGGGAGTTGTAGTTTTAGTTTGGAAAATGTGTTGTTTTTTTGTTTCTAACCATCAAAGTCAATTGAACAGAAGTCGACCAGTGTCTGTGTTTACTTACCACGAGATCAGTGGTTCCACTGAACGTTTCTATGTATATGGCATAATGACGATCGTCCATCTGACTGAGGATCGCTGTCATGCAGGCGACCACCCTGGACTAAAGAGTGAAAGAAAGGGAGAAACAAAAAGAAATGCATCATTACTTTGTTGCGCTCTGTGCAGCTCCTCTTATACTGAGTGTTGCCACATCTAAAGTCATATATAATTCATTATTAGGCTTATTTATTATTGGACAATGTCCAAAGCCTCCTAAAGAGAATTTCAAAGAGAACCTCACACCAGTTCTGTCAGTGCAGAGGAGATGTGTGATATGGAAAGAGGACAGTGTTAATGACCACTGGGCAGCAGGGTGTCTCGGCTTGTGATTTGCTTGAAGTCACGTCCCATTTGTTTCATTCCACTTCTACAATAATGTTTTGTGATCCCTCCCTCTGCTCTGCCACATTGCTGCAATGAAGTCCATCCATTCATCCATTAACTATATTGTTTATCCTATGAGTGCCTTGGTGGGGCTGGAGATAAACCCAGCTGTTTATTCAGAGAGACAGAAAATGTTCAGGTATTTCCGCTTAGGAGCTTTCACACAAAAGGCTTTCGGGTGAAATCATCCTCTCGAGTTCGTGTCAGAAACACACGACGGAGAGATGAAAAATGAGGGACTTGCTAATTGAAGATGGAAGATGAACCGCACCTGATGTGGTGACAGCTTTTATCTGATCAAAATGGGCAGGATGAGTGTGTTGCTGCTTGTGTACGCACTGTCTGCACACAAACACACACAAACACACACATGCAGCAGCCACTAAAAGACAGGAAAAATAAAAATATTAACTCCAACTCCAAATCTTTCTACTTTTTCCATCACCCTCTCTATCCCCCATGTCAGTAACAGGATTAAGAACATACACACACACAAACTCTGCAGAACTACTCTGCAGTTCAGTACTGGTTTTATATCCAGTGTGTGTGTGCGTGTGTGTGTGTGTGTGTGTGAGCGTATGTGTGTGTTGAAGTGTAGGTCATGTGTCATACTGCCCTACTTCAGACTAACTAGTCTCCTCTGAGGACTTATGCTCTCAATCTTCTTTCACACCATCGAAAAAAAACAGAAAAAGCCCAAAGGGCAAAATCTGCTGCTGGTGTCTTCTCACGAGAATGTGTTTCATCAACACATCATGTCTTTATGTAACAACATGCAAAGACACACAGGTGGCATGTTCGACTTGTAAAGGAACTGGTTGGTGTTTATTTGACAGGCAAAGGGAGAGAGTTTAGGGCATGTAGAGCTGAAGGGCTTATGCAACAGTGAGGAGATTACTGACAAAACAGGACACAGATGCCAGAGAGGTCTGGGATTTCTCTCCCTCCACCTCCTCCTCCCTCCTTCACTTTCCCTCGATTTGTCTGTCTATTCTATCAATCTGGCCACTCACATTAATAATGCATGAAGAGCTTTAAATTCACTCTTTCATCAAAATGACAGGAATTGCATGACATGAAATAAATCTATTCTAACCTTTGCCAAGATCCCACAGAGGCTGCAATGTTTATTACACCCCAGAGAACGCAAATGCCCAATTAAACACACCACACACTGAGTATTTATATTGCTATATATAATCAGAGCTGGGGGTAAAACAAAAAAAGGAGGGTGGCCTGAGGATGGTGCTGGAGAGAACATCACGGGGTCATGAAAATCAAAAGGGTTAATTCTGTTAAAGCCTCCGGTAGCAGTTTGAATACAGATAACACTTAGTGCATATATCTGCTGGCTGATTTATGTCTTCTGAGATGCTGCCATTACACCAGCAGCATCCAACTGAACACTATCACTGAACAATGAAATGAAGGGATATTTGCTGGATCACAGTTGGCAATGCCCGCCTCCAACAGATTAAATTAGCCCATGCAAATGTGGAGGCCTTGCAGCTGGAAAACACATTTACGTTTTTGTCCGACTTCCACACTGTGATATCTGTGTAGCCATTAAACCCAGCTGTTATGACCCAGCAGCTAAAACATGACTTGATGTCCATCATGTCTTGGTTTGTAACCAGATTTAAAGCATACTGAACATTTCATGTGAACATGAAATTGTAGAATGTCATCCGAGGCACTCATGGCGTATTCAAATCAGCCAGTGAGAAATCATTGGCACACAGACAGACAGTGGTCTTTAAGGGTCTCTGCTGCTCAAGAGGCAAATGGCAGGATTCATTCTCATTACTGTCATTCAGCAGAGGCTTGTGGATTTTGCCAATCTGTGACATTCTGGCGATGTGCAGGTAAAAAAAAGGGGGGCCTAGCTGTCTATTAAAACTGGATTCAATTTGGTTGAAAACTGTTATTTAAGATTTGTTTCTGTTATTTCAATGACGTTATTTTTAAAGGCTCTACAGGAGCTCTTGGCAAAAGTGGTTCAAAAGTAAAATCCTCTCAGGGTTATTGCATGGATTTTAAGATGCCATTTCTGCTGTGCCACTGCACCTATGTCCTGCTGGATTCATCCACAAGGAAATGCAGGGAGCATTTTAAGTGATTGGAGCAGAGCAGTTCCAAGTTTTCTAACATTTGCCACCACTAGAGTCATAGCTGTATTGATCTGTTTATTCTTACAACTTTAGCATCGTTTTTTATTGATACATTTACAGCTAGTACAGTTAAAATTCATCACCTACTGCCCTCAATGGGCAACAATTTATTTTCAAACAGAAGAACCTTAGGAAAACATGCTATAATGTACATTTTGACTGTTTTCTACCATCAACTTTCACCAACTTATCTAAGTTACCAACTAAGTCATCTCAACAATCAACCTGTCTCTTAGATCCCATAACAATAGTCTACTTCGCAAGTTTTAACCTATAACTCTTCTTTATTTGATTACTCTGTCTTTGTTGACAAGCTATGAACCTCAGGCCTTTAAAGTAGAAGTTTTAAACCCTCTTCTTGAAAAGCCTATTGATTTCCATCCAACTACCTGTCCAACCTTCCCTTTCCCTGGAGGAGGGTCTTCCCTAAGATCCTTGAGAAAGCAGTCACCCATATCAGATCTGTGACTGTGATGTCCTGCTGTCTTGTAAGATGTTCATACTGTTTGTATAAGCCAATAATAATCTTCCATAAGTTTGTCAAAAGTCCCACAGGGTTCTGTACTTGGCCCACTTCTATTAGCCTTACACATGCATCCTTTAGTAAATATTATTATGAAAATGTCATTGTTATGCAGATGATACCCAATCATATTTTTCAATGAAGCCAAATGAAACTAATCAGTTGTGTTGACTTCACAGCATGGCTTAAGGACATAAAGACAGTAATGACCAGCAATCTTCTGCTCAAGAAATACTGAAGTTATTGTACTTGGCCCTAAAAACCACTGAGACAGATTATCTTGTGATAATACTCTAGACGGCATTGAACACTGTAAGGAATATCGAGGAAATCATTTATCAGAAAATGTCCTATTACTGCCACATAAAACTAAAATCAGGGACTGCCTGTTTTCACATTTGTATTATTGTAAAATGAGGCAAATCTTGTCCAGGTAAAATGTAGGAAGGTCCATTTGTTATTCTTAGCTGAACATTCACAATTCCTTATTATCAGGCTGCAAGTGCAATTAGGGGCAGGAAATATAAAAACAGAATTCCGGATGTAATTTGTATTAATTAAAACCTCCACACCTATAAAAATCTAATGTTGATGCACCAATGTATCTTAAAGAGCTCATATTAGCCCACTACAACATAGCGCTCACAGAATGCAGGTTTACTTGTGGTTCCTATAGAGTCTCCAAAATATAAACCAAGGCATTGGTAGCCTTCAGCTATCAGTTAGGTCCAGGAGGCAAATACCTCCCTGTTGAATAGCCTTAAAACTTTATTTTTTGTTAAGTTTGCAGCTATGGCTGGCTCAACCTTGCCTTGAACCATTCCTGTAGTTGTGCTGCTTTAGGCCTAGTCTCCCGGGGGCCTTCCCACAATGCACCTAGCTCCACTCTTCTCCTCCCCCTCTTCAGCTGTATGCGCTCATATCCCATTAACGCATCTTACCAACTTGGCTTCATCTCTCTCCCGTGGTTATTTTTGCTTTCGTATCTCTCTGTCGCTTTTGTCCTCTCGCTCTCTGCAGGTCTGTCTGCCCCTGGAGCTGCAGAGTTATTAGTCCTATTAATATTAAAGTACAACTCTATGTGACACCTGCATTGTGAACCATGCATCTCTCTCTCTCTCCCCCTCTCACTCCCTCCCAACCCAACTGGTTGAGGCAGATGGCCACCCACCAACCAAAGGCCGACTCTGCTCAAGGTCCTTGCCTCTTAAAAGGACATTTTTCCGTGCCACTGTCGCCAAGTGCTGACTCATGGTGGGATTGTTGGGTCTCTGCAAATAATAACACAGAGTCTAGACCTGCTCTATATGGAAAGTGCCATTCATTGTGCATACATTTCCCTTTCGAAAAATAGACTCACTCTACATTTTTTTACATTCCTAATTTAAAAAAAAGTGTTTTTTAATCTATTTAATGAAGCTAAATATTTCTTGTATGTTAGTTTCAACTGTTAATCAATGAACTAGGATCATTTTTGTGCCCAAACATCCATTCATCTCATTGAATTGCAGATGTTTATATTGTATTTGTATATTTCATATTTTAAAGACTCGCAACAAAATTGGACCAAATACACACATTTAAATTCCAAGCTCAAAAAAAACAAATAACAAGCAGCCACTCAAATAACTCCAGGTCGACTGATGCCTTTTACAGCACTTCATTAAGGTCCATATACTTCGCGTGCTTTCTTCACCACCGTTCCTTATTTCTTCTCATCTTCCCTGCTCTGTCATTTCTTTTATGGTGTCCCACCAGGTGGAAAGTTATTACGGCGCTCTCTACTGTGATTTTTCACCATTTTGTTTTTAACGTCATAGTTTAAAATAGAACATCCGGAAAACAGTTTTACTGAAAGCCTGCAGCACTGCTCAAAGTACCATCACAGACACACGCTGTCATCTCTGACCCCCCCCCTTTACGCCTTTTTCTTCTCCAACACCTGGGGGCTGAGTTCGGAAGTAGTGGGGGGATGAAAGAGGGAGAGAGAGATGGATTGTGCAGCTGTGAGGTGGTTGGAGTGTTTGTCTGAGGCAGAGAAATAGCTTGAGTGTCCGTATACATGTTTGCATTCCAGTGTGTGTGTGTGTGTGTGTGTGTGTGTGTGTGTGTGTGTGAACACGCTTGTTCATTGTTCAGAAAACAAATCGATGTGTCTCTCAGACTCTTTCCCAGTCAAGTTCAAAGAGACACACTCAGTTACTACAAACAAGGACGAGAAAGCAAAAGGGAGGAAGAGAGGTCCAGCGGAAAGAAATAACAGAAATGAAACAGGAAACCTCTATACTATTTGTCCTCCTCCCTTTCCTGGACTATCATGCTCCTTTTCCCATCCTCCAATAAAAGCATTTACCTTTCTATGCATGTTTTTGAGCATATATGCATTAATTTTGAAGGCCCCATGTGTTGCACTGCACCGTGGCTGCTTATGTAACATGTACAAACACCTTCACACACACCCATTTGCTGCTCTCATAAATGGTCAATTGAAAAACAGCGCAAGGTGAGTCAACCACTTTGCAGAGAGCATGTTATTGCATGCATTATTTCAGATGGTGGGAGGGATATTCACTCGGATGCTGCATCGAGGGACCACTCTGACTCACACACCCTTCTCCGATTTCTGAGCTGACTCAAATTCAACATGTTAAACTTGCCCATTAAAAAGTGCACGCGGGCAAAATGTTTTCATCTCTTTCCTGGTGCATGACAAATGAGGAAATTAATTTGCAGACACACAATTCCTGCCGTGCACTAAAGACAAAACACTCATAATCAAGCATAATTAGAACCCGGAGTCATACAGCGTTTAATCTCCCTTTTCTCTTCAATTTATCACCTTTTTTGTCTCCCTTGCCTCGAGAAAGAAAAGAGAAGGAGAGGATGGCGTGGAGGAAAGTAAAGTGGGGCAAAGAAGAGGGAGGACGGTGACAGAACTGCTCAAAGGGGAGAGTGAGGTGAGGCCACCAGGGAGAGAAAGTGAGAATGAGAGAGGGAGAGAGAGAGAGAGAGAGAGAGAGAGAGAGAGAGAGAGAGAGGCATCAGTCGTCCATGTTCACACAGAAAAGCAAAGATATAAATAAAGTAACTGATAAAAGCAGCAAGAGTGTGTGTGTGTGTGGTCAGGCATTGTGTGTGTTAGTTTGTGTCCTGGCACCATTCCCAGGGAGCAGCCAGTTCCCTGTGCTGCCAAAGTTTCACTAGGTCCACCACCATGCAAGGGTCAACGCAGGCACGTGCACACACAGATGCGCACAGACGCACACACACGAACACACAAAAATGAGGGCATGGCATCGGATTAGCCACCAATAAAGAGAGAGGCGTGGGGAAATAGGCAGAGTTTAAGAGGGAGATGGTGGAGGGATTAATAGAGTGATGGCATTTGAGATGTAAAAAAGTGCGAGAGAAAGAGTGAGAATTGCAGCGGGTACAGAAATAGAGATAGATCAGGGAAGAGAGAGCGACAGAGAGAGAGAGAGAGAGAGAAGGAGAGAGAGAGAGAGAGAGAGAGGGGAGGGAGGATCACTGGTCTCCGTGAGCATGCGAGGATCAGCAGCAAAAGAATGAGACGGGGAGAGAGAGAGAGAGCGGTGAAGAGAGGAGGACAGACAGCACCAGTGAGGACTAAAGGACTATCAGGGATGAGAGAGAGAGACGCAAAGAACAAGGGAGTGGAGGAGAATAAAAACCAAAGAGGGGGATAAGAAAAAGGTAAGTGACTGAGGAGACAATGGAAGACAGTTGATTAAGATTCAAAGATTTGAGAAGAGTGTGTGACAGCATAAAAAGCCTGCAATGTTTTGTACTTGGTAAAGATGCTGAGAGAGATATCTGGGTTCTCAGAGCATCTTTACCAATCTTCTTCGGGTCTGAGAGCCCATGGCTGATACTTCATATCTTTCAAAGCAGCTCATTCATGATTTAACACACGGGCCAGCATCTCATATGGAGGTTACATGGGTTTTATAAACGAGGGTGAAGGACAGCAAACTGTGAAAATTAAGAAAATCCCCCCAAATTTTGGAATAACATACATCCAGTTCTTTACACCTTCAGTAGCTTTGACAAAAGTGTTAACATCTCAGAGGGTGTGGACTGTTGGGTGCATTTATTTTCTTTAAAAAGTATGAAACCAAGTGTGTGTGTGCGTGTGTGTGTGTGTTTGTTTGTGTGTGTATGTGTGTGTGGCAGGAAAGTAGTTAATGTAGATCATTGCAGTGTGTGTCTACGTGTGGAGTGCATTATTATTAAAATTTAGCTTTTAACCTTCATTCCAAATGCTTGTCTATTCATTTATGTACGTGTGTGTGTCTGTGTGTGAATATGTGTGTGTGTATGTGTGTCACTGTGTGGGTGCCCGATTGCTATTAAAAGCCTCTGAACCAATCATCAGAACAGCTAGCGTAGCTTTAATATGGGATTATATTCCAATAACCCGTCTCTTATACACTTAAGCTGGCCCTGTGCATCTGTGTATGCGTTTGAGTGTGTGTGTGTGTGAGTGTGTGTGTGTGTGTGTGTGTGTGTGTGTGTGTGTGTGTGTGTGTGTGTGTGTGTGTGTGTGTGAAAGAGAGAGAGTGAATGTTTGTGCGGGGATTGACACATGAAGCTGTGTGGATATGTGTGACCCGTGCACTCTATATGTGTGTGTCTGTGTGTGTCTCTCCTTCATTTGTCCGAGTTCAGTTAATTTTCCGACCGGCACCACTCTGCCTAACATAAAAAATGTTCGTTTAAACATTGAATTGCTATTTTTTTTACACTGTACATTTACAAACCTTAATAAATATTGGAGCTAAATCAATGGAAGCACATTTGTTGGATAGAAGATTACAAAGACGTGATGATGCTTTCATGTACATGTACGGAAGGTCGTTGCTCGTGAGGCACAAGGATGTTGCCAAGTTCATTTAATTGTTTTCATCCGTCAGAGTAATGCACAACCAACATTTGCTGGCAGTAATCTTTTTTTTTGTGCTTTTTAGAATTTGTTTGTGTGATATTGTAATGCTATTTTTCAAAACAAAAAAAACCCATCCAAACAAACGCAACAACTGCAGCAGAGAGTAATTTGATGGAGTATAATGCGAAACTGATCAATAGGTTGTGGCTCCATACTGCATTGACTTTAATCACATCCCCTCATCACAAAGAGTGAACGATGACGGAGAGGAAGAGAAATAAGGGTTATCAGAGATTGACAGGAAGGGTGGGGGGGGGGTATTTTGTGTGTGTGTGAGTCGCTGACACTTTAGCGGCTCTCTTAACTAGACAGACTGTGAACAAGTGATGTGAAAAAGATGAATTGCGGTGAGAGGGGGGAAGAAAGGAACAGAAAGACAGAAGAGCAGGAAGATGGATGAGGGCGAGGGAACACGGGCAGTGGGGCCAACGGGACGGAGAGATGAGGGGAAGGAGGAGAGAGATTGTGGTTTAATGATGGAAAGATTTGTTGGGATGCATGGACAGGATGAGCAATACAGCAGAGGAAACAAAGATGAGATGATAGAGGAGGACAGAGAGGGAGGACAGGGACGGGTGAAAAGGAGGGATGAAAAGATGAGGCGACAGGAGGAAAAAGGGCAAGGAGTCAGAGGAGGAGAGTTTGCAGTTTGAGCAAGAAAATGCGTAAACCTTGGACCACATCACACTTTTAACCACGCTGATGTGTGTGGCCGTGCATCTGCAGCGCCTCTTATAACTCACACCCTTTGTTTTCCTCTGTTGGATCTAATGTTTATCTGTGATTATCAAATATTTGCCGGCAAATATCTCATAAATATTCAGTTTTACCATTGTTTCTGTGCTCTGGCGCTCGACAAACACACGTTCCTCTGGCCAACGACAAAACAAATGAATTAAGCCTGTGGAATATCAATACTACACTCTTTTTCCTATAGTTCACCTCTTTCCTCGATTCAGGCACCTAACTGGTGGTAAACAAGCTTTTACCATGAAACCAAGCTAAATTATTTTTGTTTCTCTGAGGACACTCTGACTGGAATAAGAAATCAATTTGAGTTATGGCCCATCGCCTCCTTTTTAAACAGCAGAAGTGGCTAGAAAGGGTTTAAACTGTTGAGGTGGATTTGGGTTTTTGCCGTTTCTGCCATCGTTCCTTTTCGTTAGTGTTGCAAGTTGACCTCAGAAGTTTAGACAATAACAACTTGAACAACTTAAAAAACATCAGTTCAATCGCTGCCTTAAAATCATGAGTAAACTCAATTTAGTCAATCTTTGATTCAACTCACACATTTCAGTTGTTTAATTATTCATCTGTTATTGTTTGAACTTTTCATAAAACAACAAACAATGTTACATTATTCATTCATGAAAATCTGCCTTCTCTTCTCAGAAAAATGTACGATATCAAAACTAATGGCATAATGGCAAGTTTACCAGTTTCCTTAAACATCAAACAACTCATTCGTCCGAAACCAGATTCGAACAATTCCCTCAACTTCATCTCCTTCCAATACACTTTTTATGAGACACAAGCCTAAAAGCTAATGAAAACGAAAAAGATTCATCTCCAAGCAACATGTCGGAGTGAGACATGTGCATGTGGAACTGCAAATCAACGTGAACTTTTATTTCCAATAAATTCTGTAAAAGTCCTTTAAAATCACGTCACTGATTTAAATCCTGCTAAAGATAAACTTGGAGGAATTACTTTTAATGCCTCTTGAAAATGTTCACGTATGCCAGGTAAAAATGGAAAGACTCAGGCCCTTTGCTTTAAAATGTACTTTAAATTTATATAATTATCATCATTAGGGCTTAGGGCGTCATTAAGGCTGACAGGTCCAGGCCGGTCTACCTCACAGGTCTAATGAGGAAAAATAATCTCAGGCTGAAGTCATTTTCTGCTTTAGTCCAGTTTGTGCATCAGTGATTCCACACAAGCACAAACACACACACACACATGGAAAAGCACACAGACTCAGTGGAGTTTGTCCAAGGGCAGGAACTGACAGTGTTGGCTCACCAACCCTAATTCTGAGGGTCTCCAGCTTTAGTGACTGACTCACTGTGAGGTCCAGAAGGTTTATGCATGAGGCCTCGTGTTTACCAGCCTCTAACTAAACTGATATTTGACATGTCACAGTCGCACAACTGCAGGTTTAAACAATTAAAATGAATGACACTCGAGCTCCTTTCAGCCGCCTCAGTTATAAGGGCCCATGCTGACACACTGTCATGACTTTGTGGGATAATTGAACAGAACTGAGCCATTGTGATTGTTTCCAGTGACTCCTTTGATTTTGTCCAGTGTTAAAAATGCTCATTACACAGTCAGTGAATTTATCATTAACATGCTGCACTAAACGTGCCTGAGAGCACAGTTATACTCTATTATGCTGTTTCTCTTAAAACATTTGGCTTTAAGTGTTTGTAGGAAAACTGCATTAAATTCTCATGTTGCAAGCTTCTTTAAGAAAACACCTTTCTACTGTTTGCACTGAGGAGACGCTCGAGTTTCAGTGTGACACACAATCTGCACACAACGCACCAGGAATCCTGGTGCGTTGGATGAGATCCTCGGCTTTTCTGATATGAACATTAGCCTCTGTGGCTTCTGGCTCCTCGGTTGAAATGCTGATTTAAGTGCAGTGTCCCTGACAAAACTGTTTCAGCCAATTAAAACGCACAACAAAACATGCTGCAGAAGCGGCTGAGCTATGGGTTCCTGCTTGTTCTGACATTCATTACTGGATTTCTTCCTTCTGTCGGAAAAAGGTGCAGGGATACATTTTACACCATGACACAGAGGAGAGAAATGAAACCAGTGACCAATTACGGAAACAAAAAGAAGAACAGACACATAGACATTCTGTGTATCTGCAATGCAGCACTGCAAACGTTGGACATCTGCAGACATACAATATTAATTATCGAGCAGAAATGCTACCAGTACTTGCTACTGCTCCTGATTCTGGCACAAAACCAGACCTTTTCCCCTGCTGCTTTACTGCACTTCGCAAACATGCATCAGATATCAGAGACAAAATGCCTTTTATTTTGTAAATAAGTAATTTGAAGAAGATTGATGTTCATTCATGTGAAGTAAAGTCAGTAAACTGACCTGCGTGACAGCTCGTCTACTGATCCTATTAGCCTCTTTACATATGTTTAATGAAGTCAGCGAGGAGGTCTTAATAATTTAGCATCTCTTGCACTGAGCAGCTTACTGTGGGTTGGTCCAGTCATCACTTCAACTTCTTCCAACAATTCTTCATTGAAAAATTCATGCACAAGCTGATTTTGATGATTTATATTAATGTGTCCCTAATGGAAAAGAAAGTTTTAAACTGACAGTTTCAAGGTCTTATATAGTGACTGTGATTATGGTAATACACCATCAAAAATGCTAATATATATATATTACTAATCTAATGCTAAAATAGATATTTCTTATGTTACTCTGAGCCAAGACAAAATATTTCTGTAATGCTCTCTGCAAAGGCAGCAACCTGCATCGCCTTCAAATGGTTCAAAACGCTGCTGCTGCTGCTATGTGGAGAGAAAATGTGACGATATATCACAGATTCTAGCCGTGTTACATTGGCTTCCTGTTTTCAAATTGATGCATTATGGCCCCAAACTCTGAAGTGACCGACCAGCTGAGATCAGAAATGCTTCATCTATTACTGCTTGTGAATACCTTCTTAAAATGTTTTAATCTCTGTGCGAATTCCATTTATTTTACATTTCTGATTTAAATTTCTAGTCAATTAATAACTGTTTTATTCTTCGTTGTGTGTTTTTTATCCTCTTGTGAAGCACTTTGTAACTTATTTTTAGAAAAGTGCTCAACTTAGTTACATTGTTATAACAGATAAAAACATTTGACTTACATTGCCCACAAAGCAGTGCAAGGCCCTGCCTGAAAGGACCAATAAAAAGCAAGAGAGTGAGTGAGAGAAGCTTTGTGATTACAGAGCAGTGTGTGTCCCCCCCCCCACACACACACACACACACACACGGCCCATCAATCGCCGGATGAAAAATGAGGCTCACCTTGAAACGACAGGGGACTCGATTAGCTGGAGCATCCTGTGCTCTGTTACCACAGCTGCAGAGGCAAGAGTGCGCACTCACTCAAACATACATGTACAGGTGCTCACAAGGCCTCACAAATTCAATGGGCGGTTTGAGGGTTAAGATCAGGTTAGGGTTAGGCATTTAGTTGTGAAGGTTAAGGCTAGGGTAAGGGGCTAGGTAATGCATTTTGTCAATGAGAGTCCCCACAACTATAACGAGACGTGCATGTGTGTGCGAGTGTGTGTGTGTGGAGAACAATTCTTGAACAGCCCAAACCAATCGACTGGTAAATTGAACACATTGCATTTAAAAACAACTTTCATAAAAAGCTGCACTTTAGTGTTTAAAGGCTGCGTGTGTGGTGACAGATGCTCGAGCACGCTCTCAGCGCATATTGATTACCGGCATGTGTGCAGCTTCCCACTTTCTTTTCCTTCACCTCCTTTAATGTTTGTCTACTTGCGCATATTTCTCTCCTCCAGCCTTCGCTCGCTGTGTTCTTCAGCAAACTCTATCTGACACTTTTGGAGATTTTAACCTTGGGAAAATTGTGAGACACACACACACACACACGCTCACGCTCACGCATCACTTTCATCTTATCCGTGATCCCTCTCCTGTTCTCGCCCCCTTTATCCCTCCACCACCTTTCTCCACCTCCCTGCTGCCGTCTGCCCCCGTTCTCCTCCTCTTTGGTCGCCTCCCCTTTCATCCCCCTAACCAGCAGCATCCCCTCCCCTTTTCTCCTCCCCACTCATTTTACACAGCCAGAGGTGTGATGTGGGTAAGAGACTTAGATTAAATATAGAGACAGAGGAAGGGGAAGGGGAAGGAAGCGAGAAATGCACTGTAAATCAAAGACGCCACGACAGAGATGGAAAAGGGGGTGGTGAGTGGAAAAGTGCAACCACAAACACGGGTAATGATGAAAGACAGGAGAAATAAGGGGAGAGTGGTATTAAATAAGACTTGGAGAGGAAAAAGGAAGAGGGGCAGAAAGACAGAGAAAGAGCGATGTGTGAATCACAGAGAGGGATTTTATTCTTTTCAAGGATATGTGTCACTTTCTGCCTGACAGGCTGCAGGTCAAAGGTGAAGACTGACACTTGAAATGGTTGTCACCCACTCACACACACGCGCACATATAAATAGGTGGTGACAGAAAGGAGAGAGAAAGAGAGAGACCCACTGAGCAATGTGTGGAGGTTTACCAAAGATGGAGGACAATGTGTGTGTGAAGCCAGAAGACAAACAACAAAAGTGCAAAAGAGAGAAACAGAGTACTTCTCTTTCACCCTGCAACAAAAGTAATAACACTTTGACCTTGAATATATTTTAATATTTATAATATTTTACTATCCAAAAACTTTATTCATGGGATTATGCTGGAATTGTCCGTACAGCCATTCAGGAAAAAAATGATTGCTATAAATCTGACACCTACTGTATATATCAGGGGGTTTTTGTCCTATTTTTCATGTTTGTGGATCAGTTTTAAATAATGTGAGATGAACAACACAGTCAAAAAGTCAAATGCAGAGAAAAGTCAGCTGATTAGACCAAACCTGTTGCCTTGAACTGTTTGAGATAAGATAACTGAATTATTTCCTGATTTATTCAACACGCCTTTACCTCGTTGCCTTTGGGCCAATTTCAAACGGAATATCCTCTGGTTACCTGAACCTTTACTTATCGTGTATGACGATTTCCAAAGATATGGCTGACAGACGGCAGGTCAAGGATGAAGACTGGGACTTGAAATGGTGGTCACCCACACACACACACATATGGAAAGGTGGTGACAGAGAGGAAAGAGAGAAAGACAGTTTGTTGCAGCAGGTGCTGTGTTGTCAAGTGTGTGGCTGCTGGTGGAAAGACAAATGCTTGGAAATGAGCTGCAGTGAAATTTCCTTCAATTGACTTAGTCTGAGTTCCCAAGGCAAACTGCTTGATGACAGTCAAACACACACACACACACACACACACCTGCACTCCTCACCCTCTCTGTTACAAACACAGGCTCAGTCTCTCTTCCCCCCCCCTCCCTCTATCTCTCTCTCTCTGTTTATCTGTCTGCCTGTCCCAGAAAAGAAATATCATCATCATTTGCAATTTCTTTTTGCAAACAACACATCTCAGTCAGATTCTCATCCACCTGCTGGCCTGCTTTGCAAACAGATTATACACACACACACACACACACACACACACACACACACACACACGGAAATAACGCATGGACTCTGGGTCGAGACCTCAGTGGTCCACACCAGGAAAGTGGTTACCGCAGTTGCCATGGTTACCAATCACAAACCGTCTGGGCTGTCAATTACTCGTGCCCCCATCGCCGCTTGCCGTCTCCCAGGCGATACAACCTTCCTTCAGCCAAACTCACTGTCAGTGTATTTATATAAATATTTGATATAATATATATATATTTTTTACAAAGAGCAGCTTTAGGTCAGTGAAGCAGACATTCTTTTACCTAGTACCTCGTGTCATTATAATTCATATTATTAATTAGTGCTGCCACCATTGCTGTAGTGGTTCGCGGGTTTTCTCCATGTACCCCCCCAGCTTCCTCCAAAGGCATGTAGTTTGGAGTTAATTGGAGACTCTAAATTGACTGTAGGTGTGAATGTGAGTGTGTTTATTTGTTTGTTTCTGTTCGTCGGCCCTGCGACACACTGGTGACTTCACCCAGCCTCTCGCCCAATGTCAGCTGGGAATGTTCCCAGCTTCCCCTGCAACCCCCAAAAGATAAACGGTAAAGATAATGGATGGATGGATGGATGCTATCATTGCTGTTGATATTATTGATGACGTCTTTACATTATAAGTATCACTGTTACTATTAATACAATAAAAACAGTTACGCAATTGTTTCTGATCTCTCTCTCTCTCTCTCTCTCTCTCTCTCTCTCTCTCTCTCTCTCTCTCTCTTCTGCTCTCCCTCTTTCTCCTCTTCCTCTCTTCTTATTCCAACTGGTCGAGGCAGATGGTCAGCCGCCTGCCCTTGTTTTTTTTCCCTGAGTTTTCTTCCTATTAAAAGAGTTTTTCTCTCCACTTTCAGAGTGTTTGCTCTGTACGGGAACTGTTTCTTAGGTCTCGACCTACCTCTGCTGCACTGTCTGACACTCATTGCTCCGCAGCAACACTATTTGTCGGGAACTGTGTCATGAGAAGTAATTGTGCAGTCCTGTGTGTCACTGACAGTTGTCTTAGATTTATATGTCGAAAGTTACAGATGCAGACTGAACACAATCGAAATTTACACTGTTTCCAATCCTGCGCTGTGGCAGATGGGCAGACCCACCAGCATCATAATCTGTAACCATTCAGTTTTAATATGTTATGATCTGAAATGAAAACTGAACTTCCAAAGAGTCTAAGGATATTAATTACACTTCCCTGCCACGGGGAAAGAAATATATGTGCAAAAATGTTGTGCTGCTTGCGCTGTCAAAACAGGCATAGATCAGGCTTCGGAATGAGCTTCCGTAGGTCACGCAGAGCATTGATATGAGTGGATGTGCACACGAATCTCACCCTGAATACACATGAACTATTAGAGCGGCAGCCAGGCTCATCACAGTCAGGTTGAGTTAGTACCTGTCCCGGGCTGAGAACATATTTCTAACTACTACAGACAGACTGACAGTCTCGGGGAACTTCTGGAAAGTCTCACAGCCGATCTTTGCCTTTGTTTTTCAGACAAGCCTTCCCGCGAAAACTTTGAGCTTAGGGCAGTAATCTCATGGGTTCTTAAAATAATAGGTGAACGAGGCCATATTTCATTTATTTTTGAAAAATATTACACTGTCCCAGTCGTGACCCTATACAACAAGCATCTGTGCTGTCATGTTGCACCAGCTGGCATGAAAAGCGCCTCTCTGTGTGCGAGTGTTTGCATGCGTGCCAGCTGGTTTGACTTCACACGATGGCCGTAATGAAAAGACAACACTATTATGAAAGATAGGAAGGAAGAATGAGGACAATGAAGACTTCATTCAGACGCCTTGGGTGAGCCTGATTTCATGCACAAATTATCTTTTGTGAACAGACCTTCTGTCATCTGGCTAAACATCTGTGAGGAATCAACAGCGTCCTGGCTTTGTGGGGGATCCCAGGTGGGCAGTGGTCGGATTTAATCAAGGTGACCAGGAAAAAAAAAAAAGTGCTGACCTGAATCTAGATGGGTAAATGTTTATAGTTTGTGAAGAAAACACTTTGGAGTCCCATCAACCACAGCACAGCACAGCACTACCAAAGGAAAGTGATTTTAACCTGACGAATGTGTGTCAAATCACTTTTTCATCCTCTTAAAAATGTAAAACACCTCCATTTAGTGTTTTCATGTGTGCCATTTTTTCCTTTGGTGGACCGTGCTAATATTTGCAGCTGCAATGACCCAATTTCCTCAAAGGGAAAACTCGGATATAATATTATCTTACCCCAATTTCATCAGTTAATCGGTGTCAAAGTGCAGCACAGAAGTTCTCAGTGATCTGAAGTGATTAGAATCAGATCATTAAGTTTGCTTGCCTTCAAAAAATCCCAATAATGTGACCAAGCATATTAATACAAAACTAAATGAGGCTTTAAAATGTCCAGTGTGCAAGATTCAGGGGAATTGAATGGCAGAGATGGAATATAATATTCAGAATTGTGCATTCATTAGTGTAATTAAAGGATAAATATGCTTTATCAGTTTCCCCTCTCCTTTAGTGTGGAATGTTTTTTTGCACACGCTGCAGGTCTGTAAAATCTCCCCCACAGAAAACACGGCTCCTGAAGCCCCGCCTTGCCAGTAGACCGGCCAGTACTTCAACACCATTGTGATGTCATGTGACATCAGCGTGCCCCACATTTGCATAATGCATACCTAGCGGCTAGTCTGGCACGCGCCCTTACAAAGCCAGGTTAAAACATTTCCTACATAGGCTGGGAGCAGTTGACCAATCTCCACAAAGTGCAGACTGGGTTTTACCAGGAGGGCGTGGCTTAAAAACCAAGCGTTTCAGGCAGAGGCTGAAAAGTGAGGCTGCAGCATTGACCAGTGTGAAGAAAGTGATTTGTTTTCTGAACTTTAAAGGATGTAAACTTGAATATGAGTATAATATGTCTCTGTCTTTTTGATCCCTGAGACGGACCTCATAGCTACATAGGCTCCAGAACCTCTTGAAGGGTAAATGTCTGTATTCATATAGTGCTTTTTAGGCTTGGTAAAACTTCGAGGTGCTTTACAGCACAGTTTTTGCCATTCATCCATTCACACACACACACACACACATCCATCCATACAGTGCATCTACGTGCAGCAACTGGGGTTCAGTATCTTGCCCAAGGACACTTCGGCATGCTGAACCACCGACCTTCTCGTTAGAGGACAACTGCTCTACCCTCTGAGCCACAGTCTGCAAAACATTATGCAGAGCTTTTTAAACAGATTCCCAAGCTGTTTCCACGAGAGACGTCAGGGCACGATGCATCATCAGTTTACATACTGCTGTGGGAGGCTAACAGAGCATCATTTGAAATGTGTCACACTCTGCCATCAAGTACTGACAGACTGCAATGACATCTGCAAATTCAGATTAATCGACAGAAGCTCCAGTGAGTGTGTGGAACTTGCAACTTTACAGACATAAACTTTTACCCTTGAGACGTCTCAATTCTTCTCTGTTCCTTCCAGAGCAACAACTTGATGGGATTTAGAGTTTTGCCTCTGTAACTGCCACCCACCTCCTGGTCTAATAAGAGGTTGATAGAGTTCTATTGATCCGGTCAGTGTGTGCATTCGGTGGAGGTCGAAGCTTTTATATGGGGCCTTATGTGCCTAATGTCTGTGTCTTTCTGCCAGTCGGATTATTTATTCCCCTTCTCCCCCCTTTCTTCTGTCATTCATCTCATTCATTGCCTCTCTTTTTCCTATCTCTCTCTCTGCAGGGCAAACCAGCAATACCCAGAGAATCCATCCAGCTCATCATCTACGGACAACTGGTGTGAGACTGAGTGATGTCCAATCAGAAGTAGTCGAGCTACTAAGGAGGGCATTAATGGAAGGACATTGAGAGCTGATAGCTTTATTGGATATTGAATTTCTGTCTCCACCTTCCACATACAAACTTTCTCACACTGCCACACATATCGAATTGGAGTAAAAAAAAAAAACAGCTGCATTCTATTGGATATAATCCTGCTCTCGTTGGCTGATGTCCTTGTTTGCCTCCGTCCCATTCAGCTCCTCAGGGAGCTGAGCCAACCTGCAGAGGAGTATGGGCAGGAGGGTGGCTGACCCAACTAATCCGGTGCCTGCGCTAGGGGTCCCTCTGGCAGGGGGGCGATGGGGCCCACTGTGCAGTGTCGGGGTGCAGACGTCTCCCGGACTGCGATTTCTCCCCTCCATCAAACGACACAGCAGCCAGCCAACCAACGCACATCACCCCCTCAGCGTAACAACAGACAAAACAACAACAGCAGAGGCAGGGGGAGTTCTCAGAAGTGACAGCAACAGTCTGCCGGGGTCCAAGGAGACATCTCAGAACGAGATAAACAGCCTGACACAGGACGATATGGGGTCACAAGGGTCAGGCAGCGGAGTTTACTGCCAGATCAAAAGCGTTCGGACAAACCCCAAGGACACGAGAGGTAAAAAGACAGCTCGGTATACAAATGGCAGCATTGTAGCATCTGACATGGTGGGAGGGGTTTGCACTGAGGCCACAGAAGGAAAGGAGCCGGCCTGTGAGAGGAGGAGGGTGCAGTCATTGCGCGGAGAGGGCCATCGTACTGTTTTAAAGACAGGGAGCTCTGGTATGCCCGTGCACGCCACCCCACCTCGGCCCTGTCGAATGATGGCGAATTCCCCGGTTCGCCTCTGTGAGACTTGTGGGAGGAGACGATCACAGATTACACCGTGCACAGGCGCATGTCGCAGGAGGGCTGTCAATCAAATCACAGCCAGCCAGACTCTACCTAATCCGCCGAGGAAACCGTCCGTGGCCCCCAGCCACCACTCAAAAAAGGACTCTGTTGTGGACTCTCAGTCGAACGCCAAAAAGACAGACACAGCAAACACCCCCACACACACACCAGCCAAACCATCTCAGATACCACAGCTGTCTCACACCATACCGAAAACACACAGCTCACATTCCAACCACGCATCACACAGTCAGAACAAAACAAAGGACTCAAAGCAGCAGACGAGGCCACATTCTGCAGACTTCACTCATTACAAGGACTCGGCCACACAAACAACAGACACAAATGCGCACAACAACACAGCTGCCACAAACACACGACACGAACACGCACCACCCGCACAGGTGACACAAACACAGTCCGCTGTCAAACACAACAAGGCTAAAATCCAGCAAGCCGATGAAAACACACACCAACACACAATTGTCAATATCGCATCTAAACCTGCAGCTGCTTCCCTTAACGGTGACTCAAAGTCTACCAACACTCCACCTCTGAAAAACTCTCCGAAAGCTACTCATTCCAAACCATCCACACCTGTGGCACAAACCAAAAACACACAGGAGGCTCCAAACACCCCCAGAAAAACATCCTCGGAGCGGACCCAACTCAAGGACTACACAAAACAGAAGAGCAAATCATTCGACGACCACACACTGCCTTGTAAGACTCATATGAAAGCACAATGTAATGGGGCTCCGGGAGGATTGTTGGCAGGACACACGGGGAACGCGCCGCGCGGGATAGAGCGGCAGCTGCAGAGTGTGGAGGAGAACCTGGTGTCCAATCAGGAGAAGATCAAGGTGCTTCTCAACGTCATCCAAGACCTGGAGAAGAGCAAGGCCCTCAGCGAAGGGTGAGAGAAGGGAGGTAGGGAGGGAATAGAGTGGGAGACTGCATGGGGGATGTAAGAATATAAAAAAACTGAAAATGTTTAAATAGAGGAGGGGCAGCACTGAGGTGCAGTAATTAGCACAGAAGTAGTATCATGGTTTTAATTCTGGTTTGGCGGCTTGGGTTCTTTCTGTGTAGGGTTTAATGTTCTACTCCAGTTTCCTCCCACAGTCCAAAGACATGCATATTGGGGTGATGTTTATTGGAGAGTCTAAATTGACAGCTGTGAATGTGAGTGTTGTTTGTCCCTGAGATGGGCTGGAAATCTGTAGCCTGTCTCTTGCCCAATGTCAGCTGGGATTGACAGTATAACGGATGGATGGATGGATAAAAGAGAATGGTGGGTAGATACCAGAGTGTGAAAAGAGGGAGAGATGAGGATAAGGGATAGAGAAACAAGACTAGTTCAAAACCAAGGCTGGACTGTGATAAATAATGTGATAAATTGAGGACACAGTTGTGGTTGTGGAACCACTGTAAACAACTTCTTCAAATCAGAAAGTCCCGAAATGCCACCCGATGGTGTATCACGCTAATTAGCATTTTGATTACGCATTGAGCATTCGGCCTCCTGTCAGCCAGCTTCAGCCCTTTATGCGTTTGTTGCTCTCCAACTCCCCATGCTCACATTTACAGTATTTTTACACAGCTGAATTCCCCATAAAACTGCTCTCATTGTCATATTTCTCTCCTTCTGGTGTCAGACAACAGAACAAGTAAACGCAGCCCATTAGGACTACACATTGAGCAGCAGCCACTTCCGAGCCATTTCCAAGCTGCTGCTCTGCACTTGTTTAATATCTTTGCAACTGAAAGGTTATTTGGCAAAATCACCAAACACATAAGTCAAAGACAGTGGCTGTACTGTAATGTTTTATTTAGTGGTAAATGTAGAATAGACATCGGTAGAGCACGTGCCTTCGCCCAAAGCCCAACAGGCCCCTTAAATGAAGTCAGGCTCATAGATATCATTTCCCTAAATGGTGGGAAAATTGTCAAAATGATGAAAAACATCTTGCAATGTTGAAGAAAGTTCAAAACCTTCCTGGAGCCGCACCAAAATTGAAGATAAGAAAAGATCAGATTCTGTTGTTCTTGTGTAAGTTTGCTAACAAACAAGCAAACCAAACATAACAGAAGGGGGTGGTGAAAAAGTCTCCTGCTTGGCAGAGGTAATCATCCCTCAGAAGGAAGTTAGAAGCTGATTCATGGCTATGTCAGCAGCAGCGTGGTTAAGTGGATTGGACGCAGAGAGAGAGATGCGCTAGCAGACGGAAAGCCCGACACGCCCACTGGGGGGAATACTGGTGATTCTCTTCTACAGAAAGTAGCTACGGTTTGTCCAAAACTCGGTTTGTGAAAAAAAAGCTGCCTTACCTAAACTGGTAAATCTACTCTGCCAGTAAATGCACCCTGATGACGTAAAAGAAACTGTAGTCTGTTGTGGTCAGTGAGGGTGTTCCAACACTGGGCCAGTCGATCAGTGGTGTAACTCTACTACATTCAGCTCACTATAGTGGTACAACTTTATCAGTCAGTCTGTCACTGACAGACGCAGGGCTTGCCCCACTGATGCCGACCAGCCAAGAAGATAAAGGAGAGGTAGAGACATTCGCCGCAAGAGCAAGTGCTTAAGGAAGAGAGCGACATTGGAAGCTGGAGGGATAAAGAGAAGAAAGAGAGAGAGAGAGGAGAGGGTGTCAAGGGAGTCCACAAGATTGAGAAGAGGGTGCGTTTGAGTTTTTATGCCGATATCTAGCGTATACTGACACAAGTTCAAGTCTGTGTAATAGATTTTAAATGTCAGGGCTGTGGAGAATTTCTGTACTGTGCGTGTGTGCACGTGTGATCCCATCCAGCAGGGATACGTAACACATGCCAGCCTAAAGTCAATGTTAGCAGGTGCTTATATCTCCTTTGGTTCTTTTACCTTATAAACTTTATAGGATTTATAGACCCAGGCGGAACAGTGTCCCCTCAGAGATATCGTACTGCCCACCAAAGCATATTCATGACTTCTTTCTCTCTCCTGCTGATTCCTTCATCCTCCTGCACCACATCCATCCTTTCTCTCATCTATGCATCCCAGTCGGTTTCCCATAGTCACTTCATTTCGATCAATGCCCTCTATCGCCGAGGCTCTTTAGGCTGCATCAAGCGATTCATCCTGTTCTCCTCCTCCGCACTCTCACCTGTCATTCCCTCATTCATAAATAATGCATTTTCTACCTCTCTCCTCAATCTTTCACCTCCTCGTATATACTGGGAGTCACCCCTCCTCTTCCATCCTCTGCTCCATCCCAGTTATTTGATTTTCTCCCATTGTCGGCCCTGACAAAATCTCCCCTATTTCTTTCCACCCTCATCCTCCTCTTCACAATTACACCTAGTTTTGTGCTTTTACCATATTTCTTCCTTCCACCATTTATTCACTGGTTCCATTAACACGATAAACTACGCTGCTTACCTTGACCTCTCATCTAATCTCTTTCATAACAATAATGTTCCTATATTTCCATAAGCTCTCTCTCCGCATGTTTTACTCCCTCCATTTCTCTCATCCCTCCTTCTTCCTGTTCAGGGTTAACAGATGTCTCTAGCTCCAGACTAATCCCCATCAGATTACCTTTGAGGAATGCAATTAATGTTTAAGCTGCACAATAAGGCTCCTAAACTCAGTGTACATGTTGTTCTGCCCCCGAGTCTGTGACTGTATACGATATGTATTCATATCCTTCAGTGTGTGTGTGAGTGTGGTTGTCAGGATGCTAATGGCTTATACTAAGTGTGTGAGATAAATAGGGTAAAAGGGACAGAGAGGCACACTGAGGAGGAAGAGAGAGTAAATGAGAGCTGGTGAGAAAAAGACATAAAAAGAAAGAGAAAAGTAAAGCGTTGGAGGGCCTGCGTGTATCTGATGTTGTGAATGAAAGTACTCTAAGCGGGCCGCTGTGTTGAAAGTGTCGGCTGAGCCCGGATCCTCGTTTTCTTTTCTCTCCTGAAGCAAATCGTTGTCTTCTGTTGCTGTTGTCGTCTTTGACAAAGACTGGTACGGGAGAGCGGGAAAAAAAACAAAACAAGCGGATGCCAGTCACATTCTCTCTTGATGTAATTAAAATGTCGACTTTATCAACATAAATCAGACACTCTCTCATCTAATCAGCTCTGTACAGGGGAAGCCAAAGAAATGTTGGCATTGATGAACAGTTTTAATTACATGGCAGTCAGCATGAGCTTGTCAGATGTTTATTTAAATATCTTCTTATTCTCCAACACTTGTGTAGATCTGTAGCCCTGTTCAAACTCGATAACACAGCCTGCATGTCTTATTTGCAATACACGTGAATTCTCAACAAAACGATTTTCACTGAACCACTAATGCTTAGTAACTGTTTTAAACCTGCCTGGAATACTAAACACGCAGGTTCTTACCCACTGGGATTATTCAGGCCTTGCATACTCCTGTTGGGAAACATCACACGCACTGAATATTACAAGCTCTTTTGTGCCATATGACGACCCCGACACAGTATTCTCTGTATTGAGTATGTGTAGGTGGAGAGAGCAACAGCTGGGACTTCAGAAGTCAAGAGAGCGAGACCCTTTCCACTCAAGGAAAGCTTGAATCGCTATTTATGCAAAATTTGTATTCTTACAATTACATCACTCTATCATGTTGAATCTAGAGAAACACCACGATTTGTTTAAAGGAGACGTATCTGTCACTTTCCTTTTGTGTGTTATGGTTATTTTTGTGAAGGTAAAAGTTCTGCAGTCCGCCTCTAATGAACACACTGCTCCCGGAACTCCTTGTCAGTAGTCTGGCCAATACTACTGCATCATTGTGATGGAATGTGCCCCATATTTGCATAATGCACGCTTATCGGATGGCCTGGCACGTTTCTTAACAAAGCAAGATAAAGTGAGAGCAGAGGCCGACACTTGCTACATGTGCTGGAAGTGGATGACCAATCACATCAGAGTAACCCAGCTGGCCAATTAGAGCGGACTGGGCTTTATTGGGAGGAGGGGCCCTTAAATAGACAGGAGCCAAAACCAGACTTTCAGAGAGAGGCTAAAATGTATGGTGGGCCAGATGGCTCACACAAGCACGGAAAACACAAATGTGAAAACCATAACACAACTGCGAGAGACACACAACAGAAACACAACCACGATGTAAGTGAGCGCATGATAAGAATTAAACAGGCCGTCTTACTTACTGCGGCTGAGTTAGCTGTCAGTTGCGAAAATCCAGTCAAGCCAGCCGTCACTTTACGTAGTAGTTGTGCTGTGATTTTTGCATTTGTGTGGCGGCTTTCGCGTTTGCGTTTTCCATTTATGCTCTTGTGTGAGATGTCTCGCAATGGACAGTTTGAGAAAAGGGTTTTTTGAACATTAGGTTTTTTTTAATGATAACCCAATGCACCATTCACATTTGAACACATTTTAAACTTAACTTTCGCAAATGTGTGTGACCGTTTTCCATCTGTTGTTTTCTACAGTCGCAGCTCGTACAGAACTGGTCAGGACATAAACAACTGCCCCACCTGCCAAAAGACGGCCTGCATCATCTACAGGTAATGAGCTCAGTGCATTACATAACCCAACAATGACTAATCGGTTTCGCCTGCAACGCCATAGTCAGACCTGAAACCCGAAACCTGAGAGGCTTTTGTAGCTTTGAAAAATATTCCACTTCCTCTTGTTTTTTTCAGCTTTTCCAGGTTTTATCTCATATTGTTATCTCTTCTTTTTTAATTGCCCTTTCTTCCTGGTGTCCTGCTGCCGCTGCCCTTTTCTCCCACTATAATAATTGCACAATCCATAAAATATATTCTTAACATGTGACAAACCTTAGAATAAGAGCAATGCAGTTTATATTTCAGAAGGAACTCATGCTGGAAGAAAGCTATTTAAACATAAAATAATGTTGTGTGCAGACAAACAAACTAAGCAAATGATGTGTCTTTCCTGTTGCAGCCTTCCCTTGTGTGTCAGTGTGTGTGTGTGACCTAAATAGTAAGTGCATTCTTAGATCCTCTACAACCCACAGAGCTGCACCTCCACAATCTGATACAACATACTGTAAATACATCCTCAACTCTGCTCCATCCTTCCTCTTATTCTCATTCCGTAAATCTTTTCATACGTTGCATGCTCAGACTCTCTTTCTATCATCTCGGACTTTTGATCAAACTGCTCATCTGTGGCTCATCCTGTCTGACAATCCCCGGAGCTATAATCACCTGATCCCCCCACTCCCACAAAGCGCCAACACAGTGCTTTCCCTGTCTGCCTCGCTCTCACAAACTGGAAGTGTTTCACATATATACAGTAGCTTCATGGAGAACTCAGGAAAACAACAGAGAAGATACATGAACTTGCTGCAACTGGAATAATCTGGCATCAAAACCTCTCTTTAGTCCAACACGTTTCATGTGCATGAGCGTTTGAAGCCAATGCTGCTTGTTTACAATCATATACAAATCTCCCTCACAAGGGATGAAAGCAGATTTTGCAGGGTCTTTATTCCAATTCCCCTAAATTCCAAAACACTCACTCACGCCTCCCAGCAACCCTGCATATATACATCTACATCTCTCCTGTAGTTTTACTTTCAATCTATGTAATTCCATCTCATTTCTACTGTACAACATTTCTGATATGTGCATCCAAGTCCAACACCCCCTCCTCTGCTCCCATCCCCCTGTCTCCTCCCCTAGATCTTAATGAACACAGCAGGATCCTCAGCCCAGGAAGTTAATGAACACCAAGGGGACAGGACTGCCACATGGTAGCTTCCTCATACACCTGTACATACTATACACACATATAGTGTATGTGGCTACTGACACTATGCATATAAAAAACATGTTAATTACCACAAAAACGTCCCCAGGCAGGGAACACACACACTCTGTTCCGTGGAACATTGCTAGAGCTGAGACTGTGAATTGATCAATTACAAAATCAATAGAAATAACTGGCAACAATTTTGATAATCATTTTAGTTGTTTATTTAAAGGAAAGCTGCCTTCCTCTGAAAACTAGAGCCTCTTTTCCACTGGTCAAAAACACCCACTAACACCTGGCATTTGTCTTTAATGAAAACACCATCCATATGCCATCTAGAGACTGATGCTCCACCTTTTTGTGAAGACAAATATAAGAAGGAGATTTATTAAATAAATAGAATGGCCAACTCCTCTGCTGACAATGAGAAAAGGAGTTATTGCATTTTTGATGTTTATCCACATTTTAAACACCAGCATATATCCACAAATTTGGGTGTAAAAGTGTTGATGAAGATGAATTTCAATGGATGAAACAAATCTTCAGAAATCTCAAACTATTAAAAGCTTTAAATCTCTAGCAGTCTAAGAAAGTAAGTATATTATAAGTCTTATATATTCTCATAAAGACAGTGGATATGCAACTAGTCAAACACACCATTCAACAACAGTACTTAGAACAATATAACATTTCTTATGTCATCCTTATTTAGTAGGATTTTAAAAAGAGTCAGAGGGGACCCTCATCTTAAAAGAATATCGACTCTCCTCACATCTTTGTCATTCCTCTCTCCTCAGTTTCATATGATTTCATTTGTGTTCCACTTTCCCTTTGTATTTCTTGGACACATATATGATCACGTACACTCATGTCCTGATTAATCCAGTGAAGAGGAAACTCAGCGTTTATTGAACAAATCTGTGCATACATGTCACATATACTCCGATTTACGAACTCATACATACCGACAAAGGACAAAATGAATACATTTCACGCTGCGTGGACAGAAATGCAAAATCTGCTTCGCAATTATATTTCTTTTCATTTATCTATTCAAGTTTCTATACATACATTACATAGCCAATGCCGGAAAAAAACATTTTCAGCAGCCCATTGTGATAAAGACGCACAAAAGACAGAAGTGCAATAGCTCTGTTTGTTTGATTGGACAGTAACAGCCTTATCAAACCGTCAGAGAGGACTCTGGGTAAAAAGGATGGAAGATAGGGAAAGAAACCTACAAGCGGAGGATGAATTACGCGTGGGACTCAAACATCCTTTACTAATGATTTATGGTGGTGGAAAAAAGAGTGGTTTTGATGTGGGCTGGCTGCCTGAAGATGTTTTTGCTATCGTCGGCCCTAATTAATTTGTCTGAGGAGAGACAAGCGGGAGAGGAACTTTTGACAGCCCCTCTGTTTTTCTCCCAAAGTTTAAACAGCTCAGACACAAAAAGAAATGCATACACAGACACGTATACCAACACCTAAAAGGTATTCTCCACTTTTTCCTAAGCAGGGCCCATATCTGCGCATGCAAACGTAAAACCTTACTTCTGACTTTAACTTTCGAAATGTAACAGGAACAGAAAGAACACACAGTCACGCTCACACTCGCAGAGATGCTGGAGATGACGGCTCGCGCAACGGATTAGGGGCAGCAGGATTTCCCACTGTGCCGTAATCCCACAAACAACGGTGTGAGAGGGAGAGATATTGGTAGAGAGAGGTAGTGAGGTAATAGCAGAGAGTTGAAGGAGAGGGAGAAATCAAGAGAGGACAAAGAAAAGTCATCATTCTAAAACAAGACTGTAAATTGACTGAATGTGCAGGTGCGTCACTTCATTGTATTTATACTTTGTGTGTGTATGCCAATATTTTCCGTGTTTGTGTAGTCGCAGGACATCTTCATCATTTATTCATGACAGCCATCTCCCTTCCTCTGTTTCCATCAGAGCTTTTACCTCCTCCTCCGTTCACTCCTTCCCTCCATCCCTTTTCTCAGGGAGCGTAAACCTTTCTGCCCTCCTCTCCCCCCACCTCTGGTGGAAGTCCTCCACTCCTCCTTTACCTTCCTCTGTGGTTTTTTTTGTTTCCCTCCTTTATACTGCACTGACCTCCCTGCCCTGTTTTATTAAAGCCGTTCTTTCATTTCCCCACACTTCCATTTCCCAAAAGAGATGCAGTCTTTTTCCTCTCTCTGTCCATGAGGGTCCCTATGCATCGCCATTATTCCTCACTCAGCCTCGGGCTTGCTGTGAAAAATGCATACGTGGACGTCAGGGGAGGACATATGTGTTTGTATAGAGTGTGTGTGTCTGTGTGTGTGTGTGTGTGTTGGGATACAGGAGGATTGTTTTTTGGGCAGCTGCCTCATCATGTTGTTAATTAACACTATAACCTGGCCACACAGTCACACAGACACACACACACACACAGACACACACACACACAGACACACAGATATATAAAATACAGTTAGCAAAAAGGAGAGAAACTCAAAGTCTACTACACTATGACCTGCAGCTGTGGACACTTCAGAGAGCTGGTGAGAAAAGGAGCATAAGAAATAAAGCCAGAGGGTTCTGCTTTGAACACATCAGAGGAGGAAAAAAAGTTCCTCCCTTGCTCCTTCTTTGAGCTCCTCCATTTTGCAAATGCTCCTCTCCTTTCCTGCTCTCTCTCTTCCTCCTTCTCCTCCCACCAACCTGTGATCTACCGATGCATGAAGCACAGAAGAATACTGCAGAGGTGAAACGAGTGGGTCGTCAAGGCCTGTGCGAAAGTGTATGGGTGTGTACATGCTGAAGGTGAATAGATTAGAGATAGGTATAAAACAGGGTTTTATGTATGATGTAAAACTGCATTCAATTTAAGTACAACCTCTTTTTAAAGTGCAATGTGTGAGTACATTTTAAAGCTCATCTTTCGGCTCAGTCCCTCTCTCTCTAATGTCTATCAAGTTTTTCCGTGTCCTTGCTTCCTGCTGCTCTCTCTCTCTCTCTCCTCTCCCTCTCTCTCTCTCTCTCTCTCTCTCTCTCTTCTCAACCACCTCATGGTGTCTCTAAAGGTAAAAGACGAGCTATAGGCCTAAGAATAAATTTCACTTGATTTGCCGCTACCCCCGTCTTCTAAATCAAGCACCGACTTCCTCCATCATCCGTTTCTCCTCCCCTTTTCAACTTATCTCTCTTTCGCTCTCCCCCCCCCGCAGCGTGGAGCATGATTTCCGACAGCAGGAGGGACGCTTCCAGGGAGTAATGGAGGCCCTGGAGGGAGAGTACGATGTGCCTGCACCTGCTCTGACCAAGCCTGCGACCACGCCAGCCCCTTCCAGCCGCCCTGGCACCAAGGCTCGTGTCAAGAAGCTGCGCAAGAAGTGCTTCTGGTGGCTTTGAGCATTGAAAACAAACAAAAACAGCCTTTCTGGGAAGTGTGGATTAGGTTTCAGGGGACACAATGATTCTCGTGGTCATTTTAGGAGATGTAAATGGCACTTTTTTTCCCACAGCAGTCCATCGTCATCTTTGACAAAACACACCGGGGATCAGGTGAGAAAAAGAGTTAAGGCTCTAAAGAAGGAAACAAGAGCCAAAGGAGCTGTTGAACTTTCGTCTCACATCTGTCTGAGCGGGATGGAGTGATCATCATGATCTTCCCTCAGCGGGAGCTAGACTATCACGGCTAATTTGTGATTAACATTTGACTGAAGGTGAGGATACTGTTTTCCCAATATGATTTGTGTAACGAAGAGAACAGGGGTTGGCACCCTGGATGACTGATTGTAACTTGGCTGACTTGCTGTGGAGAGATGTATGAATGGATTCACGCCAAGACGGATTCACGCCTGCAGCTGGGACCAAGTCTTCACAATTATTTTGGCTAAACTACAGCAATAAGGAGGAGAATGTGAACAATGTGGAGTACCGTGTCTTCAAATGGCTTCACAGCCTCAAACCTGAATGTAGCAACAAATGAAGCGCAGAGAGGATATGAGCAGGAAAGCCTGCTGAGCTCTCTGGAAACGGACGGCCCGCTGGATGGATATCAGGGTTTAGAGAGCACCATTAAGAATACATTAAAAGACATTATGATAGGCAGCTGATCTAAGACTGACCGGCTGCTTCAGTTCATTTCAAATTCTGTCAACGTTGACCGACAGAATGATTGATTCAGTCCTTTATTACCATCGGAAATGGAAGTGTGTCGCTGTAATCTCAATCTTGTTTCAAGGATTTCCACACGGACGTGCATACGTGCACGGACGCACACATTCGCAGGCATCCTCACATACACGAAACTCACACTCAGACACCCAAACACACACGGGGTAAAACATTCAGTCCACACTGTATGTGAACCAGTGCAAACTAGAGGTCGACCATCTATCAGATTGGCCTGTTCCCATGTTATTGATGAAGATTGTCCTTATTCACCGCTGCACAAATTGTGTGGCATCATCGGCGAACATGTAATTTAACATCTGCCAACATGTCCAACGACCATAGACCAAGGACAATGACCAATCTTGTTCTTATTCCCAATAGAAAACAGTCACTTGATCACATTGAATATACTTTTGGTAATTTGCATAGCTCTATACCTGTTATTTGCATAGCTCTATACCTGTCCATCAAAATGCAACAGAGCAAAACATTGAAAGATAGAGCATACACTGCAGATCTACACATCTTATATGTACAAAAAAAACGGTATCAGGCAAACTTATATTATCCCATTTAAAAGTTATCATTTAATTAATTAATTCATCAATAAACAATTACTTCATAAAATTAAAACACAATTATTGAATGTTATCAGATATCTAAACAAAGCAAATGTAAAAAGAGTTTATCCCTGTTGCAAAAAACACACCTGCTGCATTATTTTGCGAGCATACACACAAACACACACACACACACACACACACACACACACACACACACACACACACACACACACACACACACACACACACACACACACACTGCTTCCTTCACAGCAGTTTGGAACCTGACCACTTATCTCACAAGGGCCCACTTCAGCTGCTTTTCGATTACAAGTAGCCACCAATTACACCAACCACAGTGAGTATTTAACCAATCAATATCCAAAATACCTGGCCCCTGCATTTTTATAAGCTGTCCCAAAGCAGTATGTGAGCTCCCACTTTGTCCCCCTCTTCCTGATCTTCCTCTTGTATGTTCAATAAAAGTGTGTATTTTAAGCAAAATGTACTGTTGTCAACGTACTTTGTTGTTCAGAAGGAAACTGCGTGGATGGAGAGTGGACTTGTTTGTAAAGACATAAAGGACGATTCTGCTAAGTTTGACCCATCCGTTGACCTGTAGATAGTCAATCATACTGTATGTGGTGCATATGCAAAGCTGCATGTACTCACAATCAGGGCGTGCTCACGACCCATTGTGATGACCGTCTGGTTAATGATCCTCAGCAGAGACACCACGATGTCCTGGATGTGCTGAAACGTTTCCCCCTGAGGACAAACAGAGAAAGATGGAGAGGGATGACAGGAGGACGGGAGGTTAGAAAACAGACAATGATTGTTAGATTTCCTCAAGTATGAACTCAAATGAAAACACACAGATGCAGAACAGCCACTGTCCTACTGAGGCAGCGTCCGCTCAGGCATAATGTCGGTGCTGCTTCTGGGAAAATGTCCACGCTTTTTCTCTTGTAGACTTTGCAGACTCATCAGGTTTCGTTTTGTTTTCTCCTCTAACTAAAACTCACTCGGGTTCTGAATGGATGGATGGCTGATCACATGAAATATTGAAGAGAATAAAGTTCTCTGAATCTCAAATTTAAAGTCCATTCAGTTAATCAACTTCAGTGTAGACACTTGAACCATGAAAGGGATTTTTTGGTGCTGACCTGTTTTCATATTGTTATCGTGTCATGTTTCTCTTTCTGCATCCGCCCACGGGGAAAGGAAAGGGATGAGACGTATTGAAGACTGTCTCAGTGCTCAGACCCGTCTGTTTCCCAGATAAAATGTTTACTCGGCCATGTCAACTGCATGGCCAAGTGGTTATTGGCAGCTTAACTTAAGTGAGAGCCGTCACACAAGACCGAACGCATTCTGGTTGTTTAGTCCATTTAGGAAAAAGAAAAATGAAAATAATGGAAATTGGTTGAGCCCATAGAAATAGGAGTCTTTAAAATTATATTCACCTAAGGTTAATACTCTTGTGGTGGAGACCCCGATTGGTGCTCTAAATATTTTTTAATCTGAAATGCTATTACTTTACTGAAGTGCAGTTTTTATAATTATTATTATTTGAATTTTCATCATCATTATTATCATCATCAATATTATTACCAGATGTCAGATGTTAAATGTTAAATCTTTCTATCAATATAATTTTCATTTATTACCAAGCTGTACTTCAATAATATAACTACATCCACATTAAAATTCATACTGGAGCAAACAGAGAAGAAATGAGCCTCAAGTAAAATGACAAAACATTACATTTTTTAAATAAATACTGGAAATTCGCTTTTAATGGAAAACATATTTGAGATATTGTGCTTATTACGTTTGATGACCTGTGAAGGGAGCAATTTAAGAGGAATGGGGCCTGAAAAATCACACATTCAAAAATGGGACAATGGCCTTTCTCTCTTAAATATGCACACACACCCACACACCAACAGTCGTCTGCTGCAATGAAGATCTACTACGGAGGCTGACTCAGACTAAAGAATCTGTTACATCCAAACACACGTAAGCATTAGTGCCGCTGGGCATATTTTGTGTGTGTGTGTGTGAGTGTGTGCTATTTGGTGTGAATCCTTCTTAGCATAATCTGACCCAATTATACATGTTTGTACGTTGTAGGTTTGTATGTCCTTGTAGGAGCTGATCACTAAAGCATAAAAAAGAAGAGCGAAGGTCTAAAAATACAAGAAGTAGGGAAAAAGGTCTCAAGTTCAAAGTTTAAACCCAACATGCTCAGTGCGACAGTGTGTATGTGTGTCTGTGTGTGACGCTGTGGTTGTTTGGCTGCCGGTGTGTTTGCGTGTTTGTGAGAGTGTCGTCTTGGTGCGAGATGATTTGAAGGGCCTGATGAGAACGGAATCAGTTATGCATGATTAAACCACTATAAATGCACTTACAGCCACAGGACACAACTGTGGAAGCGTGTGTGTGAGTCCAATGCACTCAGTAAGACACACACACGCACAAACCTACAAGCTCATGCTCAGCTAGTTAGGTTAAGGCCCAGCTGTTGATTCTAAATAAGCCAAAGTCTTTCTGGCTCTCGCTCTCTGTCTCTCTGCCGCAGAACAGAAGCAAGAAATCTCTGTTGAGCCATGTCTCTGTTTGCATCCTCCCTTTATCAAACACAAACGTTACTCATCACAAACTCTCCTACTGACATGGGCATCTGTCTGTTGCCTTGTCTTCACCTCCATCTCTGTTTGTCTATGAGAATCCCTATAATTTGGAGACATGTGTTGACTGACAGCTTAATCAGGTACCACCCAGAGAATAAAAGAAAGATGGGTGGAAAACAAAGGGAAAAAACGAGATAGTACGTGATGAAGCGAAAACATCTCCTGCCACCTTCTCCTCTCCTTCCTTAACTTCTGTCTCCGAGCACCTGTTCTCTTTCTCCCGTCCTTCAAAAATCGCCCTGTCTGCCTGTTTTGTTTGTTATAAAATCCCTTTACCTTATTGTTTATGAAATAAACTTTATTCCCCTCTGTTTGTTTAGCTGTTAACGTTCAGTCCTGATTCCCTGTTTTTATCATTGTCCTTGAACGGCCATGGGCAGATTTCATTTGTCTCGACTTTTCTGCGCTTGTGCATTTTTTCCTCTGAAACGTTTTAAAACTAATCTTACATAGTTTGCTTTTTTGTCCAGATAAGACAACGATGTGTTGGAGGGGCTTCTGATAAGTGCTGTGTTTTTTTTTATTTTCTTTGATTGTACTTGAATACACACATTTAGATTAAGAATTAGATATGAGAGCCAGTCCTCATCCTGACAGTGTCTCTAACACTTTGATATAAGAACCAAACAGTACAATTTTGTATCTAAAGGCCATCCCCAGATTATTATGGTCGCAATTTTCATCACTGCTCGGGGTGGAAATTAACCTGAAACGTTGTAATCAAAAGGATAAAGTCATTTTAAACACAGGAAATCTGATCAATTGCTAGAACTTTACTGCTTTCCAATTGATCGGCAACTGAAAAGATAATGGATCTTAAAACTCTGGATCAAACTGTGTTTCAAGGCAAAACAACAAATTTGCCCTACAAAAGCTACCATTAGCTAACAGCCAACATTAGCATTTGGTTACCTAATAGCCAACATTACAGTTCGATACTCCTGTGATACTAAAGAAAAGGTGTTTTAATTCTCAAATGGCCAATCAATCCACATTTTGGACATATTTATGTAAACCTGTAAATTAAAGATAAGAGTAGATAATCCTTTATTACTACCACAATAGGGAAATTTGCTAAATAAGCAGATGGAACACAGCAAGCATGAAGCACTTGTCGTCCATAGTGCACAGACATTAGAGAAACCAACGTGAAAGAAGAATAAAAAATTATTTAAAAAAGACGAAGCAGCGAGAGCTGCTCTGTAACGGGCTGCCACTAGGGAGGAGCAATCTTTAAACAATATATTAACAGGATGTAATTTAGCTAGCCAATCGACGTTAAACTGTTTTGCCGTCTATTCACCCAACCTTTGAAATGTTCTGGTTGAATCAGTAACAATCCCAAGAACACACATTTCTGTGTAATGTTCAAGTTCAAGCTGTGCTAACATCTGCAGTAACTAGTACAGTAGTGATATCTTGACATGGCTCAATGTTTCAATCCAAATTTTCACTATTTTTAGTTGCTGGTCAATTGTGAGGCAGTGAAATGATAATGAGTTGTCAGATTTGGACTTGCTACCTGGAACCCAGCAGTAGCCGATATGACATTATCTATGACGCCTACGACATGGCATTAGAGGAAAATGTCTGCAGTGTGAATACTTCGAACTTGTCGTCCAACAGTTGACATTAGTCTCGCGTAGTTCTGATGGAAAACCTGTATGAGGCTGCCTATCACTGGTTTTGTAGTTTGCACATCGTTGTATGTATCATATCCTTTTGGACAGTCTGCCACTACTTCTGTTTTTATATCTCAACTGACTCAAACTCATCTCATTATTACTTTTCTCACTTTCTCTTTCTCCTGGCTCATCTTCATTAGTGCTTTCCAAATAAATAGAGCTCGAAAAAAGGAGCCATACCTTCACTTCAAAGACTCAGCAGGCTGTCAACAACTTGCAGTAGCAATTAAGAATCCCTCGGCTGGATACCGCTGATGTATTTGTTGTGTGCACGTGCGAGTATTAAAGAGGTTTAGTTTGAGTGCGTACCAAGGTTTTGTTCCAGCAGACTAACATGCAGCGACACACGTTTGAAACAAAAAACAATTTGTTTCTAATTGGTCAAGGCCTGCTTCGTTGCACGGCTGTGAGCTGGAAAACTAAATGGCTTAGGGCCAGGCACTACATTCTTAAGGAGGCAAGATCTGATTTGCTGGTACGGAGCTCGGGGGTAGTTCAAATTAATTTCTATGATTCTGAAAAGATACAGGAAATGTCTTCTTATACTTGACTTTTGTATCCTCCCAATAACAATGTTAGAGGGATGATGTTGTGTTGTTTCAGAGCAAACGAGGCTTGACAGTTCAGCCACTCACTTGGTACACATTATAGACTGTATATAAAGATGGAAGACATGACACTTCCCCAGTGAAGCCAAAGTGGCTGGCTGCAGTATAGGTCATAAATCCTACCTCCTCTTTGTTAGTGGATGGGTAATGGGCCAAACTAAAAAGTCAAAGTGCATGTCAAATACATTTTACTCAAAGATGGTTTCTGTCATTTGTTATCAAGCTGATGGATGTCCATGTGTTAATTTCTTCAGAGTTTGGTTGGGCGAGACTGACTCGCGATTGGTCGAGAGCGTGTGCATCAGCGAGACATTGGTAGTGCAGTCTATGTGGTTGCGTTAAATGGAAGCACTTTGTGTTCATTATTGTCCTGGTTGTTTGGTTGTATCTCATTTTTATACAAATTGTGTTGAGACAAACTCAAACTGGTGTTGCTGCTGCTTCTGGCATCAGGCTGAATCACGTGGGTTTCCCCTCGAGTTACGACAAACACGATCTGATTTTGTTTGCTTCTTGACATTTGATTGTTTCTGTGGGAAACTGTAGCTGCCGTTATAAAAGGAATAAAGACACATGTCAGTCATAGAATGAATGTTGGACATGGCAAAGCATTGGAAAACTACACAGAAGACCTGTAAGGAAAAGAAAAGGAAACGAGGAATGAGAGGAGAAATGAGGTGACAATGTAGAGAGAAAGAAAGAACAAGTTGTTATCCTGCCTCAGGTACAAGATGTGGTTAGGGGCTGGCTGTGCTATATTTGCAATGACAGGAACAACGTGTCATTAAACACCTACTGCAAAAATGTAGGTGTGTGGCCTAAGCAATCTCAACTCTCAATATTTCCTGACAAATCAATGCAACTGTCTACTCTGAGTGCAGCTGAATGATAAATAGACGTCAACAGACACATGTATTTTTGCGCGTCTCACCACATTTTCCCGGCTGAGGACCTCCAGAATGTTGTTGAGCAGCTCCAGGCTGTTCCTCCTCTCATCATGAGGCCCGTCAGCCATGCTGGCCAGTGCCCCGCTCAACTCCCGCAGCATCATGGGTAACAGCACATCACGGCACTCTGAAGGAGCAGAATCACACATGGTCAAAGATGGCAGGTTCGATAAGAAGACACACAGTAATAGCGGCAGTGGCAGAGTAGGACGGGTCGTCCACTGACCAGAAGGTCAACAGTTCAATCCCTGTCTCCCCCATTGAATGAGGCACTAAGCCCCAAATTGCCCCTGTTGGCTGTGTTGTCAGTGTATGATAAAAAGTCGTGTAAAGATAGCGTTTGATGAAGTGGTCTTTTATTTACTTCTTTTAAAAAAAACCTTCAAATGGGGGTGGGCAGCCTCTTGTCTGATAGGCTCGGGTACAATCTCTTGACCTTTGGCCTTTATCAGATCGTGATAGTTGAGAGACAGGGAGAGAGAGGAGTCAAACTGGGGATCTATTTTGGGCATTCGTCTATCAGGTTGCCATAGACTCAAATGTCTTGCGCTTGTCCTTTCTGGCAATATGCCTGTCAGGTCAGTCAGGGTGAAGGTGACTGTCAAGAGAAGGAAAGTGGAGCATTGTGCTTTCGAAGGGAATGGACAAGTTTCCAGGGACGCACTCACAGTAATGAAAAAGGCCAATCTTAAGCCTCATTACAGCGGGAAACAGCAGCTAAACTGGATGAGTTACAAGGACAAATGCATAAATGAACAAGATTAAAGCTCTTTTGTGGAGTTTGTGTCCAACAAGCAGCTTTCACGGGACTTCATTTTGACGGAGACAATGTTATGCAGGCAGGTTTTGGGGAGAGCAAAGTTGAAACCTCCTTCAGAGGGATAATTTGTGAAAAAGCACTTTGTTACCACTCCAAACCGCTGGAACCAGACAAAGTACAATGGTTCAAAAGTTTCAGTTTGTCTCGAGGATCGGTGCTTAACTATTCTCCAAATCCTTTATGGGTGTTAATTGTTCCCAGCTCATCTCTGGGGGTTGTCCAAAGTCATTCATAGGAAATCACTAAAGGAGTACAGCAGCAGATGTACTGCAGGGAAAAGTGGAGAAAAAGCAGGAGAGAGTAAAGGATGTGCCATTTGAGCAGTTTTCATTAAGCAGTTCCCAATTTCCTGAAATCCACCAGTCTAATAAATTTCATGAGTGAATATCTTTTCTTCACATTCTGTTCAGCTTCTTTTTTTTTTAAAGTGTCATTTATCTTGTCAAAAGTTATTTCCTACTCAGTCGTAAAGTTCAGATTGGAACGGTGTCGTCCTCATATGGGTCTGATGAAACAATGTGCTCATTATTGGTTAGAATGACTCTGATATCATTTTATGGAATACTTAGGGAGATCCTGCTTTGAAACATGAATATAACCGATGTATCAACCAGTGTTTGATCAATGACCTTATTGAACTAAAAAACTAAATAAAATGATGGGATAGAAGCCAGACATGACTCAGCAGTTTATTCAAATGACTCAGCTCTAAGAGTTCGGCTTTGATTTCTTTTTTCCAAAGCACAACATGAACTTTCAAATAGATTAATGTGTTTATTTATTGTCCCACATCATTATTCTAAGTGCAGCACACAAGACTTATTAAAACAGTCTTTGTTCTCAGCATTTACTTAAAACTAAAAACTAAATATATTTTCAAAGGTTTCCTGAGCGGCTGAACATAAAAACAAGTCCAAAACCATCATATGTTTTATTAAAACTTTCTAAACCTTCGACTTCATTGAGAAGGTATTAATAACTCGGCTTTTGAAACCTTGTCATATTTTCTTATCTGATGATTTAATGATGCATCATGCATCACCCTGCGAGAGACAATTCAAATCATTGATTTCTGAGGAGGCCACCCTTCTCTGATTATCATCTGTGGTGTTCAGACATCAGTTATCAAGCTGATAACATTATATTTATAGGCAACTGTATCTCAACAGCAATTCAAATGATTTCTGTAAAGCAGATTTGCCTTTGTTGGCTCTGAATTATGGATCAAATATGGACAAACTAGTTTAAAAATACATATAAGAAAACTTATCATTCTCATTTTCTTTCACTTGCCTTCCCTGACCCCCCTACTCCCCCCACCCCACCCCCCAACACACACAAACCTCCCTCACCCCATCCCTCTCTTAGACAGCCGCAGGTAGACAGAGCCCATTAAAAGCTCATTTGGACGGATGCTCGTTAGTTCCATTATTAACTGATCCAAGCCTCCTCGCCTGCTGAGTGGACCCTCGTCACAACAGTCACTCCATCACACTAACATGCAGAGGAATCAGATGAGTCACTGGACGCCCTTAGAGACACAGAGGGAGGAGACGGAGACGGAGGAAGAGTCTGGACCGGTACGGGAGGATGAGCAAATGCTGGGAACTGATCAGATGAAAAACAAAAGTTGTACCCTAACACCATGCAATTCAAACATCACACTTTATACTATGAACATTTCAGAAGACAAATTAAACGTGTTGAAAGAAGCCCGCAGGTGTGTGGCCTTTGGAGAGTGATGTTTTAGATACTTTGTTTTAGTGGGAGCCCTGCTAAACCGGTTTAATCCATCACAGCAGAAACTCATCATCTTTTGTCCTTTCACACAGAGGAAACAATGTGTTTTATAGCTGTATTTTTGTGCGCACAAGCTGAAGAATTAATCCATCTGCCTTCCGGGAGCTGGATGTGCCATTAAAACTGTGGAGCGCTCCATTCCCCCGGTGAAATGACCCCAAAGCCACCTGCTTCTTTATTTCTATTGATTTAAGAAACAAACCCAGCTGATGCTGCGAGGTTGCAACATGTTCAGGGGTAGAGGAAGTGAATTAGAGAGCAGATGGGGGGTTGAACGGGTATGTTGCTGTGTAATATACAGTGTGCTTTTTGTTTTTACTGTGTCAGGAGGCAGCCGGAATGGGAAAATAACCACAGTACAGCAGGTTTCAAGGTCTATGTCTTGCCTCACTGACCTTATGTGAACGTGCAAGAAGATGGAACAGTACATTTACTGAAACTCCGCTCATTGAATTACTGCACGTTGAGTATTTTGTTCACTTTTAGTAAAGAAGAAGGCTTGACTGGCAATTATCCTTCCCCATTGTAACATACGTTAGAGTCTTGGGTTACTTGCAGTCACTATGGAGGTATTTTTACTGTCCTGAACAATATAGATTTTTGGGAGCTGATGTTGATACAGATGTTAGGGAGGATAACTTTTCAATACCAATATATCGGCTCTTAAAATAAAAGTTTTCATATTGTCAGGCATAAACGCTGATACGAATATGTCCAAGAAAGGCTCATATTGGCCAATAATATTCAACTGATATATACACTGTGAAAACAATGTGTATTTTTGTATTGTTTACATAGAATTAAATGAATTAACATTCAATTAAGCCTTTAATTTAATCGTTATTGTCCTGTTACATTGATTTACAGATCACAACTTTTATTCTATGGTTAATATTTTTTATATTTTAACGTTTGATAATTTTTTACGGCATTTACAATTATTTAGAAAAAAAATGTTATCTTTCAAGCTCCACTTCATAGAAAACAGAAATCAAGAAGAATCACTGAGGTGGAATTGAGAGTTAAGCTCCTAACAGAAAGGGAAACTTTAGAGTTTGTATGTACTGAGCTTCTTGTCCTTGCTGACAATCTGCTTGCCTCTGGTTGACCTCTCTATGAACTACCTGCTGACACTAGAAGAATATGTTTTCATTGCTTTTATTGGAAATGACATGTACTGTGCTCTTCTGGGAGAATTTACTATATATTCAGGTTAAAACACCCTTTAGTTTAGACAGCGGCTTCTTCTCAGCTTAAGATTCAGAACACATGTAGGAGACCAAAAGCATCTTAATAGCCTGCTCCTCTCTTGAGTCCCTTGACTTTCACAGATCTGTCCGGGTGGATAATGTCTGTTTTGATCTCGCTTAGAGTCGCCCCTCCTTCAAATCGCCTCTGGAGCCTCCTGGATATGAGCATCAATAGCGATGAAGCACAGGCTGCCTTGGTAATGCTCCGTCAAGACTAGTTGATCGTGTCGGGTCCCTGATGTGGAGCAGCGCCGTTAACTTAACAGGTATTTCTCTCATTTGGCCTCGAACAAAGTCAAAAATGTAAATACCCACTGCTGCAGCTTCTCAGAGACGGCTTTGAACTGCACCATTGTCCTGGGGGCTGTCAGTCTTGTAATGAACACCAGCTACAATGGCGTGCTGCAGGTGTAGGTCGTTCTTCAAGAGGACATTTGAAATCCCTCCCATTTCAAGGACTTCCTGCTCTAGGGCACTGCGCTGTTGCTGATTGTACAAGAGCGTACAAGAATGTCCCTTCTAAAAACAAATGATGCTTCCTCACAGTAGATCAAGTCAGAGGTGCAATTAAACATGATGGATGCAGGCTGCATTTCCCCTCAGACTATTTAAAACAGATATCGCAGGAGCAAATACTGTGAGGGAAAGAGCGGAGCCGATTTCCCATTTGCTGACTCTGTACGTGTGTACTTCCACACCATCCATCTTGAATCACATTTATTGTCCTTACGTAACAAGAAATGTAAAAGGAAGTATCAATAACCAATCAACAGTTCTGTGTTGTCCCAAGTGTCTTGAAAGTTTAATATGATCTATGAAAGAATTCAACATAACATTTTCATGCCATTGGAAAAGACGCAGCTCGGCACAGACTGACGAGCAAACTCAAAGAGACACATGAGAACAAAATGTTCATGAACATTCACGTTCCTTTACACACTTGTGTTTCTAGGTTCCACTCTCCTGAGCGACTTGGTTGCATTTGGTGTGTAACAGACCGCGGAGCAACAGCGCAGTAAATCAATTCAGCCATGCTGCAGAAGAAAGCTTTGCCAACACGTATACTGACAGACAAATGGAAATCAAGGTCTTGGGGCAAACATCAAGATGCAGTTTTTTTCATCTGGCCTCCACCGTTTGCAGACAAAGACACACAGGTGACGACATGTATTTAAATCCCAGACCAAGAGAGCTTCGAGGACTCATCTATATTCACCAACTGTCTTTTCATCCTGGACCTAATCTCACACTCGTAATACCGATGTGCGTCCATGTCCCCAAGTGTGACTTGTCCTTTTTGTTTCCAACTTGGTGTTTCGCCGCTGTTTGATGTGTTAGAGCTGGAATCTCTCTGTGCGTGTGTGTGTGTGTGGATATGTGTTTGGGTTACCAAGAGCAGACAGCCGCCAGCGCTGGCAGGCCACCATGGAGAGCAGCTTTGATGGCTCAGCAGCAAGCTCATCCCTTCTCCCTGTTCATATTTTTTCATTTGACAGCCAAGCATAATAAACTATAGCACATGATAATGAGATGCGGTCTAAATTTCTAACACCCATATAAATCTGAGGACGTCTTCCTCTCTTTCTCTTCAAGCCCTCCCTCCCTCCCTTTGGTTGCCATCCTTTGCTTTGGGGAAGATGGAGTGATAGAACAGATGATAATGAGGAGGATTGGAGGCGCGGAGATGAGTAAATCTCTGTGAGTTGAGACGGGGCTGGAACCGAGCCAACTGTCTCCCTGCTCCTGTGATGACTAAATGTCTCTCTCAGCAGGTTTCTCATTCCTCCATGTCACTTTGGATGTCATCCTCTCATCCACTCTCACGCCATCTTTCATTTATCTTCCTCCCTACTTGTTCCCCTTTTTCCCTTGGTCCATCTTAAAACACCATTTGAAATTTAAAGCCCCGCATTTACTATTTGTACATTGGTCGTGCCCGACTGTCTGCACTTGTCTCGCTCCCTCTTTTTTTAATAATCGCTGGTTTAATCTTGTGCGGTGATAAAACACATTTGACGCGCATGATTTGTAAAAGCAAGAAAGCTGTCTGGAAATGGTTTAGTAGGATAATATTATTTTTTCATAGAACTGCATAAAATTGTCTCTCCTGTGCGGATGAGTGGTCTACGGAAAGTACAGGCCGGTAAGTTACAGATGATAGTGTCCTGCTGAATGATGGTGATATACAGTGGCAATGATCTTTGAAAGTACACTTTTCAACACCGAGTTTTTCCTGGGATGCTGATAAGACCCGGTACAGAACAAATGCTGTCAGCAAAACCAAAGTAAACACAATCGCAGTACATGGTGCTTTTCCTCACACCATACACACAGAGGCACACACACACACAGACCAAAACTTACTTCAGCAAGAAACTAAGAACTACTGTATATGAATGTATAACAACTATCCATCCATCAATCCATTGTCTTACACTTGTCTGGCTCGGATAGTGGAGGTAGCTGGACATCTAGGGTATCCCAGACGTCCTTCTCCCTAGCCCAATTTCCATCGCTTCCTGGGGGATCTTGAGGCGTTACCCACTCAGATGGGATATGTAATCCAACCAGCAAGATCTGGGTCTACCCCGGGGTCTCCTCCAATTTGGGCATGGCTGGAAAACCTCTGAACGATGGCGCCCAGGAAGTATCCTGAGTAGATGCCCCAACCACCTCAACTGTCCCCTTTCGATGGGAAGGAGCAGTGGTTCTACTTTCGAGCTCCCTCCTGATGTGTGAACTCACCCTCTTACGATGAGCCCAGCCACCCAACGTGTAGAAAACTAATTTCGGCCACTTGTATTTGCGTGTGACCATAACTGAGGATTGGGACGTAGATTGACTGGTAAATCGAAAGCTTTGCCTTGCGGCTCAGCTCCTTCCTCACCACACCATTCCAGTACAACGCCTGCATTTCGTGCTTCATCCTCCCAGTGAACAAGAACCAGAGATACTTAAACTCCTTCACTCGGGGCATCAACCCAACCCCAACCCGGAAAGGTGAATCTACTGTTTTCCATCAGAGAGCCATGGCCTCCCAGTGGAGGAGCTGACTCTCCTCCCGACTGCATCACAATCAGCTGCAAACTGCTCCAGGGCACAATGGAGAGTCACTGTCTGGTGAAGCCAACAGATCCACATCCTCTGCAAAAATCAGGGATGCATTGAAAACCAGTCCATGACAATCCCGAACAGAACTGGAATAACACCAGGTATATGTTAATATTTGCTCATATGTCCAGTCAGATATGGGTATGTTTGTCATGTTTACGGCAAAAACAAAGAAATGCCACAAAGATACCTAGATACTATTCTACAGATATTCCCTTTGGTTTTATAGATGCCGAATTACTTATTATACCCCATACAACGGCGAGTATGTTATCTTTCTGCTTGTCTCTATGAGTCACCCACTGATTGACACCTCCTTGCTGCTCACTCTTCCACACAACTATTGAATTGATTGACCAATTAGTCTGTTGGTGACATTTGCAGATACGGTGTTTTGATCAATTTAACCGAGGCAGATCAATGCTACATTAATCCCTTGAGGTGAAGCAGCCCACTGCTTTGACTGATGGTCAGACTTATTCCCAGTGTCCTCTAATGGGACAGTGAACCATTAAAAAGCTGTGGTTTCTGGTGAAGTCCACACACATCTGATCTCAGCTTTTAAAATCGTATCGTATTGTTCCGATTATATAATCTGTAAATCTTCATTCATATCACATTAGAATATTATTCCCAATCTTCTCTTACTGCTGCAGTAATTTGTCATAATATCACAATGACATCCATCTCAGCTGCTGTATAATGACCTGGAGTCCCACAGGGGATCGTTAAGATGTCAACAGCCTCAGAGATGTTATTTTGCTGGAACGTGAAAGTCAGGCCACAGAGCTGTGCATCCTTTAATAGCACCAAGCTGTTTTGTCAGGATACTCCTGAGCCAAGTGAGCGTTAAAGCATCAGTACCAAACAAACGAATGGGCGAGTACACTCATACAATGACCATTGTGTCCTCGTCCTTGTCTGCATTAATTTTCCCGTGAGACACAAGTGTGGATCAGACTGTAAATGAGATGGTGGGAGAGAGTGAGGCAGAGGCATTTCCCAAAATGACAAAACACTTTCCTCGTTTCAACTCATCCATCCCTGTTTTCTTCCTGTGTTTCATCCTCAACCTCCCAAACTACATCCCCATAGAGACTGATTGACAACTACCCCCCCCCCCCCCCCCTCTCTCTGTCTCTCTCATTAAGCTTCTGGTACCATCAACTCACAGCTCTACAGTCAGCACAGCTATTTTGGGTCAGGCTGTACAACAACAGTCCAAAATCATTTGTGGCAGATGGCTTCTCTGCTGTCAAACACCGCACTGTGTGCTTGACGGCATATATCCGACACACACACACACACACACACACAGTCTCCGACCCAATTTCAATTCATAATTCTCTGACAGGTAAAGCGAGCACTTTTTGCTGGATGTTCGTGAGCATGATCTCACTGCATTAACAGTACAGCGTGACTTGAACCCTAATGTGATGTAACGATAGCTAATGTAATGCAAGTCATCATGGAATAAGGTATCAGCGTGAGAGGTGAGGAGCAGAGAGGCACTTTCAGACTGCTTGAGGATACACGGCAGCCGTATGACTATTACATTTTACATTTATTATTTCACGATTCATGTGTCTGTCTCTTAAAACGTCTCTAAAATGGGAACATGGACACTTACTGGATCACCAAACTACACACATGCACTCTCGCGAAACCCTGAGCTGCTGTAAAACTGTCTGCTTTGACATTATCACGGCATCACCAGCTGCTTTGGTTACAACAAACAGTAAATGCAGTTCACTTGTGGTGCATGCAAACACTCAATTACTCTCAGGGTAACCCTCGCACATAAATCACACATGGCCAGGCACACGCCTCGAGAATCGACCATCCAATCGCCCAAGGAAGTGCAGTGCTGACTTTGGAGTGAATTTGGACGCGCGATACGTTTAATATTAATACATTTTGAAATAACAGGCTGGGCCTCATCAACCTAAGTGACATTGTCAATCACGACAACAGCACATTCATGACAACGGCAACAACAACTCCTGTTCGGGGGCGCTGCGTGCTGGGTCGAGCTTCACCGAGCAGCTCTTTGTGCAGCAGCGGTGGCGCGGCTTCAGGGTTCTGCGGACTGGTCTTTACTTGCCGCGGCTGCAACCAGCATTACCACAGGCCAAGCAAACAGCCCATTCTTAACAGGCCCATTTCCAAAAGACACTGCTCTTATGTCGTTAAAGATATTAACACACAAGTAAAGGCGTTACATCTTGATTCATAGTCTATGTCTTTGTCTTTTAAAGCTCTCTCGGAAGCCAGATGTAGAAAACCACATTCACTGTGGCCTAAAGTGACCCCTCGCTAATACTGATTGGTGGAGAGTGTGCGTACAACCAAGATCACTCTGCACTGATTAAATCCTGATGATAATAACTGTACAGTACATCACTCATTCATAATGATCAAGCATCGACATGCATCTGTTAAGTAATCACAGCAGGAGGATATATAGGCACGGGTGTGAACAAGGTCAATTATACGGTATAAAGTGTTGCAGTAAAATGCCAGCAATTTAAGTAATGAGATTTCTGATGTTTATATGGATTACTGTGATAAATAAAAAAAATAATAATTACACTAGAGATGGCACAGGCAGCTTTTTTTTTTTTCTTTTTTTTCTGCCTCATAGGTTATTCCTATGCCGAGACATACCTTGCCGTAACAGTTAATCTTACAAGCGAATTACACTGAAACACTTGGGGTTTCTTTTAATCCGTTTATTGTGAACTACAAGACGAGTGACACGACAGCAGCCTTTTTCTCCAGCTGTACAGATGGACAAGGGGAAATGGCGGCCCAGCGGAGAAGAGGGTTAGTGGATTGAATCAGGGACTTTGACCAGCTTTGGGAAATGAGTGGGCAAACAAAATGACAGACTCATCCCGCTGTCCCTCTGCTCTTTGCTCTCCCTGACCTCTCGTTCTGCCAGCGTGGATGCTCTCAATCTGTCACAGTGATTGCCTGATGGCATTATAATTTGCCTAAATTAAGTCATAATGCGCCTGGTAAATTTAATTTGGTCTCAAAACCAGATTAACCCACGTGACAGGATGCACATGTGTATCTGTGCATGTGCGCCAGCTTATGCGTATGCGTGCGTTGTATGTGTGTATGTGTGTGTGTACGCAGTGTGCTCTTGCCAAGGCCCCTAATCCGAGGAGCGTATGCTGAATAAATCAGGGGTATTTTTGAGTGAGGGAAGAAAAAAATAAATCCCTTCAAATACTGCCCATGGATGCAACCAGTTATGTGAAAAACAAATACATACACAAACAAAAATCACAGTGATGGATGAACACACACAAACAAACGTTTTGTTATTACTACATGTGACAACGGGACAGGACCTCAATACAAGCATAGCATCTATTTTCCTTATAGGAAGCAAAAAACAACTGTATATGGAAGTATGTATCCACCTTACATACACTACAATATTTAAAGAGGCAAACTCTCATCAGTCTTGATTGTTTCACCCAATGAGGTAACAATAGTGTTTGAGTTTATGGCTTGAAGTATTGCAAAAATAAAAGTACTGCAAAGTTTGTATATATTCAGTATCTTCAGTAGTAACTGCATCCCTTTGACTACATTCCCATTAAACAAATGCTGTATTAAGTTACTGTCAATGCAAACCACACATTTCCTACAGGTGCAGCTTCACATTAAAAACATTCAACTGGTGACTTTTATTGTGAAGTAGTCGCAGGAAATGTATTGTAAGTCAGTGAGTTTAGCACTTACTATTATTCCTAAGTATATGTACAAAACAAGACAACAGCCCCCTTTTGCATGTTTTGATCAGTTTGAAATCAGGTAAGAAATTTATAATTATTACATCTGATAAAAGGCTGTGGCAAAAAGTAAAGTTTGCCTTCTCGATTTAAAAGAACCGAGCGGACCAGCTGTTCTCTGGAAGCTTGTTCCAGATATGTGGAGCATAAAAACTGAACGCTGCCTTCTCCCTGTTTAATTTTGACTCTGGGGACAGAGAGCGGACCTGAGGTGTCTGGATGGTTCAGAACTCAGCAGCAGATCAGAGATATGTTTTTTGGCCCTAAACTGTTCAGCGCTTTTAAACCAACAGCAGTATTCTCAAGTCAATTCACCTGGAAGAAGAGAGATGTCGAGGATTTGTAAACGATCTGAGGCCATGCAATTAGAGACAATTCTGTAAAATCCTGTTGGCAGTGGTATTGAGGCAGCAGGAGGAGGATTTCAGATGTTCTGATGGTTTTTTTCTGGTTGATCGGATCAAATTGTGTCGAACCTTTTCAGTTGATTTGAAGACCCAGATATCCTGGAGGCAAACTCAGGGGCCACTGACTTCTGTCAACAACTGCAAACAAGGCATGTGACTTGCAATTCTGAGTTTCAAATTCTAAATACAAAGTAATAATGAAACTGGAAATTTGTTTCTCACTCCCCGTGTTCAGCTTTTTGACAAGTCTATTCGATTCTGACCAGCCTGAAGTCAGCTGTCATCTTTGAGGGTGCGATGGCATCATTAACATTAAACATTTTAGAAAGGAAATGAAACACGCTCATTGGGCAGGGGTGTTTTCAGTCATTTATCATTTTGTGATTACCTCTTTCTTTTATATTTGTGTGCATGAAGAAACTGAGCGGTAAGAAGAAGAGCTGCAGGCGTAAGGCTCGTGCTGTGTGCAGCATTAAATCAGATCACGGCTGCTCACAAAAATCAGGAAAAAAGTAAAAAGGTCCAACTATTTATCAAATGAAAAAAAGTTTCTTTTGCTGTCCCCTGAACTCTGTGAACTGTATTGAATTGTAGCCAAGACGGAAATCTTTAAGGACTTTTTTATTTTTTTGCTGATTTTCACCAAAATATAACCATGTTTTTCTCAGAGAGGAGCAAATCCACTTAAATTAATAGTCATAGTGCATAACGCCTCAATGGAAAGAGGTCTGTTTACATCATTACCGCTGCAAGTCCCTGTGTTAACAAGAAGAGTGTATGCAATTACCTGCCGAGGTAAGTGAATATTGTTATCTTAATAATGTGCCATTAAAATAACAAGTGAAACACTGACTTCAGACCAGGTAGTTTTTCAAGCCAATCACTCAATCAGTCATTTTAAGACCAACACTCCCATGAGCATTACATGAACGTGATCGGCTTTGCTATTTAAATAATGTGACTATAAAATATCAACAGCCCAGAAAAACCTTCTGGTTACAGTATCTTAGGAAAAATATGTGGAGCAAACGCATTCACTCATTAGGGAGGAAATGAATCAAAACCAATAAGGTAAAATACAAAGTAGCTACATTATAATATTGTACGTTAATGATCTAGTTTTGTATAAACGACTTTTTAATCATCAAATGGAGGCCAATGAATTACATTTGTTTCTTTAATACAGTAAAAACAAAACCAACGGCCTGTTAAATTGTTCAATCTCACTTTCTGTCAAACATGAGCTAGCAAGGCATCTACTGTGTTACAATGTCACACTCTCACACACACACACACACACACACACACACACACACACACACACACACACACACACTCTCACACACACACACACACACACACACACACACACACACACACATACACACACTCTCACACACACACACACACACACACACACACACACACACACACACACACACACACACACACACACACACACACACTCTCACACACTCACACACACACACACACACACACACCATTCCCTTCCATCAGCTAACCTCTGCTTCACTGTCAGTGGCTTGACATTTCTCCCTGGAGACGCTCAGACAGACAGCTGGGGTTATTAAATGTGTATTGCGGTGCAGTGATCGGACACCGGGGGCCATTAGCCATTATAAATTCGCAATTCCGCTCTGCTGCAAATTTCAGCCTCCTGGACGAATGGCAACCGGAGCACATACAAGCCCCTTGATTAGCATCCCAATGCTAAAATGCGTCTCAATTAATCTGAGTGTCAGCCCTCATTTGCTCAGGTGGGGAGGGAGATGGAATGGACCGGTGTATAGATGAAGAAATAAATAAGCAGAAATAAATAAATAAGTCCTCCTCTCCCAGCGGATGGTGGGAGAATGAGAGGAGATGGAGGGGCTAAATGTCGCTGGTAAACATTATGCAGGTTTGCAGACAGATTTAGAGTGAGCAGGCCTTAAACTTTAATCACTGCTGGGCTGCTTGATAGCAAAACAAGGCCCATTTCTCCCTTTCTCCCACTAATTCTCTTTTTATTTTCCATTTCCCCTCCAAGCTGTTTTACCTTCATTCATCATCTACCTCTTCTTTCCTCTCGATTTTTCTCAAATCCCTTGTTCCATCTATCCCATTACCAGTTGTCCATCTTTCCAATCCATTCACCCATCCCTCTTCACTTTTACGAAAAGTCGCAATCTGTAATTTTCAATGCTTTTACTCACGAAATTGTTTATGTGTATTTATTTAAATGGGGACAATGCACCCGTGCATAAGTCCAACATGTGCCAGAATGAGCTGCGCATGCTTTTTATCTGCAGTCCTGCAGGTTGAACACAAAAACAGAGAAACAACATATACACACACATATAAAACACAGAGGACTCTTAGCATGAATATGACATATATGGAAACATGGACGAAGGCACATCACACATGGAAGGCACAAAAGTACACAGGTGCATCAAGCCAAAGCAGATGAATGACAAGACAAAAAGCACAGAGACACAACAATCAGTGTAATGAGAGAATTAAAAAACGAGTGTTTGTCGTACACTGAGGGATCTTCTCTCTATAGCCTGCTCTCTCCTTTTCTACCTGTTGTTCCCATCAGTCCCTTTCCTCTCAGTTTCATTGCTCTCTTCCCTCCACCCGCTGCTTTCCCGGTGACGGTGTAACTCTGAGCGTGTTGTCAGCCAGCCGGAGGGCCGAGCCTGTCGTCTCAGCCCCCAGGGAATCAATCACTGGAGCCAGGATCAATACCAAAAGGTCTGTATCCCGGGCCGGCTACCGGCTTGTGTTGGCAGCGACTGACTGATGAGCGAGGCCCCGCTGCTATACACCGAGGAAAAAACTATACAGCTACTGCACACACCTCTTAAGAATACCCCACTGCACAAACACTGAAATGCACAAATACACTCACCCCCAGATATGGCAGCATCAGCCACACTCTGAAACATATACAGACAAATGTGTTTGCAGTTTGTGTGTGAGAATGCATTCATGCACACACTGGGGCATCTTCAGTGTCTATGGCAGAGGCTCACATTCTCTGACAGTCTATTCCCGAGTCCTCAGTTTGTACTGCAGAAGCTCAATTATGAGCCTCCACATAATAAAGTCTGTATTATAGAGTATTGCAAACATTAGCCCACTCTATCCATCGCCTCTGCTGGGGAAACCAACACTTATCAGCCCACTACAAGCAAATTAGACAGAAGTAATAGGTCTCAACAGAGGGGGGGGTGAACTCAGACTGGTGAGGCGTGTGTCCTCACCGATGTGTGGTGCACTTTAGAGCTACCGTAAAGACTAAATGATGTGTCCTCGGACATATCCGGAGAAAATCATGTAAAAGCAGAGAAGGCACGGCGTGAAAAAAGTGACACATTCAGGACAGTCAAGCTGCAGCAGCCTGAAAACACTTCTGCCTTATCAGACTCAAACACTGGCAGTTCATACAGGTAGGACTAAATGCATCTTTCTCTATATTCAACACAAATACAGAGAGAAGAAGAATCTAGTAATTTTCTGTTTGCAATAAGATATTTTCGCTGAGGGCGCCGAGGGAATGTCAACAGCACAAAAGAAAACCATCAGAAGTCCGATAAAATATCTGTTTGGGTCGATGATGTTTTAGCCTCGAGGCTGCTCGTCTCCAGGAAGTGACCTTTACCGTCAGCGCAGGTAAACATTAACAGGAGACGCTTGTGCTGATTGTAATAAGACGGTATCTGAATGAACTGATTGTAATGTCAGAGGAGGTGAACAAAGCAGCGCAGTAATTGTGTGTTACCGTGTCAACTTCAAATATCAAACAGAAAATAACCCACCGGATTGTTTTGTTTGTGTGAATTCTAGGTGAAGAAAAAAGCCACTATAATGTTGGCTTCCTTTTAACTTTAGAAATTTTGTAACAAATATATAATAGAATAATTTGGATTAATATTCAAGATTGATTGTGGTAACCCTCGAGCCATGAGGGTTGTGTTTTCACCCCTGTCCATTTGTTGGTTGTTTGTTTGTTTGCTGCAAGCAAGAATAAAGCAAAAAGTTTGGGTATGTGTAAAAGGAATTAATTATATTTTGGTGCAGGTTTGGATCTGGACATGGATACACAGTTTCTTTAATATTTATTCAATATTGTGAGTTCTAGCGTTTTGAAAAAGGCATTTTCATGGGACTGATATATATATATATATATATATATATATGAGTTTGTGCAATGTGGTGCAGATCCAAATAAAAATCGGTGGCCTTGGCAGAGATATGATCTCCACTGAGTCTCATTCTAGTGTGTTTGTTTGTTTGCCAGCAAGATTACGAAAAAACACAGAAAAAGATTTTCCATGAGACTCAGTAAAGAACGGTACACGGGCCAAGAAAAAAAACAATTCAATTTTGTCTCTGATTCAGGACAAATTAATGGATTTCTGGATTTTCCCCCCCACTTTCTTTAACATCGTGAGCTTGGTTTTTTGTTTTGTTTTGTTTTTTACATTTGTATATTTTATTTCGCTACAGAACAATTCAGGTCTCATTCAATCCCCTTTATCAAGAATATTTAGGGGACTGTGAGTGTGTGAAATGTGTTGCAGCTTGATTGAATTGAAGGGGGCTGTTGGGCCTTAGCGGTATTCGCTCGCTCGTTCTAGTTATTTAATGTGTCACATCAAGTCCGCTCTAAACTGTATTAAGAAATTTGATTTGATGTTTCTACATCTTAGTGAACTAAATCAGAAACATGAATGCATAAACAACAGTTTGCCATTTAACCATTTTGCTGATGCTTTTAACCAGAGTGCTTTACTGGATTGCCCCACAGGGAACAGAACATTATGTTCGCTGTATTAGCAGCAGCACACTTTTTATCCACTGTGCTGTACCAGGACAAATCCTTTAGAGCATAATACATGGGTAGTCACAGGAGCAGCTGTCCGCCCTGCTCAAATTACTCAGTGTATACCAGACCTTTTAATGTGATGTCAACCTTTAAGTGAGATGCAACTAATGCTCTGCAGGATTTCACACAGGACGGCGCGGCGGCCGTCTGATACTGTGCACATCTGAGATTAAGTCTTCACATAAACCGTCGACTCTGCTATTAGTCCAGGGCCGAGGCCTGCAATTAGAGAAAATGTGCACACCTTGTTTCTGGAAGAGTCGGCTGCTCACGATTTCAGTCATGGAGGCCACCTTCTGTTTCTGCAGTTTCTCGGGGGGGATGCAGGAATAGAAGTCGTGCAGCAGCTGACTGGGGAGAGGAAGCAGAGGGGAGCATGAATTAATAATCAGCGGGACGATTACGCGGGAGAAGCAACAGGTGTGGTTTGGAAATGATTATTCCGAGAATAATTTTGGTACAGATTGCGTGTGATATGAAAATCTCCTGCTCTGATTATTCCTGTGGCACAGTGGAGCAGCGGTTAGCACTTTTGCCAAACAAGAATGTTCCTGGTTTGAACCCTGGTTCGTCCTGGTTCCTCCTGTGTGGACTTTGCACATCCCCCCTTTACTTGTGTGGGTTTTCTCAGGGTACTCATTCTTTCCTCCCACAGTAAAAAGACATGCACATTGGGGTTAGGTTCAATGGAGACCCTTAATTGATTGTAATGAGAATGTGAGAGTGAATGGTTATTTGCCTCCCCCAATGTCAGCTGGGATTGGCTCCAGCTCCCCCCGGGACCCTCAAAAGGATAAGCGGTATAGATTATAGAAGGAGTGGATGGATTACATGGGAAAAGCAACAGGTGTGGTTTGAAAATGAGCATCAAGGATATCAGGGTCAATCATTTTCTGCAGATTATTGCATATATTTTGAATAAAAAAAAAACTCTAATGCAGCAAGAGGCTTGTGGCTTCAAGCATGTTCTCCCAGTGTCTGCGTGGTTTGTTTCTGGTTTCTTCAGCTTCCACCCACAGTCCAAAGACATGCACCTTAACCGATGAATCTAAATTGCCCGTGGGCGCATGACTGGTTGTTCGTCTCCATTTCTCAGCTCTGGGATACGCTGGCGACCTCTCCAGGGTGTACCCCACCTCGTGCCTGATTGGCTTCAGCCGCCACGGGACCCTCAAAGGATAAGCGCTTCAGATAATGGATGGATGGACGATTGTTCCCGCAATAAAATAATTAAAGATTGAAAATGCAATCCAATAAGTCCAGCTTTAAACATCTCTCTCTTAAATTGATAGACTCTAAACCACTAAAAGCAGTGACTGCATCAGAGTGCCATGTATAATGCATTAAATAAACTATCCAAAGCCTAAAGATGCTTAAATAAAGACACAGGTCCTTGTCCAAAATTAAATTTTAGAATAAGTAAACAGTCTGGTTCCAAGCAATGACGCCACTTAGAAAGATTGGATATCAGAGCATGATGAAAACAAATCTGTCTGCATTTTCTTTTACTTTGTCTTTGTCACCCTAAATTATGAATTATATGCTGCGGTAGAACTACTAATGAAAGAATGAAACGCACCACATCTTCTCCAAAAACACAACAACGACAATATTTGTGTGTGACAAATGTTTGATGTTAGATGTTTGTGAGCTGGCACGAGAGCAGGTTGTGTCGCAGGTGCTCGGGTGCAGACGATTCGGGCTCTCTAATCATCGGAGCCGAATCTAATTAAAACCCAAAATGTCAAGCTACACCCAGTGGACACGCAGAGGACTCATGCATGGCTACTAATGTCTGTGCACGTACCACACACTGCAAGGGGGGGGGGTTACAGGGTTACATGGTGCAGCGATGTGAGGGTAGTGGAGGAGATAAGACAAACCTTTGATGTCCACCTCCTGCACTGTGTTTGTGACTCACAATGCTTTCAGAAACTCTGCCCAGGGCTTTATCTGATCAAAAATGCAGTGGAGACCTCGTTTGAAAAGTTCAGATGACTCGGCTATTAATTGTGCAAGTTACGTGCAGACAGTAAAGGTGAGCGAGTGTTTGAATCAGGGGGAAAATAAATGAGGGAGAGGGAGAATATGCGCGTTGATTTTCAACTCTCTGCCCCCCGTCGCCTTTCTACTTTGCATGTGTGTGTGTTTGCGCGGGGGGGTGGGGCGCGGCAGGTGTTACAGGTAGAGCCTTTGTGACACCACGTTGACACTGAGCCCCTTTGGGGGACTGAACTGGCAGATGTGGATAATCCTCAAACGCACACATGGACACAGAGAAGCCCACATAGGTCACAGAAAGGTGAGAAGAGAAGTTATGAGGGTGATGGTGTTTAAAACGGAACGTGGCAAGTCAGGAAAATGTCAATTAACGTCCTCTTTCTGTAAAGTAACGAGGTCAGGCCGGGACATTGGATCCGTGTTTGGTTGTGGGATTGCAAATAAAAGTTCCACCGACTGGTCAAGTATGAGCACTGAGGACCTTTTCTGAGCTAAGCAGTATAGTGTGATTCTGGGTCAGGGAGAGGTTAAACAAGCCATTCAGAGTTGCATTGCTCTTCAGGAGGCTGTGAATCAAGCTAAGAGAGGACGTTCAAATGGGTTTTGTTTGGTGGTTTCGTAGAAATTGCCAATTGTCAGTTCACGCAGGGGCACATGGAGGAGCTGCAGAGTGTGTGTGTGTGAGTATTTGTGAGTGTGTGTGCGTCTGCCAGGATGTAGGGAGTGGAGGACAAAAGGTATGAGGGTCACTGAACACGAGCCAAGAGGAAGAGTTAAGCTGAGCAGCCATACATCCTCTCTGCCTGTGTCCCTCAATTACACTAAGGGTAAGGTGCGAGTGTGAATGTGTGCCAGTGTCTCCATGTCCTTGTAGGTTTTAAAACCAATTTTGTTACCAAACCCCTGTGACCGGTTTTTACATCTTCAAAGGTCAAGGTTTGGGTAAAGTCCATAACCAAAATGACGGTTGTGAAAGGTGCCTTAGACCACGGTCCATCAGAAACTAATTCTATCTGACCAAAGTGATCTAGGGCCGGATCAAACTAAACCACGATCCTATTCATTTGCAGTGTGACGAAGTGTTGCCCTGGCTCACAGGACTGCTTGCAGTCTTCGACTCTAACAATATCACCTCTGACCATATAATGTTAAATCTCTTTACACAGATTCTGCCTGTGAATGTGCAGAATCTGTTGGAGAGGGACAAGATTTTGGAACAGGAAGTCTTCTGGTTGTCTTTTCTACTGGTAGTAATAACATGATTAACACAATGAACCGGTTCATTTACTTTCTACCCACTGAACACCCCAACGTCAAGTATAGGTGTATCAGATGCAGCCCATGTAGATGATTGTGACAGGATGTTCATATGTCGTTCAAAGAATCTTTATTGTGCTCCCTAAAGTCCAATGTGAAACCAAAACTAACTGGATCAAATGTAAACAATGTAACAAAGACATGAACCTTGGTTCGGACCTTGTACCAGACATTTTAAGGTATGAACTGTTAAGTTGTGATGGTTAGGACACGGGAATGCATCATAGAAACACTGCACTGTAGAAAGACAGTCATGTGTGTGTGCATGTCTTTCTATAGTTGTAAGGACACATTTTGAGGCTTACCTGAGGAGCTTGGGATCAAACACTTTCTCAACATCATGCAGGACTGTTGGCAGGTACTTCAGAGCGGCAACCTGATGACACACACACCGTTGTTTAATGGAAGGTGACAAGGGGGCTCTCATCAGAACTGAGTGAAAGGATCCATTTTATTTTTCACAGGGCTCCTTGTCTGTCTTCATAACTTTCAGAGACTCCCACTGTTTGTAAGTCTGCTTTGTAGCAAGAAGAGAGAACAAGAGGAAGACATCACGCTGCGGAATGCTAATGCAGTCGGAAACAGGTTGTGAGATCAGGTTGGAGGCATGGGAGCATGAGGAGGAGGAAGAAGAGGAGGGAGGAAGCAGAAAAGAGGTGAAGATAAAGGTGAGAAAATGTAAAGAGGAGTAAACAGTGGTGCAGTCTACATAGGTGCAGGGCGAGTGTGTGTGATTACCCTGAGCAGCAGAGTGGTGGTGTAGTCAGTTTTCATCAGGCTGTTGATGGACTCAAAGAGCCTCCTCAGCGAATCCTCAAACTCTTCCTGCTCTTTCCCCTCGTACAGCCTGTAGGAGGTCAGGAGGAGATGAATATAAATGTAACAGGGAAATCAGAAAAGAGTCAAGGAGAGGAAGCACGGGGGGATGTCAGAAATCCTAACGTGACATGATTAACTTATATGGAGACGTTGGGAGGGGAGGGATGACGAAGGCAAAACGGATTAAGGAAAGAAAACCAAAAGTGATAGTGGTTATTCTAGTATCTGAGTAGATAACCCAATGGATCATCATCGTGAATAAGCTGATGGTTCAGTTTTAGGGTTGTCGATTTTTATTATAAATTCTAACTTCAATTTAAACAACTCTAATGACCAATTTAATTTCACAATATAAAGCGTAACAGTGACCCCCAACTTTTAGAGTGACTCTGGCTCCAGAAGTAAATTTCCCATTCATTCTCTCCATTGAAACATCAGAATATCCTTAGAATTAAAAAAAGAGCTGATGACTTGTGACCATAAAACATTTTTGCAAACTATTTATGTGACATAGGAACATTGAATGTGCAGAGGACAGGTTGTGTGTAGCAGTCATGTTGAGTCATCCCTGTCATGCTTAAACTAATCTGATATACATTGTTTCTGAGAAGATTAAACATGATGATACAATGTGATAATTTGCATCCTTTCTTGGAATCGTACTTTTATTGTGACTCCATAACAAACTTACCATTGTTATACCCTTTGCAGATTTTATTTCCCTGCTTTAAAAAAATGTTATTTCTTCATAAAAACAACTCTGCTGGGATAAGGGCCTGTATTACCCAGCAGTAGTTTGTATTTCATCACAGTCTGAATTGATTCAAAGTTGGTGATGACAATGTTTTTCGAGCCATCTTCACTGGGCCAGCACTGCTTTCTCTGCACCAACTCAGAGTGGTAACAAGTGAAATTACGCCTTAACTCTTGTGTTGTTATGGAAATGCGACCATCAGTAGAATTGGCTGCAGTTCCTCACATCTGCTCTCCACAATATGGTTACATACATTCAGAATGCAGGCGCAATATCCATACTGTCTTAGTGATTACTGCCCAGAATGCACTTGTAATCCAATGCATGTTATTCAATCGCAGTGACACAGCAAACAGATGCTAATTAAAACTTAATAAACAACGACTGCTTTGATCACAGTAATCCTTCTCTAACTTAAATAAAGAAACTCCCATCACCCACACAGCACTCTACCGTCCCCCTTCCTTCCAACTTCCTCCACCCCTGGCAAACTTTTTTCTCTCATCAATCTCTCCACCTCCTTCCTCTCCCCCGTCCCCTCTCTATCTCTGCGTGATCCAGTGGAGCTGTGCAGTTGTTAATTACAATGGAAGTTAGGAGTGCTAGAGGGAAGGATTAGCATGTGGCACACAGCAAATTTAGCATGTGGGGGGAGGGATTAGGTGGTAACACACAGAGGTATTATCGCCCGGCTCTTTGCAGAGTACAGTTATGATTACAGACGCATTGTCCTACTTAATCCACCAGCCCTGTCTGCACATTAATATGTGTTTGTGTACGTGTGTATTTGTGTGTGTGTGTGTCATGACTATTGCTGGGGACAGATTTTAGACTAATGACAATTAATTGTGGACGGCTTCTCAAATTAGGGACAAAAGCTGATTTTAGGGTCAGTGGTTAAAATGACCATAGCTGAAACTTATCTACACACACACACACACACACACTCTCTATATCTCACACATAAGCACAACCGTCACAGTAGCTTGGTGAACTAATACTGGAGACAGATGGAGAAGAGAGAGAAAGAGGGATGAAGAGAGGATGATCAGCAGGGGGGAGGGAGGGGAAAGACACTGAGGGAAAAAAGTCAGATGAAAGGAGAGGAGAGTGGGAGGGAGAGTACAGAGGGAGGACAAGCTCAGCTGCATAACATCGTGGGTTGAGAGGGAAAAATTAAAAAAAAAGAACAACAAGGCAACAGTAAATATGTCCCGCGTGAGTTATGAAATCCCTGGCTGAGCAAGTCAGTCACAAATGTCACCTTCTTTTTAATAAGACAACAATCAGCAGAAATGATCAATGCTGCAAATATGCAGTGAGATTTCCCCCAGGTTCGTTTAAAACATGAAATGCTGATATTTTCTCATGGCACGTGGACGAAGTGGTGCAGTGACCAACATTACTGAGATGCATTGCTCCTTTAAATGTTGGCAAAAAAGAATATTGTTTGGTTTAAGTGTGCATGATGTGTTTTAAAAGTGGTGCAGTGGTTAGTGTTACAGCAACAATCCTGGTTTGGCCGGAGTTTGCATGTTCTCCTCGTGCCTGCGTAGGTTTTTTCACTTAGTCCCATAGTCCAAAGACACGCAGATTGGGGTGAGGTTATTCAGAGACTTAAAATCATCCGTAGGCGTGCATGTGAGAGTGAATGGTATTTTGTCTCTGTATGTTGGCCCTGTGATACGCTGGCGACCTGTCTAGGGTGCACCCCGCCCCTCGCCCAGTGGCTCCAGTTCCCTGCCACCTTCGAAAGGATAAGGGTTATAAATAATAGATTTGTTGAAATTTTGTATCTGATGGAAGGATCATGATAATCGAGTATGTGCCTCTGTAGTCTTTCGATTTTATTTTAATCTAATTTCATTATTTTTAGAGTGTTATTAAAACCAGATAGATAATATCCTACCATGAAAAATTATCGCAGAAGATGTGAGATGTAATTCTAATATTGAGATAACAAATCGCAAAGCCTTGATATTGTGATTAATAGAAAAGATTATGGGATCGTAACATCACATCTCATAGGAAAGAGGAAGGAAGTGATCCCATGATAATGTCCTAATCATAGTATTGGGTGAACACACATGGAAAAGTTGCAAAAAAGTAAGAGATGAGGAATAAAGGTATGAAAGAAGGATATATTTTAAAGATGAGTGGAGGGATGGAGAGAAAGAGAAAGAGGACGAGGGCAATGAAAGAGGAGATACAGGAACATAGCAGGTGCTCGAGGGAAAGTAAAGAGAAACAGATACAACTGATGAACTATCTATAGGGAAGTGATGAAAGCTACCGGGCATGAAGGACAGAAAGAAGGTGAAGGAAAGAGCAAAATCTGGTCCAGCGCCTCCTACATATTTACATAAGTAAACATTTCACGCTCCTACGCGCCGAAGCAAGTTTGACAAGCTAATAAATCTTCGATGCTGCCTATTTAACTATTAATGACTGCTAGTCCTGATGGTGATGATGATGGAGTCTAGCAGGTGCAACTACAGCACCGGCAGCTCCCTTGAATCCCTGATTCTCTGCTATAGTGACGACGCCTTACAGGAGGGGAAATGTGACGGGAAAAGTTTAGATGCAGAGGAAGCTGGAGTCGTCCGCTGCAAGTGGTTGGATGACGACAGACGCAGGAGGAGAGAAGAAGAGTGGGAGGGTGAGGATGGGGGTGGGGCCAATGGAGGAGCAATGGAGTGACACTGTGATGCAAACACACACACACACACACACGGAGGACATATGCTTAAAAGATTCTTATGTGTGCGCTTGTTCTCACACATGCAGACAAATATATTTAAATACACACGCAAATACACTCGGCCTCTTGTAAATCCACACCAATACATCCCCACAAATCCACACACACACACACACACACACACACACACACACACACACACTATGAATAACCCACCACATCAATAAACAAACACACCAAGTCCAACAAACAAAGACAACATGACCTTTAGAAGATTAAAAAGACGGACCTTCATTGACCAGTGGACTGGAATTACACACACACACACACACACACACACACAGGTCTGTGCGGCTATTCTTATCAGGTCTTTGTATTGACTTTGTATTCGAGTCGTTGTGGCCAGTCTAAACAAAACATTATTGCCCCTCATAACACTCATTCTGAGAGCGATCTAACCTTAACCTTACCACAGTTCATGACTAACCCATAACCTTCACCGGGAGCTCAGAAATTACGTTTTGCCTCATTATGACCGAGCTTTGGTCCCCATGAGGGCTAATGGTACTGACAAGGTCAGTGTTTATGCTGGGAAAGGTCCTAAATATGTATAAAACATTAGTACACACATAATACACACACACAACTCATACATTACTCATACTATCCTTCAGGCAGAAACGATCAATTCAGAACACGCATGTGTCTTATAAACACACACTTATAATGCACACACCATAAGCTTCCCACAGATAAGGCTCGTAACACAATTGGATCATGTTTCTGATCCGTCAGCATTCACTTCTGCACTGCAGCTACAAATGGTGTTTACACTTATCATATGGTGCAGCTCGCGCCTCAGCACAGTGGGTGTCGTAAGTCTCTCCTGGAGGAACTTTGTGTGTGGTGTGCGGTGGGCGGCCCCGTTCAGCAGAGCTGCCCTGTCATTAGCTCTCATTTGGACAATGCACTTCATCATCAATGCTTATTAGCAACGTTAGTGCTGCAATCAGCAGTCTATTCTCACAGAGCTGTCAAAAACTATTACTCCGGTGCAGTGTCACTGAGCTCTGTGTGTGTGTGTGTGTGTGTGTGTGTGTGTGTGTGTGTGTGTGTGTGTGTGTCTCTATTTGCATCAATATGAGTTCAGAAGGCAATTAAAGGTCATTATCACAGTGATCAGTTCACAAAAAGCTGCATATACACTCACTGGGAGTAGAGCATGCGCGAACGGACGATGAACTTGAAGATGTACTCGAGGGCTTTGAGGGTTCGGAGGATGGGCTCACACTGTTCCCCTCGGCTGGACACGTCCAGATATCTCCTCAGCACCGACATCAGCTTCCTAGGGGAGAGTGATAGGAAGAAAACAAGTGAGAGAAAAAGAGAAGAGTGATAAGAAAGTTAATGAAAGAGGGAATCAAAATCATTCAGACATTGAATTGTCGTTCCTTCTTTGACATTCCACAGGTTTGGAAAGTTAATCACCAACTCTATTTTTCACTTCCATGGAGCAGAAAGAGTGCAACAGAGGGAGTGAAAGAGGGACAGAGAGGAGGACATGGTAGAAGGGTGGAAAAACCACAAAATAGTATTTCACACCTCAACAGGTGTAGCCTACCTTTCACTCATCTTACAGATACTTGTATTTGCCCTCAGATTCATGGCAAAGCTAGAATTACCCTGTGGTTCTATGCCTTCGCCAACCAATTCAGTTTTAAACTACATACAATTTTTTTCCAGATAAATATGAGGTCATTGTGACCTTTGACCTTTAAAATCTAATCACTTCATTTTTGACAACTGGTCAATTTTGAAGAAATTCCATACAGAAAATTTGAGATATCATGTTCAAGAGAATGTACAAGTGAACGTTTGTACCCAATTATAAGAAAGATTAAGTATTTCTAAGCGGTTGAGTACACAAGACCAAAAATCTCTCCCAAATTTTAAACAATTCCCTCAAGGCGTTCTTCAGATATCATGTTCACGAGGCACTTGACCTTTGACAGTATACAACCAAAAATCAAATCAGTTCATCTTTGAGTCCGTAAGACCTGGATCTGTGATGGCTCTACTTTCATGAAATGGCAACCCACTAACTGGTTTAAATCCTCTTAAACAATAAGAGTTCCATTGAAAAAATAAACTCTAATCTGGTTTCACTGCCATCAGGGCGTCCTTGAAAATATTACCAACACCATTACCATTCTGTCCCACTTTGTTTTGTTTTGGCAGATGGCTTAAAAGGTAAGCACAGGAGGATTTGTTCCTTTTTAAAGCAAGAGATTGGGAGTTTAAAATGTAGTGAGAGGGAGTCAGAGTTTTACATAACTTCCACGGTGCTGACAGGCTGCAGTGACCCTGCAGGGGAGGGGAGGGAGTGAGGATGATGAGGAGACAGATGAATAGATGGAGTGAAGAGTAGACAGGAGGAGAAGAGAGCAGTTACGAGAGGAGGAGAGTGGCGGGGATAATTGGGCAAAGAAAAGTGCAGAGGAGGAGCAGACGCAAGATGCGAGGGGAATAAAGATGCAGGAGAGAGGTTTTTTAATTTCCTAACTAAAGCTTTGGCAACACAAACAAATGTTTTCTCTAGTGCCCACTGAATTAAAGTGAAGTGAATTAACAGACAGAGGAGGAGAAGCCAGAAGTGTATGAGGGCCATGCCTGAGTGCTTCAGCTGTCATGCCACTGGGAGCCAGGGTTAAAGCTCCGGCTATCTGGGAGTTCCAGTAAAAACACACACTCTAATCCTTTTCACTCGACTGGTGCAAATGCGACACGCACACTGACCTCCAGTGACATCTGGATACAGCGCAGTAATCAGTTACTTGACATTCGATATGCAGATGACTTTTAAATCACGACAGTAGGTTTAATACTTGTGTGTGGCAAACCTGAAAGGATTATGTGTTTGATTCGTACTGGGACAAACACCAGAGCTATGCATGGATTTGTTTCCAATGGTGTACTTTTCTTTCGATAGGCAATATGGAGAGTAGAATCCAATGGTGTTCAATCTATAATAGATGTGAGAATCTCTTAAAAATGCAGCAAGAAAACCCTAAAAAAGCCCTAATGGCCTGAAAGAGCCAATATTACGATTGTGTATGTTTGTTAAGATGCGGTTTAACACTGCCCATGGTATTAAAGACCCTCACCCACTGGGCGGTACTAACTGTCAACCACATGGTATCTATGCCCGAATGCATACCGAGCTTTATCGTCCAATTTACTCCCAATGAACATCATGCTGTACTGAAGAAGACTTGAAACTAGCCCTTGAGACCATAAACTCCACTATTATTTATTGACGTTTAAAAATCAAGTGAGAAATTAGGTAATTTCCTTGTTGCAACCAGTGGAGTCACCCTCTGCTGGTCATTTGAGAGATTGCAGGCCCTTCTTCATGAGCATGGGGTCTACGTGCATTTTTACGTTTGATGAATCCCACAGTAAAATGATTTACACATGAAACAACTGTACATGCTCAGTGAGTTAATTGATCGTAAAGTCTCATGTGGCAGATTCAAAAAGGAGCTGTGGTTTGTTTTGTTTTTTTCTCAAGACATTAACATTTGCTTTTTTAATTTACTTTAAAGATCAAACTGACTTTTTTAGTCTTGTTTTAGACTCTGATCATAATTACTTTGTTGCATTTTGCTTTTTTGCAGGTTTAATTAATTTTTTTTGGGGGGGGGGGGTCTTTATTTGTCAGAGCACTTAAAACACTTTAAACCTCTCCTCAGTGTTAATTGAAGATATGCTGTTCATGGTGTTATTTGAATGAAGAGAAATAGGGAAGTGGTTTCGGATCCAGGATGTAACCTACTTGTAGGCCAACGTGGCGCTAAAGTGCTGCTTGATGTAGGCCTCCAACACCGTGTTGAAGTGCTGGAACTTTCTGTCGGCAATCAGACCGATGATGTATATCTGGCAGGGAAAAGAGAGACACACAGAAACGCAGACGGGGGGTTACATGTTTACGGAGCAGGAGGCTTTTACAAGGCCGACGGGAATTCGTGTACAATCATCTGATAGACGTGTTTATTTGGAAGCAGGTGGACAGGTAGACACAGAGATGTCAAGACTAGATGCACCTGGAGACAGCCTGTCAAAAAATCTGCTCCATCTGTTGATAAAGCAAGACACACAAGGGTAAACACAGACACACAGACACACACACACACTTACCAAGGCATCAAACACGAGGATGTCGTAGTCGTCTGTCTGAGAGTGCTCCATCATGATGTTGAACAAGGCATCCAGAGTGTCTTGCAGGAACTATGCACGCGTATAAAAAGGAGACAAGGGAGAGGTCCAGTGAGAACGCACACAGACCCGTCTAGACCCAGAGACACACTTGTATTCAAAAGCACACTGACCTTGACCACCTCCTCTCCATCGATGATTTTGAGCTTCTCCAGGTTTTCTCTGAGGAGTTCAGGTCGAGTCCTCCACTTGAGCAGCCCCAGCAGGCCGACTGGAGGGGAGACAGTCAGAGACAATATTTTCCATTTGTCTGTCTAACCGAACAGACAGTACACACATCCATATCTGGATTCTAGAGGTTTTGGAGGATTTTGTGCCCTAAACAATTACTTGATTATTCCAAACAAGGTACAGACACATTGATTACATCATGGGAAGTTTAAGTCTTCATTAAAGTGTTATATTTAATTAAATTTAAGTCAGGCCACTAGGGGTCTCTCAATCAATACAATAACATAACCTCTGGTTTGATGATGTCGTGGACAAGCGTGGGATCATGGGAGTTTCTGTCATTAATTCTGCTACAGTTTGACTCGGGCCAGATTTCCATGTCTCTGTAGAGCTGCCCAATCGAAGCTGGCTGCTTTCCCTGTCCAATCATTTGTGACTTAGTAAGCCAACCATGCATCTGATGGGTAGCATTGTGTGTGTGTGTGTGTGTGTGTGTGTGTGTGTGTGTGTGTGTGTGTGTGTGTGTGGTGCAGGTGATTAATAATGGAGGATAATGTTCATTATGGTGATGGACTGGCTTGCTCACTAACAGCTGTTGCACTGCACCTGTGTCTGATGCACCTCGGTGTTTGGAGTGTATGTGCGTGTTTGCATTTGTAGACGTGGATGCGCTCTTCAGTGTGTGTGTGAGTGTGTGGCTGCCTGCCAGAGTGTGTAGGACAAAATGACGACACTCCCCACTAATAAAACCAGAGTGTATAAACTGTTCCCTCCCATCCTCTGCTTACTATCTTATGACAGTAACACGCACACACACACACACACACACACACACACACACTTCCCCTTCAGAGGACATTAAAATGACTGACATTGATTTCCTGGAGACATTCTGACATTAACCATCGTTACGACTTGCCACTTAAACCTAACCTTAACTTAATCCAACCTTAAAACATGTCTTGTCCCCATTAAGGGAGAACAAATCATACCTGAAATAATACCACACACACACACACACACACACACACACACAGTTTATGCAACATTGACCTAATTAGCATACTGTTGACTCACCTGGATGTCTCCGTTGCCCTTATCTGCCCTCACCTCCCTTTTCAACCCTTTTTTGCTTCTTGTCTCATCTCTGTCGTGACTGGTCGTGTTCAGTGATACAGGGGGTACCCTGCTCATATAGACTGGGTGGTCCACTATGCATAAGGTTGGGGGTTCGAGCCCCAGTTCCTCCAGTCTGCATGCCAAAGTGTCATTGGGCAAGACACTGATCAGGGCTGTGTTGTCAGAGTGTGAATGAAAAGCGCTGCATACAGAGCCTCCGTATGAATGTGTGTAAATGGGCGATTGTGAAGTGCTTTGCGTGGTCGTTAAGAGTAGAGAAGTGCTTCATAAACGCAGTGCATTTAGTTAATGCCATCACTTCACATCCACAAGCCAGTCTTTTAAACTCCCTGCTTAGTTTACTGCCTCCATTCTAGAGCTGAACCCTGCCCACTCCCGACTGGCCCGTGTGTCAAAGCTCTTTTCCAGGAGGGGCTGAGCAGGGTCACAAGATCAAACTGTATTTTTATGCAGCACAGTGATCAGTGTGTTATCTTTGTAGTTTCACCTGCTGCCGCTTTGTCATTACTTTGTTTTGCTTCTTTTTGCTCTGTTTGACCTTGTGGTTCATTTGTAGTTATTCTTTCACTCACATTGTTCAGTGAACGTGGTATTTAAAGTCCTTTTTTCTCTCTGTGCCATACTGCTGGGCGCTAAGACCACCTGGCGAGGCCCCTACAGTTAGTGCATGTGAATAAAAGCACTGGGACATGAATGAATGTCATTAGCAGATTTGGCTGTGAGGTTTTGCCGTGCTGCTCTTGACGTGACTAAGCGATAGCACCTCAGGGCATCCTCACTTTAGTCTGTTTTTCCATAACAACCTCAGCTTGGGTTTGTTAATGCTTGACTGACTTTTAAAATATTTCTGGATCCACTCAAGGTCTTATTATACCGAATGTCTTTTGCTACAAATGTCGAAAAATAGTAAGTTTAATATATTATTATTTTCTTCCCAGCATTTGAGTGTCTGTCTCGTCTGTGTTCCCCGTAATTAACTGACAACTGAGCTCGGTAAAAGCAGATTTTCTCATCATGCACCTGCAACATGGAATAACAAACAGAACAATCTAAAACTACACTTATTTTTCCCTTTGGCACTTAAATTCTTTAACCTCACCTTATCTAACCTTGATTTAGTTGATTCATTTGCTTTACATTAAATGTTCTGTGCTGTATTTATTCCAAAGGCTTTTACTTCAGCTCTTTCGATTTACTATTTCACTGTTTGTTATTTGTGTTTTCTTGGTGTCTTGGAATGTTTTGTTTATTTTCTGTACTCTTCAATACCGTAACGTATTAACCCGAGTTAAAATAAGGGTTAAATGAATTCATACAAATTCCCAAAGCCAGTATTTCCTGTGGAGCAGTTCATCTTACCACAAGGACAAAAAAACTTCCCTGCATTTCGCCTCCAAATTTCTTTCTTTTTTCCAAAGTAAAATCTAAACATTCCAAGCATTTAGTCCATGAAGTGACAGTGCAGTTAGACACTGGACCAGAGAGTTTTCCAGCTTGCAGATGAGCACTGCATTTGTCCTCCACCAATGTCACAGCTAACTGATGATTCATTGTCTTTGCTTGGCCTTATTACGCTGTAGAAAGAAGATGTTAATTAATGTTTCGACGTGTCAGGTTTAATTTCAAACACGCTCCTCCTCATAACTCCTGCCCGGACTTTCCTTAACTTCTGTGTGTAGAGGTGTGTGTGTGTGTGTTTCTGAATTAAAATGCTTTGGCCTGCCACGTCTATTAGTGTCAACACAACATTGTAAAAAGGTGTCATATGATTGTGTAACACCTGCCCGACACGCACACCTACCATTCTGGGTGAGTTTGGTGGAGCAGACCAGGGTGGAGATGCTGAAGCTGTCCCTGGAGCTGACCGACAGGCCTCCCCCGCTCCCGGACACGTTGCTGGAGCTGCGGTTCAGCCCTGAACCCTTATGGAGGTCGCCGTGCTGGTGGCGCGTCGAAGGCAACGACAGGTAGGAGTTCACATCTTCCATGCGCTTGCTGTCGCCCTGCGAGCACAGTGTCGTCTTTTTAAACCGACAATGACGAGACAACAACGCAGATGTTTGTGTGGCGCAGCAGCACCTTTGGACAAGAACTATATTTCCTGTGTTTAAAAAAGTCTTGATGCACATGTGGGAGCAGAGAGACACTATGGTTTTCCAGGCGTGATTTATTAGGCTATTTGAAGTCACGATTTCCACTGTCATAACACCATGTGATCACAGCGCCTTATCTGCTTCCACTCAGCTTTGGTTTGTAAACTCATAACTTTGAAAACAGCGGAGTCAGAGTGGGTTCGAAAAATAAGGCCAAAAACAAAAACACCAATTACTGGCTCAGCATTTTTCTTCTCAGACACAAAGCTCTGAAAAAAATAAACAGTGGTGAATAGAGTCAACAAAAAGGAAAGAAGGCAAAAGAAGATATCTTCTCTCCGCATCTTAACTTCAGATTTAATTTATCAGCTTGATCATATTCTAACTGTTTAACATTTATCCATAAATACATTTACCATCTTCAGGTGAAAGATTGATGTCCCCCTGGTCCTAGCTCCTATGATAACGGTTCTGGCTACATTGGTTCACTCTCTACCAGGCTCGGATGATCTAAAGACAGTTTAGACTTTTATCATTTTACACATTGATATCCTCCTTTTAATCGTTCCAGATTCTCGGCTGAAGACTAAGGTTGACGGAGCTCCCTGCTTAAAATAATACAGCAGTTAGACTCAGTAGATTCTTTCAAATCAAAGCTTAAAAACTTACTTTTATTGTACCAGATTCCCAGATTTTTACCAATTGTAGTTTTTATAACAGTAAAGGCTTTCTGTCACAATTTAGTTTTATTCTTTCATTTTCATGTTGTTTTCATTCATTTTTAGTTGTGTTTTTTTAGAAGCTCTACGTAACTTTCTTTTGAGAAGTGCTCAAATAAATAAAGATATTATTATTAATCAAAGACTCGCCCTTTTTAATGCCACACCACTATGCAATAAAGAGCGACTAGTTGGGAAAGCTGTGGCAACAAGATTGAAGCCATGAGTGGCACGGAGATCGGGAGGAACGCAGGGATAACGAGAGATAATCGAGAGAGGGCACCGAGGGTCTGTGAGTGAATCACGAGTAATTAATCTTCATTGCGTTTGGCATTTAATCAATAAGGGATCCAATCTGAGCTCTGGCTCATTTGGCAGGAAATCTATTTGGTTTCGCTCTGCCCGTCTGGGCGGCCATAATCTGCCATCCAGGGGACTCACTATATGTTTAGGTCTGCGTTGATGCAACCGATGTGTAGAAATTCTTTCCCTGGTATTAACTTTTTGTTATCTTCCTCTTTTTTGTTACCATGTTTTATGCAAACAACCGAGCATGATTCAGGGATCTGTAAACCCTGCAATTCATTTCACTAATTTTCTGATTGACCAAGTTCGTTGTAGTTGGGCTGTTCTGTCCAAAACCTGTTGGTTAATGAGCTATAACCTTTCTTCATCATGAAAGAATCACTGTGTATTGTTTTCTGTATCAGCCATCTCATCTGGATAAGTCTGAAAGCTCTGCACATTGATCTGCTATACGGCTGCCAAATGTTACTCTTCTGCAAAATCGGGGGTCAGGGGAGACGAGATTTGGGGTGACAGTTAAGTAGTTGCACATCCACCTTTTATTTTTTTAAATCTGCTTTTCAGTTTAATTATATAATTCACCATTTATTTGAGTACATTTTCAATCTTTGGAAAGGACACGGAACACACTTTAAGTTGAGTTTTTTTTTTTTCGTTTTTCCTTATGCAAAAGTTCTGTTTCTGACCTTGAAGACGACAAGGTCATGAAGTCCATCCTGCAGAACCGTCCCATCTTCTTTCATCAGACGCACAAAGGCCATGGCAAAGTTCTTCTCACTCCTGTCCTTGGCTGAAAATGGAAGAAGACGGACGTGTGAACGGAACCGAGGGGAGCGGGTCAAGGGGAGAAACACATCAGGGGAATAATAGAAGAAGGGGGGAGGGAGGGATGAGACTTGCGGCATGGCAGGAAGAAAGACCAGGTCACGGGTGCGTAATGACGCCGTGGGTCATTTCCCAAATTGCCTCCAATCATTCTATTCCTTAAAGAGTCACATTATATACACTCTGGGATTGTAGGAGAGACGTGACGAGCGTGCACGTATGGAGAGAGGAGACGGCGGCTGATACTCACACTCCAGCGACGAGCGGTGTCTGAACATGAAGCGTAAATGAATTCTGTGCATTTCTTCCAGAGGGACTGCCACCTGGAGGACGTCTTGTGTTATTATACAACATAAAACGACTGAATCCTAACATTTCAAAAGGTAAACAATGAGGTTCTGGGGTTGAAACGAGGAATCGCAAATGCCGTACAACAACCAGACATCTTCGAGGAAATTGAAAAAGTGTCTTATACAAATACTGACACACACCTTAAACGTCTCCATCCAGCGGGGCTGTTTGATTTGGTAGTAGATGACGGATCTGTACTCACTGACCGCCTTATCCCCTGCTCCCAGACAGATGGAGTTCTACGAAAGAAGGGGGGGGGGAGAAAAATATGTTTTATATTGAGCTGAGGGATTTTATGTTTATGTTTGTATGTGTGTGTGTGGGTGGATTTATGCCTAAAATGGATTTTCATTCTGAGATAAAGCCACGTCTATGTGCCCCTGACTACAGAGGGTGAGTGAGTGTTTGATCACTGTTGTGCTTGCTCACTGGCCCATACCACCTCAATCTTTGAAATACAGAAAACACGGTATACACACACACACACACACACACACACACACACACTTTCAGACCTGCTTACTCCCCCTCAAACACCACACACACAAACCAATCCCCGTTCACACAAATTACAGTCCTGTTCAAAGACACCAACACCCCCTGCCCCTCCCCGACCACATCTCTCCATGCAGCTCACCTGTATGACCTTGCCCTCCTCATCACAGACCCACATGATGACCTCCACGTTTTTCTGAGTCGTCTTGTTGTACTTGTCGAAGTCGCCGCCCTGCAGGGTGAGGTAGATGTCGTTGCGGACATCTCCCGGCATGATGATCTCCGGGAAGCCCAGCTTGCGGGCCACCATGGTGCTGCGGTCCACCAGGTGGGGGTACTCCTTCCGGATCTGAACTATGTCCCCGACCAGAGCCTTCATGGTGACCCACAGACCTGGACAGAGGGGAGGTTAGAGAAAGAAGGAAGTCTGTTCACTCGCTGAGGCCCAACTGTCGCCTTGAATCCAAACAAGCTGCACCAAATTCACACACTCACAGAAATCAGCAGTAAGTAAATGTGTCTGATTTATTTATTTTTATATCAAGATCCCAAAAAACTGTAAAAGAAAAAACTCTCCTGGTGCAGATCCACACCAAAATTTAATTCGCACCTATCCTTCATCATCATCATTGGCTGCCGCTGTAACAGCTGAATTCCCCCGGTGTGTGGATCCATAAAGTTTTATCTTATCTTATCTTATTTAATACTTCCCACAACTTTATAGAACTAAATATTCATGAATGGAAGTGCCACTCCAGGCTGCTTCCAATGAGCAATACATAAGTATGTTTTCATTTCCCTCTGCAGGGAAGTAAATCCAACTGAAAAACTAATTAATGACCAAAGAATTTCAGAGACAAGCATAATTCAGACTGATTTAAAAAATCTTCACATGTTTTCAATGACCCACAAAAAACTCCAGGGAGATCCACTTTGTGTTTATCTAAACCTGTAAATAACAGTATTAAAAGTTGCTATTCAAATTGACAGAAATTGAAAGCAAAACAAACAAAATCTAGACTAAGTCCCAAACCCACATTTTCAAGGCTAAACACATCCCTCCAGGGAAAAGTGTGAATGTGTGTTACTGTGTGTAAGCCACTCAAAGTGAGAGGGAGGAGAGATTAAGGGTGAGTAATGTTAAGAACAGACATGTGATGGCCTCGGGTTCTCCCTCCTTATCTGTTCGTCCGAGTGAGCCTTTCATATCTGGGTTGTGCCCCGGGCCTTCAGGAGCGAGGGTTAAAGAACTGAGCGATAGGACAGTGCAGTCCTGCATTTGGGTTCAGTTCATGTGGAACGAGTCGGTGTCAACCACAGGGGCTGTCAAAGTCGGCTATAAACATGAGGTAGTGGGCAGGAGGACTAGAGGCTGGCGATGAAGAAGTAGAAATAAAGGGTAAGTAATATGAAAACGCTGAGCTCAAGGGCGCGTGCTATCCATCAGGATAATGTGCTTCTTTCTCGCACACGCAGAAAAGAGAGGAGGCGAGGATACAGCGAGAAATGGCCATTTTATCTGACCACAAATGGCTGCAGCGTGCACAGTCCAGTGGGAACCTTCAGCCAGAACAGGGCCGCTAAAATTGGCAGAGCGGTCACATGGCTCATACACACACGCACACACACACACACACACACACACACACACACACGCAAAAGGAAACAGAGAGCACAGCCTGTAAGTGCGGTACGCTACCTTGGCCGCCGCTGTCTCCTCGTGATGCAGTCACTTTGTTCAGCAAGGTGTGGAGAAAGTCGTTCTCAGCGACCACCCTGGAGCCAAACAAATACACACAAGCACACTTGAAACGCAGAGGAAAAGGTTTAATCTCCAAATCGTGCTCATGATGACACTTTCACCGTCGCAGGTCACAGGAACATGGAGAAGAGGGGGCGTAATAGAGGAGGGAAATAGGACGTACGGGAAGAAGGGGATGAAGTACTGCTTCTCTTCATCGCATTCAACCTTCCCTTTGATGATGTCGCTGATGTCCATCACTGCAGAGAAGGGAAAACAAACGTGTCTGTGATGAGAAAAATCCATAGAAATGTCTGTACGGTAACTTGTGATCAGTCAACACTGACAGGCTGTGAGAGTTCATGAGGGTTTAGAATAAACTGTTTTTGAGACAGTGGCAGCAAGAAAAGCCTGAAGGGCAGATTGGTCACAGTCTTGGTCACAAGACTATGGTTTTGATGGGCAGCTCCCAGGTGTTAAAGCAACAACGTGCAACTTGTAGCTTAAATATGATGGTTTGATGGTTCACATGATTTTCTTGAAAACACACAGATCACCCGCTGTGTTCTCACATCAAATTCCCCTGACCCCCTACAGACAGGCCCGGCGGAGAAAGTCTGCAGATAGTCCGGAGGCTCTCACACTGACTTTTGCATTCACACATGCATCTCCTCTGGAGGAAAATACTGAGTACCTGCGGATTTCAGTGCATATCTGAAAGCAGCTCGAGTGAATCAGCATTTGTTTCCAATATTCAAAATAGAGATATTGCAAATATGAAGAGTTCTGACCAGAGTTTGTTACTGCAGCTCTACTGGTTCAGGAAGTCGGGGATCATGAGTTCAGAGCCACACTCAACACATTGATAGGGTTTGATTTTTTTCTCTACATTATCGCCATTAACTTCGTAGAACGAATCACCCCATGTGGCTGCAGAGGGCTCTGATGCTCAGCAAAAGTTGGACAGTGTTGCTTTAATATATGTGATAAAACCTGCAGCTGCAGCAGCAACAGCTCATAAATCTGACAAATTGACTCTGACCTTTGGGGAACAAGAGAAAAGGAGACTAAAGAGGCCGCTAAAGGACGCGACTGTTGGATAAACTGGTGTAAACATTGCGATGCAGTGAGACGAAATCAGCCTTTCTCTATCATTAGATACGCAGCAGCTTATCAGGGTGAAGCCTGATAACTACAATAAATACTGCGCATCACTTTACTGCTCAAACTGGAAATTTAGAGGCACTTTTGACCAAAAAACTAATTACATTGGCTCCAGTTCAAGTACCTGCCACACCAAACGCCCGCCTCAGACCATGAGTGCACTTCTTGCTTTTTGTCTCTTTCAGGTCCATCGTGCCCACTCTCACTATCTGACAGATCAGATAAATCTTCTCTCTGCTCAGATCCTTGTTTCCCAGGTCCTGGAAGACAAAGATACAAAGGAGAAAAGAGAGTGAGAGAGAGAAAAGAAAACAAAAGAAGGAAAGGAAGCGGGGGAGTGGAGTTGGGGACAGACGATTAGGAGAGGAGAGGGTGAGAGAAAGAAGAGAGAAGGACACATACAGTGTTCTGTGTGCATCTTAAAAAAAACAGTGCGACAGTGCACTCCTGTGGTCACTTACTGTAAAGACAACTTTCAGGTTGTTGAGCAGGTCGATATCTTTGGGGAATCCTTCGCTGCCCCAGCGCACCATGTAGTTCTCACTGCACAAAGAATGTTAAAGAGTTAACACATCACATCACAACACGTCTTATTAAAATCCTGCAGACTTACTCGAACCAAAGTGAAATTCTGTTTTAGGGGCATGCAAATATTTCCACGTACAACGACGACTCAAAACAAGATAGAAACGGTATCTGTGTCCAGGGGGGAGTGAGTGTTCGGTCCAGATAAAGCTGGACTCTTCACCTCCCTCATCTTGTGCTAATCTTCAGCGGAGAATCACGCGGCAGCTCGACTGGAACTGTGTGAGGTTCACAGACGTGACATGTTCTTTTGCTTTAATTTCAGTTCTGCTCTGACAGACGTGGATCTGGTAATGATACCCAGAGCTGCTGCCTAATCATTTACATTCAAGTACTGAAAATACATCCCTGCTATTGTCAATGGCATTTTTCTGACATTCATCTCTGACGAGCAAGTATCAGCGCGTGTGGGTACAGAGAGGGAGGCAAATCAAAAATGACAAGAATGAATAGGGGTGTAGAGAAAAGTGTTTTGAGTCGGTGGCAGCAACAACAGGCTAGAAAGCAGAAAACGTCATGGTTGGTAACAGCAGAAAATGGCTGTGGTTATACTGGGAAGCTCCCGGGTGTTAAAGAGACACTATGCAACTTTTACTCCCTTTAAAATAGCAGCTTCAAAATGAGTTTGATGGTACGTTGACTTTGAAAAGAGAGAATGGTGCCACTTCCATTCCTTTTAGAATATCAAAGGTTCAAGAAGCTGGGGATTATGGGTAATATTCACCAATCCGATGTGTTTCAATTCAGTTTTAGTTTTTTTTACTCAATATGCTCTTGTGTGGAAGATCATCTGAAATCTGGACAAATGGCAAGAAAGTACGAGACGATGGAATGGAAAGGTGGATATACACTGAAAAAGTAAGGTGATGGATCCGGGGTCTATCTTAAAACTCCCAGCTGCTGTGGCAGAGTCACTGATATACCCAGAGAGACAGTGAGTGACAGGCCTTAGCATCAGCCCTGTCAAACTCCACACAGCGCTGCCAGTCAGTATGTGCTGCCCTATAATTTGTGTTTTATGTATTCTTATTTCTGGCGGAGCATTGTTCCAACTTAGCGGGGTTCAATAATAGTGAAAAAAAGAGGACGAGAACAGAGGGAGAGGGATATAGACACAAGGAAATAGAGAAGAACGGAGGAAGGTGTGTGTCTGTGGGCCAGAGCATGTGTGTGTGTGTGTTTTATTTTCTTAGAATTTGCTATAGATAAGGCAGTTTCTCAACATTTTCCTTGATTTCTCAGAGATCAACTCATGGATCTTGATGAAACTGCTATTTATGTGTGTGGAATTTGGTCTGGATCCAAATGAGAATCCAAATCTAGTGAAATTAAATATGTGCTCTACTGAGTGACGTTCTACTTTTCGCTTTGTTTTTATTTTATTTGGACAGTTAGAGTTTGCTTACTTAATGATTTATGATCTGTACCTCTGACAAAGTTCAGACTCATCAGCACAATCGCATTCCACATTAGCAAAACAAACACCTTGCACATAGTAAGGGAGCTCGTTTTCTATCTCATGACTCAAAAAGCTTCTCTGCTAAATTGATCTCAAATGTATAAAAAGGGTGGAAATCTCACAGACTTCAACATTAACATCAGATTATTATTCAAAATTCAACTTTCAAATGAACATGAGGCTTTAAATTCTTCAATACACCCTGAAAATAACACACGTCTAAAAACAGCAGCATCACTATGGACTGTAACACAAAAGTAATGCATTTCAAATTCCACTGCATCAGGCTGGAAACTGAGGATGAGCGAGGAGTGCTACCTGATGATGGTCTGTTTGTTGGGGTCATAGAGGGACATGAAGAGCTCCGAGTCCTCTCCAATGCGACACACAAAGTTCCTGACAAAGACGTAGAGGCTGTGGGTGGGGGAAGATTGGATCCTTGCTGAGATCCCGCTGTGGTCCGTCTGGATGTTGGACTGCGGGCGGAAGACATTCTTTTCAGGAGGTTACGTTGTTGGAACAAGAGTTTTAACAGGATAAAAATGCCAGAAGAGAAAGTTCATTTTAGGATCCCGACAAATCGGATCAGCTGGTGTAACATTAACCTTAATCTGGGATGTGGCTGCATCATCAAGATTATTGGTTTTCTAAGAGAGGGAATATATATGAGTAAGAAAATCATGACGAGTAGATTCTCTGCTTATTAATCAGTCAGTGTTGAAATGTGAAATGAGCTGCGTGGAGCTAGGGTGAAGGCAAGGAAATTTGCAAAGAAATTAATTCTTAAGCTGGCGGATATGATTGGCGCCAGAAAAATGTATTAACCATGAAAATTTCATTAAGTCTAACTTTACTAGTTCTAATCAAAAACAAAAAAACTAAATGATTTGACATGATAGTGATTCCACCCGTACTTAATTACATTTAGGGATAGGACTCACGGAAAGGAGGGAACTGTTTCTTAGGAGACATCCTAATCTAGTGCGGACAAACCACAGCGAAGTTATTAAATAAATTGAATTATGACGACAGCCTCTCTATGCTCCTGGAGACCCAAACCCTCCCGTCTCATACATCTGTCTGTACCTTCTCCTCTTTGATGCGTTCATTGATCTTGGCCGTGGCCTCCTCGTGAGCCCGAAAGAGACTGATGACGCTCGCCTTCTCTGGGTCCAGAATGTTCCCGTCCTCGTCTCGAACGACCTGGTCCAGCTCCAAGATCCTGGGGTCGGGAGGAGAGGATGGGGTTCAGAGTTGGGGGTGTTGATGGAAGGTGAAGAAAGAGACAACAAGCACAGGAGGAAATCGAGGAAGCGCAGAGGGTTGAGGGGAGGGAGGACAATAAGAGTGTGCGTCCAGCCTTGAACAGTTACCATATAAACGTGTAAACCTGTGCATTTGATTTCGAGCAGACGTACTTGTTGCCGTAATCAATCTTGGAGGTGACTTTCTGCTTGAGCTCCTTGAATTCGTCCGTGGGCAGAGTGCCGGACAGGAGCTGGGAACGCCACTCCATTAGTTCCCACATCAGTCTCGGGACCTGCTTCACACGCTTCTCTTTATTGACCTGACCAGGGAGATGTATGGTGTTACACTCTCACTCACACACAAAGAGTGGTTTTGCCCATTTGTTGTTTTGGTTTTTTTTTTACCACAAAGAGCTGCTTCCATATGCTTCCCCACTCCCTCAGTGTGGTGGTCACCTCCTTCACCAAGGGCATCTCTGCAAACATCACCACCTCCTCATTTCTACACACACAAATCAAAATGTTTTACGAACACAAAAAAAAACCCCATTGCAAACAGAGAAAGGCTGTTTTTGTGTTTTTTTTTTTATTCCACTCACCCTCGTTTTTTAATGACCACCTCCTTAAGATGGACAAAACTGGCGGGGAACACACCCTAGAGAGGAATGAGTGTGTGAGGACATGAATTAACTGGGAGCTGGGACCTATTTGCTAAACTACCAGAGCTCTTACCTTATGGGTTTTGTTCCTCGCCAAGTAGCCCCTGTACCACCCTGAAAGACACAATGACATCTTAGCATTGTCACACAGACACACATGCACACAAGCATATGCACATACACAATAACGTATTACCTCCGCAGAGGAAGTTATGCTTCCACCCCGACTGTCCGTTAGTTAGTTTGTTTGATTATGAGCATGATTCTACAAAATACTGCTGAACAAATTCCCATGAAACTTGGTGAAACGATGGGACATGGGTGAAGAAAAAACTATTTTTTTACTCCATTTTCTATCATTTTTGTCTGACATTTTCACTGATTTCCCAGGTAATAATAAATAGATCTTGGATAGAAAATATTGATAGAAATCAGACATGTTTAGGTGAGTGATATCAATGACCAGGTGCAATTTGGTGCAAATCCAAATCCAAATTGTGGATCTAGTGAATTTAAATGTGGTTTCATAAGGTGAATGTTGGGCCTTCTCAGAGATATGAGCTCTACTGAGATCTATTCTAGTTTTTGCAATAGCTTTTGCCTATAATATATCAAAAAATATCGATATGTATAAAAGATATAAACAGAAAGATTATTCAGGAGAATCACAAAATAATAGTGATGGTGAAGTTGTTTATGTTTTGAGGTTTTCTCACCTTCACAGGCTTCCTGGATGTGAACAGCATCTCCCACCTCCAGAGAAAGCTGCTTCTCTCCCCTCCCGACAAAATTCCACTTCACTAAAAACAGAAAGTGTGTCTGATGAAAGGGCACAGCTGAAAAAGTGAACCCAGCCGACAACTCCGATGATACGAATGTTGTCACAAGCAAATTAGATTTGCCGGTGAAGTTCTGCAGCTTTTTGCAACCTTGGCAACAGTCGGCGTTGGCATCAGGCTGCAGCGTGGGAGCAAACATTTGAACTGACTGTGGTGATGATCGCTCACAGCTACAGCAGCGGAGGAGAGACTCTCTTTCAATGGAACAAAATCTTGAAGTGAAAGAAAACTCCGGGTGACATTATTATAAGTAACAACTCCTCTCTCCTTTGTACAATGTTGGAACACTCGTTTGAAAATTTACATGCAAACAGAAAATAAGTACATTTCATTCAATTTTTACTTATCTTAGTATTTAGTATTGTTTTATTCTCACATCTTTTGTTATTTATATTAGACACTGCTTCTGCATTACTCTGTATACACTTTCAATTTAAAATACACTTAAAACTTTCACTTACTTAATACTGACATGAATTTCCTTCTGGATTAATAAAGTCTTATCGTGTGTTAAATATTGCAAATGCACAATAATAATAAGCCACAGGTTAATAATCATTTATCATTTCATGCATACTTTCAAGTTGTAGACTTTAAAAACAGTCCCATCTTGTATTTATTCTGAATATCATTTAGCAGCAATGTGTAAAATAGTCAGTTATGACCTGTGGTTCACTGTCTGAGTATTAGAGCTGCAGGTGTTTGCAGCAGCTACTGTACACTGCATTATTGTTGCAAAAAAAAAGCTGTCAAACTATTTGTGTCTGTCTGTCTTCCTGCACTTTAGCTCACAGGTTTAGCTGTCCCCAATCTAAAAGTTTGTGAACTAAACATTAAGAATAATAAAAAAAAATGTATTTCTATATCCACACAGACATAAATATTCACATTCTCAACATTATGCTGTTTCAACTTTTCGTTCCGACCGGCTCTTTCTGCAGATTTCAGCTGTTCAGCTTTAACCTCAAGCTTCGTTTCTTGTTCGCTCACTTCCTGTGTTTTAGTCTCACACAGACCAGGAAGATGTTCAGCTTCGACGCAGAAGATCAAAACCAAACATGACATTGTGTTGCTTCTGAGTACATTCATTAAGATACAAGTGGCACAACTGCCTCCCCTCATTTTCTACGATACAAACTTTAAGTCCAATTCATTGCCTAATAAATCAAAGCATCGTCTGCTACAGGTCTTTGAGCCTAAATATCTGACTTCTTGTTAGAATTGCATATTTGGAAGCAACTCCACCACATTCAACCCACACAACAGATACCAACTCTACTGAGAGGTTGGACTTTGCAGTAGATTATTTGTTACAGGTGGTAAAACAAATCTTTCTAGAAAGAAAGGTTAATTTTCAGGAATAATTTAGTTTCAAGCTTAAGTATTAATGTTCTTAGTAACATGCAGTGCATGGAGCCGACTGTCACTCATATCTGCATCAGCTTAGGATGATGGTACTTCTGTGATTTCATCTGCAGCTCGAAATTGTTTTATAGCACAACAATTTGAGTAGTGAATATATAATTTTAGGATTTAAATTTGTTTTTAGGGGCGGGGGTGTATCTGAAGTGTACATCCTACAGTTCAGTGAGGCCATGAGCACCTGCTCACATCCTGTCAGGCAGGAAGTGATGGGCATCCATTTTTCTTATACTTATTTTAGTTTACCATCACACTTCAACAGACACTATAATAACATGTATATGCACTTACACACACGGTCACACACACACACACACACACACACACACATGGGCGCATAATGACTTACCTACACCGTACCGCTCTTTGGTGGTCCTCGTCCAAGGAGCCATGACTGCACGCAGTCCCTCACCTACTTTTCTCTCTCTTGGAGTCTCCTCTGATTCTTTTGCTATCACTTTTTGTCAAACGTCTCACTTCTGCTTTTGTCTAACTTTAAATGAAAGCACTAAGCCCATCCCCTTTGCGTCTCTTCCTCTTCTGTCTCTCCTCTCTTCCTGCCTTCAAGCGATTAAGGGGAAGTGGGTGAGTTCAACAAGGTGGAGTCTCACAGCACCCGCAGGCTTGCGTAGTGTGTGCCGTTTCCATTTTTCTCATTTGATCTGAATGGATGACTTCATCTGACTGAGAAGTGAGCTGAAAAACATCCACAGCAGCTACAAAAAGGGATAAAAAGTATATGATATCTTAAGTATAGAAAGTTACTTATGCTGTTAAAACTACTACAGAGATGTGTTTTTTCATCAGTCCAATTATGGGGAAATAAATTCTACCATTTTCTTTTTTATGTTAACAAAATCTGACAGAAAGCAAGTTGCCTTTGGGATCACTTCTCAAATCTTAATGCAATAAGTAGCTTATTCCACACAGCGCAATGTTGTTAAACCTCAGAACCTCAAGTGTCTGCGAGAACTGTCCATTAACTCCAGAAGTGTGCAGGTGTGTGTTTGTACATTTTGTTTTACACTCAAGAAAAATATTTAAATGATTACATATCTCCTCTCTCTACTCGTGTAGTTGGAAAACACATGAAGATGCTGCAGCTGCGATCCTGCGTGCAGCAATTTGTCATCTTTCTGAGAGTACCCCATAATCTGTGTCGGCTTCAATGGGCAGAAACGCACCAGAAGCTCAAGCAGCAGGAAGAGAAAATGGGAAATGAGGAGGCGTTGATTTGATGCAGAATTTGCTCATTTTTCACAAATTCTTTATAAGGCTGGTATTCCTATCTGATCAGCTTCTAATTCTGAGAACGTCATCCACACAACAAGCATCCATATTAGTCTGGGCCTTTTTAAATATCACCGACTGCTTCCATGACTTTAATTATCGACCGCACTTTTATAACATCAAGTGGAACGTGTTCAAACACTCAATTTCTTATCTATAAATAGTCGATCAGTCCTAACAGACAGTTTGTCTATATAGCTACTTACAGACCCTCTGGTTAAAAGTCAGTTATGAAAAGCGGAGCCACACATGTAGAAAACAGACAGAAGGAGAGCTTTCGGTGATAAGAGCCAACGTAGGTGTCAATGTGAGGTAAAAAACATGTGATTTCCGCGGCGTTGTTCGTGTGTGACAGGCAAACTCCTGACAAAGTCTGGACCCGATGCTGCGGACGTCCTCCGGAGTTTGTGTCTGAGAACGGCTTCCGTCAGCTCTGTGATAGACTGATGACGTGTGATCCCGCTCTGCGCCCCCAAAATCTGATTGGATCAAGCCAAGAAATTCTATTTCTGGTTGAGTGACGCGGAATTTGACATTTTTATCAAGTAGAAGACATTTATCTTATATTTTTCTTTCTGTTGACACAAATATATTTATTGGTTTTAAACTCCATTGGTCAGTTTTTCTTTAAAAAGTATTTGCTTCCGCTGGCTTCATTCGCTCCATTTGACGTGTCGGTTTGAATTTGAATTGACTGTTTTCCTGCGGGTAACAAATGACTGAGTTCATTAGAGATGATGTTGTTACTTTGTAAATCCAAAAGAGGGTGGTAGAGTCCTAAATCATTTTTCAATTTTTGATTTATTCTCCTGGAATGACTTCAGCTTATCTTAGCGAGACATGATGAATATTTTAAAAAACACACTCTTGACCTAGACTGGCTACAATTAAACTTCACATATAAACTATTTATATTTAAATGCCAAAGCCATGTGAGCTACCACTGCCAACTGACTTGTTCACACAGGGGCCCAGAGGCAGCTAAGCCATCAGAAAAGCTATGGCCACAGAGAAGACTCAGTGTTGGCAGGTATTCTCCACAACTCAGAAACATCAGAAGACATTCTGTTGTTATGGGAACAAGAGGGGAGGCGTGTCAACACACTGTGGGTTTAATACTGACAAGAGAGGTGAGCCCAGACACATTAACAAGTTCAGTGTGTACATGTGACACTCAGAAATTCAGTCACAGAATTAATGGGCATTAGCAAGGGAGGGCAGGAGAAAGACAGGCAGATGAAGGAAGCAGGAGACGAGGACAGAACAAAGAAATGATAAAGAGAGATATGTTATCACGACGTGGAACAAAACTGGGGCATTGTTGCTGTGACTCACAAGGAGAAATCAGGGTGGAGCTAGAAGGTATGTAGAAAGAACTAATGTAAGATGGAGCAACATACAGATGAGGGAATAAAAAGAGGCAGCAGGCAGAGGGACGGTCGGGAGGAAAAGCACTAAGAGAGACAAAGAAAGATTAAGATATGAGCAAGGGCTCTGGAAACTGAGACAGAGCCAAAGACAGAATGAGAGCGATAAGGAAAAGGGAGGCGAAAAATGAACAAAAGGTATGAAAAGAGAAGTGATAATGACTTATGAATGTTAGCCTGAAGGCCAGACGATAAATTGACGTTGGAAAGGAAAGAGAAGCCACGCGCGGGGCCAGCCAGGTCACATGAAAATAGATACAAAGGCTGAGTAAAAGGCTGCACCAGAAATAGAGATGGACTTATAACTCTTTGTGACCCATCGGGGTCACTGACATCACTCCTATGAAACTGGTGCCAGTTCTCATAGATTTACCTCCAAAGCCATCCAGGCAGCCATCAGAAAAAACACTCAATTATTAAAGCGTAAACAGAGCGGAGGCATGAGTGTGTGCATGAGAAGAAAAAAACCTTAAAGACAAAAAAAAAAAGAAAAAGATGCCTGCATGAAAAGCCATTCCCTCCCGCGTCTCTCCTCGCTACACAGCAGACATATTTGCCAGCAATTCCATTAGGCCTGAATGCAACTGGTTGCTTGGATTATGCAGGTAATACAGGCCCCGTCTCCAAAGGCCAGTGTTTGTTGAGTAGAACCCACTTTATCGCCGCCGCTGGCACATGCAAGTTCGACGGCATGATAAGAGAATGGAGGAGCTATTAAAATAATTTCAAAAGCAAATTACAAGCAAAGAGAAAGAGAAGAACAATAGGAGTCACACAGAGAGTGAAAGAAAAAGAAAAAGAGAGAGAGAGAGAGAGAGAGCTGTGTGAGTCAGTGGAGCTCCCTCTCTCTCTCCTCTCTTTCCCACACACTCACACACACTCATTAGACACACAAACACACACACACACTTGGTGAGCGAGACTGTTTCTGTCGTCACTCGGAGAGCAGAGCAGAGCGGCGGGGGCAGTCATCACACAAGGACAGAAGCAGCCCTGAGGTGAGTTGATCAATTCTTACTTTACGTACGTTAAAAAAACATGTATAATATGTTTTACCTTTGCATGAGTTGTGAGTGTGAAACCATTGTCGGTCCAGCTGTACATTTGTGGCGTATGAGCATCATTAAACTCCACTCCAATGACTGATTTACTGATGTACATTTCAGCAGCTAAGCAAAAATATTACAGAGAATAGTCACGGGGGGGAATTTAAGTAATTCAATATTTGTCAAATAATCGATAAGCCCTAGAATTTAAATCTATGAAAATATACTTTAATTCTCTAAAATCATGCAGTCGTCAGTATAAGCTTTTGTTGCATCTATTTTATAATTAAAGGATGTGGTAAAGAAGTGTCTGTGTGTGTATGTGTGTCTGCGTGCATGTGTGCGTGCGTGCGTGCGTGCATGCGCGCTGGGAGGCTCAAAGAATCAAAAGTTGCTGCTCTGAATTTCTGTCTTGTTTTGGATTTGTGTTATAACTTAACTCAGATATATTTGTGTGTGGTTGTGGAGAGAGTCCAGAGTCTGATCCGGAGTCTGGTGCGAGCATGTCAACTATGCACAATGACAAATATACAAAGGGGTCATTTAATCAGTCCAGAAAATGAGGAAGTGAGATTATTTTCAGTGTTTGTGCGTGGGCATGTCTGCGTGTGTACGTGACATTTTTTGCAAAGTGAGGATAAGGTTTGGTTTAAGGGTTAGAATTAGTTTAAGGTTAGGGTTTAGGTATTTAGTTTGGATGGTTAAGGTCAGTGTAAGGGGCTAGGGAATGTATTATGTCAAGGAGTGTCCTCACTAAGATAGAAGTTCAAACGTGTGTGTGTGTGTGTGTGTGTGTGTGTGTGTGTGTGTGTGTGTGTGTGTGTGTGTGTGTGTGTGTGTGTGTTAGTGTGTGTGTGTGCATAATGAAACAAATTTGTCTTTTCCTTCAGTTCTTTCTTATGTTCTAGTTCTACATTTTAACTTCACCTTTCCACTATCTCACACTAACACAAATAATTTCTTGTTTCCTCATTTGACACCACAGAAGAGTGTATAGAGTATGAATGGTTCATTAGAGTGATGCTGTTAATGAAAATGTCTCACACGTCTTCATATAATGACAATACTCACCACTCTACTTGAGCAATGAGATCTGGCCAATGGTAAAAAATAAGTAATTCCTAACGTTGTTATTCATTTATGCTTCATATTCAATTCAGAAAAATATACAAAATTGATGTCAGTCATTTTTTTTATACATTCAGCTTTTCACTGCTGCAGCCTTGTTTTTCTGTTGGTTGTCGGAATTAACCTGGACAAGAACACCGTCAATCACAAGACGTGATGGCAATAACCTCTAGAGAAGGTAAATGGACATTTACGACCATTAAAATGTCGCTGGTCATTATTTAAACATCGTTATCTGGGAGGATTAACCCAGCCAAACACCACGAAGAGAATCTGCAACGTCTGTATCAGCTGAACCAGCCGCTAGAGCGGAGAGAGGATGTGGTTAGGTGTCATGACCTGGTCAGGGAACTGTATGAGCAGTTCAGAAGTGCAACTGTGAGATATGACAGGAAGTGTTGATTGTGTGTTTTTCCACGCAACACTCTCTGTACATCTAAGTGCTTTTTAGGTTGAGGTGTGGTTGGGAGCTTCGATTTGTTGACATAACAGAAAGTGTGGCGAGACTGACATATTGGGAGAAATCCATCGCGACCATGTGACCTTAACTTGTTTGTGTAAACAAGTCTGTTGATGTGTGTGTGTGTGTGTGTGTGTGTGTCACAGCGACGCATGCTGTGGGCGTCTATACATATTTTATGTGTCTGATCCCCCTGTCTGCGGACGTGTCTGTCGCTCAGTGTGTGTGTGTGTGTCTGTGGTGTTTTCATGCTTTGTCAAGATTCCACAGCTTCCCTCCACTGCTCTGGACACACAGCGGTTACCAAGCAACCTCCATCCCAGACCACTTCCCTCTCTATCCAGTGTCTCTCTGGGTCTCTCTGTCAAGGACAAAAGCAAAGACAAACAGGAAGACTTGCACACGCACACGCACACGCACACACACACACACACACACACACACACACACACACACAATCGCCGACCTCGACAGCTATAGATTATTTTGCAAAAGCAGAGGAAGTGAACGAGCCAAGTGTTTGCTGCTCAATTGAATTAGAAATAATAAATGGAGCATTCAAACATCTGATTGCATTATGTTGCTCTGAAATTGCTTTGAACATCTGTCTGCTTTTTCAGTGTCGCAGTCGCCGCTAAATACATGTGTATTGACCCTGATACCAGTTTAAGATCCCCTGCTTTCCCTTTACCGGTGGAAATCTATAATAAAAAGAGCCGCAGCTTCTAAATACCTGTAAGAATTCCACTCTCACATTTGCATTTGTCTAATATGTTGACACATTGCAGCAGGATCGCAGAGACAAGGGATCTGGTTTGGTGCGTCAGCTTAGGACCAACAGGTGGCAGATGCACCAACTGAGGACAGAACGAATGCATGAAAGAGCGAATGAGTGAATGAAGATGTGTATTTCAAGTATCCTGACAAGTCTGTAGCAGCCAATTAAAAAAAGGTTAATTTCATTTTGCTGCCGGCAATTCAGAGCTCATCTCAATATTTCTGTGACTTGAGAGCGAAGGATCAACTCATTTCCCCTGACTCCGCGTAAACATCTACAAATACATATCTTTGAATTTGCATTAATACGCAAGATTACTGTGATTACCAATGGCGCTGAAGAAGAGCAAAAATTACTCATCCGTTTCCTAAAAGACACATCTGGCGGGTAAAACAAAAAAAGACGCAGGACGAGAACTTGCTATTTAGACCATCTCTCAATTCAGACAGCGGGTCCCAGCTGAGAGGCAAATAACCTCATTACTCATCTCTGAGCTCCGACCAGTTCTTTTCTGCCTGCGCTTCAATCTCAATACCCAAATAAGGCTCTTTGCACCCAGCCATTTACCGACTAACAGAAGATCTACATGGGGCAAAATTAAGCCCATTTGCATCTCTTTGTGCTGGGAGATCGGAGACAAAGAGAGGAAGCTACCGAGGAGCTCCTCAAAGTTAATCACCTGTTTCATCCCTGTTGTGTCCACCAGGTGCCCCGTGTCATCTCAGATATTCAGATCAACTAGTCCTGGGGAAAAACCTGTGAAGCACTGTCCTCAAAACCACAAAGCCACGAAACAGCTTTGTCCTGCAGAAAGCCCCTGAAAGCAGAGCAACCTTCACATCCTGTGGACAACACAGTACTCAGCACTCATCACAGTCCTCCAAATCCATTACCAAGACATAAAGTATTTTTTGGGGTTGTGTGGAACTGTGGTCATGCACGGCCATTAGTGTTTATTCTGTAAACAAAAACCAACAACAAATATGTTTGTCAGTGACCTCTTTTCAATCAAGATGAGACCCTGACAGTATTAAACAATAACTGTGACATCAACATGCAGTGATTTATTTTTCATTAATAAAAAAGGACAAAAACTGAGCATTTGTTTATATATATATATATACACACATACACACACGTTATAATGTAAATGTCCTTAAACTGAAAATTCACTACTTATCTACTCAACAATATGTATTGCAGCCAAATCTATTACAATTGAAGTAAATGGTGACCAATTCTTCAAACGTAAAAAAACACAACATGCCTCCATACTGTTGCTCCTGTGATGTCGTCCAAGTGTCCGTATCCCAGATGTCTTTTTGCATTTGAAGAAGTGGTCAGGATTTACTTCAATTATTATTGGATTTAGCTGTAACACTGTTTACCCCTGAGACTCCAAAGGTGTTTTGCGGACTCAAACCACCACCCAGCCATCGTCATAGTGAATGAACCTTTGGGCGAACTATCCCTTTAGTGGCTGCAGTGCACTTCTCTCTTCCTGTGCACTCAAATCTGATCGACTGATGATTTTGCACAACCCGAGTGAAACTCACTCCATTGTTGAACCAGACCTGGCTGTAGGAGACTGGTATAACACACAGTGAAGCAGAGAGAACATCATGGGTTTACAGTTGGACCAACAATAAATAAATAGAGAGGAAAAAGTGAGTGGGAAGTTTTGTGGTGAGAGAGGCCCTGGGAAGAAAAACACAAAGCTGTCTCTTTAAGGCTCATGGCTGGAGGTTACCTAACGTGAAGATTTGGAGTAGAGTTACTTCACCTTTGATGCCACATTACTCCAACTATTAATGACAGCGGATTAATATTATCTATTAGCATCAACAAAGGGACATAGCTACACTGTTTGCAGATGAACATTCAGTCTCACTGAGGTCAGTAGCCCAGTTGGCTAATGTTTTACATAAGACAAGTTTGTTTTGGTGCATAAAACAAGCATAATCCACATTGAAGCACACATCTTAATTACCATACACCTTTCAGGAAAGGGTAGTTGAATATAGTCTCTCTGTGAATCTTCTGGTTATTCAAATGCACAGGCAGCATAGAATATAGAAACTTGGTCTTTGACAGTAGATGCTGTCCAGGTCTCTCTTTCTGATTGACTCATATTGTAAAGAGTCAGATTGCACTGGAACTCGTCTTTTTTCTGAGACTTAATAGTTACAAACAAATGAATAAAAATCTGATTTCAAAGCAACTTACTGAAGTTTGAATGAAATGTTCATTCATGAGCTGACAAATTTAACACGATAGCCCTACAAGTGCCCACGTATCCACATGGGTGCCTTAGCTTATATACACAGATGCAGTAACACTCACCATCGTTTTCCATTAGGATCGACTAATGAGAAGTTTGTGAAAGAAAACAGATGGACAGAAATAACGTGGCACACTTGTACATTACCGATGTTGCATTTACTGCATGGCTGCATCACGCGTACTCAACATTAAGGTGAATGACTTTTGAATGAAGTGTAGTTTGTGCTGCGACATGGCGCATAACGCGACTCGTTTGCATGCTTGCATGTATTAAGAAAATGTCTTGTGCTTCTCAATAAGTGAGGGGGCAGGGTTGTATATTAATGTGGTTTTATTAAAAGGCAAATGTTTATGCAGAAATAAACACAGGAAACGAATACGGTTGTGGTCTCACACAAATTTGCTGCAACATGGGAAAAGGAACTAATGCATTGAGCAGAGGGCAGATAACAGTGTGTGACTGCACACACAAACTCACGCACGTGCACACACACACACACACACACACACACACACACACACACACACACACACACACACACACAGACACACAGACACATGCACACGCCCTTGTATACATTAAGTCCCAGGGTTGAGACAAGGTTGTCCTGTGACCATATGTGGACATTCCTTGCCGACCCGTGTTGGATCCACGCCAAACTTCATTCCAACTGATGTGCGTGTGCGTATGTCCGTGTGTGCATGTGTGTGCGTGTGTGTCAGTGAGAGAGACAGATTTTGATGATGAAAACAGTTGAAACATGTGGCCTCGGACTCACTCTAACTTTTATAGGCCGAGGTGTTGCGAGCATTTGAGAGCTGCACTTCATACGTTAGTGGCTGTGCTATCAGTGTTTGCTCTGGATATAGTTCAAAGCAGCGAGGCTGTGACAGAAATGTGTCCACAGAATAAAAGAACTGAAGATTGGAAGAGTTTAAAGATTAGATCCGGGAGGGGGGGGGTGTCTAGGTTACCTGGACCTCGATTTAATCAAAACCTGTATCTCTCTCTCTCTGGGTTCCTTTTCGTTGTATCTTCTTCTGTCACTGTTTCTTGTCGTCTTTGTGTGAAGCTGGAGAGTCCATCTCCTGACATCTCTCCCTCTCTTTGAGGTGATAAGTGAGTGGCTCTGGACCAAGTCTGGCAAATGTCCCGACATCCATTACAGTGTTAGAAAATAGACGAGCAAACATTACCCACCACCCACTGACGCAAACGCATGTTTTTCCACACTTTGACTTATCAGGTAGTTCTCCTCATTCCACCAGGCACACATTGAGAACTCGTGCCAATACTGAACGAGTTCACAGAGGACACAAAGCACTGTGACTCTGTCGACAAGGACTGTGTACGACATTTGAACAGTATGGATCTGAACAGGACGTATTTAATGAGAAAAGCTTATGTTACAAACAAGCCTTTTTACATAGTCACAGATTGTTATTGAATTCAATATACTCTAGTCATATTTGACTGAACAGCTCTCACCATCCAAACCTACACGGCGCAAGATTTCCATCTCACATATATCATATAGAAATATATCATGTGTATTGTTCCAAAGCCTTTTCAAATTGTTATCAAATTTAACAATACTGCAACCAAGTCAGAACCAGTGCAAACATCATGAGGTGCAGCAGATTTCTGAGACACACTCTGCAGCCACACTGAATTAAAACTGCTGGATATTGGCTTGTTTTATACAGAAAACAGCTGCTATGAAACAAATGAACATTATAAATAACAAACTCCTATATGGTTAACAGCAGCAGGCATTAGAAAACTCTGTTCGAGCCCTTATAACCATAGATAAATTCATATATGTCATGTATGATATTTATAATGTGTGAACTATTACTATGGTCGTCCATATTGACTTCTTTACCATCATAGATCATGTGTGCAAGAATGTTTTTTTCACAACTCTGCAATTATAAAAGCCAGAACTAGATTTTGTGTGTGTGTGTGTGTGTGTGTGTGTGTGTGTGTGTGTGTGTGTGTGTGTGTGTGTGTTTGTGTGTTTGTTTTCCAGTAATTAGTACCAAAATCTGTTCATGCAGTGACAATGAGGGAACTTATCCCCAGAACGTTAATCATTAAACTTAAAGGTGAAGACGTGTTTTAAGGTTAGGTTAAGGTTATGGTGAGGTTAAGGTTATGTTGAGGTTAGGGTTGGCAAGTAGTGACTATGGTTGTGGTTAGAGTTAGTCTCCAGGAAATCAATGCAAGTCAATGTAATGAAACTAATACATAATTGTGAAGTTGTATTAATTCATATTCAAGTGATTTGAGTGATTAAACATACATCTGCTTGACTCAATACACGCATGTCTTCTGTGGTTACAGCCTTATTTGGTGTGGTATGATCACAAGCTTATGGTGGTTGTGATAAAAAAAAAAAAAACTTCATGAGTCAATAAACTGACTTATACCGTCAAACATAAATCAAGAGTTTTCTTGTTCCAAAGGCAGATTTTTGTACAAATGCTTCCACCAAACTGAGTCATTCTGTCAGTAGTCACTAATTTATTAGTTTTATCAGCTATCACAGATCTGGCTCCTGAATAACTTTTTCTTGTTTTAATTTAATTTCCTTTTATTTTCCAGCTCATGTGAGTTTATCCAGTAATACTTTGGACACCGTGCATCACTGTATTCCATCATTTAATCTAACGTATTAATCAAAAAGAAGCACAAAGGCCACATTTAAGCTGGAGACAGCTCATGAATCATGAGAGCAAAACACACAAGATGTTTAACCAGATGCTGTAGCTTAACAGAGGAGGTCTGTGTTGTTAGATGTGTGTATAGCTTTTCAATATGTAAACTTGTAGAAAAAAGAAACAAGTCTGACCACCTGTGTTTCTCCTCTCAGTCCACTAGGTGTCACCACAGCCATAGAAGATGGTATTGAGGCCAGGGTGATGACATGGACCACTATGAATCAGCCCCTCTCACAGGAAGCTGATCGACAGCCATCGCTGACATTTCATCAGCACGGCGCTGATCCTCAGTACTCAGTGGCAGCATTTGTCAAGAGACGAAGGTTGATCAACCAGATTGTTTCTGGATAAATAATTGTCAAGAGTGGAGTTGACGGGAGAGTTGAAAGCCATGGTTTGTAGAGTCAAGGCCAAACAAGAACAGACAGCAGTAACTAATTAACTTAGTGGCTAGGACAGAAGAGACGGAGAGATCACACATGGATGGGATCTTATGTCCCGTATGACCATGGAGACATTGAGACAACTTCACAAATGGGAGCACAGAAACCCTCTGAGTGAAGGTTATGTATGAATTTAAGGCCTATTATGTGAATTCCTCCTCTGTAAAAAGTAAGACCTCTGATCTTATGTAAAACCGAGAAGAAAACACAAAGCTCTGGCCATGACGTCATCTCAGCGTCTCCAGTGAAGCTCCAGCTATAATGTGGTCAAAAGTCATGCTGGGCATCACCCTGTCCCTCCTCATCCTTCTGACTGTCAGCGGTAACGTGCTGGTGTGCCTGGCCGTCTGCGCCTCTCGACGCCTCCGCTGCCTCACTAACTGCTTCATCGTGTCGCTGGCTGTGACCGACCTGCTGCTCGGCCTCCTGGTCCTCCCCTTCTCCGCCCTCCTCCAGCTCAACGATGAGTGGCCGCTCGGCCCCGTCTTCTGCAACTTCTACATCTCCATGGACGTCATGCTGTGCACCGCCTCCATCCTCACGCTCCTGGCCATCAGCGTGGACCGCTACCTGGCGGTGACCATGCCTCTCAGACATGCCTCGCTGGTGTTGCCATGGAGAGTTGCGGTGGCCATGGCCAGTGTCTGGACAGTGTCCGTGGCCGTGTCGTTCTTGCCCATTCACATGGGGTGGAACACGGTTAATGGGACAGTGCAGAACCGTGGGCCCTGGGCTTCGGAGAACAAATGTCGCTTTGAGCTGAACAGACCCTACGCACTGACTGACTCTCTTCTAACTTTCTACCTGCCTCTGGTGGCTATGTGCTGGACCTACCTCCAAATACTCCGTATTGCACGGGAACAGGCCAAGCGTATCATCAGTGCCCGACCCACTTGGATCACTCACTACAACTGCAGGAACAATTCCTCCACCAGCACCACAGTGGTGTCCAGTGTTACGGCGGTGGCTCTGCGGGAACACAAAGCCACAGTGACGCTGGCTGCAGTAATAGGGGCTTTCGTTGTGTGCTGGCTGCCTTATTTCATCCTGTTCACAGTGCTGGGCCTAAAGGAGCACCCAGACCCGAGCTCAGTCCCAGAATATTCCATTGTGTTGTGGCTGGGTTACACCAACTCAGCCCTCAACCCTATCCTCTATGGAGCCCTCAACAGGGACTTCAGGTCAGCATATGCCCACCTACTGAGATGTCGATGCCCTATTTACAGTGGATGGAGGAGCCGGCAGCCGTCTCCCACTATCACAGCAGGTAAAGCTGCAGACAGAGATTCACGTATGCAAGTAAATGTTGAGCTTAATATAAGTGGAGTTCCAGATCTGGTTTAACCGAAGAGAAGACATGTATTTCTGTCCAGTTTTTACGTTTCTCTCCATCTTAGGCAGGGAGCAGCTCACAGAGGTGACGTTGCTGTGCGGCCACACTCCCTCCACGTGCAGAGCAGGTCTAACAGATCAAAGCTTCATGCTTCAAGAAATGAACAGCAGGACAAACACAGCAACTATCCAGTTTGCAAATGGCACTACTGCCACAGATGTCAATGGCAAAGAAAGGTAAACTGTCAGCCACCATGTACATTGTCTGCAAGGCAGAGAGTGGAATGCGAACAAATCATCATATAAAAGGTAGACACTCGGAGTGCATCTCCCAACAGTCCCTTTATGAAACCAAATGTAAAGATCACGATTTTTATTTGGATCTGCACCAAATTTCATAAATATCCATCCCCTAAACACGCCTGATTCTTTTCATCAAGATACATGTATTATTCTCTGAATACTTAAAAAAAAACCACAGCATCTCGCATTGTTCGAGAAAAAAACTGAAAATAAAAAGTTCCTGGATCCGCACCAGAATTTCATGCATTCTTGTCTGACCCATACCACATCAGTCCACCAAGTTTCATACTAATCCATCCAGTATTTTTTGCGTAGTTCTTCTAACTAACAGACGGACGGATAAAAAAAACGTCTTCAGAAAATGATGCTTCACATTGAAATTGTGTTATAAATGCTCCGAAGCACATATTTCGCTCCTTTGGGGCACATACTGTACACTTAAAAACAGGCACTGATGGATGCATTAAACTGCTTGGATGCGACTCATCATACTCAAATTATAAACATTATATTTTCTCTGTTTCACTACAAAACACAGAATCCAATGAGTCGCACAAACACAAATGTGTCTTCTCTCATCTCTTATTGCGCTCAGGTCGTGCTGAGCCTGTGCTGGTGAGGTGGATGCTGTGGTTACAACACAGAACCAGAAAAACACCAGACAGACACAAGGATGGACCAAGAGAAGATTTACAGCCCCACTATTTGGAAGCTTTCAGTGCCACGGCAGAAGCACATAACACACCAGGTAAGTAGATACACATACTGACATCCCCACGCACCAGATACACACCACGTCTGCCCGGCAACAAATGAACTGTGACACCCGGATCCTAGCAGTGACATCCACGGTGCATCAGGCCATATGGCAACATGCACATTAGGCCAAGAAATCTACTTTCAGCGCAGAGGAGACACATTATCCACTTTCACATCATGCCCTTGTTTCTTTGTTCACGTTTTTACCAACAGTACAAATGCCTCATTTAGCTTATTATGGATGTTCAGTAAGAAGATATTAGTTAAAGCAATAAAACTCCAGCAGACGTTTGTTCTGTTTCACTACCAAGACACAGCCAAGACGGCTACACAGCTCTGTAGCATTTGGCACAAAAATCCATCCTGTGCCGACACACAATTATCTGTTCATTTATGTAGCGCGTGCGTTTATATATTTCATCACGCGACAAAACACCACCAAAATTCATCATGTCAACTAAGCAGAGTCGTAAGAACTGAGAAAAAATGCAGAGGATATTCGTCATGTCTTTACAAAAAGGAGAAATCCCCTCGCCACCGAGAGAGAGGAAACATTACGTCTAACTTTACGATGTTATCAAGAATCAGGGAAGTATTTCTTTGCAGTTAATAGTGAAGTCAGTGAGCGAAAAAGAGAATTTACTGCTTAACCAGGTTTTATTGTGAACCTTCAAACGCCTCTTGAAATATGTGTTTCAGTGTCGCACTTACTCCTACATTAACCAAATCATTAAAAGTTTATCGTTTACGCATTTTTGTTTATTTGTTTCTTTAGCAGCAAAATCTATAAATTGTAATTTATGGGATTTGGGGGTTGTAAAAACAGTATTAGCCTATTACATAACTTGTAACTCCTCTATTACCAATACTACGATTATGCCTTATATGTGAATGCTGATACTACTAACTAATCTCCAAACCAAGAGTATAGGACCTAATCCACACACACAACAACACTAAAGTGAACAATTCTTTTCTGAACAGGGAGACAAACTTTTGATCCTCTTCATGTGTGTGTCTTTCTCTGTTAGCAGTCACTGTGTCCACACTGTAGCAAACCAAAAACAGGAGAGAATCGGGCGTGAGCAGCACCACACCTCATTGGATCAGATCGGGTCGGTTCAGATACAGCCGGACTCAATCCGTCCAGGACCGGACAAACCAAGATGCTTCGACGTGGAACAGACACATATTCCACTGCATCCGACCACGTGCGGCACTGACACGCTCCTGAACTAACTGTGGCTAGTGTTCCAGCTCTGGAAGACTGAGACCAGCCAGTTGACACGCCGCTCATCAATCTCATGAACTACAATTAGTTTAACTGACTCAAGACTGCTCCCCAGTGGAAACACAAAGTATCACAACGTTGACAAAGCAAACAGACTTCTAATTAAACAAATGGGTGTTTCACAAAATCAGATAACGGAACGGAGAACGTGATGAATGGACTTTTTGAATGTGTTAAAATGTATGACATTTGAATGTTGAGCATAAGTCAGGCTAATGTCATGCGTCGGTTTTGAAGAACGTAGCTGCCTCCAGAGTTTGACTTTACTGTTGCTCATTCAATGACATGAAGCTGCATTTGTACTGTATATATTGTATCATACTATATAATATCTGAGACTTGAACTGTTCCTCTAAAAATGACCATATTGTACAAATAAAGAGCAGCTTAAATGGAGAGTGTAATATTTGCAGCCATGTTTTGAAAGTATTAAAAATGGACCATGTATGATCAGGGTTTGTTGGATGATGCAGTGAACACGTATGAGCGGCTCAGACTATACAGTCCAAGCACATTGGAAACACTTCATCGCAGCTGTCAACACACATTGCCTCAAACTATTGCCACTTTAACCTTTTCCATACTTCAAGCTATTTCCTTTGAGGACTGACATAGAAGTGGATATAAAAATATACATCAACGCCAGGTACCAGCTGGAAACAAGTGAGGGGAGGAATTGTACAACCTGCTGAACCGCACGAATACATTTGTATTTACAGCAATTGCATACATGCTGAGACAATTTTTGATTTCAGATCTTTGTAATCTTTTATTTTACTTATCAAGTGTAGTTTATAGCTGAAAATGGATCTTTTACATTTCAGTGCATAACTTTTAGCGGACGCTTTTATCCAAAGCGACTTACAATAAGTGCATTTAACCATGGGGGTATAAACCAAAAACAGCAAGAATCATGTAAGTACATGAGCTTCAAAAAAGCCCAACTACAAAGTACTACATGTAATTGCAATTATTATTAATTTTTTTATATAAATACCAGAGTTAACGACGGTTATTCGGCATCATCTTCTTAACCAAGATGTAGTCCGAAGAGATGTGTATTTAGCCTGCGGATGAAGATGTCGAGCCTTTCTGCTGTTCTGATGTCCTTGTTCCACCATTTGGGAGCCAGGACAGCAAACAGCCATTTTGCAAGGCCAGCTCGCAGTGAGGGAGCAGCAAGCCGATTGGCCGATGCAGAGTGGATGGGACAGGCTGGGGTGTAAGGTTTGACCATGTCCTGGATGTAGACTGGGATCAATCCGTTCGCAGCACCGTACGCAAGTACTAGTGTCTTCAAGCGGATGCGGGATCTTGCGGTGTGGGGATTGTTTCTCCACCTTCATGTTAGTTCTATGAAGCAGCCTTACGGAGCCTCACAGTGAGCAGCTCCCCTGGAAGAAGTTGGAGGTTGTTATGACCCATTAGGAGGTTTGTTTACTTTTGAGTTGAGGTGTAGCATTAAACGTAGAGTGAGGTAGTTTTGAAAGACTGACATTACACATGGTTGGGTGAGGTTTTCTCCCTTTTTAGTGGACAACTTGACACACCTGGGGGTGACACACACACCTGAGGGACTGCGGAGCGCGACGGCAGCGGACAGGTGGCGCCCCAACAAACCTCTGGTCAAGACACGACTCTGGAGACGGTAACTAACCCAGAGCATGGACTCTTCAATTTACTATGCATAGGGACAATTCCCACTCACTTATGAACTGAATCCATACGACAGCATCTGAGCTGGCCGAGCTCAGAGCATGGTGACGCCCAACAGACCGCATAGTGGTTCCCAGGGCCCGCTGGGGGAAAACAGTCAGGAAGTTCGGCTGAAAAGCGTGAGTAACCCATAAACTCCCGATGTAGTCTGCCTGCACATAGGCAAGTGAGGCATATGATACACTGCATATACGGCAGGGGCTGAGCTAAATGTTACCACGTTAGAGAAATCAACCGATTATACTAATCTAAACCTATTTTAATCAGTACTCATGTTGCCATATCTGCTCTAACATTCAACTAGTTCCATTTGTCTGCTATCGGAAGTAACACATTTCGAGAGAGATTACACTGTAAAATATAGGGGACAATATACACAGTTCTAGTTCTAGAGACCCTTTAAGCATCAAATGATTCCAGTAGCAAATGGTTACACAGTTTGGTCAGAAAAGGCTCAGCTCTCTCAAAGGCTCTGAGCAGCAATTAGCAGGGAGAAGTACTCCACCAATCACACACGATAGAGACTCAAAGATGTCTGAACATCAGAGCTTAGAAAAACCAGGAGACCAAACCCTAAATCATATGAGGCGGAGTTGTGGTGGCAAGAACATCCCAAAGCTGCTACAGCTGCTCAAAGTGCACTTGTATGAACATGACTGGATGTTAGATTTTACATCGAATGATACGGAGCATGAAAATGAAGCAGATTTACAGCTGATTAGACTGGGACTTCATGAACCACCTTCTTCTGCCGTAAAGCTTAATTTCTGTGTAAAGCTAATATGAGAGCATCAACAGAGTAGAGGTACAGTCCCATTATACTTCTGTCCACTGAATATTCATCTTCCATTCGCTTCTACTCGAGTCCACATAATGGACAATCATGCATTTCCAGTTTTAGGTGCAGTCATTAGCCAGCAATGGCAGATTCACATATCGGAGTTCAACTTTGTTCGGATTTGAGCGAGTGGTATGTTCAGCCGTCCAACAGAAGCACCGATGCCCCCTGGTGATGATCCACCATGGTTTGGGAAATTATTAGGACTGAAAATTGTGGCATCACTGTGACAGAGTGTGTTACATTTACAGTCTGACATTTCTCGAAACCAAAAAGGTTAATTATAACCCATATCGGAAAAGTGACATCTCCATGTCTTTTGATGCTGTATGCAGAGCTATTTCATGTGTGTTTTTAAGATATTTTATTGTTAGGACAGAATCTAAGCATGAACGTGGGCAATGGGCCGGGTCGGACCGAAACTGCAGCTGCTGCAGAGGACTCATGCCTCAGTACATGGGGGGGTCGGATTAGCAGGTGAGCTATCGGGCCAGGTGACTCATCTCTCCAGCAAGTAAAGCCGAATCGTAGACCCACACAAAGAAGGGATTCCACCGTGAGCAACTTTGAAAGCCACCCACTCGAGTTAGACTCAGTTTCAACTGATGTCAGATACATTCCTGCACAGAAAAAAAAAAAGGCTGACGATTTTGTCCACATCACTATTGTAGTAACGTTGGAAAGGAAATAATACAATTTTATTTCCATGCATGGAAACGTGGGTATTGTATTAACATAATAAAAAGAGTGACAAGACCAAATGTGCCAATTAAATGCCTTTAAAAGGCTTTTATAAATCTGCCTCAGTGTGAAGAAAGTGACGACAGACGCAGTAAATATCTCATTTAGGGTTTTCATGGCTTCATGGTTGGTGTGGTTAACAACTGTCCTTCCTAACTAAAAGTCATTTATTATGCTTTCATCTGACCGACTCCCTCTATTGCTACAAAAACATCATGTGTCCCTTGGTAATTTTGGCCACTTTCTTTCTCCCCCCCTCTCTTTTCCAGAGTGACCACTTACAGCTCAAACTACATGAAAACCATTAATCACTGCTTCTTTAACATCAGATTAATGCGGGGGGGGGAAACACAACATATAAACTCTCTTTCTATCACTAACACACACACACACACACACACACACACAGTGCGCACACCCGTCTCGCTCTGTATAAGCTATCAATCATAGATATTGTCATTATTCAACTGTGTCATCGACAAGCCTCCTCCCTCACTCTCACTCTCTGTCCTTCTTTGTCTCTCTTTTTCTTTCTCTCCATTCTCTCGCTCACACACACACACACACACACACACACACACACACACACACACACACACACACACACAGAAAAAGAGAGAATCGTGAATCATAAATCTTATGAATGCCATCTAAAAACTGCTCAGCGCTATGAGAAAGAGAGATGATTGATAGACGCGAGAGGCTGAGGCGAAAGCGAAGAAGATGGACAGAAGGTTGTAAGCAGCAACACCGAGGTCAGAAACAGCAGATCAGGGGTCAAACGTATCGGAGGAGGCGCAATATGGCCGAGGAGACAGCGAGAAAACGAGGGGGGGGGGCAGAGGGAGGGAGGGAGCAAATGGTTGAAGGGGAAGGGAGAGAGGAGGAGGAGGAGGGTGTGGGGAGATGCTGCCACAGTGAGGCTAAAGCCATAACTCATCTTTTATTAAAAATAATGAAAAAAACTTAATGAGTTAATAATATCTAGAGAAAGAGATGGGGTGTGAGACAGAGATGGAGGAAGGGACAGGAGGAAGGGAGGAAAGGAAGGAGGAGAAGAAGGGAAACAAGGATACAGAGAGAGTGAGAAAACAGCGCAGATAGAAAAACAGATACGGGGTCAGCGCGTGTCTCTTTTCAAGTGTTTTGGTCATTTTCTCCCAGTTTTCAAAGTTCACACAAGATCCATCAAACCGGCAGCGACAATCAGGGAGATCCCCCTCTTCCTGCCGACCCAGGTCCCAGAGCCTGCGTGGTAATTAAAGGCACTTAACAACCAATTAACAGTGATGAGCTAAATTAGCAGGATGTTGTCTCCTTTGACTCGGCTAGTGCATTATCAGTGTATTGAAACAGTGTAGAACAAACCTCAGTGGCCCACGTTTGCATGTAGGCAAATGACGGATTAATTACTATTAAAACATCAGCATCTTAATGAGCCTGGAAACAATTAGAGAGGTCGTTAGCATGAGGAGAACGGCTGAGAGCAGGAGGAGGTGGGAGTGAGCGAAAACGAGAGAGAAATCTTCATTGGGAGGCAATACTGATTAAATGGACGTATGGTCGCACTCATCGCCCAATATCCACGGACTTATTAAATACATGACATCACCATTTGTCTTTTCTACCATCAAGCTACTTTTCTCCTGCCATTATCTTTCCCCTTCTTCTCCGGCTTCCCCCAACTCTCTGCCTTTGTCTTCACCTCTCATAAAAAGCCTTTTTCTTTCTCCTCCATTCCTTTCTCCACTTTCTGCTTTTTTAACTCCCATTTCTTCCTTCCCTCCTTCACGCTAGAGGGGCACAGTCCTGTGAAGGAATTTAATATGCAACTTTTATATGAGAAACCAATCGCATACGTCTGGGTCTATTGGGCTCGCAATCTATCGGCCCGGACGGCTAATGCAATAGAGAGAGCTGGGGCTATTTATCACACGGGGAGCTATCTTTCCCTCTCTCCCTCTCTCTCTCCCACTCTGCCCTCGCTCGCTCTGTCTTTATTCAAGCCCAGATTCCTGGCTGCCACTAAATCAGGCCAACTATGAGCTATGGCTGCCCAGAGGGCATCTCCTCTTTTATAGGGGGATTCAGATTTTGTATCTACTGGTTCCTCAGTGGTCGTTGAGACTGTGCTAACGGAAGCTATAAACATTCAACAAACAAAGGCAACAACTTAAACGTCCCTCCGTCCCCACTGCAATGATCACGAACACGCAGAGATATATGGAGGAGGGAGGAAGCATAACCCTGATGAATAAGATATCAGTGGTATTTACAAAGATACAACACAGATTTGTTTGTGAGCTTGTCTTCAGACAGAGATGCAAACCCATATACACAGATTTGCACAGACAAACTGTAGCCTATAAACATAAAATGCCATTACAGTAATAGGTATATGCTGTACTCACTATAATAGGATACTAATAGGCTACGATTCACACGCAGCAGCAGCACAACTTGCAAAGTTTCCAGCTGGAAAAAAATGAAAGCTGCAGTTTACCGAGGACGCTGCCCACCTGCAGCAATTAAAATGCCTCAGAAAACCAAATTCATTTCAACAAATTAGCCACATTAGTGGCCACTGTGTAATCGCTGATGGCAATTAATAAGAAATTAGTCACAATCAGCCCTATATTAACATCTCACCCAGGGGCCGCGGCTGGAAATTAATAACCGGAGATTCATCTCTCTTACTGTCTTTCTGGCTCTCTCCCTGACACACACACACACACGCACACGCATGCACACACACCTATGCCCACCTATATTGTTCATGAATCACCTCGAAGACACTGATTTTTTTTCTACGTGGATCATCTCATATGATCCACAATCTGCTCATGTCAGCGAGCCAGCTTCCTCTTTACTAGGGTGTGAAAAACCCCTGAAAGACATTAGTGTGTCGCTGTGTGTGTGTATTTTCTCACATGTGCATGCACAACTAGCACATGTGGAACAATTTGTGGATACATATATATATAAACATATATATATATATATATATAAATAAAGAGCGAGATACCATACACAATATCTGCCTGGCATGTACTGTATAACTGTACATGTGTTTCTGTTGTTGTTGCTGTGTTTGTCAGTACAAAAGGTGCTACCCCAATGGGGAGGGGGCATCGGCGGAGACTGGGCCCGCCTCTAGGGGTCCTCACACCAATCAGCAAAGCACACCAAGAATCAATTAACACCAGTGGGAGGGGGCAGAGGGTACAACACTACACAGACTTAGACTTGCACACACATGCACACGCTGTCCACTTGCACACTGCCCACACACATGGTACTGTCTGAGGAGATATCCATCAGCTCACACATAGTGCGATATGCCAATGTGTGTGTGTGTGAGTGTGTGTTCATGTCCTGGTGTGCCCCGGTCTCTCATGGTGTGAGGTTGGGGAACAGATTGGGGGTCAGCAGGGGGGTCAGGCCAGGGTCACCCCCATCTGAGCTGCGTGTGTGTGATACTGTATGTCAAAGGGTGTGTGTTTGTGTGTCTGTGTGTGTGTGTGTGCGTCCGTGCGTGTGTGCAGTAAAGCCTAAACACTACTTCCAGGGCTCACTGGCAGGCTGAAGTGAATAAGATGGATGGTGTTGATTCATACTACGAATTCATTGTTGCTCCTGAATCCATAGAGAATAAATAAATCCACAGAAATTATGAAGCAAGGGACCAAAATGAGTATCTCACATTTCATATTCCTCCTTCACTCTTTCCTCCCTGTGTCTCTCTCTCTCTCTCTCTCTCTCTCTCTCTCTCTCTCTCTCTCCGGCCCTCTCTCCCTTTGTCTCTCTCTGGTGAGCGGGGGACAGCTGCTGGCTACATGAAAACCATTCATCACTGCATCTTTATCATGAAATTATTGACAGACAGGAGGACGAGGGGCAATATCGGCTGCCTTTTACGAGGTTGAACGAAGAGAAGAGTCACCCGTCTGCGGCAACATGAGAACTTGAATCAAGTCTCAACAAAAGGCGAACCCGGTTGTGAGAGCGTGACGCAAAGACGAACAGAGATAATGAGACATATCTGCTGCCAGAGACAAAGAACAGTCAAATAAAGTGATCAAAGAGTGTCTATCATTTGCCCATGAACGTTCCACTGAGAAACCCCACCTCTCTCCTCTTCCTCTCTCTCTCCCTCTCTCTCTACACATCACCGTCTCCATCTGTTAGCCCGATGCACTCGTCCGTCCACTACCCCCCCCCCCCTCCTCGAGTTCTCTCCTCCTCTGCTCCTCTCTGGCCTTCCTTACCCTCAGGGAAGTAAGGTGATCTCCCCATGCTGGTGTAAGTGACTGGTATTAGTCTCCTTTTCTGTCTGTCTGTTTGATCCCAGCACTAATGACTCCACTGGGACTGGGGTCTGATAATGGGAAATCAATATAGAGGATAGCGCTCTGGAGTGGCCTCACTTAGCTCTCGCTCTTTCACGCCTCACAGCAAAGTGCCTCTGTGTATCCGAGGAGGGATGGTGTGTGTGTGTGTGTGTGTGTGTGTGTGTGTGTGTGTGTGTGTGTGTGTGTGTGTGTGTGTGTAGGAAATCCGTGTGGTGGAAATCTGTTTGTGTGTGTGTAGGGAGCTGCATTTAAATACAGGCCTTTAGCTGGGAGCATGTAAGCGTGCAAAGCAAAACTTTTTATTTCCATGTTTTCAAGTCAAACAAAGGATTAGTTGAAGGTCTGTGAGCTGAAATGATTCTTCAGCTTATAGAATATGTGTAACTTAAGTACATTAAGTTAAAGTAGATAAAGTCAATGGAGAGTTGACATTTTCCAGGGGTCATCCTGCGCTAATATACATATGTGGCTGTGTATATGTGAGTGTGTGTGTCTAATCGGGGGCCTGGGGCAGGACAGGTGGGGCTGGTGGCATGAGGCCGGTGCCCCCCCTCCACCCTGAGGGGCCAGAAGGCCCAGCGAAGCAGGGGGCTGGAGTGGGCGCCTTTGCCAGGCAGCAGAGCACTGTGGCTGGTGGCAGCTGGTCCTCTGTCCCTCCCTCCCCTCCTCCCCTGCATTAGCACCCCGCAGGCAGGCAACAGGAGGGGTGAGGAGGTCAAGAGGCAGGAGAGGACGGGTGGAACGGTGGCGACATGCACGATAATCGGCTTTTATGAAGCGGAGAGGACACAGACGGGAAAACACAGCTCTGACACAATGCAACTGAATACAAGCAGTAATGAATTAACACATTAGCGCCACTACCAGGGGCATTGAGGAGCACTCAGCTGCTCTTAAACACAAACCCACACTGGCACACACACACACACACACACATTAATCAGTCATAAGTCATTAAAGCAATAAAGCACACTCTCTTATTATTTACATCAGTCACTTTGTCGACAGCAGATCACGCTGAAAGGCATCTAAAAACTTTTACTTAGCCCTCAGAATAGAAACGACAGAGGTTAAGTCTCCAAAGTGCAGCCACGCACACACACATGAAGACGAGTCAGTGCTCTGGGAATCCTCCTCTACAAACTCAAGCCATGTGCTCAATTATCATCAGCCCCAAATGATCCCCCCATTAATGCTTTAACTCTTTCTCTCACATCTCAATCTCAGCCATCCATCCATCCTGGGGTTTTTTTCTCTTTTTCTTTTGCTCCCCGCTCTCCGTCCATCCCTGTAATTCACGTCGGTGCGGTTACATACTTCCCTTTCTCACTCTCTTCCTCTCCGCCCTCCTCCTCTCGCTCCCTCCCTGACTTTTAACCAGCGTGAAGAGGCAGCCATGCATTCAACCATCAGACAGGCTAACATGGTCTGTCCCTCACGCACACGCAGTCGGACCGTCTTCTTCCTCGAGTGTAACAAGAATGCAATGTTCACTGAAACAATAGGGCATCTTTATGTGGTTAAATGTGCATCCTGATACTTGCAAACAGAAAGCTTTACATGACTGATTTGGGTACAAGATCATAATCAGAGTTGCTTTACTGTCTCTCCCGGTGCATTACTACAGTTTGCTTGCACACGTAGATTTCCAATAATACACTATTTTCAGTAAAGTGACACTTTTAATTTAAAAAGCTAAATTTCTGTTTTCATCCTTCGCATGTGACTTATGATTCCTCCTGTTTGCGATGACAGCGTTCATTTTTGCTCTTTAAACTCCTTTAACAGTTATCAAGCCACGCATCTGACATTGACAGTGACATTTGGTGTATCTGCTTTTTAAGTGTCTCGCAGTTTAACTTGTGTCCACACAGAGCGGTGGTCCGGTGACAGCCCCGGGATGATGATGGTCCCGACCGAGTCCCTGATGGGGGATCCCATTCCTCCTCTTCTCATCCAACAATCCCACTGAGCATGTCAATATGAAACACTATCCCCCCACATGGGGGCCATGCTCTGCTATCCCTCCCATTATAGACTAGACAGGCTCACATTGATAGGACGAGGCTGCATCTAAACAACGGTTGTGGTATGGAGATGAGTGTAAATCAGACTAAATCAAGTCTCCCAGCAGTAAAACACATTTTCACTTACATTCCTCTCAACGTGAGCGGGATTTACACGACTGCTGTTGTGTGTGGGAAAGGAGTAAAGGCTCTGTTCGGCCAACTTTTAAAAAACAATCCCCAGCCTTGTAAATGTTGTCAGATGGCCGATGCCAGTGTCTTTCAGCTTAATACTACCTATATTAAATAGTTTAAATATTTCATAAGGGCGGTTTTTAGAGCGAGGGAGGGGAAATCGTTAGCTGCGGTAAAGTTTCATTAACTGGTCCCCATTTCGCTGCGAGGCAAACTCATCTCCTCTTATTGTAATAAAACAATCTCTCTCTCCTTCTCTCTCTCTCCGGGTGCTGCTCTGCACTCACCTCCCTCTCTCTGCCGCCTCTCTCCTTCTCTTTTACATCATAATAATACACTACATCCCCTTTAAATGCACTATTACTTACCGCTGCCTTTTCATATTGTAACATCACGGGCACTTTAGCGACAATATAAAAGCGTGTCATTCATTATTCAGAGGCAGCCGGCCTCGTCCCCCTTTTAAAAAGTCAGGCGCGCTGCTGAAATTGATAACGGCGCAGAGACGCGCAATAAAAACGCAGCCCCCGGGTACCGAGCTGCAGCCCAGACCCCCCGATTATGCAGATCAAGTGGTAATTTCTCAAACAAATCGCACTCTTTCACTCTTTTGTTGTCGTTTCTTTTTTAGACTTTTGGAATCGGGGTGTCAGCTTTTATTGCCTGTGGGGGGGGGGGGGGGGGGGGGGGGGGGGGGGGGGAACGAGGATTGATGGCAAAGTTAATTGTTGGTGCGCGCTCTGTGCGAGGCTTTCCAGAAACCTTATCCAAATATGTTGACCCAAACGATATAACCCCCCCAAGGCCACTTCTCTGAGGGTCTGCGTGTATGTGTGTGTGTGTGTGTGTTGTGTGTGTGTGTGTGTGTGTGTGTGTGTGTGTGTGTGTGTGTGTGTTTCTTTTAAGTAGACTCTTGGCAACAGTTACTTTTGACCGGTTCTGATGTGATCGTGGAGCAATGAAAAGGTCCGACATCGCCTTTTTACGCGCACACAAGCCATCAATAAATTCATAAGGGCCGGAGTCTCTCCCGGTGCGTTTTGGATAACCCGGTGTTCATGGTGGTGTCCCGCTAGGTCAGAGCTAATGTGTCATAATCATTGGATTACACCGGATTACTAACACCCAACATCTGCAACCAGTGGGACCCCGTCTGCTCCGCACTGCGGGCTGCAGGGACTCCGGAGAGGAGTCCGGATAAAGATTTATTAATTTCCATGAGGCGATTATTCTCTGCAGTTGTGGTCAAGCTATGCGTCATCATCAACTATAGGAGCAGGGCAATTGTTCATAAATCAATCAAATTTTGTATTTTATTCATGCGTGGGTTTGTTTGATGTAATTAGAGTTGGGGAATTATTTTATCTATTTTTTGGGGGGGGGTTGTTTGCAAGTGGCACCAGGAGAAACATAAAAATGTCCAGAGAGGTGACAGCTATAACAGACCAATTCTCCCCCATCAAAAGCCACCGGTGCGCTCACATATGGCGGAGGGCGGCGGCCAACACTCAGTCTGTCCATATTGCCAAACAAACACCTCGGGCCTTGTCCCATCTCATATTGCTTCATAAGACTTTATTGTGAAGGGCTAGATGCAGATCCCTTTTAAAATATATATGACCCCCCCCCCCAACATCCGTGAACCTCTGTTTGATTTTGTATCACATCTAAGGATAAAAGTTACTATTGAACCACTTTATTTTTATTTTATTGTAAGATTTTCAGTGCATTTTACAACTATCAGATTTAATTTGCTGCCTTTTTTCTTTAAAAAAAAAAATAGATTTTGTGATTATACAAACACTGCAGGACTGAAGATAAATGCCTGCATACAGATTCGACAAGAACACACAAACTTTAATTATTTACAAACTGCAGGTATTAAATTACAGGTCAACAGAAAGATGAGGAATGAAAAAGTTGAGCATATTCTATATTTTAAAAAGCCTCTAAATACCAACCCCACTGTCACCAAATGAATATGTTGGTGGTTAGTTTGTTAACGGGGCTGTAATGTGATCGTCTAAAAAGCCACCTGCCGCATCCAAACCCGACACGCATTTGTCTGTCCCAGAGACAAGTTGGTGGAAATGAGATTATCCGGTCACTTTGGGCGCCTGCTACATTGAATCTGAGCGCTGAGCAGCTTCCAGAGCCCGGACACTTTATCTGAAGTAGCCCATGGCCGTCCCTTGTCAGGTCATTTAATGTGGGGACCGGCTATCAGGAACAAATAAGGCCGCGCGAAGCCCTTGCCAAGCTCAATGGGTGCTGGTGATTCACTGCCAATGTCCAATAAGGCTGCTGTCCGTTCATGTTAAAGAGAGGCGCCGCGGCTTCCAACGTCAGGGACTGGATGTGCGCAATTACGCACCGGTACAAGTTATTATCATGCCTGTAATATTTTCATTTGGCTTCAGTTCTCCTCGTCATCAGGGTTTTGCTGTGATTTAAATTGTATTTTTCTATAAATCCAACATGAATAAACGATTCATTGGCTATACCTGATTATAAGTTGTGAACATTCAAGTTTTATTCAATGCATAGTTAATATTACATTTCTTTATTCCATCTTAAAAAGTCTAATATTTTAAGCAGTAAACGCCACAGAGCAGGCGGATGTCAAATACCAATAACATTTAAAATAAATATCTAAATTGATTATAAGGCCTATATATTCGACTTTAAGGATTTGGATTAGAAGGGAAATAAATTGAGGCTGACATTTCTTCCCTTTGGTCTCTCCTTTATAACACATCCATGATAAATAGTCTTCAGGTCTTAAAGCTGATAGCGTTCCACCAGTTTCAATGTGAACTTATTATCCCCGTGCATTCCAATGATACAGACTGAGGAGATGACGCAGAGAGCAGGAGAACAGATGAACACTTTGTGTCTATAACCCGAAAATTGGCGATGCGCAGAAATATCAATTCGCCACGCACTGAAAAAGTTTTTCCGTTTCGTCACCAAAACTTATAACCCCCCTTTTCAAAGTGAACGTATTTGCAGGGAGCGGCGTTAACCTGACAGATGATTGTCAAAACACCATTTGGTTGAAATTATAAAATAATAGACTTTCGTAGTCCCTGTGAGTTTTTAACATATCCCAAAAATGTATTTCCATGAAGTCGATTTCTCTGTAATTCCCCCTTAATTAGAACGATAACGACACAGAATCACTCAGAAATGATGAAGATGTCTTTTCTTAATAGAACTTGTTACATATATAAAGCAAGCTGACGCCCGTGGTTAGGGGAAATCTTGGTTATTGTGCCAAACCGTGGGCCTACCCCCATTAACATTCAATCAGTCAGTGTGGTGCCAGCCAATGAAAGGTGGAGAGGGATGGAGGAGGACGGAGCTGCTAGACGGAGCGTTTTGACGCGCTGAGAGGAGGACAGAGCGTCACATCTCTCCAAACGCCCATCAAACTTTCAGCACAGCCTGTAGAGGAGAGCCAGTCCTCTGACAGAGGCCTGTGAGAGACAACGAGGACACGCTGGATTCTGGGAGAGCGGCTGGACAGCGATGGAGACACTACTGGCGATGACTTTTGCTACAGTTTGACGCAGCTGTGCACCGAAAACACCCCGTTCAGGCTTTTTATTTTCCGTCCCCTTTTATTTGCATCAGAGCTACGGGAATGGAGCAAGCACCCAGCGCGCCGAGCCCTCCTTCCAAACCGGCCCACCACGAGCCCATCAGCTTCGGCATCGACCAGATCCTGGGAGCCGGTACGGAGCCGGAGAGCGGGCGCACGGCTGGAAGACAAAGTGGATCCGATTTAAGCAGCGGGGACGGTTATTACAGTTTAGGAAGCCCGACCGGGGCCAGCGCGCCCTCTTACACCGCGCTGTCTATCTCCCTCTCCGGTATAATGCCTCCAGTGGAGGCTCCGGGTTCGTACGGGGAGAGCAGGAGTCTGGGAAGCCGGGGAGTGATTCGAGTCCCGGCGCACAGACCCATGACAGCCCCAGGACCCCCGGCCCCTGTCCAGGGCGCCGTGCCTGGGTTTGGAGGGCTGTGCTTCCCCTGGATAGGAAACAGGTTCGCCAAGGACAGGATATCAGGTAGGACAGCTGTTAGAGCTAATGGCTTCATTAATATTTCATCTAGTTTATAACGTTATGAACTGCTGATGGGCCTTTTAAAACAACAAACACCTGTGCCAAATATTTGTAACGGCTATTTACGGACAACTGAAATCTTTTCACTTTAATTATTTAAAATGATCGAAGCAGAGGAATACACAACAACATACCAGTTTAAATAGTTTCATTATTTTATTGAACTATATTCACTGATTATTATATTTAAATACCTTGTGTTACCGACTTCAATCTTGCTTTAGGATATGAATGTTTAATATATTATGGATTAGCAAGTGATGTATTTCAATAGTTAGTTTTAATGCTTTGATTTTAAAGAATAAATCAGCAACACGGTCCTATGGTCATCTTTTATTGTTGCAGTGAAAATGAACAATAAATGTAAATTTAAGGCTAAATTGAGTCCAAGTAAGATTCAGTTAAACTAATACTCTGTCAAATATTTGACTTCACAAATTCTACAGCTTTTATTAAAATATATTATAAATATTGAGTTATAAGAAAAAGATCAAGTTAAATTAATTTAAAATATTCTATCACTCTGGCAGCCGTACACTTTGCTCTATTGGAGATTAATAGGAGCCTTTACTGGTAAAGGACTGTAGCCCACACTACTTTATGCAAAGGATCAGTAAACAGACCAATAGGCCTGATGTTCTCTCTGCGTACAACAAAGATCATCTGTTAAATCCCAACTGTAAGAGGAGTATCCAATTATTTTACTTGTTTCCAGTACTAATCTCATACTCGTACACTTATTTCACATGTGGCCTACACAGTCTCAATGGGGACATGTTGTCAGACAGAGCAGATACCTGTGATATTTGATCTTAGATTTCCACACAGAGTGAAAATTGATCCGTTTTGTTTTTGTATAAAACCTGGTCCTCCACTCACCGGTGTGTGTGTGTGTGTGTCTCCTTCTCTTTCCTGCAGCAGCACTTGTGCCGTTCGCGGTTACGCGGCGGATAGGACACCCGTACCAGAACCGGACGCCTCCCAAGCGGAAAAAGCCCCGCACGTCCTTCTCCAGGGTCCAGATCTGCGAGCTGGAGAAGCGCTTCCACCGGCAGAAGTACCTGGCCAGCGCCGAGCGCGCGGCCCTGGCCAAGAGTCTGAAGATGACGGACGCACAGGTCAAAACCTGGTTTCAGAACCGCAGGACCAAGTGGAGGTTGGTATGAACATTTCACATTCTTGTAACGTCACATTTAGAACCACATTTCAGCGCACTAACTTCATTAACACGTGCAACACAGAGACAGTTCTCCCCAGGAGCATCGTGTCAGGTACCCCGCCAAAACACAAACAAAGTTCACTCGTGTGGCAGGTGACCCCGGCGTGGAAAAAATAAAACAACCTGATGGATAAACTCGATTTCACTATAACAACTATTTTAAAAATACAGCTAATACAGATTCAATTTATTTATTGTTATCTCTAGTAGCCTACGAATATATTTTAGGAAGAATCTCTACATTAATTAGGCCAAAACAATCTCAAAAGATGGAATTCACCAGGCAAATACAGGAATTCAAATACGTGTATTTTAATGTTAATTATTTGTGCTTGAAAATAAATATGTTCTCATCTTTACAATCATGTTGACATCATTTTGTTTTTATTTCAATAACCAGACCAGCCAATGCTGCCAATATGAATTTCCACACCTCTACACTCATCCTATTTAATTTTATACGACCCCACTTTTTATTTATAAATAATGTATCAATTATTCATTTATTAAGGTTAAATTCTTCTTCTCCTTCTTCCAGGAGACAGACAGCCGAGGAGAGGGAGGCGGAGCGTCAGCAGGCCAATCGTCTTATCCTGCAGCTGCAGCAGTCCGCCCTCCAGAAGTCTCTCGGCGAATCAGCGGTGACGGATCCACTGTGCGCGCACAACTCCTCCCTGTACGCGCTGCAGAACCTGCAGCCCTGGGCCGAGGAGCGGGAGTAGAGATCCAACTCTCTGCACTGCGATCAATAAGCATCTTATCTGTGATCCCTGGGAGGATTCATACATTCAATTAGACCTACATGAGGACAGTGGGACTTGTTTTGATCCATGCAATGGACAGAAAAAAATAATAAATGTTGGAACAGGAAAAAAAAAAAAAACTGAAGTGGTGCCACAACCAGAACTGGACCTGAAGTGATGGTGAGTGATGCCTGTTTTTAAACAGAAACTGAACTCTCTTGGACTAAATCTTGCGGCTGTGTACCTGGAGACATTGAGACTTTTCAAATTTAAAGAGGAGCTGAAACAGAACCTGTCATTAAAATTAAAATGTGATTGTTCTCTTATGCTCGTGCTTATTCTGTTCAAGAGTGGGGAAGGAAATTTAACCCATAGACATGGAGGAGTTAATGAATTTTCCAGTGACACACGACAATGTTTAATAATTTTGTGAAGGTGTTTTCTCTCAACACAAAGATCTCCTTATTCTCAAACAGGCATTTTTAAAGGGTAAGTTTAGTTTTTAGGGGGTAAAGCCAAATAAAATCAAGGCTTGTACTTCAGAGTAAATGTGTCAGTGAGTTTTAAGTCAATCTCTTACTCTGTTTTAGCCAAATACAAAAGTGTCTTCACAAAAATTCAGATAAAAGCTACTTTAAATTGTCCTGGTGCTCTAACTATAATTTAAAAAAAATGTCCCCTTACAACCACCTGCACGCTGCAGGTGTAGTGCACCATCTCATCCCCCACAACACGATGCTGAAATGTTATATTATGGGAATAGATGTCAGGTGTAGTTGGGAGAGAAGTGGAGAGAAAATATGAAAGAGGCTGAAAGCCGGGTAATAAAGGGAGTGATGCATGTTCAGTGATGCTGGTTTTTTTCATATGCACATTATCCTGCTTTATTTGTGGGCCGCATCCTTTGGGATGAAGGCGCAGATGTGCAACCCTTTTTTTTTTTGTACTTTAATTGTATATGTGTACATAACAAACTGTTATTGTGATCCATGCTCCATATGATGACCAATAGATGTGGTTTTAAGGTTTTCATACACAATAATTATGATAAAACAAACAAAAAAATGTTATGGAGCGACAAGGTAAAATACAGGAGACATGGATTCATTTTGTTTGTTGAAAAGTTTATTGATAAATATAATGATTTTATACAGTATTTCAATACACACATGACTTCATTCTGACAATATGCGCTGTCTGTGTGTCGGCATGCCTGTCTATCTGTTTGTCTTCCTGTCCGTCAGTGTGTCTGGGCACATCTAAACTCAGCAAGGATTTTTTTTTATCACACTGTTGGTAGCACAGTGAGTGGGCATGACAGTAAATCATTTTCATGAATGTGTGTGTCTGACCTGCTCGATGGCTCTCGTTTGAAACATGGCTTCCATTCCTTCAGAATCAGTGAAAAGGTCTTTACTCTCATCCTCGGCCCTATTCCCTCACCTTCGTCCTCCTCCTTCTGCCTCCCCCTCCTCTGTCGCTCCCTCACAGTGAAAGGTTGGTCGCTCTGGGTCGACATTTTCAACAGACACATTCGACAATGAAACTCTCCTCTGTGGCAGAGACGCGCTCGGCTCGCTGTGGCCTCCACGAGATGAAAATGTGCTTACAATAATGACTTCTTTAATATTCAGGAAAATAAAAAAATGAACTTTACAGGAGGACACCGCACACATGCACATCCCTGTGTCATTCGAAATCTGTACATGAGTAAATCTCTATAGTGTACTTTTTATTTAACAATGAATGCCAAAAATTCCAGGATAATTACAGTTCCCTCTGATTTGACAGAAAGATAAGACAGTTAGTCAGACTCAGGAACTCACAGACCGACACGGATGATTCCAGACAGCGAGAAGAAGAAGAAACACAACAGTTAAATATCTACAGTTGAGTCGTTACAACATTGAAACACTGACTGACACCACTGGAACACACACAGGGGAGTAACAAGGACTTCTTTGGGGGACGGGGGGGGGACGGGGGCGACGGGGGGGCTGTAGGACGTGTCGCAAGCACGGCTGAGGTCAAACTCAGCTGCAGAGCAAAGCCTCACAGGCCTGTGTCTGGAAACAGATGAGGTGGCTGTGTGAGATGCCACTCCCAGACATGGCCTCCCAGACGTCCCCACTTATCAAGAGGACGACTATGTTATCACCATGGTTTTTTTCGTGGCACATATACTGTGTGTTTAATATGCTGCAGGCCTCTTGTCTCACATGCTTCACAATATCGCTCACGCTTGTTGTGGTGATACAGAAATCCATGGTGAAAAACTTTATTTTATGCCCTGGATCGGTCTCACTGCTAAGCTGGAGTTCCGGTCCTGGTGGATGTTCTGGTTTATACTTCAGAAATGGGAAAGACTCAGTATTTACACGATGGCATGGGGGCACACGCAGTCCAAACATGACGGTAAACTGTAAAGACAGCAACCAACAGGGGGAAGCTGGAGACGAGATGAGTGGTAAAGGTCAAGTGAAGGGTTAAAGTCTGAGGGACATTTTCTGAAAACCAGAGACGTTGTTTTTGTCGCCATGGATTTCTTACAGCAGGACACCTCCCATACACACTCACACACACACACACATACAACCCGAAGAAGCTCTTTGTTTCATTTCAATTGCAAGCTACGCTGTTCCTTTTTCTTGTGCATGTCTGCATCTCTTCTTGTCTCACTCCGTTCTTCCTCTTTGTTCTTCTCTCCTCTCTTGCTCTGGGCTTTTCATATATTGCACCGTCGCCCTCTTCTTTGTCGTCTAGATGACGTTTTCAAAGAGTTGCAGAGACCTCATGATGTTTTCATCCTGTGCAAGGGAAGATGGAGAAGCAGACTGAGGAGGAAGTCGCCACACAATCACCATTTAATTCAGTTTACTGGCCACTAGGGGGCAGTAAAAGCCCATAAAATAAAGAGTGTATGAACATTAGCGTGATCTCTCTCTCTGAGGGCAAACACACTGAAGTAAAAACATTCATTTTTTTGTGGCTGCAAACACCATAATTAATAGGTGTTGTAGCCAGAATTGCAAAGGAGGGGGAAATAAGGCATTCTGTGAAAAGTAAGTAAAAACAATTTGACTTTGACTAAGAAATCTTACTTATATGTTGCCCAACCATTATTAATTGTGGTATTTGCACATTTGGAGTTCCTACTATGATAAATCAAAATGTCTTCTTTGAAAAAGGCCTGCTGCACAGGATCCCCGGGTGTCTGTAAGAGAGCTACAAAAGAAAGTACCTCTTGACAAGAAAAGATGAATTCGTCCAGAGTGACCACACCGTCCCTGTTTTTGTCCATTTTCTGTGGAGACAAACACACATGCATGACGCCATTAGTGCAGAGTGTGAGCAAAGATATTCATGATATAAGCAGCCATTTCTGTGAGATTATTGTCAGTCTCCCTTCTGTGATAGCTCTACTCTGCACTTTGCTGACGTCATTAGTGCACTGTGATGTATTTTCTGTTATGTTTTTATTGTTAAATAAACAACAATAAACATCTTTTATTTTCTGTTTGACGAAGGTGACCATCATCATTTCCCTATTTAGAAAAGCACATAGTGTCTGAATCTTCAGAAGGGGCTGTTTGTGAGAAGTCAGTTGCTCCAGACATTCTCCACAGTTTCTCTTGCCAGCCCTCGAGTAAAAACTCCTAAGCCGATGTGAGAAAACAGCATTATGTTGTCTGGAGAATTCAGTGAGTGTGTGGGCACATTGATGACGTTTCTACTGAGTCGGACAATCTTGGCAAAGTTCACCTCTAAAAATGGCTCTACTGATACATCAAAGTTCGTGCAGTAAAAGACTCAGATTTCTTTACCTGAAAGAAGGCCTCCACGTGCTGCTTGGGTGCATCGTGTTTCAAGACGGGGTAAGTGTACTTCCCCATCATGTCATATATTGCTCTGACGATGTCTGTCATCTCCTGTGAGACGCAAACAAACACAGACACGATGAGACTTTACCAATACAAACCAAAAATACTGTGTGTGTGAGCACAAGCACACAACCACGCACCTCTTTGTTGATGTATCCATCTCTGTTGATGTCGTAGAGGTTAAACGTCCACTGCAGCTTCTCTGTGACGGAGCCCCTCAGCAGGATGGACAGAGCTGTGACAAAGTCCTGATGGAGACACAAAGAGAGACAGAAGGACAACATGTAAATGGAGAAGGGGCTTGGACGTAATAAGCTAGAGTATGACTTGAATGAGACGTCTTCAAAACAGGAGAACGGTGGAGGTGAACGAATGAAACAAACCTCGAACTTGATGGAGCCGCTACTTGCTGAGTCAAACGCGTTGAACAGGTAATGTGCGTAGGTGCTGGCGTCTGCAGGAGGACAAGACAAAGTTTGAACCCAAACAGAGACTAAAACAGGTATAGACACAATTAGAGTGCACGCTCTCACTGTACCTCCATGTGGGAAGAACTGGGAGTATATCTGCTTGAAGGTGTCCTCGTTTACAACACCACTCGGACACTCCTGGAGAGAGAAAGAGGGAGTGAGGAGAACGTATAAATTAGACAGAACCTCCCTCAGGCTGATGGAGGGTTTGACAGAAGGGGAGAGTGTGAATAGAATTTGATAAAAGAATAAACTCATTTGATGGGAGACTGAATATTGGTGAAATTAAACTTTAACTTTTAATTCAGACTAGTTTCACTGTTGACTTCAGTTTCAGCGGTACAACTGATTGCAGTTGCAAGTTCTGACCTTCTATCAAGGGTGGCGCTATTGCACCAAGCTATAATAAAGACTTATAATATAAATGTAACATTAATCACTTCTGAAATGTATATATATATATTGTGGAAGGAAAAAAAGCTACAAGAAGTTAAAACAATGCAATAAAAAATGATATAATGATAAAAACAGATCAGGTGTGATCCATCACTTAATGCATTTAAGTGAAAGTGAAATCTGGGAACAAAAGCAGTATAAATATACTTTGGTCCATTTCAATTACAGTGAAAATCATAATTCATAATTATAGTTTGGAGTATTCTTTAAACCCAACATCTTGGTTTGCTTGCTTGGAAGTACAACTTCTAAAACTTCCCCTGTTTGCAAACAAATTCCCAGAGCATGTAATAGAACATATTAATAATAATAAAAAAGGGTCTTGATGTCGTGAGTATTGATGTTTGAGGTTTGGTTTCTGTCTATCTGGTTTGTGTCTATGAGGATAAATCTGATGTTTTGTGAAACCTCCACAGTCTCTTACATTCTTGAAGCCCCTGTAGAGAACCTGGAGCTCTCTTTTGCTGAAGTTGGTTAGAGCCTCTAGCTGATCCAGGCCCTCCGGTCGATGGCACACCATCGTCATCTCCAAGTCATCGTCAGCTTTATCTGAGGAAACAAGAAGGAAAAAAAGAAATCATTATTTAACAGGAATTTATACACGACCTCCAAAGGGTGAGAAAGCAGACGAGGAGAAAAAAAAGAGAAAGTCTCAGTGAATTAATTTCGAACTACACTGGAATCTCTCTGAAAAGGCAGAACGACAGAAACTGTGACAAAAAAAGAGAGATGGAGGTGCAGAGAGGTGGAGGTCAGTCTAACAGCTCCATTGTCCTCCTCTCACCAGCCCCATCATTAACATTACTCTCCTCGCTGGAGGGGAGGGGAGAGAGGACGAACCAGTGGCACGCACACGCACACACGCACACGCACACACACACACACACACACACACACACACACACACACACACACACACGCTTTGTTTACCAAGTGGAAAACTTTGGATAGAACATATGAGGACAACCGGCAGCTTTGAGTAAAGAAAGACACATCTCTCTAATACAGCCTCACAATCAGGGGCGTTGCACCAGGTTAGGCACCAGGTTTGATGTGGGGCCCCCGCAGGTCCCTCTAACCTGGGGCCCCCGAAGTCCCCTGAAACACTCCTGCTTGTACTATGAATGTGTTGGAGGACAGAGAGTTGGACTCTGGAAACATGTGCACTCATTTAAATATTGTGGTGTCGACTGCTGCCTGTGTTGACCTCTTATAATTGTTCAATTTCTTCCCTTTTTAAGCAAATTACAGTTACATCACATCGGCCCAGTCATCTGTCAGTGTCTGATTTACAACTGCTCACTTCAAAATCCTTCATCAGTAATTATTGCAGTGTCATCAGAGAATTTCAACAGTCCGAGCTGCGGTACTTGTAAAGTGCTGTTCCACTTTAATCAGGCGTGTCAGTGTGTAAGGTTCACTCTGTCCTTGGCAATCCACATTTTGAAACATCAACACTCTTGAAATAGAAACAATTTCATCTGTGTGCAAAGACTATTAGTGCTTTGTGAAGCTTCATTACTCCAACACCTCCTCACTTCTGTCCGATCAGTGAATCATGGCTACCCGCAGGCCGGCGTTTTTACTGTGCAAGACAAAGACAGCTTCATCTCACCGCTGAATTAACCCCCCCCCCCATTCTGGACTCAGTTTACAGCGTAATGCATCTGCTGAGGTTTGCATGTAGAACTGCATTTAAGTGCTGCCATCAGCCGAAAGTAGGTTTGAATTCAGCTGTAAATTATGATCTTCACATGTGGATTCATTGCACATGATGTGATTATATTTCAAAACAGAATACAACCAAGTTGAAAGTTACAATGATACAAGTCTTAGAGCTTTGAAGCATTGTACCTGCTAATATATATATGTATATATATATGGAAGTAGGGCAGTCTCTCTTTATGTAGCTCCCTTCCCCTACTTCACCCTGTTTAAAACACATGGGGGCACGCACACATGCACACACATGCATGCACATACATGCACACGCAGGCCCTTAAAGTGATAGGCAAAGCAAATCCAGATTCACTTATTGTCTACCCACCACTGTACCAATGGAGGGGTGGATGAAGTGTTCGAGTAACAAAACAACAGAAAAAAAACATAAATTCCTACATATTACTCCTGTGGTGACATCCAAGTGTCCCCAGGATTCAAATTCGACTCAATACTGCGTCATTTACACCATGTTTTTAGCCGAAATGTCCACTGTTATCCTCCTCCGGAGCCGCGTTCGTGCGTGAGGACATTTAGACTAAAAACATGGCGTAAATGATGCAGTTTTGAGTCGAATTCGAATGTTGGGGCTTAAAGACAGTTGGATTTTTTTCTGTTGTTTTTTCAAGTCACCAGTAACTTCAATTTTGTTGGATTTGGCTGCAACGCTGTTTACCCCTGAAACTCCAAAAGTGTTTTGTGGACTCAAACACTTCACCCACCCCTCCATTGGCATAGTGGTGAGTAGATAATGATTGAACAAGGTGAGCTGATTCACACCCAGTTCCCAGTGCAGCACACTGTAGGCTACATAACCACACACAGGGCACACACACACATACACACAGCTACATCGACATAACACTTCATGTGATGCACACGCATGTTTTCTTGTGCGTTCAAACCACACATCCTGATCCGATGCTCCTCATCATGACACGATCAACTTTTAGATTTTATCGAACATTGTTATGCAGACACAGTTCAGTGTTCACGAGCCTATAGAATTAAAGACCACAGATTCCTCTGAAATGCTTTACTTGGACTATAATGTTCATGTGCACAGTCACCGTCACACTCCACGCTTATTCTGAAAACTAAGGCTGATGCTGTGCAGTGTATTATTAAGGCAGCATCACAGTTGTCATACAGCACAGAACAAGGCTGCATCAGGACAAAGAACACATTAAACTACATAAAGTTAATTCAACAAGTATATGAGTCAGACTTTAATTAACAAAATATAATTCATGAATCTGACGACCACGAGGAGAAAAATGCAATTCATCCTAAATCAATCGTATTATGATAAGAATGTGAACGAGCATGCTGGAATTAACTCTGGTCATTATAAAGAGACGACATGTATTCATACAGACAAGCACCACTATCTTTAATCGTAAATTACTACACACAGAGCTTAAAAACACTGGTGATGTAAGGGATGAGCCTTGTTTTTTTCCCACAGTGTTTTGGTTAAATTGTGTGCCATCAGTATTTGCAGCAATATAAATATACCAGTGTCAGAATATAAATACAAATATTGTACAGATGGGTAGTGCAAGTTTACAATTGAAAAAGCAGCAGAGGGAAAGATATACAAGCCCTCCCCTGCAGGTAGTTACGGCAACAGTGTAGAAATCATTACTCGTTGAACTTGAGAGAACAAATCCCCACCGACACTGAACAACTGGATAACCTGCAGCATCGAACACTTACACTTTTTTAACGCTTGTTGATTCATGTTTTCATTTTTGATTTACTGGAAAAGGTAGCAGGCCGATTGCAGGTTCAACATTCTCACACAAATAATCCAAATCGTTTAATAACTTACAGACAGACACAAGGGAAAAAACGTTTCTCTAGGTTTCGCCGTCCGTGTCAGTGCTGGATGACAGTGATAGTAGTTGTTCTGACTCACCCTCCACTTTGATGACTCCCAGTAGGTGCAGCATTTTGACGGCCCCGCAGCACAGCAGAATGATGGCTATCGTACGTAAGCTGTTCTCACCCTGTTCCTCACTTTCCATTTTCATTACTCCTCTCCTCCCTCTGGCCTGAGTTTATCACTTCAACCCACCTCTTGTTCCTTTGCTTACTCCACCTTTTCCTTTTTAGTTCTCAGGCTTTGATCTCGTGGAAATACACAAGAGCAAACATTTTGTAAACGTTCACATTTGTCCTCGCCGCAGTTTTTCACCGTGTTCAACTAGACTCCTCTCACGTCTCTAAACTTTCTCTCCATCCTGCCTCCTCCTACAGCGACACCAGCACTCAGACGCCTCTCTCTGTCTCTGTCTTTTTATCCCCCCTTCTCTCTTCTCCCTGGGGCATCTGCCTCTCTTATCCTGACCTTCGTTCCATCCCAGCAACTACCCCCTCCTCTGTCTCTCGTTGTCCCACCACCTCCTCCACTTCCCCCTCTGTGCTACAGTCAATGTGTCCTTCACTCTTTTGGGAACAGGGACTTTCACTTGGGCAGGTTGTAACAGTGATAGACTCACATACTGTGTGACCTCATGTGTTTGTTTTGGGACCGTGCGTGTGCATGTGCACGTGTGTCCAGGACTTGATTAATTGATGTCATTAAGAGACACCGTCACCCCACCACCACCACCACCCCCACCAACAGAAGGCTTCATTTAACACAAAGTGACTTTTCTCACTAAACATGCCAAAGATTTTTTTATCAAATATAGTATAAAATAAACAAAGTAAATTGCAGAAATATATAAAGTTAAATAAAGTGATTGTAATACACCTGGTGAGAAAACAGGAAAAAGTATCCATCCCAATTTGCACTGTGAGCTTTATATTTACTGTCTGATTGAGAGGAGTACAGGAAACTATATAACCTGCTACAATCTAAAAGTACCAGCAGGGGGCAGCAAAAGCTAACACAGACACCACCGGTGTGTGCGTCAAAGCCTCTGATGAAGATTGTTGTACATTTCATTACATGCGTTACTTCAGATTTAGCTGCTGCGTTTATTCATATGGTGATAATGCTTCGACAGTCATAACAAAGTGTCTCTTTACCGGATAGAATCTGCTCTGCGCTTCACATATAAACGACCAACGGCAGTGAAACGCTTTGAAATTCACAATTAAAATAAATGTGGGTTATTTCCTGTGTCGTATCAGCGTACTGTGACCAGCTCACACTCGTTTATTGTCCTAATGTGGATGTAAAAAGGAGCTGCAGCAGCCAGACAAGCAGCCTGCAGGGGGCTCTGCTGTATCCAGAGGTCCCCCCCCCCTGAGTTGTCACTTGCAGCGTTGCTTTATTTACTGTTATGGAATTAAAGCAGCAGTTCAGTGCAAAAATTGAATTTAGTGCCAAGAGCAGAATCTAATTTAATTTGCGAGACATTTTGAAAGTGTAAACATCTCTTGTTAGGGATGATTAGGAGCATATTTGTGTTCGCTCAAGTCATCAACCTTGAGTCGTCTCCTGCTGAGATCAATTAGCAGCAGTTCCATCAGGATAGAACACTGCACTGTTTCCCAGGCTTTGGTGGATATTATTTTTGAAATGTTAAAAGTTCAGTGTGTAAGATTTTAGTGAAATGGGTGTTTTCAGTAGTGTGTTTCATCTAAATTGTACGAATTGTTGTATTCTTTACTGTAGAAAGGACCCTTTATATTATATTTAAATACTTTATATTTGCATCGGGAGCGGGGTCCTCTTTACGGTGGCTGCCATGTTTTTTACAGTAGCCCAGACTGGACAAACTAAACACCTTTTGAGTTTGTGTGTCAACTGAAGGCTGCCACAGGTTCTCTTTCATGTTTGGAATACCACTAGATTTGTATTCTACACACTGAACCTTTAAAACTACAACTTATAGTATAACCTGATCATTTTTGAGAAATGCAAAAAAAAAAAAACTGGGCAAGGGACTGAGGGCAGGGATGTGAGAGTGACGCTACCACTGTTGTGACATTTTCAATTCAAAACCCATGAAATACGTTTTCTTTAGAAATGTGGTATGAATATGGTATAAATGAGATGCGTAACCAGAATTAATGCGTTAAAAAAATACACTTTAGGGGTGCGGTATCTCTTAAAGTTTTGAACATTTGCATCATGTGTCGGATCAGACTCAGCTTCAGATAGTTGATTTTAAAAGTCATTTTTCTCAGCGTCAACAAACAATATGAAAAGAACATTCTAACACATGCCTGTGTAGCCAAAAGCTGATTCGCTGTGGCCAACTCTGATGCTGTGTGGACATCTATTGTGGTCCAGAAACACCGTAATGAGCCACACTGTGAGAAGCAGTAATTCATCAGTGGATACTGGGGAATGGATGATGCTGTCCGACCAGCTCCACTGCAAAGGAAAGATTATGTTTCTTTATTATTTTTAAATGTGCAAAATTTGGATCTGCCTGCAACAGGGAAACGTATAAAGTTGATCATAGTTTAAGTAAAGGTGTCGGTGGAAGATATTCTGGTGCAGAAAAACACTATTAGACAGGCAGTGTATTTTATAGCTATATCTATCATGTGAAACTTTACTAAACAAAGTATTTTAATGCCAACAGGTGAGATCTATAAAGCTACGTGATTCATGATCCAAAGCTGCACAGTAAGCAGGTTGAGAAAAACCTAAATAAACCAACCTAAAAAACAACCTCGAGAGCTTCTCCTCCATCCGTTACACAAGCTATTATAAGCCGCGGAGTTTGTCAGTGACCAAAAGCCTGAACGCTTTTTCTTGCCGAGCTTGTTTGGAGTAATAAGTGTTGGCCTGAACTGCCGGCAGAGAAAGTCTGGCTGCCTGTCACTCTACCCAGCCTGTCACCAAAAAATCCCTCTCACGTCAATGCACACACTTCCTTCAACCCAGAAAGAGGATTTAACTCTTAGCTCTCTGCCTCCCTGTAACTGCCGCTGGCTCCTATACTTACAGTTACCTCTCGCTTCTCCTCCATCTCTTCCTTTCTTCTGTTGCCCGACCGAACCCTCCTTTCTCCTCCACTCCTTATCTCACCCGGCCTCTCTGTCTCTGCCATGCTCTTCATGTACCCTGTCCATGAGTGTGTGTCATTTGCATAATCTGAATTAGCCTAATCTGCTGTCCTGCTGGCGATGGAGAGGGCTGCTCCTGCTGGAACTCCTAAACGTTGGAGAGCGCTCTTCAAGAAAGTAGCCACTCCAGTAGCCAGGCGCTCCCAGGAGGTACAGAGGAAGTATCGTAAAAATAGATTCTCAGCTGCTACGGTCCATATTTACTGCGGCGCATGTAAAAGCTGCACACATAGTCATGTTCCAATTCAAACTCTCATTCGAGACGCATGGTTCTCCACAGTCAACATCTGAGTAAACAGTCAAAGTCCATTGACTCTTTCCGGTTAACAACACAAACAAACAAACAAACAGACACACACACACGTAGAGCTGCATCCGGTCACCGACCCTCAAACAAAGACAAACATGAACACATTATTTCAAGGGTCATAGAGGTTTAAAAGCAGCCATGTGCATAAAACAATACACACACGCAAACACACAGCTCAGACACACAGACACGTTTCTTTGCCCACTAATCATCAGCCTGTGAAGGAGGACCAAAGTGCTGGAGGGTGTATGCACACAGACACACACACACACACACCACAATGCCATTTGTCACATATTAGTGTGCCACTGCTGATGTTGTTTGGTAAGAAAGTCAAATGCAACTCATTTACATGCACACAACAGCAAGGCAATATTGATTTTTGAGTAAATACACGTCTAGACTCAAAATCTGCAGAAATTCACAAACACACATATACACACAGACACACAGACCCACTCGACAGGATGCCAGGAAACAAGAGTGACAAGATGACTTAATAAGCACTCACACCAGCTAATGGGAGCGTGGGTGATGGAGAAAGGGAGCAAATGAGAGATGGAATGGAGGCATAGAAGGGAGAAGGGAGAGAGAGAGGTATGGAAATGAGGATGCCAGGAGCAGATTGTGGTGGTGGGTGAGTGTGGCGAGGAAATTAGAAGAAAGAAAGATAAAGAGAAATCAGCGTGGAAAAGGACTTGGAAAGAGGGGAAACATCAAGGGGAGATGAGGAAGCAGCGGGGTACTGGGAAAGAAAAAAAAGAAAAGGTGGATAGGGGAGAAAGAAGGGGAGGAGAACAGAAAAAGGAGAACAAGACAAAAGGAGGAGCAGAGGAGAGAGAGAAAAAAGGTGGAGGCAGAGAGGAAGATTGAGATAGAGTTGCAGGCAGAAATATAGGGGCTGAGAAATAAATGAAAAATGCACAAGAGAGGGGAGAGACATGCCTGGTGAAATGATGTGTTTCTGGAGGGAGGAGTTGTCAGCGGCAACAGATGAGGAAGAAAAAACAGCTGCCTATAGCCTGCCAGAAAACAGCAGGTGGACAAGACAACAGGTAAAAGAAAACTCACACCAAAGACGAGCTGTCGAGAAAAAGAAAAGAACAGTCGACAGAAAATAAAGGAGGTTGTAGGGAGAGCAACAAGGAGCCTTGATGAAAACAGACAGTGCAGACAAACAGGCGTGCAAGTGTTGTGGCGAGACCGAGACACACACACACACACACAGGCACACACACACACACGCACAGGAGCACAGTGACGAGCTCGTGCTCAGAGGATCAATCACGCAGGAATCTAATCTCGCAACATTACAGCTGTGCACCGTCCCGCTCTCCATGTTGCTGTCAGTGTTGCGATCCCGGATAACAAGTTATCTGCAACACCAGGGAACAGGCAGCTGTGCACTGCACTAATCCTGCACCGGGCAAACACGTTGGAGCAGGAGGAATGAAAGAGGAGCAGGCGGCGAAGAACCACAACACAACAGCAGAATTACAAACATCCTCCAAATAGCTGCTGCTCCACATTCCACATCCTATTCTTTCTTTTGTTGTTGTTGGGTTTTTTTTCTGCAGGGGCTTGTGTTCATTTGCAGGAAGAGTCGACTTTCACACGTTTCCCCGACGCGAGATCATCTTCAGCCACCTCATTATTCAAAAATGGCAACAAATTTACGCCTTGCCATTTTTTAAAACACTCCAGAAAAAGGTGTTTGTTTTGTGTTTGTGGGAGGGAATAAAAAAATCAATATTATTTTATAGGATGAAAACAAGCCGTATGCACTCACTTGGAAAATGCCAATAATAGTTTTACCTTGGCACATAAGTTTAAATGACTGCACAGTGTTTTTATCACTCTGGCACTCTCATTCATTGGAGCAGCCAGGTTGGATTTGTTCAATTTACATAAAGAACATTTCCATGATTTGACTAGAATGAGGAACGAGGGAGTAAAAGGTTTCTCGGAGGCAACAGGTTTCCGTAGAAACAAATTAGAACCCTCCCTCCTCCCTTCATATCTACATCTCTCACCTTCTCCTTCTCTCACACGGCCTTGACTTACTTAGGAATAGCCCCAATCTCATCAAGCCCCCCCCCCCCTCCCCTCCCCCGCCCACCCCAAAACTGACATCTTTTGTTGCCATGGCTACCGTGCTTCCAAGGTAACAGCAAGACGGAAAGGCAGTGTGTGAGCAGAGTGACAAATACCTTTGACATGTGTGTGTTTACCAGCATCGATGCTCGCGTCTGCACACACACACACACACACACACACGCACACACACACACACACACACACACACACAGACACAGACACATGCCGGCAGACGGACAGAGCGACACACACGTAGGCAAGTGCACGCGCACATGCACACAAGCCCAGAAGCCCACTCAGACATTGTGAAAGAAGCTGCTTTCCACTTTCCACCTTCAGTTTGTGCTGTCAAAAAAGGTACGCTTGTGTAAGCACACACGCACACGTACAGACACACACAACACTGTCACTCTAAACTTTGTTTTAAAACAAGATAGAGAAACTCCTCAGGGGACACCTGTTGGTCTCTCTCTCTCCCTCTCTCTCTCTCTCTCACACACACACACACGCACAAACCAAAAATAAGTATGTAAGTATTCCCAGCAACATCTAATTGACGTACCCACGAATTTAAAATGAAACAGCTGTTATTTATCTTCTCTCTGCGTGTGTGTGTGTGTGTGTGTGTGTGTGTGTGTGTGTGTGTGTGTGTCTTCATATGCATGTGCATGTGTTTGTGTGTTCCCTCACCCCTGGAAATCCTCCTCTGCTTGGTCTGCATGGTCAGCGTACCCACCACAGCCCCCATGTTTTCCGTCGTCGTCGTGGAAACAGGCGCGTCTGTTTATGCCAAGGTCTGTATCTCTTCGTCACGTTTGGACGGCTAGAACGCACACCCACACACACACGTTCCCTCACCCCCTTCCCTCTCCCCATCAACCTCTCCTCTCCCTCCCTCTCTCTCTCCTCCTCCTCCTCTCTTAGTGGCTGCTCACCGACAGAAACCCTCTTTCCATCATCCCTCCTCAACCTACCTCCTCTCTTTCTCTCCCTCTCTCGCTGTCTTCTTTTTCTCCCCAAACTCTCCACCTCCCTCCCTCCCATTTCCTTGTTTTTCAATAGGGGTTTTAGCCTCCCACCCTCCCTCTCTTTCTCTCTCTCTCTCTCCCTCCCTCCCACCCTCACCGCAAGCCAAAAACAGCAGTGATTCAGTATGAAATCGCAGGATGTTGATTCACTTAATTATATATTAACATGAGTGTACCCATTGATTTGTAGAATATGACTCCATGAATCTCTCTGGGAAAAACACCACATGCCCTGTTCCATTTTCACACCTCGACACGTCTGTTTTTCTTCAAAGGCCACTTCAATCCAACAACACCTCCACTCACTCCATCCATCATTCCTGTTCACCCATCCATAATATCCCCCCACACACTAACAGGGATGGATGGAGGAGCGAGTGTCTGTGGCGGCAGGGAGCAAATGAGGAAGGAAGGGAGACGGGCTGGCAGCACGAGAGGAGGGAAAAGCTTTAAGTCAAGCATGTGAGAGAAGTGAGAGGGAGAGATTAAAAACAGGAAGAGGCAAGGGATAAGAAGAATGAGATATTTAATAGGGTAGAAGTAGAGGGATTGAGGCGAGTGTGAGATATTACTGCCGGGAGTGTGCGCTTTTGTCGCGTGGAGCTACACACACACACACACACACACACACACACACACACACACACACACACACACACACACACACACACACACACACACACACACACACACACACACACACGCAGATTAAATCACATTTTAATTACAGCTCGATCAATACAAACAAGGTATACAGACACAACGTGATCGCCGTGCAAAGAGACTAATTGGATGACAGCTCCAGATGACAAAGTAAAGTGCACGTGCTGTTCATGCATGACGTGCGAACGCTGCACATGCAAATTCCATGTATGTAGTCATGGAGGGAGGACTCAGATCTCTAAGAATTAGAATGCAAGGAAGTAACTGTACAAAAGTATTCCCAGCAACATCCACTTGACGTATGGAAATTCGCAGAGCTCATAATGCAGAATGGCACCTTTCAAAATGATAAATCAGCTGCTGTCAGACAGGCACTGAGCTCCCGATGGTTTCCTGAAATTTCCCGAAGGAGCTGGATGTGAGAACGCAAATGCTACAGTCAGTTGCTTTGGATATTTTCCTGGAACCTTTCCGGTCATTCCCCTATAAAATGTCGATGATGTTTCTAAATCACGACGGACGCAAATAAATAAAACAAGAGGAAACATCTCAGGATGAAAAAGATGCGGCATACACGTAGAAGAGGCCGAAGAAGATGTCAACTTGGTAAGACAACAAGTTATACGAACAAAAACCTGATTTACGATTTTGCCTCTTGCCTCCTCTACCCAGACACCACAGGACATTTTCCTGTTGTCGTGAACACGTCGGACTCGGACAATCTCCTGCTGCGTTCTTCACATGTGAAAGACAGACTAGAGAAAATGCCAGTTCGGGAATAAATTGTACTTTAATGATGCCGAAAATCCGTTTTTATTAACTGTCATAGAGGCATTAATTCACTTTTATGCTTTTGCATGGAAGTCATATAGTTAGTTATGGTGTTGTACTGGACAATAAAATATGAAGTATGTATTTATGTAAATAGGGAGGATAAAAGAACATACAGCTCTCCATAAATTGTACAACATAACATCTTCAAATAAACATAGCGAGGAGAACAGAGGCTCCAAATATTTCTCAGAAATAATAATACTGACACTCAACAGGAAATTTGATGCCCGGCTCTCATGTGTTGATCACTGACCTGGCTGATGGACCCAGCTCAGCCCTGATATGAAAGCCACTACAGCCTGAGGACACAGTCCAGGCTCCACAAGTGAAAAATGTCCTTTTCAGCTGTGGCCAAAGTCACAGTTCATTCCAAGGATGAAAATATTTAATCTCTTCCATATATATATATATATATATATATATATATATAGGGTTAGGGTTATATATATACATATCGTCAAAATATGGCAGTAGAAGAGGAACATTGTCCTTTTTTTAATCAAGACAGACCGACCGTGTTGATGCTTCTGCAAATGTGGTGTCTCCTCAGAAAGTGTGACACGTTTTGTCGGCTGTTGGTGAATAATGAACGAGGTGTGATTCTGAGGAAGCCATATGGACATTTAGCTGGAAAGATTTTGTTGGTGAGTAAAAAAAAAAAAAAACTGCAATCTGCTACTATGAAAATTTGCTCAATGTGTGTGTTTTTAACAACTGAGAGAGAGACAGAATGGGCAGCAGTGGGGGGTATGTCATGCTACACACACACACCCACACACAAACATGTACATGTATTTTGCACTTGCACTAACCGAGAGACAAATAGAATGGAATCCAATCAGCATGCAGCATCATGAAGCAGGACTATTTCCTGCTAATCACTCACTCACTCACTCACTCACTCTCTCACTCTCTCACTCACACACACTCACTCACACACTCACACAGGTTTGCACACAGCCGTCCTTATTAGGGCTTTGCATCAACGTCCATCATCCGTGGACAGCCAAACCAAAACCTTATCCTTGACCTTAACCACGACCTCAGAAAGAATGTTTCGCCTCACTGGGAAAAGGCTTTGGTATCAATGAGGCCTGTTTATGACTAAAGAGGTAATTGAGGTAAGTACACACACACACACCCTCTACTTGCTCAGCTATATAACCCACTGTTGTTTGCCTTTTGGAATTTAGAGGCTATCAAAATGATTTCTCCCCATCTTCCCTTCACCCTCCTTCATCTTTAGCCTTAAACCACATCTATCCATCTCTCTCCGCACCATCCATCGCTGAATTTGTCTCTGGGCATATACGGCTTATGACAGTACGACCTTTATCCGTCCATCTCTGCCTATAAATCTCTGCACACGTGTCAGCCTCGTGTTCATGTTGTATCAAACACTGTTCCTGACTTGTCTGTCCCCCCCACCCCGTCTCTCTGACAGGCCCACACGCTGACAGAAATATTTCTCCTTCTGGTGATCATTTCAATGTCTGTCTGTAAGAGCGCAGAGGAAGAGCAAGATGTTGGAGAGGGTGTGATGCTTTCGTGCTTGTATGTTAAATATTGCTGCCGAATCGCCTGGTGCTTCCCTGCAGGCAGACTGTTTCACAAGAGACCCCGCCACACTTTTACAGAAAAATTAAATAAGAGACAGAGGAGTGGAGAAGAGGGGAGAAACAGCTAAAGTAGGAAGAGGAGGGCATGAGGAAGGGAATAGCAGTGACTGCAAAGATAGAAACATATTTGGCAATGGAAGAAAGAGGAGGAAACACAACAGAAAAGCTTCCAGCGGGAGATTAGAATGAGATGCAGAGAGCCAAAAGAAAAAGAAAGAAGCGGATAACAAAAGCCAAAAGAGTGGGCGACTGGCAGAGAGAGACAGGAGGGGAGAGCGAGGGGGACATGCAAACATACGGAATATTCTGAGGGGTGAAAAAACAAAGAAAATGAGGAGGAAAGAGAGAGAGAGCGTGAAAAACTCTAAAGATCTTGATTAAGATTAAAAAAGACTGAGTGGAAGCTTAAGAAATTCAGCTCAGCTCTGTAAAAGCTGCACATTCACACCAACCTGCGTACGTGCAACATAAAAATCTCCCTCCTCTCCTCCTAAAAGATCCATCAGCGGTTATAGATTGTAAATCTATCAGCTGCTGTGTGACACCGGCCTGTTGGCACACAGGGCTTTGCGATCACTCAATAGGGACAGTGCAGCTTCAGACAGGGAAGAACATGTCTATTAGGAAAATCAATACCAATCAATACTAATATCTATCTGCTGTCCAAATCACACTGACACTTCCCTGCGTCTTTATTAGTGGATGCACGCCGAGCCTCTTTGCCAGCTCCCATCACATTATGAAAAAATTGAATAATTAAAGGAGCCTCCGCTATTGATCTGTCATCATCCAGGGGGAAAAGAGGGATGGAGTGAGGGGAGGGGGTAAGCAGGGACAGATTAAGTGGAGAGAGAGTGAGGAATCAGGATGGAGGGGAGGAAGGATGGATGTGTAGAGAGGGAGAAGAAGGGGTAAAGCACAGTGACGGCAGAATTTGGAGTGAGAAATGGAGCAGGAGGACGGGAGATGAAGAGTGATTAAAGAGGGAATCAATGGGAAGGACTAAAGAGGGAGGGAGAGAGAGAGAGAGAGAGAGAGAGGAAGAGAGAGAGGGACTGGGTGGAGGGAACAGTGTCGCCTTCCTCTTGGACACGGTTTCTGCTTCACCATTGTTGTCACAGCTAACTAGATTGACATTGGATGCCTTTGTAAACACACACGCATACGGCGGCGGAGGAAGGAGCAGCCGGAAAACACTGTTAATAATTCAACTGGTTCTTTAAATCCCGCTGGATTCAAAGAGAAACCGAATGAGCTGAAAACGACACTCACTGTGTTACATGTGTCGCCCCTGGTGTTTCTACTGACAAACAGTACGTCACTCAGATTACACCTCCGACAACAGTCCCCTTATGAAACCACATTTCAGTTCACTAGATGGGGATTTCATTTGGATCCGCGGCAAATTTCACACGTAAATATCAGTGCCCTTCTTTTCTCAAGATCCATAAATTATTCTCTCAAATAATCAACGAGTATGTTGAAGAGACTTCCAAGGGAAAAAAATAAACCCTGGATCCGCCCCCCTGATCGGTTCTTACTGGGCCATCATGGCCCGCCCCTCCATGAGATGTCATGGAAATTGGTTCAGTACTTTTACGTAATGCTACAAACAAACAGGCAAACAAACAAATAGTGCCACTCAGTAGAGCTGCACAATATTTCACACACTCGTAGATATTGGTTCCCTAATATATGCCCAATTTTATTTATTAAATCCATTAATTATTCCCGGGAACATCATAGAAAATGTTGAAAAACTAAATAATCCTGGATCCGTCCCATGATTTGAGATCCACACCAAAATGTAATGGGTTCTCTCTTAACTAAAACCCCCCATTTTCATACTAATCCATTCAGTTGTTTATGTGAAGTCTAATCTCAAACAAACAGGCGGGGGGGGGGGGGGGAACTTCAACCAAATTAATAACAGTTTTTGAACATTTTCTCTGGCTCCACAGTTGAACATTTTCTTTTGATCCAACAAGCAGCCTGTTAATACTGCATTTGAGCTTCATAGAAATCAAAAGAAGGAGTTTTAATTTGTTTATCTGACATTTTTAGGACAAAGTGATAGAATTAAAGTAAAGAAAGATTGTATTGAAGCGGTGATATGGTGGTAAGCACTGTCGCCTCACAGCAAGAAGGTTAACAGTCCAAATCCGGGTTCAGCAGGGAATCCGTCTTTCAAAGACACGAGCACATTGGGGTTAGGTTTAGACTCTAAATCGACCGTAGGTGTTAATATATATATATCAGCCCTTCCCAGTCCAGGGTTTCCTCACCCAGTCTCAGCTGGGATTGACTCCCGCCCCCCTCGGCCCTTAAAAGGAAAAGCATATAGATAACAGATGGATGGATGGATCGTGAAGATGAAAAATCGCCCTACAGTGCAACTAGTGCAGACTTGTAGAGCTGCACAGGAGAAAAACTGTGTTTGACTTGCTTGTTGTCATTTTGTGTCTCTTTGCGGAGAGAAGAAGAAACTGTATCTTTGACTCGACACAACCGCGGACCATGACTCACTGACCTGGACACTTATGTGGGCGCAGGGATACAGCACATCATGCATTATTTACAGCACACACATCCTCACACATCCCTGCTTCCTCGTGGAGTCGGATGACACACAGTCGAAAACAGTCAGCGCGTGTTATTTCCAGGGAGAGATTGTTCGGCAACAACATTTTGCAACACAAACAACAGAGCGGTGAAAGCAGACATATGGAAAACGCGACACCTTCCGCAGAGTGTGTGTGAACGTCAGCGAGAGCGATGATAAATGCCCAAGCTTTTCTTATTTGTCCTCACAGATTCACCTGGGTTTTTTTATTTGGCGAGTAATTGAAGCTGTTCATCTTGCCTCTGTCCTTCCTTCACAGAGCAACAGCCTTTTATTTCTCAGAGGTCACAAAACCAAACTCAGGGTGTGTGTGCGTGTGTGTGTGCGTGCGTGCGTGTGTGTGTGTGCGTGTGTGGATTTGCTTGATGACAGATGGCCCCCGCAGTTTAATTCAAAAGTAAAAGATATAAAAACTGATTTGTGACATTATCGGATTTGTTTTAAGAGTTTTTGTGCTGCCCCATTTAAAAATCAAAAAACAGATTATTTTTTATTAGCCATGAAACAGTTCCTGTAGGGTTTAATTAGTGCGATGAATATGTAGATAGAAAGGACTAATTTGTTGTGTTTGGAAACCCTTCACCCGCTCATGTTTTAATAACACAATTCTATAACAGATCAGTGTGACAATGAGAAATTAATCAAATCTAAATATGAAATGTACAAAACAACAAGAAAAACAAGGCGATTTGTGTCAGAAGTGTGTCTTTAGAAGTCAAACAAAATCAAATTAGACTTGATCTTAAGATTTCAATACATTGCATAGATGTATATATATGCATCTGCTGAAAAAGACAACTGATTTGATTTGAATTCACGTTGCTGCGACAGTTCATGCTTGTGCACGAGGTGTAAAACACTGTTTACTACGTGGCTCTCATTTCCAACTGCCACATTCATTTGGTTCCAGTGATGTGCGTCACCGCTGTCACAACTGTGCGTATACAACCCAAACCATATATCCAGAGCTAAGTAGCTATCTATATTCATCATCTGCATTTCTCTCATTGGCCCCATATTAGAAAGGCCTGGAGGCGAGTGCAGGAGCCGAGCCGTCTGCGGCGCTAAATTACATGGAGACTGTTGTTTATCTTTGAAGAACTGAGCAAAGTCTTTGCTTGCAAATATTATGCAAATGTAGCTTCTTTATTTATACAGCATATGGATTTTTTATATTTATTTCATAAACGTGCAAATATGGGTTTAATTTGCAACACTGGTAGATCAAACGCCGACAGAGGATCTTAAATGACAGGCAGATATTTCTTAATGGAAATGACGCTCTCCCAGTAAATATATGTGCAGAGTGTAGAGCAGAGTGTGAAAGAAATGTGAGATGTTTTAATATCAAAATCCCATCATTACACGCTTCCGCTCTGTGACACGCAAGCACATACATGCTTCAGGCACGGGATTAGCCGCATATCCGTTTCCATGTTGCCATGTGCCTATAAAGCTATTCTACTGGTCTAATTGGCCCTTCTGGTGCGCTTCTTTTGATGTGCAGGGAGGAGAGAGAGGTGGAGGCTATAAAGCCTATTATAAAAAAACAGGTCTCCTCTCAGCTATTCAGCCCCATAGCAGATGGAAACGCTGAGGCGCTTGTTCTCCAGAACATCCAGATACACATGCCCAAACAGACACGTCTATTTACATCTACTCAGCTGGCCCCCAAACTACAACCCGACATGATTAGCGAGGCTTCAAACAGTCTGAGCGATCTCGGAGCAGCACGAGGCTATCCTCGGAGCAAAACTCCAAACACAGAGAGATGTGAGGGGTTCGAGAGAAAGAGACAGAAACCCTAAGATAAACAGCAAAGGCAGACGAGTAGCCACAGATCAAGAGGGAGAGCAGCTCGGGGAATAGAAAGGAAAAAAAATTGGAGGGAGAAACACATAAAAGACAAAATGAGGAGGTGAAATGAGGTGAGAGGGAAGGCAAGACAAAGAGAGGGAGAGCCAAAATTCACTTGACAGAGCGGGAGAGTACCGAGAAATGAAAGTCGAGGCGAAAACAAATGGAGCGAACAGACAGGGAGATGAATGTGTTGGCGAGGGGCAGGTTTTGTAGTTTATAACATACCCACTGGGAAATTTGTCATGCGAGCAGAGCCGTTTGTGCACAGTGACAGTGGGTGAATTTCTTTTTGTTCTGCCCCAGGTGAGGAGAGATGCAAGTAGATAAACGTGTTAATGTCAACCTCCAGCCACACAACACTGTGGACCCAAGGACACTGGCTAATACGTTTGCTTTTCATCGGCCTGATTTAACAAACCAGACAAAAACACCGGCTTTAGTTTGTGGAGCAACTCATTTCACCCTTTTAATCACAGTGGACAAATCTGGATGACTGTAAATGGACAGCATTTGTTGAGTGCTTTATTAGTCATTCATCCGGCATCATAGTGATGAATGAAAATGGCATAAATACTTGAATAAGCTCTGTGCGGCATATCCGTCCAGATAAGATTCAGCTCCGGGGTCAGCATGAAATGACTTTTAAAAGCTAAAAGTGACAAATAGTTTTATTCACCTCTGTACTGCTTGATAATCTTAATGTATAAAAGTGCACTTTATTAAACCAAGACAGAGGGGCTGGATTCTTCCCTCCGGCAAAGAGGTTTTGTCTGTTTTTTATCAGCAGGATTACACAAGACTGTTGGACCTTGGTGGAGGTATATGCGCTCTACTGAGGGACATTCAAATATTTTTTCTAGATATTCCCCTTGCAGAGAGACTGCATGTGTGAACACAAATGTTCTGATCAGTTGAATCAGTTATTAAAAGTGCTTTTCCCTGCAGGCTCCCAGGGTCTGTGTAATGTCAGAGTGAGCAGATTTTCAAACAGATACGAGGCTGAAACCCGTTGACACAAGGCAGACTTTTATGGGATTCAATGATGTCGTGAATATGTAAATGGATCGTTCTGTGGTTCAACAGTTTTCACCTACGTCCTCAGTTTCAGCACATTGACCACACACTTCTTTTTCTGTTGAGTCTCAACATCTGAATGTGACCATCTGAGCTTTCATCTGTCCGCTGGTCTAAACCATACACTGTATGTGAAGGTGGGCAAACCTGACAGCTCCCCAAAAGTGAAGCCAAAACCACCTTGATGGCCCCCTGGTGGCTGGCTGCAGTATAGGACACAAACCCTGCCTACTCCATGTAAGTAGATAGGACATGGACCGAATTAAAGTCAAAATAAACATCTAATACCTTTTTCTCAAAGATGGTTTGTGTCACTTTAGGTAGTTCCTATTACACTGATGTTTGATCAAGGGCTAATGTTTCCAGTGACCTTGGTTTTAACTAGTTTTTTGATGCTATGAAAATGATTGACAGCTGAGACTGACTCTTGATTGGTCGAGAATGTGTATCGGCGGGACCTTGACAATGCAGCTCCACTCCACGATCACTACGACACAGACTCCGGCTTCAAATTACTTCAACAAAGCAAGATGGCAGCATCCGTATCCAGGATATTTCAGCTTCCCCTTTGTGCAACAGGAGGAAGTAAATACATTGTCCATGTTTATTTACAGTCTAGCAATAAACTGCTATATGCACCTCGGTCCAAATATCCTGTCGACAAATCAAACATCATAGTCGGAGTGTTTGCCCTGAAAACTTCGGTTTCCTTTACTTTGGGTTCATCTCAGCTGGTTGCTGCCTGGCTCTGAGCTGCGATGGAGGATGAGCCAAGCTTCCATGCAAAATGAATCCTGCCCTGCTTTCATTAGGCCCCTTTTTATAACGCCGCAGCAGATGGCGAAACACACACACACACACACACACACACACATAAATGCATTCACTCACACTGCAGCCCCCTGAGGAGCAACCTCACCGCCCCTCTCAACTTTTCCCAGTTTGTCCTCTCCCACTCCCTCCCACTTTACTCATCTATCTCTTCTTCCTCACACCCCAACAGTGCAAAACTTCAAAGTGGCTCTTATTTACACGATACTCTAGAGGAGAGACTTTCCCGCACAAAATTAGCTAAAAACAGTTGCTTCGTAAGCATTGTTGCCGTTCCCCAACTAGTAAATGGGTTGTGCTTTAAATGGAAGAGGACAACATGGCAGAGTTTCTGTGTGTGTGTGTGTGTGTGTGTGTGTGTGTGTGTGTGTGTGTGTGTGTGTGTGTGTGTGTGTGTGTGTGTGTGTGTGTGTGTGTGTGTGTTTGTTTTCTCTGCCTCCTCTTTCTATAGGTTTTATATTTTAGGCTGCGAGAAAAACAATCCACCTTGAAAATGGGCCACAACTATCTATTCATCACAGATCTGGACCAGACTGCTGAGCGCTGTTGCCATGCAATGAAACGAGGCGCAGGTCGGAATCTAAACTAAACAGCCTACGCAGGATGCTATATACAGTATGCCCGGGTTTCTGAAACATTCTATAAAGTCCCCAAAGTATTTTTACAGCAGTTTCCAATACTCTGTGTGGTCCGGCTGTAATGTTCGACACAGATAACACAGACAGCTGAAAGGTCTTTTCCTGAGCGACTTACACAACATATTTGACATCACCTACATCACCTCCCCAGCTTCTGTCACAGCCTATGTAACACACAACCTGCATGAGCTCACTCGGCTTAATGGTCCAATTAGAGGTTTCTGCGAGACCTTCTCCCGTTTCTCCCTCTACACATGACAAATGGCGAAACATGACCCGGCTGCTGTTTTCTGTCTCGAGTGTTTGTGATGCAGCTCTGTGTGTGTGCAGGTGATAACCATCAGGTTCGAGGTCAACACACGCAGGACACACCACGGCCAAAGGCTGATGGATGACACCACACTGGTTTACTGCGCACACAAACACACACACACACAATGCTGCCACAGCCTCCGTGCACATTCCTGTATCATAAAGCTGTCAATTATGTGCATATGTGATATACTATATTTACTTGGACAAACCTGCTCGCAGTAATTTATGTGTATGGACACATTAGCATGCATGAGTCAAGTGTCAGTGCCAGCTTCCTGCTGTCAAACAGTAGCAGGGCAGGGCAGACAGGAAGCAGGTTGGTTTGGAGAGCAGACAGGGGTAAATACCATCACCTTTTATAGACAAACCCAATGGCACAGCTTCTCACTCACACACACACACACACACACACACACACACACACACACACACACACACACACACACACACACACACACACACACACACACACACACACACACACACACACGTGCACACATTCCTAACTCCGCAGTTCAAACAGATGGCCTGGAGATTGCATCTTAAACCAATAAGGAATGGCAGTTTTTCTTGTTAACTTTACATCACTGCTCAGTGTACACCGAGCTCAATCCCATAATGCACTTCTTGTACAATATTCATGACTGAGAGGAAACATACAAGACTCCATTAGGGCACAACCCACAACATGACAGGTGCTGCTCTCATGTGACAGGCACATACATGTCCTCACATTTAAGACAAAGCACGCACGCACACACACACACACACACACACACGCACACGCACACACACACACACACACACACACACACACACACACACACACACACACACACACACATCCTGAGTGATCTGGTAAATCTAAAGATAAAATATCATTCTTACCTTTGCGGTAGTTCACCTGCTTGGTTTGCATGGAAAAGGTTCCCATCACAAGACCCATGTTGACTTCTGGCCACAGACAGACTGTGTGAGCTTGCGAGTGAATGTGTGTATGTGTGTGTCCGCTTGCCTATAATCAAGGTGTGCTAGTGAGTGTGCATACAGCAGGTGTGTGTGTGTGTGTGTGTGTGTATGTGTATGTGTGTGTGTGTGTGTGTGTGTGTGTGTGTGTGTGTGTGTGTGTGTGTGTGTGTGTGTTGTAATGAAGTTAGTCCATCAGCCAGCTGTATGTGTGGAAATACAGATATCACTTCTCATTCTGCCTCACAACCAGAGCTCTGCTGCTTCTGCTCCAGGGTGTGTGTTTCCCTGTGAGTGAGTGAGTGAGTGAGTGAGAAAGAGAGGGAGGATGTGTGTGTGATAGAGCGAGGGCGAGAGTGTGTGTGTGAATGAAAAAGAGGGTGCACATGCACTCTGAAGCTACCTTTGTCTACGCTGTCACTGAAGCTGCCTATTTTACATCCCCTCTATCTCTCCGCCTCGCACACCCTCCCTCCTCTTCTCTCTCTCTTTCCTCTACCGCTCTCTCTCTTGCTCTCTCTCTCTCTCTCTGTGTGTGTCCCCTGCCACCAGACTGTCATTCCATCAATTCCTGTGTGCCTCTTTATGTATCTGCCTCCCTCTGTCTCTGCCTCTCTCTCTACTCCCTCTTCCTCTATTCCTCTCAGCCGCTCTGTCTCTGTCTGTCTGGTGTGGAAATGGGGATTGCACACTGTTGCACAGGAAAAGACAGAGAGAGGGATGTGTGGGGGGGGGGTGGGGTTGTGTGCGTGTGTGTCCGGAGAGGACGAGAAAAACTCAATGAGAAAACAACGAGAAGGAAGAGGAGAAAAAGAGAGGAGAGAGGCGGAGGAGAAGAGGAAGAAGAGACAGATACATTTGGAGGGATTCACAAACTGCAGGGGAGGCAGAGTGAGGGGAGGGGGGGGGGGGTGAAAGAGAGAGATGGAGCGAAATGAAGAGTGCAAGAGGTGAGGGGAGATAAGGGAGGGCTGGATGGATCCATCCCCGTTTAACTATTCAGCAGGCAAACAGTCTCACTGTGGAGGGTGCTGCTTTATCTGTACATGCACAGGTCTGACAGGTGGCGTGTGTGTGCATGTCTATTAGTGTGTGTGTGTGTGTGTGTGTGTGTGTGTGTGTGTGTGTGTGTGTGTGTGTGGGTGTAATTATTCTGATAGCGGGTGGGTTCACGGACAAAGCCACGTACATCTGACACCACAACATTTGCAGAAAAGCCGCCTCGCAGATGTCGGCGCCGGTGTCAACACGCTGTATCAGATGTGGTTCTTGCTCTTGATCCTCCTGATGAATACATCAACTGACTACACACAGGCGCACACAACCATGCCACACACGCACCACACACAACAATAGAAACCATGAGAATGACGTCAGCCCACAACCCAGTCCACCTCACACATCTACTCCCGTGTCAATCCCGCTTAACCCTTTGCTGACCTCCACGTCACATGCAGCTGTAGAGATTGGTGGGCGGCACGGACGGTATTGACTCAAGCGCCTATTGAAATTCTTCACGTGGCTTTAGTTAGGAAAACAATTTACAGCCAAGACATCGCCGTGGCTGAGCTGAGGCCGTCAAGGCCAATGATAAAGTCATTAGGCCACGGCATTCATTAAAAGCCACCGGCTGTCATCTGAATGCAGAGTAGAAAAAAACAGGTGTGAGCGAAGGAGGTGTGAGAGAATAAGGGGAGGAAGGAAATGGAGATGAAAAGTGAGAAGGATCACTGCAGGGCACGAATGTGTGTGTCCATGAGCGTATGTCGCATTATTTTAAGTATGCTCCAACACACACACACACACACACACACAAATACCTCCTCATTCTCCTGCTCTCGCTCTGCAGAAAGATCTGAGAGCACTTTCCAATCAACAGTGACAAATGCATTCACACACAACTATACACACACACACACACACACACCCGCATGCACACATAAAAACAACCACAAAATGAGTGGCAATATATCAACAGAGAGAAACAAGTCTTTAAACACACACACCGCAGCAGCGACACAAACACACACACTGATTAAATTGTGAGACCTGGGCTGAATAGACGAGATAAGGGAGCGTGATTTGCTGTAGTGACGATGTTAAACTTCAGTGGAGGAGTTACACACACACGTCGAACAGAGCACAGAGAGACACTGGTTGATCAAACACTGTGAAAATCCACTGGATAAACTGAAGAAAGCCCAAAGAGGAGAACAGACATTTTCTCACTCGCACAGAACAGCATAGAATGAGTTGACTTAAAGAAAGCAGGATAATAATCAGGCAATAAGTGGGATACAACAGAAAACAATAGAGATTACAAAATATTCTTGACCTTGGGAACAGTGGTCGAGGACCCAATCGTACGACAATCTGCTAAGAAGGATCGTGTGAATTCTTAAGCAGAACTTGTAGTGATATTACTTTAGCTTGTCTGAGGTCAAGACTGAATCTCCACCCGACATTAGAAGTCTTTTCAGAAAAGTGGAAATGTGCACATTTTTAACAACTTGGCAAACAGCATCGCCGAGGAACATTGTGTGATACAGTCGAATTCTTTCTTTACATCTAAAATAAAATGAGAAAGAGCGAGAAATGTTGGCATGTGAGAGTCAACCCTGGTGACCACAGTCATTCGAATCTTAGGCAAATGATAATGAAGGAAGCCTAATTTAAACAAAGTAAGTTGTATCCATGTTTTCTTAATCCTAACCAAGTAGGTCATGTACCTACATCTATAATGGAACCAGGTCAGAACAAAGATCAGAGTTTTTATTTAATCTTTTTCACAACATCCACAGACACCAGAACCCCAAAGACACAAAGCTCCTATAACGCTGAATGATTCCTGGTGTGACACTAAAAGATAATGTTATTCTGTAAATGAATGGTAATATATTCAGTTCCTAAAGTCCATTTGTTTCCTAAGTTCGGCCGGATATTAGTGAGGATTGTCTAAGGACAAAGGTTCTACGTTCACTGTTTAAATGGAAGATTTGCTATTGGAGACTCTATGAGTTACTTTATCTGGAGTATCTGAAAGTATCCTAGAATTGTTAAGCAACTGGACATCATCACATGACTTACAGTAAGGATGCTAACACGATAACAAGTGGGATCTGCTTGCGCGCCATAGAAACAGAAGAACAGAGGACGTCTGGGATGCAGGTTGTTGAGATCACGACATTGGTTAGAAGCAAAAACACGTAAAAAACAAGTCAAAGAGACCCGGAAAACAGACAGCGTCAGCTGTTTTCTGTACATCAGACCAAAAAAGGTCACAACATCGATTGAGAAGAGCTGAAAGTCATCAAACATAAATTAGTAGATGGACGAGGAAAGATCAGGGAGGACATTACCAATCAAAGACCGTCCATTAACAGAGATAAAGATCAAATAAATTACTGCAGTGCACAGAACTAGACAGAGGTCATGTGATGATATTTTAACGTCTTCTATTTCCTGAATGAAACCATGAGATATATATTCTTCCACAATTGATGACAAAGTATGTTGTGACAAATATAAGAATTGAATTTTCCTATCGACGGGACTAAATCATTTGTTACTACCAGTTTGTGATATTGAGCTACAGGCCTGTATAAATATAACTGACATCTTTTGTTTGCTCATCCATCCTCCCTGACCTTCACCAGAGTGATAATTAGTCAACTTTCTCCTGTGCTCCCAAAACATCCACACAGCTGCTGAAGGAACTTTGTGACTCCAACATTAAGGAGAGGAGCAGTAACTCTTCACTTCATTTCCGTTAAATTTATTAGGTTTGCCTAAAGGAACTTTATAGTTTTGTTCTAATTGTGGAGAAAATAGAGACAAAGTGCAGAGGCAGCTTTTTATAGTTTGTTCAATTTGTTGTTCTGAGCTTCACTGATTCCTTCATCCTGAAGTATCAGCTGAACGTTTGGAGAAATTGGAAATGTCTGAACTAATCTCTCTCTCTCTTCACATTTAATATCAAATTACATGGGTTTTTTTCCAGGAAACATCTGTGGAAATTATTACAAATGTACACGTCTATAAAAGTCGCAGACAGACAGTAGCAATAACACCGACAGCAACAGGTTCATCACATTAGGCCGGCAGCTGAAGTCTTCCAAGACATTAAGCCTGACATCGTCTGTGCTGCTTCTCAGTCCTGTCCGGGCTGCTGCAGATCATTCGGAGTGCCAGCCTCCTTCTATCTCATCCTTTATTAACCATTACACAACAGACCTTTTACTAGATTGAGATGGCTGCCTGTATGAGTGAATGCAGCGTGTAGAGAAGGAGAAGGATGGGGTCAGTGTGTGGGGGTGAAAGGTAGAACGTATTTGACAGCAGAGAGAGAAGGTGTTGACAAGCACAGGAAATGTGGCGAGCAGGCAGTGAATAATAAATTGGCTGGTTAGACGCCGCCTGCTCTTATCAGACGGAGGCTGGATAGAATCTGTCATAGTGATGACCACACAGAGGAGAGGGGACGAGGGGAGCGGAGGATTGGGAGGGAAGGGGAGACGGAGCGTGTGAAAGAAATGAGACAGAGAGTGTGTGTGTGGGGGGGGGGGGTAATAACTGTAGGAAGGGAGGAAAGGAGAGCGAGACAAATCGGAGTGGAGAATTGGGGGGTGTAACACAGATAGGAGGAGGTTGGGGGGAGGTGGCGGGAAGCGAATGAGAGCAGAGAATTGGGAGGCCAGAAAAGATGGAGGGCAGATAGGTGAGGAGGGAGAGGGGAGGATGTAATGAGGGAGCGAGGGAGTAGAGAGAGAGTGACAGAAACAGGATGGTGGAACCAAACAGAGGCAGGGAGCGGAAACAAGAAGGGGGGGGGGGCAGTCAGGACAGCGAGATTAAAGGAAGAAGGAGTGAAAACTGCACCGCAAACTGGCTCAGTGTCGTCTGAGTCATCAGGACAAACCCATTGATTTACTGGAGCGAGGAGCCGGAGAGGACGAGCTCTGAGACCCCGATCGACACCAGAATGAGGTGTAAAGCCGCCAACGTCAGCCAATACCTCCGGTGAGGAGTCAGTCACATGTCAGTCTCCCTCAAAGCCAAACATGTGTCTGTTGCTCGCACACGGGCGGCAAGTCCCGAGCCGTACGAGCAAGGCCTGACTGCGAACAATATGCAGAGAGTGAGAAAACACAGGCAAAATCATCATCATCCTCATCGCTTAAAGGATCATTTCATCTGAATTACACAACACAAATCCCCTCTGTTAGTATCCAGCCACGCAGACGGGTCTGGGTTGTGCCTGTCAACTTATTGTTTCGATTAGTGTTTTCCTTCTGCTGTGTGATGGAGCTGAACCTAAATGTGATTGCTACGTTCAAGACGCTGAAAATAAAAGGTTCAGTGACGTCAATGTCCCTGACGACGACAAGACGTCACGGCCAACTTTTCTTTTTACCTTTATGTTTTCCCCTCTGTCTGTTTGTTTGTAGTTCGGTTGGTTTGTTTATAAGGAAATTTACACAAAGACAACGGGACAGATTTCAACCAAACTTGGTGTAAGGATGTGGTCTGTGCAGGGAAGAACTAACAGACGTTTGGTGGGGATGTGGATCTCAATGAAAATAATCTGGCACATTCAGGGAACTGATATCTACGAGTGTGTATAATTAGGTGCAGCTCATTGGTTTATACTTGTGCTTTTTTTGTTTGTTTGCACTGGATTTGAATATGTTAAAGTTGCTATTTATCGATCTATCTAGAAGAATTTCACTTTGACCTTTAATCATTGGTTTGGTTTGGTTTGAATGGCCCTTGCTGTTTTGCTGTCGTTTACTGACTCAGGAGCAAACATACGTTTTTTTGTAGCATAATAATATAATCAAAAACCCAACTGTGGATTACCTGCTCATCCATCAACACATGACTAACTTAGAGAGCAGCAGGTGAACATAGCTGAGATTCAGCTGCTCCACATCCAAACATTTCCCTGAAACTAGAACTTCAGCTGTTGGACTTATATTCACCTGATGGTCAAACACACCCACACTCTGCATAGCTGCTCCTGCTGGCTGCAGGAATAAGACACTGTTTGGTGACTTCCTCCATGAGAGGTCAATGTTGGGTTCAGGTTGGGTTTTTTTCGCTGCCCCCATGTGGACAAAAGAAAAACACTTCCACCTGAACCCTGGAAACAGTCGGATTCAGACGTTTAAAATTAATATTTAAATGTTTACCATTAATGTGAGGGGCCATGACGTGGGGTGTTGCTTCTTGTTGTTCTCCAATCATTTTTAGTGTTTCTAATGAAACCATTTAAACTTTAATGGACACAGTTCATATCTGAATCAGGATTATAAAGGTTATATTGAGATTTGTTTGGAGAATTGTAGCATTTCAAAATAATGGTTTTGTGTAATGTGAATAGTTGTCTGATATATGTAGTATTATATGATAAAAGTACAATACTTCCCTCTAAAATATGCAGCAAGTTGTGGATAATAGAACATTCAAGTAAACATTTACCCCAAAGTACTTAAGTAAATGTGCATAGCTACTTTCCACCACTTAGTATGATTGCATGTTTTTTTGTTTGTCTGTTTGTCATCCTGTCATTTATATCCATAAGCTTGAATATAAACATAATAAAATGTTTTTTAAGTATTTTGGAAATTGTTACACTGAACATTAGAGGTGTTTACTTGCGTGAGCAGATACCATCAATTCAGTGAGTTGGCTACAACTCAAGATCTATGTTTTAGCCTATATTTGGTTATATTTTAGAAAAGTAAGTAGCTGAATTGGCTGTTAACAGTTTCAGTGAATTCATCTGAAAAACTGATGATTCTCACGTACGTTCTGAGAACTCCTGTCACGATGTATTGTCTCTAGTAATTGTGAAATGGGGACTCGTACTTATGAGATAACCCTCAGGCCCATTGTGAGATGTGAATTCTCAGTAAGAGGAAAAAATTCTGACGTCCACTTGTATTCACCATGGGCGGAAGCAGGAACCGCAGAGACCGATTCATGAAAACCTGAACAAATGAAACCAATTTGTGAGTGTGACCACACGTAGAGAGAAAATCTGCTCTCTCATCCAGTAATTTATGCAGCTGAGAACAAGAGTGGTGTTGGTGGCCAGTTGTACGAGACTGATCACAGCCAACAGTGTTTCATTTAAATGAGCAGCGGCCTGAGTCTGTGAATCTCTGCCGTCTCCAGCTTTCTCTCCATGACAACAGTCTATTTCTTTTGCCTCAAGGCCGGGGGAATCTGTGAGTCTCTCTGAAAGATTCACCGCGGCACACCACCCACATACTTTATATGTCACCTGTCAAGATGTGAAAAACTCCACTTTGGCTCTTTGAAAACCCCGGTCAGCTCGAGGTGAACCGGCACAGCCTGTAAAGCAGTAAGAATTACACCAACACCGAGCAGTTTATCTGTTCACTTCTCAGCCCGGCCGACATATTTACTGTTTCTTTTTGTCATAAATGTTTCAGACACAGCATCACCTTGCCTGTGGGTGCTGCTGTCATCCTCCTCCTCTATTCCTGGCCACAGACACTTAAAGCACACAAGGCACACACCAGGGTGCTGTTACCTCCAAAATGCAAATGGGAAAAGGAAATGTAGATTTCCGTCGTCTGCAGCTGTTAACAGCAGCTTTAACTTTACCTAAAGTACCCCAGTGGTTTGTGTGAAGTGAATACAAACACCTCTATTGACTCTCCTCCCCTCTGCCTCCCCTTTCTCCCTCCTCAGCAGATGAGGGTGATGGAGGTGTTCATTGTATGCAGCCTGGGGATTGATTACAGGGTTGTGGGGGTGGGACGGTTGCTGGGGCCCACGGCCTTATTATGTTTTATATTTTGTATGAGCCGTGGGCCCCTCCGGCACATTAGAAGTGATATGACAGCATTTTGGAGCTGCAGCATTAAGCAGCAGCAGCAGCAGCAGCAGCAGCAGCATCACACCTACAAGTGTTGTACGCTGAGAGAGGCCCACACACTCTAATATCCAGATCAAAGCACATGTGCACAAAGACACACACACACACACACACATGCTCCCTCACGAACGCAGGCATGCACATGTACATGTTCTCTCATCCTCTCACGTGCTCATTTACTCATCCATCCCACTTCCCCACCTTCTCTGAATACAAAAGTGCAGCCCCCATGACTCAAAGCTGGGTGTGTGTGTGTGGGGGGGGGGGGGGGGGGGTACCTGAAGCGAATATCTGATAGGAAGAGAAGAAAAAAGGAGCTGCTGAATATTTTATGAAGTAATTATGAGGAGCACCTCAGATCTGAGTCCTCAAGGCCGAAGCCGGTGAACCCTCAGTTTGAGAATCCCCCCCCCCCTCGCAGCGTGTCATCGTTCATCAGCTCGTCAGAGGAGGAGCTGCTTCATCAGCAAACACTTTGAGACGCTGAATATTTAAAGCCTCAATTGGTTCAGACTCAGCTTCCCTTCTGCTCTGATCTGCTCCGACAGTGTGAAGAGTCGGCGCTTACAGTGGAGAAGGAGGGATCTGACGCCCTCCTCTGGGCAGTCTGAGAAACACAAGTCTGAAGGACAGTTGCACAACATACTGAGATTCAGGCCAATTTGAAACTTTCATCTTTGACATCAAAACGAGACACTTTAAATGACGATGAAATCAAATCCAAGACAACATGTTTCCTTGTTGCAGCTATTCTTTCTCCCCCGTTTTATAAAGGAGTCTTTTCTCCAGTGGAGACAGGAACCAGAGAGGAAGGAGGAGAAGGATGATAAACATTGGATGTTTCTCCTTTTCCCAACAGAATGATGCTTTGAAAAACTGAGGGGAGTCAGCATATTTAAAGTTGTTCATGTTGTGTTTTGTTCCTCCAGGAAAGTTCCCTCTGAAGCATTTTCACCAAAACACCCTCCAGGGGAAAATGTAAAGCAGTTTAAAAATATTTCAGCCGATCTGAGTTCATTTTTCATTATTGCTGCATTAGTGAAACAGTGAAACAGGGAAACAGTGGGATGATTTGTATTCATACTAATGTGAGGTGCAAGTTTCTGCTAAACTCTGGCTGCAAAATAAAAGCAGTAGTTGTAATTTCCTGTGCTCTGTTGTGGATTTCCAGCCAACAATGGTTTTGTTTGCTAATAGCTGCCATTAGGTGCCCTCACCTGCGCCCGGACCACCGCGGAGGGAACGGCTGTGCACCCAGGCAGGTTGGCTTTGCTCGCCGGCGGGAGGCACCAGAAGGCAGGCTGCACACTTATCCCCTATAAGTGGACTCATGCAGGCTGTCTACGGCTTGGCTCAGCCTGACTGCATGTGTTTGTTTTGGAGGTGGCAGGAAGCTGAGGAGAAGTTTGGGGTTGAAGCAGAGCAGGGAAGCAGGAAACAGTCAGAGATGAACTGAGAGGAGAAGTGATGAAAGGGGGATTTGGTCCAATCAGCTTGCAGCTAAAAGGAAGAGAGCAGAGGCCAGAAAACTCCAGATTTCTGTGATCTGCGCACAAAGAAATTCAGTGAAAGGATTTAAGGCAGTGAGGTTGTATTTTTGGATTAGTCACTGGCCTTTGTGGCTTCAATACATAGTTGGCACTAGATATCGACAGGAAGCACATCAGATAAACAACACTACAAGGAAACCCAGAGCATCATGGTCATATTTTCACAGAATGCAACTCAAATATATCAATCTGTTCAATGTGATGTTTTTTTTTAACACATTACACATTTATTTTGATGTTTTATTTTGAATTAGTTTTCCTGTAATTATTTTCTTTTCATTACTTCATCTGTTTATTTATATACAAACCAACAGACAACATTCTGTAAATGCACCAAGATTTGGCTGAGTGGGCTAATTTTCACCTGTTCTGTCCTAAATGAGTTTTTACAAGCAACCTGAAATAGAATAAAATGACCTACTTTATATAATTACAGATATATATAGATATGGATAATTCCTGTGTATTATGCATGCAAATCAAAACTAGTTAAACCTAAATTAAAACAAGGATTAAAACACTACAGTCTATGGAGTAAATACAGTCGGTTGACAAATATAGTAGATAAAGTGGAATGATTACAAGTTTGGTCTTGAGCCAAAGTTTGTGTTTAATTTTCATCCTTAAGAATATAAAGTAGATAATTTGTGCTATAAAAGAGGAAACTTTAAATACAGGTACAATCAGAATAGTTCAAAGTAGAAATCCTTTGTAAGTGTGTAGTCAGCTCTCCTGCCCCTGACTGACAGTTCAACATGATGACTGAATAGTGGGGTTTTATTTCCTGTGGCCTGTATTTTCTCAGTAGCACCAGCAGAGGTCAATGCTGCTCTGACAGTCACTCTGCTCAAAGATCAATCTTTTGAATAAAGCTGTATTTTGCTTTTCCTCTCAGTTCAGTGAACACAGCGTTTTCTCTTTCATAAACACGACCAGGCCTGGTGTAAAGATAACCTTGCTTCTGAGAAAGTACTATTTCCCCTCAGTTTTTCGCAGTAACTCTAAAACTGACAGAACACTGACTTTGAAAGGTCGTCTGAAATGCAGTAAAAAGTTTTTAAAAGATTTACACTTTAAGTTGCAGCTCTTTGATATTTTGAATCTTCACAGTGGACTAATGTTGATAGATAAATATGTTTTTGACTGGATTTGACTTTAATTTAGTTGTTACAGCTATTTCATTTAGATCTTGAAAATTGTGTGATGTACCTTTAGGTTTTTTTTTTTTATTACTTAGCATTGCTTTAACAGAGCAAAGCCTGCAGCATGTGTCCTGTCATAGTTTTTTACACAGCAAGGCCGATTCTGTGGATTATGACCTGCCTGTAACACATGATGGAAGTTTTTTTGAGGGTTCATTGGCATTCATCATTGAAAAACGACATTGGTTGGACACGTGTATGTCATCATTTTGGCATTATCTCTTATAATTTATGAATTTTAATGGAAAGCTTCATATTTTTTTCCTTTGAAACATATAAAGCAGCCAACAAATAATTAATTATGTAAAGATATAATGGAGTAATGACATCACACTCTGTTGGAGCACCAACCCATGAGGCTGGCTCGATTGTTTTTTTTTTGTGGGGCAGTTTTGCTTCTGGTTGTGTGAAGCCACTTTCACTGGGATTCTAAACACATAAACATTTTGTCTTGTTGTGTGTAAAAGTATGAGCCCCTCCCTGGTCCTGCCCACATTTACAAAACAAAATGGATCCAGCACTAATCACCAATGATGTAAACAAAATGTTCTCTTCATTTCCACACTGTAAACACATCAGTCTACGAGCTATACATAGCATGGCTAATTTTCACTGGTGGCCGATGAAGCATTTGTTACTTGGTCAGAGATGCTGGCGCTGGTGCGACATCTCGTGGCAGTGAATATTGTATGTTTAACCTTTAAGAGGGACTTATAAAATATGCATAAATAAACAACACTCTTCAAGTGGAGACAACCTTAAAAAAAGCTTTTACGAACACATTATGCAGCAGCTCTGTCATCGGACCGTCATCCGAAAATGGATCTTAAAAGCTAAATACTGGAATTTTAAACAACATTAGCAGAACAAAAAAACAATTTCAATTAGATGAACCCATTTGCATCCTCTGCAAATGGGTTGATAAGTGACTATCCCGTGTCTGATTCAGAAAGTATCTGTGAAATCCTAAATGAAGCTCAGTACTCTCTCTTCTCTTCAATTAAAACACGAGCATCCCAAACTGACAGGTGGTAAACACAATCCATAAACACATGGACCTTGGCGTTTGGCCCATTTGTCTTGGCCGTTTTCTAATCTGATGTTGTTGCAGATGCAGCTCTCACAAGAAGTGGAGCTTTGACAAAACACAGACATTGGCCTGTGTGCGACTGTGTGTGTATATATATATATGTTTGTGTGTGTGTGTGTGGATGTCTAATATTTTGCAGAAGCAAGTTTTTTGTTCCTGCAGCATTTCCTTACTGTCTATGTGGGTGTATCAGTGTGTGTGTGTGTGTGTGTGTGTGTGTGTGTGTGTGTGTGTGTGTGTGTGTGTGTGTGTGTGATTTTTTACATGCATGTTGTTTGTATGTATGTGTGTGTGTGTGTGATGTGTTCTTGAGTGCCTGTAGGTATGTTTGTTTTATTCCTTTGTGTCAGTGACAGGACACTGAAAGACTTCATGTTCATCTTGACTGCTGCTTCCTCACATGTATGAGTTTTTCTTCTATGGAGTAATTTGTTATGCAACCGAACCTCAGCAGTAGCCCCTTCATGATGTTGTGTGTGTGTGTGTGTGTGTGTGTGTGTGTGTGTGTGTGTGTGTGTGTGTGTGTGTGTGTGTGTGTGTGCGTGTGTGTGTGTGTGTGTGTGTGTTTGAGAGAGAGAAAAAGAGAGACCTTGAAGCCAATTCTACCCACTGTGGCTGAATGCTTGAGACATCCATAAACATTTGTGTGTGTGTGTGTGTGTGTGTGTGTGTGTGTGTGTGTGTGTGTGTGTGTATACTGTATGTGTGACTGATGCCTTTGATGTTTCTCATCCCTCCAGACAAAATGTCAATTGGCTCAAAGAGTATTATACTGTAAGTGTGTGTGTGTGTGTGTGTGTGTGTGTGTGTGTGTGTGTGTGTGTGTGTGTGTGTGTGTGTGTGTGTGTGTGCCTCCAGGCGGATACTGTGCAGCATACAGTTTCTGCATCATGGTTCTGTGTGTATTTCCCTGTGCTGCTTCCCTGCTTCAACAGTAAAAGCAGTAGAGTAACATTTAAAAAAAATACTACTTCAATACTGCGTACACACAGAAACACAGCACTCTTATATACAGGCAGCAAACCACACACACACACACACACGCACACCAAATACCAAGTAATAAATCACAACAGTAACACCCTACCCTTCCTCTCAGCGTCATGTGTATACAGCTCCTCTTCCCCTTTGCCACACTGACACGTTTATTACTCACATTCATCACACAAGTGTGCATACACACACACACACACACACACACACACACACACACACACACACACACACACACACACACACACACACACACACACACTGCTCTATATCAACTTTATTTCTCCTCTCTATTAGCCGCTTACTCCCTTCATCTCAGTCTCCTTCTCTCCCTCTGGAGAACACTACTGAACAGAACGAGGTCAACTGCAGACAGAGGAGAGTAAAGAAAAGAATCATAAAGGCTGAAGATGAAAGATGAGGTCGACACTTCTGCCCCTGTGATGCTTTAATGTTAATTCAGCCTCATCTGCCACAGCATAATTGTGTAAAACACCCAGGGATGCACACACTTGGGACTCTACTTTCAACAGTTGCAACTTACACGTACACACATTAACACAATTTGCTCTCTTGCAAGAAAACAGAAAATGTTAGCAAATTCATAAAAAAGACTCTTACGTACCTTTATTGAGGGTCCCAGTGACCAGTCTGTGCAGGGACAGGACAAACTTGACAAGTCCCTGTTTGCAGCGTTTGGCACAGCCTGCCATCCCCCCAGTGACCCGGGACACAGCAGGCTGAGCAGGGCCAGAGCTGGACGGGGGTCTCCAGGACAATATCAGCAGCACCAGCAGCAGCAGCAGCAGCACTCTCACAGCAAAGGGGCAGTCAATACAACTACTTCTGGCCAGAGCATACGAATCCAACAGAGAGGAAGAAGTGCAGGAGGATACTCTCCTCTCTCTGTGTCGCCCTTTCGTCCTGCTGAGCTGAAGGGAGAAAAAAAAGAGAAACAGTGATCTCCCTCTGCTTCCCCCGCTCATCCCTCCCCCACTCCTCCTCCGCCTGCTCCATCCCACCTCTGAGTGTGTCCAAATTAGTGTCTGCTTGAGAGAGAGATGTGCATGTTGTCAGAGTATGGAGAGATAGAGTGGGGAAGTGAGTTAAAGAAATAAACTTTCATTGTCCAAGTAAGAAAACTACAGCAGCTGAGAGGTGCGCTTACATCCAAGTTTCCAAGAAACTTCCTCTCAGTCTGCATTCAGCCTCTGGGGTTGCAGTAATGAAACAATCTCATGAACTCTCCTTGGTTTTCTCTCTCTCTCCCCCTCCTCTTCTACTCATTCTTTTCTCTCCTCCCGCTTATCAAATTTAAACCGCCTTTTAAGTGGGGAGGCAGTAATCTACTTTCAGCACCAGCGACAATGGACAGCTCCCCACAATGCGATGCAAACACACTCTCTCTGTAAACACACACACACACACACACACACACACACACACACACACACACACACACACACACACACACACACACACACACACACACACGTTCTTCAACTCCTCCCACTGCCCATATCACATATGAAGACTCCTCATCATCTGATAAAATGAGCTTTGTGTCTGTTTGTCAACTAAAATCCAGCAGTTATTTCTTATCTGGAACAGAATGAACAACATTAGAAATATGATGTTCCACTCTTGTCTATAAAGACGTCTCGAGTCAGAGCGACATTACACATTTTGACTAGTAAGTGATGACTGCTCAGTTAATAAATTGTTTTATAACTGCACAGTTTATCGTGCTCTGTTATTCATGTGTGTGTCCCTCGTGGTTGAATTAGTAAAAAATAGAAAGTTTAAATGATGATCATGTTGGCACAAATTTGACCAACTTCAAATTGAAAAGTTGAAAATTAAACATGTTATTATAATACATGATATTTAATGAAGTGACCATCAAAACCTCAGAAACCAAAAAATGTACAATATTGTCCTTTAAATTCTAATTATAAGTTATGACAAAATGGAAGCAACTTAAAATTGCACTTAAATACAATATTTCTCACCCAGTTTCTGAAATTCCTGTGTCTTACATATTTTTATATATATATTTGTTTCCTCAAGACCCTCTGCTTTATTGATTCCTTTGACCCCAATCTCAACTCATCAATATGCCTCCACCCAGACAGCTTAACTTCCAATCAATTGGTCCCGTTGCATTTGACCCATCTTACAACACACGCTGTTGACCTTTACCCATGATCCACCCTGCCCAGGGCTTCACACAACGCTACCATCATCATCTGAAACTGGCACATAACTCAAGAGAGATGAAAGAGAGAAAAGAAAAGATGGAATAGAAAAGCGGAGCACAGGAAAGAGAAGGATGGAGGAACAGGATGCAGAAAGATAATCTTATAATGTCCTTCTGGGCTATATTTAGTTCGGAGTCGTGTATGGCAACTGGGCTGAAGGCTGGAATGTAAAACTACAACAAAAAAAACAGTAATAAAAGGCCAAGTTACGAGGAGGAGAAATGAAGAAATAGATATAAAGAGACACTATAGGGGGAAGAGAGACTGAGGCAAGCAATGAAACAATAAAAATGCAAATGAAAGGCATCAGAAGCAGAAGAAATGGAGAGAACTGATGGAGGAGGAGAGGGGGGGGGGGGTGAGGTGGGGAGGAGGTCTTAGCTGGAGGTGGTGTGTAAAACTCAATGTCCCATAGAAGCACGGTGCTATTTGCTGTATCGGGCTGACAGACAGGTTTGGCAGGATCAACACTTTGCCACAGCCTCTGGATGGTAGGATACAGAAAACAACTTTGCGAAGAAGAGAAATAAGAGTGGGAAATAAAAGTCAAACGGTCGAGTGGAGGAAACGAAGGGGGAGGATTGTTTTCTGAGGCAGCACCACTGTTTTGCTTATTAAGCATGAAGGAGATTATGCTGTGTGGGGGAATTTCCATAAACATGCCTCTCTATTACCGCCCCCATTGTTCATGATTAATACGATTAGGGGTTTCCTTTGCGCACACATTCACGGATGTAAAAGCAGCTAATTGCTTGTCTCTTCCCAAATTAGAGGCTGCGCTGTTTGATGTTTGTCTGAACACGAATTTGCTGGAGAGTGATGAAGCTGCCTGGTCGGAGATAGAGTTCTACCTGATATGCACCCGTGTATGATTAAGATGTGGAGAAAATTGAAAGGGAGCTAGAGAAGAGAAAGCAAGGGAGAGCAGGAGAGATAGTTTCATGATGCACGACCGCAATAAAGTGAACAGAGAAAAGGGGTAAAGTGGAAATGAGAGGGGTAAACGAAAAGAGAGAAGGCAGTAATGTGAACTACCTGGGGGAGAAAGTGTCTAAGAAGAAGTAAAGAGGTTAAGATCTATATAAAAACAATGTAGATAAAGGGAGAAAAAGAACTTGGCCTGATGTATGAAGGTGAAAATACCACAGAATCTCAAGAAAGATGAGCATGTAGAAAAGAGAGCAGGGTGAGGGAGGTGAGAGAAAGAAGAGAGCAGGGAGCTGTTGAGATAGGCAGAAAAATGAATGAGACAAAAAGAGAGGAGATTGCTTTGAATGCTGTAGATCTGTCAGAATTGAATCACGGGCGGCCAGCTGTTAGCTCAGATAGGGCTCTGCCTCTAAATATAACAGGCTCTGAGATGGACTGATACGGCCACAACAGAGGAGAGATGGTGAAGGGGAAGGAAAGAAAAAAAAAAAGAAAAGAAGCCGGGCTTCATAGCACATGAGGAAAGAGAGACGGGGCATAAAACAACAAATTACCGCTCACAAGTGGGTGATTTCTATGTGATGACATTTATAGCATGTATGATTGTTTTGTGTAATACATTCCTTCAGGGACACACACACATGCAGGGGTAATATCCCAACCACAACACTGCTGCATGACAACTCAACAACCTTCCAGCATCAAGACCCATCTGCCCAGACACAGCAGTGGAAGAAACCCACATTTAGAGCCTGATCTGTGGGCGTGAGCAGCAAGCGTCGCCCCGAGGTCCTGGAAGTCGACTCCAAACCACCAGCCCAATCCCACTTGAGCTCCTGACTCTCGAGGTGTCAGTAGCAATGACGGGGTGATAACGTACCCCCTGGGTGAAATTAAAACTACAACACACACAGACACACAGCATCCTTCTTATCTGCCACAATTTTCTCCAGCAACCCCCCCCCCCTGAAGACACCCCACCAATAACAACATCCCCGCACAAACACATGCCCAGTAACACACAGTCCTGCAAGAAGGAGATATCCCCTCCAGTGCTGTCTCACACACACACACACACACACACACACACACACACACACACACACACACAGAAAGTGTATATCAAAGCCTCAACACAGAATATCCTTGCAGAAGGCTTGAACCCAGCTGTTGTTGTTATTGACACCCCTGTGACAAGTCATGCACACAAACACACAGACACACACACTTTTTACCACGGTTTGTGTTCTCCCTCCATCTCATCCCTCTCCGTCACCCTGTGTCCCACGTTGGCCTACATGGAAAGAGTCGGATCTGAGCTCGGCATCGTTAACATCCAGCACAGAAAAATGAATTAACACGGAGTTCATTAACGCTGTAAACAAGATGTTGAGCACACACCACTGACGCCTGTGTGTCATGTATGTTAGTGTGTGTCTGTGTGTGTGTGTGTGTTAATAATGGAGGTGAGTCTCCCTGAAGAGGGTAATCAGTGTCCTGTGGGTCCAACTCAGGGGCCATGTTGCATAAAAGCAGCTGCACTCCAGTTTTAATGAAGCTTCTCTAATCAGTGCCCAGTTCTTAGCACAAATAGTTTAACAATTCAAATAAAGGCTGATTAGTCTTTAAAACCTGTGATGCAGACAATTCAGCATAATGTCCTCACAGGCCTTGGAATACATCAATAAGTAAGAGGCAAACTTCATTAGCTCCAACTTTAAAGTTCAGTGTTGTTAAAATCTTTGCTTCTGCAGAGTTTGCTCTATTGTGGGCAAATTGGATTTTAGATAACAAGAAAACATTATATAAATGATGTAAATAAAGGTTAATATCTTTGTCTGGGGTCATTCTGTGCAGAGTTCTCATCATGTCGGGTGGGTTCTCTTCAGGTAGCTTCCTCCCACAGTCATGCAGACTGGGGTTAGGTTGATTGGAGACTCTGAATTGTCCATAGGTGTAAGTGTGTGTGTGTGTGTGAATGGTTGTCTCAGTACACTGGCCCTGCGATGAGGGGATGACCTGCCCAGCATGGACCTCACCTGTCACCCAGTGTCAACTGGGACAGGCTTCCCCTGCAACCATTTAAAAAGGAAACACAGCATAGTCAATGGATGGAAAGTTATAATATACAAATAAGATACATCAGGATAGATAATTCTAATGTTGCTTTTACTAAAGTTAAATTAGCAATACTGTAGAGGATTACATGTAGGTCCTGCATTGAAAATGCTATTTAAATCAAAGTATTATTAGCAAATATTGCAGAAAAATAGCCAATGGCCATGTTATACTATTAAATTGTCTTATTACTGTTGTATTGTTGTATGAGTAGAATTGTACTGTGGAAGTTGTTTTAAGTGAAGTTAATATTAATATTTTCCATCATATGTTACAAGCTTATCATTTTGTTCGTAAAATCTTTACATTTTAAGGTAAAGTTAAATATGGTGAGTGAAATGAACAAACTTACCTCTGAACTGCAGAAGTATAAAGTGACACAAAACTGAAATACTCAAGTAGAGGATAGATATCTAGAATTAGACATAATGTACAAATATACTTTATTACTTTCCACCCTTGCAGAAATGTTTGAGTGTAGTTAAGGTCTAAGATAACCAGAAACAGTGAGAAGGAAGGAGAAGAAGAGGAGTGATGATGTTTTTCTTTCGAAACAGTCCAGCTGAACCCCAACCTCCTCACCTCATGTACTCTCTGGAACACAACACAACAGACACATGCACACACACACACACCTGGTTCTCTTTCTGCTGAGCGTTCTCAGAGGAGCTCCCAAAGCTGCCGAGCACAGCAGGTGATGATTAAGCTGCTTTTTGCTGCTGATGCTCCTTCCTCTTCTCTCACTTCTGTGTTTTGGTTTTGTGCCTGGTTCGTATTGAATGGGGGAAGCAGACACTAAGATGTTTCAGGCTACTTGAGCACGTCTTAGTGTGCACATCAGCATCATCCATTCTACTAAATCTCTGCTGAAAGCACCTGTCAGGGATTGAGCCGCACACACAGCACACACACACAATGGACTGTTTATACCTCCAAAAGTGGCTGCCATCTAGTGTTCATTTATGGAAAGTGATGAAGTTTATCCATCCATCCATACCATCATCAACACCATTTATTCCTTTGAGTGTCATGGGGAGCTGGAGCCAATCGCAGCCGACAGTGGACGAGAGGTGGGGTACAACCTGGACAGGTCACCAGTCTATTACAGGGAAGACAACAGGGAAAACCATTCACTCTCACATTCACACCTACAGTGTCCAACGAATCTAAACCACATGTCCTTGGACAGGGGGAGGAAGACGGAGCACCCGAGTTAAAACTCCTTAGGGAAAAATCCCTGTTTTCTACTTGTGTTGATGCATTTATATCCCATTAATTGAATGGATTTAATAACTTTCTCAGTCCAGAGCAAGAAAACCTGATGCTTTGTCTTGGAAATACATGTTTTGTAAAATCTCAACTATGAATACAGACCTATTACCATTTAATATCATATAAACATTTATTCTCTGTACAGTTGTAAGGAATCAAGGGGGAGTCAATATAATCAATCAATCAATCACTGATAGAAAAATACATTTGCATGGTCACTCCACACCCATACACATACAGGAAGTAGCAAAAGAACATCACGTGTGTGCGTTTGTATAAAAGAAAAATCAATACGAGCGTGCAAACGTGACATCGATTAGGTATGAAAAACAGTGTCCCTTCATACAAAAACACATAGGTGGTATCATTTCATATACACCATTGGCATGTTTACATATTATATTCTCTACAAAAAATATCAGTGGTTATCTATTTGTTTTTTCAACTAATGATTATGTGCAAATTTTAATAAGTAAAATAACATCTGGCTTCTGTGTTTTAAAGAAATCCTGCAGATCTGTGAGGAGACGGAGGCGGATGAGTCTTTGGAGTGAATCGTCTTTTGTCATATTTGGCTTCATGTGTAAAAATCAGGTGAAGATGACAAATTGGTAGAATGTTGTGTGAGCACATTATACAGTGAGTGTTGCTTTTAAAAAAGACAGTAGCAACCGTTGAGCTGTTCACAGTCCAGAGAGGCAGCAGCGGGGATGAAGCTACGGCATCTGACCCAGGATCAGTCGCAGGTTAACACAGTGTAAAAAAAAACGAGCAGCAGAAGCAGATGTTCCTCTAGTGGTAGTGAGTGTCACAGTCAGCTGTTCAACGATGAGATTGAGCTTTGCTTTAAAAGACATTTGCTTTCGATTGGCAGCAACTCTGGCCTTTCACGTGGCCGCCACAGTGTCCGCTCCGTTCATGAGGTGACTCCAGGGGGGGTGGGTCTCTGAAACAGGAAGTTCTTCCCTTTACGAGAAAAGGAAGTAGCCAGTCTTTACCTGCTTTTACAGGCAGGTTCACTTTCAGCGCTGTTTTTAGTTTGACATCATCAGTTCTTGGTTTTGAGGTTCGTTGGCGGGTCACAGGTCGCTCACACGCTCATGGGTAAAGAGCACGTGGGGAGAGTTTTTCTGATTGGTCGACCTGAGCCTCACGTGGAGAGGTTATCTGGGGAGTGTGACGCCTGTCTCAGCTGAGGTGGAGGTTAGGACAGCTCCTCAGAGGGCTGCAGATATAGATGGCTGTGTGCGCACACACGCACGGACACACATGGAGACACACGCACATAGGACACACAGGACAGAGAGAAAAATAGATTGTCACTGAACTATATAGTCTCAACCTTTGAAACAGTGGATCTTATTTTAAGTCAAAGGTTGGAAAGACAAAAAGGAACAGATTTCATTATAAGTATTCAAATTAAAGGTAAACACAGTGTCACAATCGTGAAAACAAAACACAACCATTCCATCAGACAACAAAACAATGTTACACACAAGTAGCTGCAGTCAATCAATAACACAACTAGAATGTCACTCAGTAGAGCCCATTTGAATTCACTAGATCCAGGATTTTTATTCCTCTAAACATGTTTTTTTTGTTGTTGTTTTTTTTAATCAAGAGCCATGAATTATTGAGACAGATATATCAAGGACAATGTTGAAAAATGCCCTAATTTTGCAAAGTTTTCTTCAAACAAACAAAAGGACAGGGGTGAAAACATAATCTCATTGGCTGAGTTAATAAAACTTATAGCTACTGCACACAAACATATTGTTCTGATGCAAAAACACAAATACATGTACACAAAGATGCAGACAACTCACCGTTCACACCTCGACTCCTGGTGAAGGGGATTTTCACTGAGATTGTGTGTTGTGATTGTAAAGAGACTGACAAAAGGATAAAAAGGAAAAAGTCTAAATTTGATGCAGTAACAGGATAAATCAGAAATATTAGAGTATATTATTATTACATTATATTATTATTACCACAGTGTGAGGTGGTGCAGTCGGTCAGTGCTGGTCCTTCCTGAACACGGTGTGGACACTGTTGGAACTCAGACCGTTCGATCCCAGTGTTTGGACACTGATGTGAATCGGGACGCTCAGGTCGACGTTCTCCGCGATGCACTGCAGACACAGAAACAACATGTGGAGCACGTGAGCTGCTCTGGTGTGTTTTCCGCAGTCAGAACAGGAAGCAGTGATGCACAGTTGGCGTCAGGGCAGAGACAGATACCTTGGTGCACGCCGAGCTCATGACAGATTTGTGGAAGTCCCCATCTATAAGCAACTGAGATTAAAGGGAGAAGAAAGAAAAAAACGTTTTAGACAAATCTTCCAAAATCCCTGTCAGTGTGTGAATGCAGCTGCCCGTCTCCTCTGCCTACCCTGTATCCGTACACAAACGTGCCGTTACTGCAGCCCAGCTCGTCCAGCGACGGCCTCTCCCAGCCAATCATGAGGCTGCTCTGGCCCACGGTTTGGATGACCTCAACAGAGCGAACCTCTGCTGGAGCGTCTGCAGGGATAAACAACAACAAGAGGTCAAGCTCTTGCTTGTTCATGCAGGAGATGAGGCGCAGCATAAATAAGCACTGTTACCGCTTCTATTTCCTTTCTTTGTTAATGTGGCATTTCCCTTTTATGATGCACCTGTTATTCCTGATATTCTAACACAATAAACCAACATAACAAGACAAGGCGCATGCAGAACTTACAAATGAACTCATCTGATTCAATAAAAGCTTACGTTGATGTACTGCAGAGTGTTGAGAGGGCAATAAAAAACTAAAAAACTGCATCAAAGCGCCAGAGTGTGATTCAACATTTTCTCCAATACAAGAGACATAAAGAGTGAATTTACTGGGTATAATCACGCTGCAGCAGTATGCAACCGAAAACTAATATTCTACGATGGTAAATCAGAACATGATGCACTTGTATACAGAAGTAGAGAGAGTTTTATTTTTGTCAAATCAAAGATATTCCAACTTGTTACTTGAAAACAGTCTTTATCTGACAATTTTCATGTACAATACAGTTTTTACCTCTTTAACTGTGGAATACTTTATCACCACGCCCTATTTTAGCAGCTTTTACTATATATATTTGATATGTCTCCGTGCCGGTAATAGACAGTGGCCGGAGGCAATGTTTTCAGGTTGTCCAGTCCCATTCTTGTGAACAAAGTATCTCCTGAATGCCAAACGTTCACTTGGACTCAAAGATGAACGGATTTGATTTTGGGTCTTGGAGGTCATAGGTCAAGGTCACAATGACCTTAGGTAACTGTGAATGTGATATATTAGGTCTGCCTGTAGGGAATTTCATTACATCTGGTCAATTAACTGGTTAACTGATTAGATTTTAGTTGTCAACTAAGTTTAGTTTTTTAAAGACTTTTTAAGACATGGCAGAAACCCTGTTCAGGTGGCTGTTAATAGTGAATGTGAAAACATGGTTATTACCTGGTCTGGGTCTTGCTGATTTTGTCTGATCTCCGGCACCAGTGGACTTCCTGGCAGACCTGTTGGGTCTCTCTGGAGAGCGTCGACCAGACTGGGTCCAGGATGCAGTGAAGACGGGTCCGTCACGTTCAGCAGGGGCAGCACCATTAAGAATATTACTGTCAGGGGCAGTTGATTTTCCAGGAGCAGTGGTGTCTGAGGCAGTGCTATTCAGATTAGTGTCAGGACATATTGAGACATTAGAGTCAAAGCTATTGGTCCCAAGAGTTAGAGGAGTTGAGTGAGTTGTTGTCTCAAATGTGTTCGGGACAGCAGGGAGTTTCTCTGTCACGTCAGTGCCACTGTGTGAGGGGGATTTACTTTCATTAAATGAGCCGGAAAGAGCGGATGCTTTAAAGTGATGGTGAGTAAAGATGCTGGGGCTGAATGAAACATGAGCAGATCTAGAAGCGACTGCATTCAAAAGTGTTGTCGCAGGTTTAACTGTTATTCCAGCGTGTGTAGTTTGGTTTGAGGCAGCGGTGACTGGGAGAGAGTTGATATGTGGTTTATTGAAGCTGAGCCTGTTTGTCTGACAGGTCAGATTCAGGTCAGCAGGAACTGAAAATGAGAGACTTTTCCTGGGCTCCTGTCTTCGTCCTCTGCTCACTGGAGCCTGGAGAAGAAGAAGAAATCGTTCAATTATTGGACAGATGCTGACACCACATTTTCCAATGTTTTGTGCTTTTGTGTTGACATATATTCATGTCATGAAACCATATTTAAATTCACTAGATCTGAATTTTTATTAGTAAAAGGAAAATGTATATGTACCTGGTAGCTGCTCATCAGAGTCCTCTGCAGTTGCTCATGGAGGTTGATGATCTTCTCGGGGCTGCTCAGCCTTCTGGAGGTGGGAGGAGTGGAACTCAGGGAGGACCTGGTTGAACTGGTCAGATCTGGGGACGACTTCCCTCTCACGTCTGACTGGTGAAATCCAAATGTCTCTGGACCACCGGTTGCTTGGATCAGTCCACTGCTGGACAGACACAGCTGTGTGGACTGCGATCCCTGTAAACCCAGCTGAGAACGGGAAATTTGATTCTTTGGTTAGAGGTTTTTGCTCGACTGAAGATAATAAAAATTATTCCTGACTTTCTCTTTCGCTTCGAATGAATACGGCATGAATGCACTTTTTTTGTTAGCAAAGCTATGTGGCTTGTTTTCCTTGGTAGCACAAAACATATAGACCCTATAGAGGCCAGCAACTGCTGACTGTCTTGTATATTTTTAGGAATTGTTTCGCAGCATTGATTCTGTCATTCCTCTTAAAATCTACAACCTTTAAGGCAAAGTAATTAAAAGAAAAACTTCCCATCTATTTGAATGCATGCATTTGATTGTATATTTCACCTTTGCAGTGTTTGTGATCGAGCTCTCTTTAAGTGCTGTTGTAGCTTCGACACTGGGTTTCTCCTGCACAGGTGAGCTGGCATTTCTCGTCGGTGTTCCTGTTGCTGCACGTGTGACTTCACTCCTGCAGTCTTGAATATTTGTTGATGATGCAGTGGATATAGGAACTTGTCCGTCACTTTTGAAGTCTCTGCATTTCCCTCCAGCTTCCGGGGTGAGTCCATTTTTTGTTAGTTCATTTGCAGGTGAGAGAACAGCGGGACAGCTCTGATCACGTATGGATCCAGTGGGGCAGTCTGAATGAATTAACGTTGAGATAAATCTTGGTGTAAACCCAGCACTGTAATCCCCAGTGGTTACGCTGCCTCCTGGTGTGAATGCTGCAGTGTAGTCCCGCAGAGCAGCGTCACTGAGCAGCAGCTCCACCTGCTGTTTGAGTGTGGAGTCCGCGCAGCCGTGTCTGTGCATGGTTTTCATCATCTTAGCTAAGAGGTTGTTCCTCTCCTGACACTTCACCACCAGAGATGACACCTTGGCCTGTTAGTGGACAAAATGCTCGTCATTCAAATAATGTGCAGCATTAAACAGTGAAAGAATGAAACCCTTCATCCCTCTTTCCTCACCTTTAAAGGAGCCAAATCCAGATCTGTCAGGCTCCTCTTCTTCAGGAGTGCATCATACTGCAAACAAAATCAAACGGAACATGTGAAAACTATTACTACTCTAAATGATACAGTTTAAATAAACATTAAGGCTCATGTTATATCACTATATTTATGTAATGCAAAATAGATGTCTGGTTTCCACCTTAGCTCTGATGTCGTTGTAGCGCGTGTGGACAGACATGAGAGCATCATCATGCTTGAAGCCCTGTCCTCTTTTTAAAGTGATGTACTCGGAGTTCAACTCGTCAAGAGCCACTGTCTGTGGGATTTCACGCACGCGCACACGCACGCACGCACATACACACATACACACACACGCACGCACGCACGCACATACACACACACACACACACACACACACACACAATGAGGAACTGATCTGCGGATTCTCGATGTTACTGAACAATGAGGCCCAGGATCATATATTTATGTCTATATCTATCGTTTGTTCTAGGTGTCCAGTACCAGGTAGAGACTTTCAAAATAAATATTTTTAAATTAAATTGAACAAACCAAAAAGAAATAAACATGTTGTGGTTGTTATACCTTGGCCTTGAGCTGGGCTGTGAGGATGTTGTATTGTTCTTCTATCTGTGTCTTTAGTAACAGAGCATCACTCTTCTCCCTCAGCAGGCCTGTCACTTTACTATGCAGCTCCTTCACCTGTGGTAAACACAAAGGGCTGCTCAGGGCAAACAGACAAACATCTTAATTTGACTCTGCAATAACAGCAGTAACAATAGTGTCCAAACTAAGGGAGGTATCTAAGGATTGAGAAGGTTTTTAAACTGTGCAGCTAGACAAGCCGACCAAAAAGAACAAAACGTCAAATCATTCTATGGAGTTAAATTACCTGGGTGCTGACACTCTTGTTTTCCCTCCTGGTTTCTTCCATCTGATTGGCTACATCTGTCAGTCTCATCCTCTTCTCCGCTGCCGTCCTCTCCGCCTCCTCCCTCCTGGCCTCTGACTGACACAGTTCACTTTGCAACTTCTTTGCCTGAACATGCACACAACACGTACACAACATGAACAGATTTAACTTCACACGTGTGTTAAGTTATGGTGTGCCGTTCTTCTGCAAACAATTGAGAGAGAATAAAACACACTCTTGAAGACTGAAAACGCATATTATATCTATATGGTTTTGTGTAAATGTATAAATGTGTCCCATTCAAAATGTCAAAGGTCCTGCAGAGTGTTAACATGACATGAAGATGCATATTCTGTATTTTATGACTTTTCTGCTTTTTTCCCCCATTGTCTTAACCTGCTGTAATTTAACATCAACTGATCGCCTCCCACATTGAATCTGCTTTTTCTCTCCGCAGTCCCCAAGTGTTGCTCATTGTGGGAACTGCCTATAATAGAGTAAGGTCTCTATGCTGTGATTTGGCCCTATGCAACTTAAATTGTCCCAATGTCTGCAACTGCAGTGATTGTGTCTTTCTATCACAACAAATGTGAAAAGGTTCATAGTTGAAACTCACTTGTACGTGGCTCTTGTCCAGTTCCTCTTGTGACGTCTTTAGCTGTGATCCCAGAACTTCAGTCTCCCTCAGCAGATCCCTTTGCTCCTGATGTCCATCAAAACCATTTTGTGTAAGTTCAAAGTATCAAACATCATGATACATGGTGAGACAAAATGTTAATAGGATAAATAGGCTGACTCAACAGTCTCTTATAAAACATAAATGAGTAAGTTGAATGTTACTGATAACCCTAGTTCTATGAATCCTTCCTGTTCAACACTGAATATCTTCAGTCTCACACATGCAGAGGTCTACATGATCATTCCTGCATAATCTTCTCACGACTCATGTTTCGAGGCTTTCTACTCTATGTGATGTGAGCACGAGGCTACAAGCTCCCAGATGATTCAATTACATGCTTTGACAGCAGGGACGACACACGTGGATGACACCGGTAGGTTGTCCGAGGTCACATGTGACATTGTTGATATAAATATTCGACCTACTTATGTGTGAGACTGAGGATATTTAGTGTTGAACACTGCCTCTAGTGGTCAGGAAGAAGGAAAAAAAACACATAGCTATACCTGAACAGATTTCCCTCTGTTGTGATTAGTCTGACATCTTTGTACGGCATCTCCTGTTCTGAGCACAGTCTCATTGTTCTCTGTTGGATCAGCGGTGTTTGGATTCACCAGCTGCTGCCTCTGGTTCCTCTCCTGTGTTTGTGTTTGGCTGTGGGAATCAGACAGGAGGCTTTGTCTCTTCTCTCTCAGGCTCTGAGTCACGAGCGCTATTTGCTCTTCCTCGTGTCTCAAACGAGTTATTGAATGTTCAACTCTTTCTTTTTCATCTCTCAAACTGCACAGTGACTTCATCAACTTGTCACAGTCGTCTTTCAAAGTGTGAGATGATTGCTCCTGGTCTCTCTGTTCTTTCAGACACCTAAGGGAAGTGGTTATTTCCTCTCTCTCCTGTTTCAAACTGAGCACCGCTCTGCTTAACTGGTCTCTCTCTGTCTGTAAACTTTGCAGGGATTGCTTGATTTGATCTTGCTCTTCCTTTTTGCTTGAAAGATGGTCCTCTTTTTCTCTCTCAAGACTGGATAAGGTCTTTGTTAGCTGCTCTTTCTCCTCTTTCAGGCCACTCATGGAACTAATAAAGTGATCTCTGTTATCTTTCAGCCCACAGAGCGTCCTGGTGAGCTGCTCTCGCTCTTGTCTGAGACCAGCCAGACACTGAGAGATTTTGTCTTTCTCCTCCTTCAGTCCCCAAACTGCACGAGTCAACTGCTGTTTCTCCTCTGTCTTTGTCTGGACTGACTGAGCTACTTCTCCCTGCTGCTCTCTGAGAGAATTTAAGTTGCCCATCAGTTCGTCTTGTTCTGTTTTGAGGCTCTGGACTGTCTTGGTCAGATGACACACTTTATCATTCAATGCACTTACATGCAAAGTGTTTGGTTGGCTGTTCTGCAATAGATCATGGTGATTGTTATGTTGAGATCCAGTTGCTGACACTGAAATCAAACCATCTGTTTGAGTACTGGACGTTGATTGCGGTTCAATTCTTTCCACCATATTGTCCACACATTCCTCTACGTTGCTCTGCTTCCCACTCTCTTCCAACTTTTGCTGAAGCTCCATGATTGTGTTGAGATCATCCTCCGTCTTCCTGGTGAGCTCTATGATCAAACATCCTTGCTCCTGGTTCTCCTGCTCCTGCCTGACTCTGACCTCATCCAACGTGGAGGCACGCTCCCTCAGCTGACTTTGCTCCATCTTGATCTCCACCTCTCGAAGCTCGATGTGAGCCAGCAGCTCCTTGATCCTCTCTGCCAAGGCCCGGTTCTCCTGATTGAGGGCCTGGGCGAGATCATCCTGGACGAGGGTGGAAATGTTGTTATCCTGGGGAGGACAGGGATGGGCGTGGCCGATCTGCATGTCAGAGAGGAAGAATTTGATAAGTTACATACTAGATGTAGAGCAAAGCTCCTTCAACTTTGTAAAACATTTGAGAATACTGCCGCCCCTACCTTTTCTCTTGAAGACCCCTGCTCTGCAGCTCGTTCCTCTGCCTGTTGCCTGAGTTGTATTTTTAGTTGAGTGTTCTCCTGAGCCACCATCTCCAGTTCTTCCTGCGTGTGCCGCAGGGCAGCCTCCAGGCGGCCACGTTGCTCTTGAAGGTCCGCAAGATCTTCCCCTAACCCCAAACTCTTATACGCTTCTCTCAGGGCATCAGATTCCTCACTGGGGCTTTGTTCCAGGTCTAAGATCCCTCTGCAGCACCAGGTCTCCAGGTTAAACTCATCTATCGTCTCCGAAGTCAAGGAAAGTGACTGGAAGCTGAGGTTGTGTTTGGAGCCACAGTCGGGTTTGTTCTGTTTGATCTCTGCTGTAGCCTGGTGGTGGTCAGGTGAAACTGCAGATAACTGTGACTGATCTACTCCCTCGGTCAAAGATGGCTGCACCTGCAGAGAGAGAGATCACAACTCAACATCATATGTTGGACAGAAGTTGAGAATTATATAAATAAATAGGGCAAAAAAAACGCAGTGTATTGTAGCATTTAGGGGAGAGATGATTATGTAACATGCAACTGAGAGACTCAATAGACTTTCACTCTTTGGGAACATCCACCATATTTTTGCTGTGATACCAACTCATGCAGTAACAAGGAAGAATAAAAACAGACATATTCAGCCTTTCAAGTAATTAATTTTTTTTTTTACCAGTTGAACAGTTGTTTGTAGCTTTTTATAAAGAGTTCTGAATGGGAAGGAAGGAATTTATCAATCTAATCATGTGTATTGATAATCAATAATCATCTTGGTTTATGTGGACACTAAACAAATGCTCATTATTGCCAAAAAATCCTAATTACATATTTTAGCATCCATATACTGCACATAATGTTCAATATTATACATACAAAAGTGAATTAATTAAGTGAAATAATGTTACTAGTTTACCTAAACATCTGAAATAGAATCGGATATGTAACACTTGTGACATATTCTGCTCTCTATTGCTTCTTCATTCCACCTGAAATGACTTTAGAGAAGCTAAATATCCCCCTCAACACTGTGAAGTACTGTGTATATAACAGGAGACATTATAATTTAGTCTGTTCGTAAATGTTCCTACTGACACAGCCTCTGTATCAGTTCTCTGATTTAAAACTCTATTTCATCAGAGCACACTTAATGAGATCTGAGGACTGACTTACTCTAGATGCAGCACAAGTAAATACTGGATGTGCCAACACCGTCTTACAGTACCTCACACCATGTAAATACAAGAAAGATATTGCTTGTACCCAGGCCTCTAGTGCAAATGAGATACTCCCCGATCTAACAAAACTAATAACATTCATGTCTTACACACCTCTGCCGAGCTCCCCACTGAGTTCGTTCCTGGACTTGTGCAGGCGTTCTCGACGACTGTCGGCGACTGACTGGCTGTTTGGTTTGCAGCTTCCCTGAGGATCAGCTGGAGTCTGTCGTTCTCCTCTCTCAGCTCCTCAACCTCCTCCATCAGTGAGCTTTCAGACAGCTTCAGCCGGTGCACCTCCGCCTTCATCTCCTCCACTCTGTTGCCCAGGAAGTGGCTGTTCTCCTGGGCCTCACTAAGCTGCTCCACCAGCCCCCTCCGCTCTGTCATCCCATCCTCCCCTCTCTCCAGCAGCACCCTGAGATCCTCCTGCAGGCTCAAGATGAATCCCTGCAGCCTCGACTCATCTGAGCTCTGCTTTGTGTCGTTGTTTCCTCCTCCTTCTATGTCTTTCTCGGTCTGTCCCTCATCACCCTCTAGACCTCCCTCTCTTTCAGGAATCACACTTGTCTGCCATTGCTTCATCCTCTCCTCTTTTCTCTCCTCTTCTCCCTCACCCTCTCCTCTCATAGAAGTCAGCCTCTCTTGCTCTTCCCGGAGAGTTACGGTCCCGGCAGTGATTCTGACCGCTCTGATTGCGGCCATGCCGGTGGCGGCACTCACAGTCATGTCAAGCAGCCGCTTCTCTAAAGTGTAGATGCGGTTCTGTAGGCTCTGCTCTCTGTCCCGGGCCAGGCTCAGCTTGTGTTGGAGCTGGGTTTTAAAGTTCTCAAAGTACTGAGACTGCCGGCTCATCTCCTCCTCTTTGGCCTTCAGCTGCCTTTGACAGCGCTGCAGTCGCTCCCTCCATACCCGCTCCCCTCGCTCCTTCTCCTGAGTCTGAGGAGGACAGAGGGAAAGAGAGGAAGACAAAGACAGGGAGAAAATATTAGAGAAGGAGATATCACAGTAACTGTAATAACTTAATTGTAATAACTAGTACCCTAGTTATTGCTACACTCAGCTTGCTTAACAACATGTTTTAATGGCAATGTCATCTTTGAATATGTAGACTCTGAAACTGGGAACCCTCCTGTTGTGAGTGCTAACCACTACTCCATCGTGCCGCCCTCAAACAAATAGGTTCCACAAAAAGCTTGAATATTCCTGTTAAAACTCCAAATATGATTTAGTAGCACTTGTCAAGGCCTTATAAACTGTACTCCTGTTTCACATTGTTCCTCTAACAGAGTTTCATATACAGAAGGGCTCTCTAGAGAACTGTTAACTTCAAATTACTTCTCAGATTTGACTCTTCAACCATTTACAAGCCAACCTTTGTTGCTTTTAATCATAACGTGCTCTTTTGTCTGCTTTTTGTTGACTGCACTGACTTTTACTGTCCACATCTGCAGATGTACTGCAGTGCACCTGGCCTGTGTCAAGTCAAACTGACCTACAGCATCTTTAAAAAACCCAAAGCTGTGAATTTGTTTACAGTTTGTTGTACATCCACACTTTCAGAAAATGTGCACACTTACCATGGCTCTGACCTCGTCCCTGAGCATGTGCAGTCTTTGGTCCAGCCTCTGGGAGTGTTGCATGCTGAGGCGGTGGGAGGCTGAGGCGAGAGCTGACAGAGCTGTACCAGCAGGCTCTTCTCTGATCTCACTTACTCTCTGACCCTGACATCACAACACAGACAAGCTCACCTTACATCAACATATTAACATTAAGACAGAAGGTTTGGTTACTTATTCGGCTAATTTGATGTAAATCTACACAAAAGATTCAAATAAAATCTCCCGCAGCAAGTAGAGAGGTGTTAGCAGCAGTGTGCTCGCATGGAAGTGTGCAATTCAGTCGGGTGCGTGTGATACGTGATATCACCTTGGCCAAAAGTGTGTGTGTGTGTGTGTGTGTGTCACTGGATCCCTCTCTCACCTGTTCCTCAGATGCCTGTCAGCCAACGTGCTCTCTGCTCTGGGACCTTCACTCTTTTACACTGAACCTGCAGGTCAGGATCAGTCTCCACAGAGTCAGTTGCCATGGTAACAGAAGTGCTTCCGGTGCCTATCGTCTCTGATGAGGCCATGTGATCCTCCATTGATAAGCCTGTGCCCTCTCCGGGAGTTTTACCTGTGGCCCAAGAACTGACACCTCAAACTTATTGAGCAGGGGAAGAAAAAGAAAAAAGTGTTTCACATTTTCTCTCAACTTAAGTCCATCATTGATACAGAGGCACATTTAAATACATACAACATATATAAGTTACATGTGCACAAAATACAGTCATCTATTATTTACATTGTCAACAGCTTGTTAGCAAAGTGTCAAGCAGCGGTATTTCTCAGGTTACCCCGCCTCCTACATGTAATCGTCCTCCCCGCTCCTGCACCTCCTACCAAATATCCAAAACCCTCCCATTCCAAAACATTGAAGGAAATTTAAATGTTGTCTCACATGCCTGTATGTGCACTGAAACAGTTTATGTTTGTTGTTGTGAATGAGATGTTGTACTCAAGTTCATAAGTAATCAAGGAGGTTTGCTTGTTTAGAAAATCATTATTATACAGATTTTGAAAAGTCAAACTTGAATCAACTGTAAATTGAAGTTGATTCTAATATTCACCTGTTTTGTTGTGCTCCACTCCCAAGTTTCATCCTTTCAGTGCAGCAACCAGCTTCCAGTGGGTTTTGCTTGGACTCTGTGAACTTAGTTGCGTTGTTGTTTCCTTAGAAACGCCACAGACGTTGGACTTTGCCAGAATCCTCTAAATCCAGTTGGCACTCAGCTCGGTCACCCCCTCACTCAGCCCTGTACTGTCACCCTTATTCTCCTCCTTCCAGCTCCCCCCTTCCATTGTCCAAAAGGCCTTTCCTTCAACTGTGGCTCTTCTCCTTTGAATAAATCCTCTGATTAAGGTTTTGAGTCTTCTCTCAGTAAATCCATGTGTTCACTTCTCACAGAGGAGTCTGGGTTTTACGTTCCAGGTCCAAGAACCACTGCAGTAGATATTATCTATAAATAAATCTCACTTTAATCTCATCGTATATGGTTATTTACAACATTTTCAAATATGTTTGCATTCCAGGTAAGAGTCTTCTGCAAAAGTGCACATATACAAAAAGGCCATAGGGTTTTCTGAGCGGTCTACAAATGCATAAAAAACTATTAGGTTTTGTTTCATCCTCGGTTGCCTCCACAGCACCTGAACACCTGAGGGAGAGAAAAACATTTTTAGATTCTTTCCTCATTAGTGATGTTACTATCAGCAACACAACAGCCTTAAATACTGATACGATTTAGGGAATGAAGGTGCTACCTGATGTAGGTCCATGGTCAGTTTCATTAAGGCCAAAGAATAAATGCTAAAGAGAAAAACAAAAAGAGGAACAAAAACTAACGGAATAATCAAAAGGTGAAAAAGAGAGAAAAGAAAAAGGTGTCAAAGGTTTACATCATAACACACAACCTCACAACATTAGATGTAAACTTCTTCACACTCTATCTTCTTGTTAACCTTTGCTTTGTCCAGTTAAAGTTCACACTTGTAGTCTACCAGCAATGACAGGAAGCTTCTAAGGTAGAAACAAATAAAATCTGAGTATATACCTTTTCCTCTATGTCCTTTATTTGTCTCTTTTGCCAGTCAATCCTGTCCTCCAGCTCTCTAATTCTCTGCAACATGAAGACACGAGTGGTTAGGTGGTCAACAAGTTTTTAAGATAAACTTGATGGGATAGTTCACCCGAAAAGGAAAATCCACACCTTATCTACTCACCACTATGCAGGTGTGGGTGAAGTGTTTGAGTCCACAAAACACTTTTGGAGTTTCAGGGGTAAACGGTGTTGCATCCAAATCCAATACAATTGAAGTAACTGGGGACCACCTCTTCAAACGTAAAAAAAAAACAACAGGAAAAAACATAGCACGTCTCCATACTGCTCCTGTGGTGTGACAGTAATCCCCGACATTCAAATTCGACAGGAAACAAGATCATTTACACCATGTTTTTAGCCTAAATGTCCGCTGGGATCCTCCTCCGTAGCCATGTTCATGTTCACGCGCACACAACGCATGAGCTCTCGCCTCTATGCTCTCACCCAAGGGGCACATGACGACATCAGCATGAACTCGCGATAGCTGCAGTTAGTGTCACGTGCCCCCTTGGGGATGGAGGCGAGAGCTTGTGCGGCGTGTACGTGCGAACGCAGCTCCGGGCTGAGGATAACAGAGGACATTTAGGCTAAAAACATGCGGTAAATGACGGCATCTTGAGTCGAATTTGAATGTGTGGCTTACGAACACTTGGAAGACACCACAGGAGCAGTATGGAGGCATTCTATGTTTTTTTCCTATTGTTTTTTTTACGTTTCAAGAAGTGGTCACCATTTATTTCAATTGTATTGTATTTGGCTGCAACACTGTTTTGTGGATCCAAACACTTCACCCACTCCTCCACCGACATAGTGGTGAGTAGATAATGAGTGAATTTTCATTTTTGGGTGAACTATCCCTTTAAGACCATTCGGCCCCAGTCATTCCTTCATGACATAAACAGAAACAGATGCTAAACAGTTAATAAAATCACCATCCAGCTATTCCTGTAAATACTCCAAACAGTCTGCCTCCTTCCCATCATGCCCTCTGTCTCCATGGTAGCTGTGTTGGGTAAGAACGAGCTGCCATGGCAACCAAAGAGCAGATTTAACTGTGAACACTGGTATTGACTCCATGTTTGAGAGTTTCAAGCAGCTCATTCATTGATGCTGTTCTTAGTTCAAAACACGTTTGCTTAAACAGCTCTGGAGAATACAAATTCACAAGCACTCACTTAGACAGGAATGATACTCTAACCTTGGCTGACGCTGATTACTTCAAATAAGCAAGGCTAAATTACTTGTGTAGGTCTTTATTACTGAGGGTACTGAGAAAGTGCCTAAATGTAGGAAGGACTAAAACAGTCAGTTGGTTTGTATTTCATGAGAAGCGGATTAATTATGTTAGTACGTAGAAAAGAACTGATTCATGTGAAGTTAAGGTGCTGTGGTTTTTGATGTGGTAAATGAATAACATACTGTACAAGCCATGGGTGTAACACTACTGTGAGGGCTGCGGTGTGGAGGGACACTGAAGGAGTGAGAGGGGGTACTCAGACCACAATGACACACACACACACCCGCACACACACCCGCACACACACACTCACTCACTCACTCACTCACTCACTCACTCACTCACTCACTCACTCACTCACTCACTCACTCACTCTCTCTCTTTCCCAATTCTACACATGCACTGACATATAGAGTTGCAGAGTTACAGGTAGCACACACAGGGATACTGCATCTTTTACACAGCACCAGAGGCCTGGTGGGGTCAGGCGACTCAGACAGGTAGCAGGGGTCAGACTGAGGGGAACCTGACTCTATTTGTTATCAGCCTTACCTGCTGGGCCTGCTGTAGGAGCTCCATGCGCTCCTGTAAGATCTGACTGTCATACTGCCGGCTCTGCCGGAGAATCTGACGCCGCAGCTTGTCCACGGCAAGCTTCAGCTCCTCCCTCTGCCTGTCTGTCAGCGACTCAGCCACTGCTCGGCATGCCGGCTGCTCCTGCTGCAGAGCGCTATACAGCGTGGCCTCCAGCTCCTCGATCCTCTGCACAGCCACCCACATACACACACACACACACACACACATACAGATACACAGACACATATGAACGTGCACATGCACATGCAGAAACACGCACGGGCATACACAAGCACACACATGGACACAAACAAACACACACACACACACACCACTGTGACCATGGCAAATATGGAGAACACTGTTCCACTTTATATTGGGGGTTACTAAGACTTGACCCTCATTGCGTAACTTATTATATTAACAACAAACTGTCTTTTATTCTCTGCCACAATTTCGTGACTCTTTAAATTACACTTTCCCCCACACAATATTAAGTGGGACCAAAAACACAAACCAACACCAAAACTGACCAAATTAAATAATTATAGTTCTATGGAGAGTGGCCCGAGTGTTGTTTCCTGGGTATTTAATTCTATGGGAAGTTAAAATGACAAATCTGCCATTAAAATCATAATAAATCTCCACAGTCTAGTGTCCACTTGAACCAAGTTGCATAGGATATTAATAAAGACATGGTATCTTCACATTGTAAGAGAGTGATTGGTTTTCGATCTTTCTATGGAGAATTAGGCCAAAAAATATCGAGAAGCCAAATAGTGATTATTCACAGAATTTAGACATCAGCGTTAAAAGATGCAGTATCCCGACACAATGTGACAAATTTTACCTTCATGGAGCATGTTCCATTCATGATGTTTAATGGGATCCAACATGTTTATGTGTCAATGGAAATGTTGCACCCCTTCATTCCTGAATCGCTTTATCCTGAACCATTGTGTCTTGTACACAACCCTTGGTCAATGTTGTTATTAATATGGAGGCATTTTTGTCTATTACAGTGGCTTTGGCCATCTTCTGTATAAAGGGACAGGTCATAGTGCTGCTGGCTCCATACCATGTAGGCCTGGTCCAGGGTCTGCTTCCTATAGTCCAACTCTTCCTCGAGAAATCCCTTCTGCTTACTAAACAGCTCCTGCAACAACATGAGATAACATATAAGATATAGAGGACAGAATATAATGTAGAATCAGGGATTATATGAGTCAGTCTGGATGGGCAGACTACAAATAACACCATATGTGCAGTTTCAGTCTACATACATTGACCTTGGACCACTGTTATCTAATTAGCTAAATCTTTGAGTCCAAGTGACAACTGGTCAACTTTTGAGGTAATTCCCTACAGGCAGATATCATGTTCGAGAGGCCCAAAACTAGATTTGTAAGGCCACCATGACCTTGAACTTTGATCTTTGACTATTCAAATCTAATACATTAATCCAAGTGAACAATTGTACCAAATTTGAAGAAACTCTCAAGGCTTCTTGCAATATCGTGTCCATAAGAATGAGGCATAGAAACAACGCAGAAACTAGATGTCTCTGTCCACTGGCTGTCACAATTTTGGAGGCATAAAAACAAGTAGATTAATAGTTTCTTTTGTGTATAAAACAATGAAAAGTCAAGAATATGTATCAAACACTACCTAAAAAGACAAGCAAGACATTTGAAGATTGTTACAAATAGAATATTTTGAACCTTGTCATTTTCCAGGTCGATCATCTTCTGCGTGAGGGCAGCCTCTGTGTTGTCTATTTGCTTCAGCCACTGTAGAGGAAGGATGGGAACAAAAGGCAGAACATTGTGGGATTGTTACTTTCTCTGAAGCACGAAACTATATAAAAAACAATAATTTTCATCCATGTTCAGTTCAGTGTAGTGGCTGTGTTGGTGGTGTGTTATAGCAAAACGTGTCCACACTGTGTCAGTAAAGATACACCAAGTCTGAGAGACTGACCTTTTCACACAGAGATATCACTGTCCCTGCCTGGATCACTGCAACCTGCTCCTCATTTCTGAGATTCTACAGGAAGTATAAGGAGCTCGAGATATCAGACATAATACTTACGACTAAGATTTAAAAAAAAGTAGGCCAGTGGTTATTATAATTCAACAGTGTTTGAACTCACCCCGTTATCCCCCAGGATATCAAGTTTCTTCATCAGCTCAGGAATGATTACATCCTGCAGAGGTCAAATCAGACGTCATAAAAAGAGTGTAAAAGGTGTAAAAGAGTCTTAGTGTGTAGAATTTAGTGACATCTAGTGGTGAAGTTGCATTTTGCAGCTGAACACCCCTCACCTCACCCTCCCCTTCCAAACATGACAAAGAACCTGTGGGAGCCTTCAGTTGTCATAAAAACTGAAAAGGGATTTAGTTTGTCCAGTTTGGGCTACTGTAAAAAAACATGGCGGCCTCTGTAGAGAGGACCTGCTCCTGATGTAAATATAAAGTATTTAAATATAAAAAGGGCCAATTCTGGGTAAAGATTTAGATGAAACACTAGTTAAAAACATCACTAGGATTATTTTATATTAATTTCTGCCAATAGATCCCTTTCCCCTAAATCTTACACACTGGACCTTTCAAAGGAAAACAAGTCTAGGTTTTGTTCATGTGTTGTCACCTTGACCCCCTGCTGGCGGCAGTAGATCTGCAGGGCACTGCTGCTGTTCTCAGGAAATGCAGACAAGTGGAGATTGAGGGCAGGAGATCTGCGCTCCCTCTCCTACAGAGGGTACACACATCATAAATACTTACACACACACACACACACACAAAGAGTTAAACACAATCAAGTCAGCGGCGGCAACAAAAGTATCAGTGCTGTTAAAGGTCATCATAAAGGACCATGGGTGTCATGCAGTGAGACACAAAATGAGAATGAACTGGGAGTGAATGTGGGATTTACTTACATGGCACTCAAAACATGTTCAGGATCGGCCAAAATGGGGGAGGTGGAAACCCATCGATTTAAATAAATAAAAGAAAACTGAACAAAATGAGGGATTTAAAAACACATGCTGAAACTCATGACTGTTATTCAGACAGAACTGCTACATAAACAGATGCAAAATCAGCTGATACTACCAATGGTGACGCACATTATTATTATTCTAATTTGCAAATGCAATTAAATGTTTATTGCAAACTTAGATATTCTAATGAATGAATTCTAACAGGTAAACAATAAAATCACTAAATTAAACCACACTGTTAATATTTCCTTCATCTATTATCAATAGCCTACAGTCATGAAGAAAACAAACAAAATTTAGAACATTCATGCAAAAAATGAGACAAAATGAACAATGAAGGGAGAGGATGGTGAACTTAAATACATTTTTATTCTTGTGAAAATTCATTTTAAAACAACATTCTTTCATTTAAAAAAATAAAAAAAATCCAGTCCAGTGGAGGGCTTATACACACAGCTGCCGTGCAAAACAAGGAATGATGCAGATGCATACACATGAGGACTCAAGTGTGTGTCTGTCTGTCTGTCTGTCTGTCTGTCTGGTCACTGTATGTAGGTCTTGCGTCTGGGGCTGACATCGTTGGTGTCGCCTCCTGGTGACAGTTTGATATTGGTGCTGTCTCTTACTTCCAGTTCCAGCACCCTGAATTCCAGCAGCTCATTCTGGTCCCGAGCATCCTGAACCTCGGCCTGCAGCCGCGACTCTGCCTGCTGCCACGCACACATCTACAGACACAGATACACATGTTGGTAACACAGATTACAAGTACAGTGTGTTTTCAATGACTTATACAGTATCTCTTGAGAATGTTCTGGGTTGTGAAATGTATTTAAATTTGCATGTAAGTATAATCAATTGTTCTCATCACTGTGTTATTAGCAGTGAGTCACGGGTGATTTGTAATGGGATGAGGGGGATTGCCTTGCTCTCCCCCTCTCTCTCTCCCACACATACGCACTGACGGTCTGTCACGGTCAGATTGACCATCAGCAGCACCGAGAGAAATCTTACTGGCGTCGGTGGGCTTTAAAACATCCATAAAGATGTTACGGTCCTTGGCAGACAGGCAGGATTCAACATAAACTCGATAGATAACGATTGCCCTGTGTTTATTTACCCAACAAGCACAATTCTCTACTGCAGGAGAGTCGTCCCTCAAATAATATTCACACCAAGTATGATGAAAAGTCTTCCATGCGTTGACCAGCCACTGTGGTAAAGTTTCCATTGCTTTAAAGAAAAGAGTAATTTATCACTAGACTCAGCTCTTGTGCTGGATTCTGAATTTGATAAAGTTTTGGTATTGGATATAATGTATCGACAGCCCAGAGTATGATTTATACAAAATTTTATATTTGATTGGTTTTATTTTTATATTTATATTTTTTGTTACATTATTGCTATGAGATTTTGATTCTGTATCCATATGGGCAATAAAGCGACATATTAAAATTGAGTATCGGTTCATGCTGTCTACCTTCTCATGAAGTTCCTGGTTGGTCCTGAGCAAGAACTGCTTCTCCTCCACCCACTTTGAATCCTGTCATGACAACCAAATACAACATCAGCAAGAAATGACACCATCAGGAGCAGGGAGGGAAAGGATCCTCGAAAGTGTGAGTGTAATGAACAAAGCTGTCGGCAACACAATCATCCAGCTCAACACCTACAAGCCACGATGCATCTACTGCATTTCCAACTGACACGTGCAAATGTAACACAGACACCAACAGGCAGGAGCCGAGTGGCAGCAGAACAACTTTATTGATCCAGAGAAAAGAAGCCCACTCCTGACATAACAGGGATAACAGAGCTGCATTCACCATCACTGAGACTTCACAGTAACAGGAAGAAGAGAAGGCAACCTGAGCTGGAAAACAGCAGAGCAGCAAATCAAACATAACAGAGCTGGAGCAAGCCACAGTGGAAAAGACAACATGCAGCAAAAAACGGGTAACACAAAGAAAAACTGCATCACAAATGAAAAAACTAACAGAGGTGATATGAGCTCATCTAAATAGTTCAAGTTTATCATGTTATTCATTAAAGGTTATTATTAAGTTGCTAATGTCAGCGTTTCTTTAAACATAAACAGGGTTTTCTTCTTTACGTGTATAGATTATGCTCAGTTCTGTGAATTTTGAAAAATTAAATAAACTGGAATTAATGTAAAAATTTGCATTTTCATATTCACACAGATGTGAGATATAACTGGATAAAGATCTGGTATAATAATCTACTCACAGCTGACAAGACTTAAAGCGGATCAAGCAAAATCTCAGAAAACCCAACAGGAAGTAACGAGGGTGAGGCAGAGCATGCAGGCAGAGAGCTGAGACGCCACACGTGCAGGAAGTGACATCACAGGATTCTGCGGCAGACCTGGTCAGCATAGCGCCAGCCCAGGAGCAGAGCAGCCAGACAGACATGCAGGAGGGCCAGTGAGATGAGGACTACAGAGCTCCAGTCCCCATCCCTCGACTTTGTTACCTGGCCTTTCTCTGCCAGTGCCTTCTCCAGGTCCACGATCTTTGCCTGGCAGCTGCTGAGGTCCAACTGCACTTGCTCACGTGTCTGTGGGAGGGAGAGGAACAGAACAGTAGTTTTCATCAGATTGGGAAGTTTAGGGATGAAATGGTTGAGAACTGGGTATGGTGAAGGAGGCAGAGAGATTAAAAGTGATGGTACAAACCCTGGCCTCCCTCTCAGCATCCAGAGAGCCGCCGGTCTGCTCTTGCAGGAGGGCGTAGGCCCGCTGGAGAGCCTGGTACTCTCTGGTGAGCTGACGGAAACGAAGTTCTGACTCCTCTCGGGACACAGTCTATGAAAGTTCGGAGTAAGACAGAAACCGTTTCCTTAACTAATGATCTGTCTTGTTTGTGTCCAGTAATCTAAATATTTAAACAGGACATTTTAGTGAACTAAAGAATATAGTTCAAAAAAAAAATCTTTTTCTTACCTCTTCTAGATCTTCCTCTGGAGTGGCAGGCGTGCGGTCAGTGAGGTCAGTGTTGTAGGAGGTGAGAGAGGACGTCTCAGAGTCTATGGACTCCTCATCAAATCCAAAATATGTCTCCACAACATGCCTCTGCAGAGAAGAGCAGAGGAGAAAAAGAGGATTCACACATTGTTAAATCACAATTAATCAAAATGTCTTATTCTCCAGTCAGCAAAAAACAAATAATAAACTTGTATCACTCCTAATTTCAACTGATAAAATTTCCATTTCTTTCAGTCTAAGCAAATCAGATCACATTAAATCAAGTTTCTACATTTTTCTTTAAATCTTTCTTGTTAGTAACTTCTCCAAAGCCCACAGAGTCCTCACCATCATGTTTATAAGTCATCTCCTGGCAACCAGAGAAGTAAAGACAGACCAGGGTACACAGGCAAATGAAGGAGGAGAAGTAGAGGATGAGGAGGAGGTATTCCGTCATGATGACACTCGACCAAAAACACCAAAACTTAACTATGAATTGTCCGTCTTTTGTTGGACTTCACCGGATGAAGCAAAAGGCCAACTTCAGATTTTTGTATTCAATCCCCAAAAAGACACAAAGATTTCCAGGTGCAAGTCCAAGACCCAAAATGTGCTGCCTAACCCTGCATCCACCTGACTAAGGTGACTAACAGGTTCCAGCAGGAGGGAGATGAAGATGGAGGCTCCACCTCCTTGGTCCCCTGATGTTTGAGCTCAAACAAGCACACGTTAACAAGTGTCCCCGCAATTATTTTTTCCACCTCACCCAATTAGAGATGATCATCTCTCTCTTCTCTTTACTCTCACAAAAGAGAGCACAGATCAGCAAGAACACTAAATAAATGTGCCACTTGTGTCATCAATGTAAACATGGTTCTAAAACAAAACACCAAATGTAAATGGGCCGAAAAATCAAATCCTTTCCCACTGGCTGTGGTTCATGCAGACGTTGTGTGTGTTCTGCGTGATGCTCCCAGCTGTGAAGGGAACTGTCATTATTGTCTCCTGAGCCCAATTAAACACACACATACAAACACACACACTGAAAACAGTGCTTGTGCATCAGTCAACCACAGATCAGGTTGTTGCTTAGTTACACACCACTGGTTTAACGGTTTTTAAAACACTGATGGGTGCTTACTTTTGACAGTTTGAGAGGTTTCCTTTTGTTCTTCTTGCTCATCACCATTCGGTCACGTTCCTATAAAAAGCAAGCACACAGCAGATCAACGTCGCCGCCTCACATCTCACAGGAGTTCCTCCGTGAGCTTCATACGCTTCAGTGGAGACACTAAAAGAGAACCTGCTAATGAAAAATGAACGGTGGGGTAAGAGTTTACTGAGATGAAGAGGTAACGTTGGACAGCAAAAATATAATGGGTGAAATTAGCAGCTAGTGATGCGTACGGCTGTGATGGGAAGGTAAAGATATTGGTATGGGAGTCATGAAAATGACTAAATGAAATAGTCCCCAGTGAATTTGAGATGTGTAGAAATTTTCTTCAGCCAATAATATATTCCACCGCTCACAACCATTGCCCCAATACATATATATAACTTAGTCAGCTAATCCAGAAGCATCGCAAAGGCAGAGGAGCAGGAATTAAGGGCTCCACAAGAGCATTTCCACAGATTAAAATGTTATTATCACTGTATAAGTGGTTTTATGTAATGATATACACATGTAGATATATTGTTATATAATAGGGTTTCTGTAAAATCGTGAATTTAAAATAATACAGGAATGTTTATGGATACCTAGTGAAGTAAACACCTGAAATATCTAAATATGTCATCATATTGGTACAAAATCATTTAATCATCATGTCAAAAGTATGTTTCCAGAAAACAGTCCTAATAATTTATTGACAGCACTGATCACCATGGCCTGTGCATCAAGAGATGTTAAATGGAGAGCCACCAAAGAGCAAACTGTTGTGAGTCCAACAGGTGACAAATACATATTATTTGACCTACATTAAATTCAACTTTTAAAAAATCTGATTATTTTACATAAAAAAGTGTGAGATCAAATTAAAGAAACAAACTGTGACACTTAATTTAAGTGTGAGCATTGATTAGAAGTGACTGGTTTCTTCTCAAAGTGATAAAAAGCTGTCTGATCCTGGTGGTTTGAGTAAAATCCTGACCTGCGTGAGCTCGTCGATGATGCCGCGTTGCTCGGCAACCTGCAGCTTGAGAAACTCCACTTCCTGTTCCTCGTGGGCATGGCTTAGATCTGTAAGGGAGCTCGGCCGCTTCAGCTGCGGTTGCATCGATTGTGGCTGTGAGGGCGGCCGACAGGAGGCCTTCTCCTTCTGATGGAGGGGCAGAGAATAATGTCATGCATTACCTCAAACGGCCACTAGAGGTCCTGTTTCTATTTTACTATTTGACATACAAAGTATCACAACAAAAAAGTCCTCTTCCTGTAGAGATTATAGCTACAACCTCATACTTTCTATTGGTATCTTAACGTTGAATTCATCCTTAACTAGAGAGAAGAGGAAGGAAAACAAAGAACAGTGGTAAAAGGTGCTGGGTGCAGCTCACCATCTCTGCGTTCTCCCGGCTCAGGTTCTTGAGTTTCTCCTCCATGCGTTGCAGCGTTTGCAAGAGGTCATCATTCTTCTTGGAGAGACGCTTGTTCTTCTCAAACAGGGGCTTCATCTGGCTCTCTGCCTCTCGCACTCGCTTCAACTGCAGAGGAAGGAAACGGAGGGGAAACACTGATCTTGAGTCTTTTCTTCTAGTGACTCAGAATTTCCAGTTTGAGCAAGAGAAGCAAGATGAATAATATTATAGGTTTGTGTGTGTACATCTGTGCTCAGCATGTGTGTGCCTTTGCATGCCTATAATCCCTTTTTGCATATTCTTTTGCATGTGTGTTCCTCACTAGTTCATTCCTCTCGTCGGCCAGCAGCGCGTTTCTGTCCTCCAGTTTCCTGATGACTGAGTGGAGCTCAGCGATCTTCAGCTGGAACCTCCTGGTGTCACGCTCCTCCACCTCCTGTTGAGAAGGGGGGAGAGGAGAGGAGGAGGAAGACATGAACTGAAAAAAGGGAATAACATGCAGGCAGGCAGGCAGGTAATGGAGGTGGACAGGAAAGAGGGAGTCATGGGATGGATGAGTTGGCATTTCTCAGATGAATGTGCAATACACACAATATTCTCATGCCTTAAAACTAAATACCAATTTAAAATAAAAAAAATGGTTTGGTGTGTTGTTTTACATGTATCTGTCTGTAACCTTGTTTAGAGAAGTGCTATACATACATCTTTGCGATAAATATCTTTTTAATTAGAGCTGGGATGATGAGTTTATCAATCGATTAAACTGTCTCCACCATCTCAGATGTGTACATTTACATAAAACATTTTGTTATTCTCATCTTACACATGTCTTTTTTTTGAGAGAGCTTATTTTACATTCATTAAGCGTCATGTTGTGCTTCAAACAGGTTTCAACAACGTGTCGTCAAAGTGGTGCTGCAAAGAAGTAAAGTGACATGAAGTTAAATGTCTTTTTTAAGCAGAGAGTAATGGGTAATATGAGAAGCATCATTATGGATTTGATTCGATGAGAAAATGCATGAGTAAAACCAATTACAGTTTTATTGTTGTGGCAGAGATGAGCTGTGTGGGCCTTTGTGACTGAATGGACAGATACACAGTGCAGAATGGAGAGCTCATATATCATGTATGTCCCTCCTCAGCAATATCAATTTATTATCCACTCTCAGTAAACAGGTATCCCTAAAATTGATTCCAGATTAAACTGGTGGGGTGGGTTAACCTGCCATAAAAACCCACTAGAGAAACAAAACAGAGTGGTCGCAGGTAAATATGCGGGATGCCCACACTACCCTGTGAGCAAGCCAGTGTCCCACATACGGAGGACCGACCCAGCCCTTTGCTGCACGTCTTCCTTGACTCTCCCCAGTTCACGCTTGCTATCAAAACAATTAAAAAGCTAAAAACACATGTTCATCAAACCCTATCACATAAATTCATCATCTGTATTTCGGTCCTATGCATGAAGAGTATGTGCACATTACCTGTTGCCACATTGCCTGTCATAAGTGTATCCATGTATTTTCGTATACCTGTATTCATGAATAGATGCATATGTGTACATTTCGTTTTGTGTATATTTACCTGGTTGTTGAGCTGGTCGTGGTTGTCTCCTAACCCAGGCATCACCTCTCTCTTGGGGCTGCCGTGGTTGTACCTCTCCGCCTCTCGTACGTGACCCAGCTGCTCATCCAGGGCTTCCTTCTGGAGCTGAAGCTTCTGGGCGTAGCCGGCCTGCAGCCCCAGCTCTCTCTCCAGAGCACACACAACCCGGTCCTTCGCCTTCAACTCATCCATCTACAGAAGGGATGAACAGGAGCAGGAGTGGTGAATGGTTGTCAGACAGTTCTGCATTAAATCTCACTAATAGCCCAGATTAGTATACATAATAAATGATACACATATTAGCACATATTTCTGAGATCATTTACTACATGAAACTCATTTAAGAAATTTAAATTAAACTAAGCATCATTTATTGAATTTACTAGTTTTACCACCAATGTGCAAGTATCCAGTTTAAAGGAAGCTTAAATGAATAACAATTGGGTTTAGGGTGACACAGTTTTATCACCATCACATTTCTTTACCCTCAGTCTGACAAGATCTCGGCTCCATTGACCGTGAACAGAACGAGGGCGTGACAGTGTTTTAGCTTTTAAAACCTCACCCTCCAGACTATGATTAATTCATAAAGTTTCTTTCTCACTCTGCGTTAGCACAACATCTTCTTACAAAGGTTCCCACTTCTACTTCCCAGTGCATTGTGTTTTTTAACACTGTTATTTCCTGCTCTGCCTCCTGTCCATCAATCAGCCACGCTTTATCCATTTACTACAACAAGTCCTAAACAATACTTTACATGCAGAAGGGCTACTATAACAGCTGTTAGTGGTAGTAATGTGTTCAGTGAATGACTGAAGCAAGTATGCAGACTTTTATTTGTGCAGATAAGCACCACGTGATGGGATAGTGCACCAGTTAGATTCCAACCTTCATGCAACGTTAATGAGATAAAACTCTGAGCTGCAACTGAAGCTCAGGAGCAGAAAAACAGATGTTGCTGTGTGATATTAAAATGTGTTCAGGACAGGAAACTACTATAAAAAACATCTGCTGGGTTTGTCAAACTCATCTGCCATTGAAGAGTAAGAATATATAGTTTATCGGGCAGTGTAACCTTTGTCTCATTCTGATGGACATGACAGGAAACATTTGCAGCCACAGGTCTGCAGATCATATAAGGCCCTGGAAAACTATTTTCTGAATCTGTGTGTTTTATATCAGGATGGCTTTAAAAACATTTTCCTTTAAAATCCTTTAAGGATTGATACTTTTTCTTAAATCTGATCAAGCTATAGTCACATTTTGTCGGTGTTAAACACTAAATAATAACCTCGCCCTAGGAAGTTATGTATTATATGCTTTATTTGTTTTATTTGTTAGTTGGCAGGATTACATAAATACTACTGGATAGATTTCCACAAAACTTGGTGGAAGGATGCCGTTTGAATTAGGGAAGAACTCATTGAATGTTGGTGCGGATCCAGATCAGGGGGCGGATCAAGGATTATTTTTTCCACTTTCTTTAACATTGTGAGATTGGACATTTTTTAAAACATCACAAAATGTATATGCATCTTCTGTATGCATATTTAGGGGACTGATATTTTTGAGTATGTGTATTTTGGTGTAGATCCAAATATTTAAATGTGGTTTCATAAGGGGACTGTTGGACCTTAGTGGAGCTTTACTGAGTTCCATTCTAGTTTCTAAGACAATCTTGATTATGTGTTATGTAACATCTAAGTAATGTTATAGAGTTGAGCTACCAACAACTATACTGTCAACAATGTCTTTAATGTATGTAGTGTCTGTAGAGAATGTCTCACCAATCTGCGGATGTCTCTCTCACAGTCCCGTTTGATCCGATGCACCTCATCTTGGTGCTGTTGGTAGGCTGTGCGGAGATCTACTGCTTTTGCTTTATCGGCCTGCAGAGCGTTTGCCAGAGCTTCATCAGCCTGCTTCCTGGCTGTCTTCTGTTCCTGGATCTAAAACACCACATGCATGATAAAATGAAGACACACAAAAAACAAAGACAGTGACACTTGGACATTTATAAACACATGTCCTATCCCATTAAACTGTTGTAATGATAGATGCTTTGTTTGTCTGGAAGGCTACAGTGAAACAATGACTTGGCAACAGGCTTTTCCACCCTGTTTCCTGTTTTTCAGCAGCATATTTACAAAGGTTTAACTAGTCCCACATCAACACACACATTCAGTGCACATGTACACTCACATGATCAGAACACCAACTTTCCACAAAGAGATGTTTGCCTTTATCTAAGAACACCAGCAGCCGCAGAAAAAATAAGATCCACAGTTTTGTGAGGTGAAAGCCTCAATACAATAAAAACACAGCCACTGCAATAGAAATCAGTCCTCAAACATAAAATAAATAATAATGTGACATTTATTGCGACAATTAGCGATATCGACTGACATTTTCATCTTGATATTGTTTTTATCCGTATCATCCAGCACTTTTACTGACACTGCTGCAAAGACAAGAAGCAGAGTTTTGAAGCCCATTAGAATGAGCTTGACATTATGAAAATCCCACATATTGTGTGAAAGCAGGAATAGGATTAGGATTACACTGTTATCACAGTTCCACATTTCTAGATGCATAACAAACCCTGTCACATATATTCTCATATATATTCTCATATATACTGTCACTTATATGCTACAACCTACCTCCTGCTGTAGCTTTATCCTCTCCCCATCGAACGCCCTCCTGGCCTCCTCCCGAGCCTCTCCGAGAAGAGCGTTTTTGAGCTTATCTGCAGCTCCATCTCTCAGTGCATTTACAAGCCCCTGTAGCCTCTGCACCTCGGTGTCCCGGATCTTGATGGACCGCGCAAGCTCGATTTCGTGCTGCCGCACCAGGGTCTCACGGCCGACCGCTATCTCACGTAGCTTTTCCTCGTGGAGTTTTGCACGCAGGTCTGTGAGCGCCACGGCATGTTTGTGCTGCTCGAGCTCCCGAGCCTGCCGCTGCTCCTGGAGGCGCTCACGGAGCTTACATACCTGGGTGAGGAAGACACAGCAAGTAAGAAAACTCCTGTCAAGCTAAAATAATTTATATCACCAAAGTAAAATGTGTTCATCCATGTGCACAGTGATGACCTCATTTTCAAGTTTATCCAGGCAGTTTAAAAATAAATGGAGATCAGTTATAGTTTCTGTGCTGGCTTTAACAAATACCAATACATTTGTGTTGCATTTCAACATACATTTTTAAATGAACAGATGCTTTTACAGATTACAGAGTGCATATGTTTTAAGCCCTGATACAAACCTGGTTACCTCCGCCAACGAGGTTATGTTTTTGTGGAGGGGATGGAACATGACCTAAACAAGAACTGTCTACATTTTGGAGCGGAAACATGGAGGAAAGTTTGTTAGGCTTTGCGGAGGCATGTGCTCTCCAAGTGCCCTTCTTGTTGTACTACTGACATTTTCTGACTGGGTGATTAAAGCCATCACAGAGGTCTGAGCTCATAGTGCAATCACCATTAGCTCTTCATGTAACTATTACTCGCTTATAAACGTACTTGAATTTAATATGAGCTGCAAAGCAGTTTCTATTCTCTTGTGAATGCGAGCCTGCATTAATAAGTGAATCATTTCGAATTATTCGTAAAAAACGGCCACTCTCTTCTTCCATTGTGTTGATCTAGATGGGTCACTTCCTCTCTACTGTCACTGTCACTATTTCTCTTCCTCCCCCTCACCTTGGCCCGCTCCTGCTGCAGCTCGATTTGGACGTCCATGAGTTTGCTCCTCAGCTCCTCATTGGTGGCCTGCACCGAGTCGGCCATCACCTCTGCCTTCTCCGGCTTCCTTCCCTTTTTAAGGGGTGGCGCCGCAGAGGGTGTGGCCGATGACATAGCACTCTGGCCGCCCAGTCAGGACGGACACAGAGTGCCAGGTGTGGCTAAACCAAGGGGGAGAGTCAGTCGCTGCTGCTGCTCCTCCTCCCGGCGAGACCCTGCATCATCATCAACATCAACATCATCATCGTGTGGTTGTCAGGTCTACATCGTTGCTGGAGGAGTTTCTGTTTGAGAGAGACAGACAAACGGAAGAAAATAAAAGACGGAAAAAGCGTGACTCAGTGTTAAAAGAAATTGGGTTACACTTAACTACTCAAAACGCTGTGGACCCAAGCCACATGACGCACTAGAGCCTGGGGGGGAAACAGACTATTTTTGGGACTAACATTTACACACTCCTCTGTCCTCACGTATACATGTGGGCCATCTATCACCGGCCTATTGCAGGGTCCCTGGGCTGCACTTAGAGGCTCCACAGTGCATGAAAATGTGTCTGGCCTGGCCTCTACAGTCGTGGTCCCGAGCCTCTAACATCTCACTGGACCCGTCTCTCACTCTGCAGACTGATAAATTCGTCTTTAACTGTGATGAGTCTTGACATTCAAACCAGGGCCAATACAAAAGGATTTAGAATAACCTCTTCCATTTTGAGCAGATGTATTTTTCGACATATTTCATTCGATGTGATGGACAGATGTTACTACGGTGACACACATTCACTCAGCTGTAAGCAGAGTCTTCAAATCTCATCCTGGAATGACTCGTAACTCAGTAACCTTCCAGTTTTTCTGCTGACAATAAAATAAATAATGCAAAGACGAGGGAGGTGGAGCGCCTCCATCTTTTTTCTACACACACATTACCAACCATTCATACAACATACACAGATGGCAGCAATAGTTACCAAGGCAACCATGGCTCTTAAAAAACTGATGGGAAGGGGAAGTCTGACGTCGGACGCGGTGCACGCACGCACACAACTGTGTTGTATAGAGGCTGCACATTTGAAAAAACGCACATGCATACAACGTGCACACATAATGTTATCTAGTTCAATCTCTGCGCTGAGGTTGACTGAAAGACAGAAATGCACCGATGCTGGAGGGCAGGCGAGCTTTCTTCCACATGGATTTGTTTTTCAAACAGCACGTACAGAGGATATCAGAGAGGAAACAAACGAGAGAGAAGAGATTAGAGAGAGAGGCAGAGAAGAAGTAAAGAGCAGAAGAAAAGTGAAAAGAAGATCGAAGCAAGCTCCCACTCCAGCGACCATCTCTACCTTCCCCTCTCATATTCTCTAACCTCTCTACATCCTGTCACCCCCACTCACTGGCCTTGTGTTGTTATCGAGCAGAGGCGATGCGTGATCTTGTTCTCATTCAGAGTGAGAAAGAAAGAGGCAGAGAGACATCATTCAGATAGACAAAGAGAGAGAGAAAGAGATCATTCACATAGAGAGAGAGAGAGAGTGAGAGTGAGAGTGAGAGTGAGAGTGAGAGAGAGAGAGAGAGAGAGAGAGAGAGAGAGAGAGAGAGAGAGAGAGAGAGAGAGCAATGACACAAGCACACGTTCCATTAGTCTTAAACAACTGGGGACAGATACAGTTGACGTCTATTCACACAGGCGCCAAATCTCTCTACGCTGACAACTATTCATTTACAAGAAGTCAATCGAGCTGTGTGCTGCTGGGATTTACACATCCAACACTGCCACTGTTCTCAGCGTGTTCATGCATGTTTGTGCCATTAACTGAGACCAGATGTACCCAGGCTAAAATGGCTGAGAGGCATGGATGCTTTCACTGGTTTTCCCCTGACAGGGCAAGGAGGTGCATGTTCATCTAACCAACATCTGGATGCAACATAGTTATAATCTAAAAGATCTGTTGCATGTCAATCTATTTTTATTTTTTTTATATCTGCCATCAGATATACTTCAGGTCAGAGTCTATTTATAACCTTGTTTTGCATCACTACAGAACTCTTGGTCAATGTGTTGCACATAGAGTAAGTGCAGTGTGTAAGTGTAACAATGCCGATTATACAGTGGTAATATGTGTAACAGTGCCCAAAACGCATTTGGAAAATCTATTAGTATAATTACACAAAATCTTTGCAAATAGTTATTAACTGACTTAAAAAAAAAAAAACAAGCTTATAAACAATATGTGGAATGTTTGATAAAGTTATTGTCCACTTTTGGGAGAACCCATCCTATAAAAGGGGGTGTCTCAATTCGGGGGCTGCATCGGAGGCTGCTTTTGAAGGCTCAAATGGTTGGATCCTTCACTTACCTTGAATTCATTGCGCTTCTGTGGCAAACCATTAAACCATTAAATACTCCTTTTTTAAACATTTTGTCAATCACAACACACACAATGCTATACACTGCACCAGTTACATAGGCACACCACATGTATGCCATCAACGTTACACAGTTCCCACAAAACCTTCAGCAGCCACATGTTCACAAGCTGGAAGCCAGGAGCTCACTCTTACATTTTATAGTCTGTGGAAAACCTGAAATGTTATATAGGAAACAGGAACATTTTATATGGGCTCCGAGAAGATAACGAGCACCTTTAAATGTTCACAGAAGCAAACAAAAGCCGGCACAGGCCACAGACCTCAATTCAACTCATCCACCCCAAATATAAATAGCCAGTGTGGCAGGAAAGCCTTAAAGTGCAGGTAAAGTTCAACAGACAAAACTCACATCCTCGTCTTCATCATTCCTGCCATCACTCATACAGTGTATGGCGAAAAATCCCTGACTCATCAAATCAATCAAAGAATTACACGAGTTGAATAATACAGCAACAAAACATGCACTATCGACACCCGTTGTTCGTGCAGCACTGAGACAATCTGCTGAAACAAACAATGGAGCTAAACCCATTCATGGTCACTGCAGGAAAGACGGGATGAGGAAATTCTGCAGCCGCCGAAGAGTTTCACAATTAAGCTAATTGCTGCTTAAGAGCTGGACCCTCTCTCACCCTCTGGGCCACCTTAACAATATGTCAGCGACAAAATGTGTCCGTCAGTACCAATAGAGTAAAACAGTAAGTTAAACGTAACATAATGGAGGCTCCGAGGTGAGTACTTAGCTGCCACTGCTTGATGATGTAATATTCCTTCTTCTACACAAGGTGAGGTGTGTGTGACAGGCATCACTGCCTCAGGAAATCCCCCTTCGCTGTGTGAAATGATGGGGGAGTGCAGGGTTACAACCGTTAACTGGTTTGTTGGTGTTGGGTTTTCCCTTTTAAAGTTGTGTTTTCATATGAGCAATGACAATTTGTGTAATATATATCAACAATAAACTCTAAAACATGTCCCTGAAGTAACGTACTTCCACAGCTGGAGACGTCTGAAGCCATTACTAAAAAAATGCAATAAAAAACATGTCATATACCAGTCAGTAATAAAACCTGCTAACAGTTTCTGGGACAAAGGGTGTCACTGTTCATGAAACTTTCCAATCATTAGCAACACAACAATTCAAATCAAATATAAAAACATGCTCATTTTCCACTTTATCTCATCATATGGTTCTATGTTGTTGCATTTTTGGCTGCGACCTATTATTAATCTCACTATTGGTTAACCTGCGATCATCACCTCATCAATTATTCAAATGATAGTGTCTTCTTGTGAAAATCAAGTTTTTCCATGTAATTATCAGATTTACTACTTCTCCCATTTGCCTTCTATGTTTGTGTGGATTCGATTATCAATATAAAAGAAGTCACGTGTTGTGGAACATACAGTACACACTGACTTCATCAGTAACTCACTACACAATAAATTGAGAAAAACTTGAAAGTAATTTGACCGAGGTTCTTTGTGCCTACATGCAAGTAAGTCAAACATATATAATAATAATAATAATGCACCATTAGGTTGAAGATAGTTCAGTGTATATAGGTTATAAATGAAATGCAAAATGTTTAGTAGACAATACACACTTCTTTGTAGTGGTGACAAGCTTAATAGACACAGATGGACCTCCTCAACGCTAGACAGCCGCCCCCCCCCCCCCACACACACACACACACACACACACACACAGTCAAACATTAACTTGACTCCACTGAGACATACTGGCCCAATAAATACATAAAAGAGCTGCAGACGAGAGCGGAAACAAAGACTCCGCACTTCTCTGCTCAGGTGACTGATCAACAGTGAGGGGTGTGGACAGACACAGATATATTCCTGTGTATACAGTACATTAGTATATCTGCAGCAGGTCTGGCCAAACACACACACACTCAGCCGTCTACAGATACACTTAAGACACTGAAGATCCTGTTGAGAGGCAGAGTAACGCTGCCAAGTGCAACACTCGTGGAGCATATGACCTAAAATGTACTCTCCCTGCAGAGTGACTACAAGCTAGTGACCCCGATGACTAGTCAACCCAAACACACTGACTAGTCGTCCTCCTTACAATCACTCAGTTGTGCTATTGCCACTTTTATCACTCAGGTTATAAACCCAGCAATACCCCGGTTTGTATCTATGTGTGCTTTTGCATGCATGGGTGCATTTCTGTGTTAGCAGTGAAAGCTGCCTCTCCCCTCTCCAAAGATATGATAGTGCAGTCGATGATGCGATTAACCTCGCCTCTCTCTCTCTCTCCGTCTACACAGAACATTAGTCCTGGCTGGCTGCTATTTAACCTCTGGCTTACACATTACAGACACTTCCTCCCTCTCTCTGCATTAGGAATGAAAGAGGGGCTATGCTGATGGGTCTTCGTGGAAGCATTACACGGAAGGAAGCAAAGAGAGAGGAATATAGTACAACCCATGGGAAAGACAAGGGTGTGGAGCAAGAGATGGGATGATGAATGAAGAACAAATAGGATGAATGACATCAGGAAGAGGACAGCGGAAGAAGAGAAGAGGCGAGGGGGGGGGGAAGAGGAAGAGCCAGAGAATGTCCGAATGCCTCTTCTCATAGTCATTCTTTCCATAACAGATTGTCGGGTTGGATAGAGAGTGAAAATATACCCTAAAACAATCATAAATAGACCGTGACCTTATCTTGTTGACGCAATAATTATAGTCTAGCTCCAGTTCCTGCATCAGAGTTGTCCAACACGTACAACCAGCCCAGCGGGCACGGTAGTTTCTGCAGCACACCCTCAGAGGGCTGATCAAACAGAAGTGAGCGTCCGCCACACATGTTGTCTGTCCACTGGGGCAGATTTACAGCCTCGACGCGAAGCAGCTGACGTGACAGACAGGGGCCCTGTGGGGAAACACACACGGTGCAATGCAAACGCAATGCTGCTGGGGACGTTGGGATGAGTTAACGCAACGTGGCCGGCTCTCTAATGAGCTGTCAAATGGGCGATTAGAAGGTTGTGGAGTGCTGCTGGAGTCCGAGCTGATAACCCAACCACACCCCACGGCCAGATGCGTGGGGCTGCTGCTGCTGCAGCATCCTCCTCCTCCTCCTCGTCCTCCTCCAGCAGACAGAGGTCGGGTGTCCTTGCATGCACGCTGCGCGGTTTAACGTGTTTGAACCGCTGCCATGGTGCAGCATTGCTGGCGTGAACACAGGCTGATGTGGTGGTGGTGCATACCCCCCCACCCCCCCTTCTGCCTCCATGATTCCCGGAGGTAACCTCGGTAATGTGACGGTTAGGATGGAGGAGGAAGAGGAGAGCAGCTCCGTCTTTGGCCTGGGATGCAGCCGAGAATTCACATCCCTGTCTGGGTCGAGCTCGTCTACGGGCACCGACACCCAGGTCTGATGGAGCCGGCTCTCGCTGCTCCTTCAGCGGACGGAACACGGTTGCTTCATGCGTGTCACGGCAGCAAACTCACATGTGACTCTCTTAGGAGTTGTGAATCGTTGCGGAGCCGGACCAACTTACCAGAAATGGAGGCGGCCCGGGGCTCACAAGTGGCCTGATGGTGAGGCGTCGCTGCCCGCCTCACATCCAGGAAGAGACGGCGGGAGGGCGGCGGGGCTCCGGTGTGTGGAGGAAGAGGAGGAGGAGGAGGAGGAGGAGCAGCAGCAGGCACCGAGAAGCCGCAGAAACATCCACCGTGAACAACTTTACTCCCGTTGAACTTCAGTCTCCGGTGACAAGCAGCCTCGTCTCCTCTCAGCTACACTCCGCTCCGCTTCTCCTCCTCTCGCGCTGCACGTTGACATTTCCCTCCACGCCCACACACACACATACTCACACTCACACACACACACACACACACACACACACACACACACACACTCTCACAAACACTTGAGTGCACGCGCGACGTCATACGTTCCCATACGTTTCATCCGGTAGAAATAAATAAATAAACCGGTGTCTGTGTCCGTGTGGACGTGAACGTGAACGTGGGTTCAAAAAAAAAAAAGGAAAAAGCCGGGCGGGCGTCGCCGGCAGCGTGAAACAAGCGCGACACCTGACTGCGTGTTCAAGAATGACACCGCGCGCGATTAGTGCGTGGGCACGCAGCCCCGTGCGGAGGGAGACACGTGCGGCGTCAGTGCGTAAGGTGGATCAACAGATACGGAATACATTCCATTCCATTCCATTCCATTTCATTTCATTTCATTTATTTATGTTATTCATTTTTTTGCTGTGTATTTATTGCCCACTGTACAGCTGTCAATGAAGGATGGAGCAACTTTGTGCTTTAAATCAAATATTGAATTCAACATAAATACATGCTCTTATCAACAAGAGGAGAAAAAGACACTGGGAACCAAAACGTTTCTGGTTTTCAATATAGAAATACCCCAAAAAATGAAGAAAAAAACCCACAGTATATTATTTACTGGAAACCAATGTTGTCATAGAAGCAAAAATATAAAATAAGGCTAAATTTGTTATATATGATGTATATAGTGTGAATGTGCCGTTATTGTATACAGCCTTGTGTAAATTTGTCAGTAAAAAGGATGGAGCGACTGTGACGTCAAAGATGATACTGAATTCAACATGAACATATGTTGAATTCTGATAAGAAAGAAATGAGAAACAGGAAATATTAAGAAGCCAGTTCAACTGTTTTAGAAATAGAGGGAAAGAAGACTGGAAACAAAATATATCTGTTTATGAATAGAGAAATATATACCAAAAAGATCAAATAATAATAATAACACATTCTAGATACTGGTTGTCATAGAAGCAATCTTGAAAAGACTACTTTATGTGATGAAGTGGTTCATAGGCCTTGTATTACAGCTGTCGTAGGTTAACAATATCATGTGTCTTGGTCGTCTTCAAATGAGACATAAATAAAAGAGATAAATCATTTAGGCCTAGAAGTTGCTTTCACAAATAATAAATATTGATGAGTAAGACGTTGTTTTAATTAGGATTTATTTAATAAATATTGTTATTCATAGATTTGAATGTTATCAGCACTCCTGTATTTTGTATTATGTACTTGCCTCAATGTTATCAAGACAACTAGCCCAGTAACTGAATCAGCTCTAATCGCAGGTGCCTGCTGCAGGTCTATGTGTTCAGTATTTATCTGGGACAAGATGACTCAAGTCACAAAAGTAGGTGAAATAATCTGACAATATGAGAGTGGTGTGAGACCAGAGTGACCCAGATTCCGGAGGATGCATTACTTACGCACAGCTGCACGTCTCTGCCTCTCCACTCTGCGCCGGGCCGGTCTGCCATTCATAAGCTGCACCACCTCACCACAGCATATGCAGCCGATTGCTGCAGGGCAGTGTTGATCATAGAGAGTGCGAAAAGAACGAAGGAGCACACAGTCAGCGATGAGTTTCAATACTCTGTATCATGGCCTCTCCTGCAGTGGTTGCTGGAGTCCCAGTGGTGTTATTTATATGCATGGGACATTTCTGAGGGAGATAAAAGTGGTTGGGTTTGGAGAGAGTGATCTGCAGCTCCATTCAGGTTCCCAAAGTGAAAAAAAACACTGAGGTTGCAGACAGATGCACTGACTCACAGGTCATGCTGTAGATTTCCTCATGGGGAAAAACCATCTCATCCATTAGAAACAATAACGTTGGATCTGGTTATTTCCATTATTTTGCCCAGTTGAAAGAAGGAAGACAGTAATGAGAAGAGTTTCTGTTTTTAATTAACTTAACATAATCATCTTAGGTTTTTTTCAGCAGATCCATAAGAGCTGTTCCTTAATAAGCTTAACATATTCATGACTGCTGACAGAACAAACTTATTACAGCTTTTAGAGGCGGCCTTTGGTATTCAGAGGGGACCAGGGAATCCAGTTAGGAATATAATGCCACACACACACACACACACACACACACACACACACACACACACACACACATACACACACACACACTGAGTCAAACATTGGATACTTTTCTCAGGAAATTTCCAAAGCCAGCCAGTCACCAAACTGACCTATTTTCCACAATGTAAAACCGAGTTCAGAGTCTGCTCGCGGTGACGTAACATTTTCATATGAGGGTAATTAGGTTTCCTGGGCATGAATCACCACTGTTAGTCACTACAGAATGTGAGTCTGATGTTCCACGTCCATCCCCAAAAACCTTCATTCATAGAATGAACACAACAACATGACAAGCTCATGTGGAACAGTAGATCCTGTTTTGATTTGTGGAAGCTTTTCAAACACAGAAACAAAAATCTGACTTTTTCTTCTTAAAACAACGTGAATTAGGAATTTAATGAGTTGTTGTAAAAGTTCAATTGGACCACACAGTAATTCAAGCTATTCACTTTTACTGCCCACATCAAGAATCATGACACAGAGCTATAGAAGACATAATGGACTTGTATTAGAATTCGTTCCAGACAGGATTCATGAAATGATTTAATTTAACCGTCTTTGGTGATGTATTATATGTTATTGAAACAAAACAAAACAAAATAAATACTCACTCAGGCCCAGACCTAAAGTGGCTAAACTTTCATCTGGGCACAACTACTCCTGCTCTCCGTGGTGTGTAACGTCATTTTGGTTTTCTCTGCCTCCTTTTCACATTGGCCTCAAAATAGCAGCCGATCAATACATAGAGGGCTGGCAGCTGAAGAAGTGACATAACCCGCAGGAGGGAGCTTGAGTTTTCCCCTGTGGAAAAAGTGCAGAATGTGCCAAAGATTTAGTCACAACAGGAGATTCATAATGACAGATTAAAAGTAAAAATAGCCCATGTTCTATGGTGAATTGTGAGTGTCACCAAATTTACACAAGCCAGATTTATTCCTTGCCTGAGAAATGAGGGAATTTCCTGTAGCTGGTTGAATGGCATCATTCAAATTTTGTTTGTATCATGAAATAGACAAGCTGTGATAATATTTAAAGTGTTTAATACAACTATGATAAATCTTGAAAACTGATTTTGAAAACAAGCTCATATCTCCGCAGAGAGGGTCACTGGCGATGTACCGGTGGAGGCCGCGGGTGGGGATATGTCCTCTATGTTACCTGGATGTGAGGAGATGAAGAGGGGACTGAGTAAATTGTGGACTTATGACCTTTGTCCTAGTGTGTTACACAGATTATTCACCAAAGATATATATATATATCCATCATCCACTTTTCTTGTAAGGTTCGTGGTGGGGCTGGAGCCAATCCGAGCTGACATGGGTGCGAGGCAGGGTGCACGCTGCATAGGTCGCCATTCAACAACTGCCGGAGTACCTGGAGGACATGCGAACTCAAACATGTCTTCACCTTTAACTGTAATGATTTATGTTATGGGGACCTGCTTTGTGTCCCGTAAATGTAGACACGTCCCCTATGATGTGTCAGTGTCAACAGATTTAGAATCCTACAACATGAATCATACCTGGACCACACACTTTGCCAAGATGTCCTCGCTCCACCAGGCCTATAACTCAAACTGGTCCTCACACAAGTACAAGTAAACATCCAAGACACAAAAACACACAGCATCAGACAGAAGTGAGACATACAGAGAGTGACAGATTATGAGAACCTTGATGTGCACACTCCTGCAACCCACGACCTTCTTGCTTTGAGGCCACAGTGCACACCACTGCACTACTAGCCTTATACCAGATATGAAATAAGAAAAGATGAAGTGTCCATCACTTGAGTCTCGACTTCTTACTTCCAGGAGAACACACAAACGTAAAAAAGAGCAGCCTGTTTCATTTTTCAATCAGCAAAGTAAGGACCTCATGGTAAATACATCTTGGTGATGACTGTGACGGTCTCGGGCAGCGATCCTGTGGCCCGAACAAATCTGTAAGAGGATTAACATAATCAAAAGATTTGGACTCATAACAAGCTCATTATGAGAAATATCTGCTGTATCTTGAGCTGCCGTGCTTAATTTAGATGAGAATTCCATCTGTGTGAGTGCATGTGTGCCTAAGTCCGTTCAGAAGACAGATAGCCTATTTATAGATTGAAGGTGTGCATGTGAAAGACCAGAACCAGCATAAGGGCCCTGCTTATCTCCTGAACTGGATTGAGTTAATCTACTAATCGGGAGGTATTTACATAACTGCTTCAATGCAGCAGCAGTTAAGCAATTACTGCCCCCATTTCCTTCTTTTCCCACAATGTGGCATCTATCTGCTCTCATTCCCTCCAGACTCTAACTTTAATTTGTTCTTTCCTTCTCATTTCATGTCCCTTTTGTTGTCTGGTCTATTTCCTTTCTTGTCTGCCACCTCCTCTTCTGAACTTTGATGTTTATTTTCCTTGTCTGTTATCACATGTTAATGATGGCAGGTTGTTCTGTGTGTGAGCAAAATAACCACACTCCTGAGCCATGTTACAAACCCTCTGTGCCAGCATTTTGGTTTCACAGAATTAAAGTTGCAGTAAATATTACACTCAAAACACACATTTGGAGGCAGGTCACATGTTTGTTCAACAGAATGAATGACAAAAACGGCATTTACCATTTTTTTTCTGAACATGACATGTAATTTGGATCATCTGATGAAACTGTGTTTGTTGGAGAAACATTGTATCCGAAGTGAATCCGAAGTTAAATCCAATTGTATAGATGTTAGTTGTCAGACTTTTCTTGCATTTTCAAACAATCTGCATTACTCACCAAAAAATGTGCATGTGCCATCACATACAATCTTAAAATAACACGTTTTGTAAATATATTTTATTCAAAAAGAATAAAATAAACTGCAAAGACATGGATTTAATTTGACTCTAAACTTCAATGACCAAAATTCAGTGTAGTATATTTTTACAATAGAGACGGACTGCACAGTCAAAGCTTGTATGGACGAAGGAAATAATAACAGAAATGTACACAAAAAACTAAAATATTTCATTTTAAATGTCGTAAAAATGTTCGTTTGCAACTTTATAAATCCACATGTAAATAAAAAAACATGTCATGCACTGCCCTCTTGTGGTAGAAAACTAGTACGACTCTTTGCAAACACAAGAAAGGAATCGAACAAGGATTGATTACAAACAGAGCAGGTCTTCAAAGAACTCTCCAGCTCAAGTTTATGAATCTCTTTTCTAATGATCCGTTTCAAACAGTTGTTCAGAAACAGCCACAACTCGACGTGACTCGGAAGATTGAAGCGCATCTGTGAAACTCGCACTGCTTCGACGGTCGATTGCTCAGGTCTGAGAGCGATTACGTGCGCTTTAAATCACCGCAGCCAATCACATCGCGTCTGGAAACCCGAGTCGTCTGCTTTGTCCAATCCCAACGCGCATACGACGAAGTGGGCGTGGTCGCGGAGCGGAACAGCTGGCAGACTTTGCGGTGCTCACGGTGTTTGGAGTTTGACCGCAGACACTAAAACGGCGGATGGGCTGAGTTTCTGAAAGAGAAAGAGAAGAATGACTCCGGACAGCGACTGACAAAGAAACCGGGATATTTCTCGAAGCTCTCTTTTCATTTTTCCTCATTTCAAACAAACCAGTGTGTCCACGGTAAAGGTGAGTTAAGCAGTTAGCATTAGCAACCAGACCTGTTGTTTGTCCACTGAAGCATTGTAATAACACCGGACTGGGGTTATGAACGGTGGATTAAGTGGGATCATGTTGATCCACGTGTCCTCTCCCCTGGTTACATGTGTGTCTGTCCTCAGGGTGGACACATGAGGGGGGGTGGTGGGGGGGTTCCCTAAACTGCAACAGGTCTCATCACGTTTCCTCTCAGGGCGCTTCAAGGATGTCCCCTTCTCAATATAGCTGCCCCCCCCCCCCCCCCCCCCTTAGCTCACTTCAGTACAATGCCTAACATGGAAGCTGACAACGAAATGGTTTTCATCGCTGAGACGAACTAAACTTAAACACTGCGTGAGGTTTCGCTGCAGGGATGTCGAGCTCCATGTAAAAAAGGAGCTGGACTGTTAGGGTCAGAAAATTGTCACGAGTCAGCTGTGTGTCAGGGAGTCAGGCGCACGTGCTGCTACAACCCATGTATTTATTATTTATCAGCTGTAAGCGGGTGTTGGGTTATTAGAATAAACATCTGTAGGAGGAGTGTGTATAAAGGCAAGATATGTACAGAAATGCAGAATCCCATTTTATTTACAGTGAGTTCCTTTTCTGTCAGAGAACTAGGTCAGGATGTGAGTGAGTGGAGGTGTGTTGAGAAAGTTTCCTTCCACAACAGTTGTTACTCCATCACCGATGTTGCTTCTTTCTCCATCTGTTCCTTCGCCTTGCACATGTAGCTCCTTCTGCTCTGCTGTGATCAACACGCTATCATGTCAACATTTACCTCCACTGTTTTCAAATACCCAGAAACATCTCTCTGTTTGTTGTCTGATTTCAGCCATGGAACCATCGCTAACTGGTAACTCCTCAGCCCCGAGACTCAGCCCCGAGACCCCCGCCACCCTCAGGGCGGGCTCCTCCTCATCCAGCTCTTCTGCTACCACTGCCACACCGGCCTCAAACCGGCCCACGCCTAAACTCACCATGCCAACGCCTCCAGCCACACCCTCGCCCACTTCTTCCACTGCCCCCCCTCGGACCACCCCTGGTCTTTCTTCCCGCTCCACCTCCCTGTCCACGCCGCCCGCCTCGCCTCTCCGCCAGCCCATCAGGAGCCTGTCTCAAGCGGGCAGATCTCAAGCTCAACGCAGCCTCTACAGGGGATATCCGAACAGGATCCTCAGCAGCTGCCACGGCTCCTCAGCCTCCTCCCACACATGAACCAGGTGAGAATCAAACTCTTACCTTTGACCTTTTACACTTTCAATCCTGTAACAAAATCTTCACCACACGGTTTCACCTCCATCTTCTCCAACAATCTTAGCAGCCAACACACCCACTTTGCTGCGTGCAGTATCGTGTCTCCATGACAACGGACTGACATTTACCACAACATGTGCAGCTGCCGCTCCCATTTTGCTGACATGGAAAGAACAGCCTGCCCCTATATATTCACAAACCATTTCAACTCAGCTGTGTTTCCACTGAACAAACACAGCATTTAAAGTTCACATAGTAAGGAGATCAAGTGTTAGTTTAAATGTGTGACGATACAGTGACGTCAAGATTGGCTAATAAGGAGTATTACAGGAAAGTGTGACATCTAACACCTCAGTCATTTAATTTGGACCACACTTTTTCCATTGAACCAAATCCTGTCCCCTGGAAGCACGCACCCCATGTACCATGTGTCGAGAATTGAACAGATAATCATAACGTAGCTAGTGAGAGTAAAAACAGGATAAAGGTTGCATCACTGTCTAAGTGTGAGTTACGTCATGGCAGCGAGCAGCTGCTGTTTACTGTGGCAAGCAAACAGTTATGTTAGGGCTCAGGTGGGGGGGTTCAAGTATGAGCAGCGAACTCATCACATTTCCTTTTTCTTCTCAAAGCAGAGCAGACAGAACATGTCCTCCTTCTCCTGTGTCATTTACAGCCTGTGGGTGTTTTTAAGTGTTTTCACATTTGTTGGAACCCTCCATCTTTTTTCCTGACGTTCAAAAACAACAGAACGTGACACTCAGACATGTGAGCACCTCAGCTCTACTGTGGCTCTGGGATTTGAGAGTAGCAGAAGTCATCAGTTTAAGGAAGATGATGATTAAAGTGGTGAGGTTCAGTGGGACAGTCTCATCAGGGCAGAAGCTGTTTCTGGAAGGATCTGGCTCATGCTCACACTCTGTGATCACAGTCGCATCCAAACTGACCTGTTTCCATTCACCTTAGATGTTTTTCTGGACCACATGTGTAGAGAACTTACTCATTAGGGCCCGAGCACCTCCGGTGGGAGGCCCTATTGTATTTCGAAGGGGGCTTTTTCAGGGCCTAGACATGCTCAAAGTTCACCAAAGCTCACCAAAGTTTGCAGGAAATTCAAAACCCTAACAAGTATTTGAATTCTGGAGTAATTTGAAATGAACACAGTTGTGTTCATTTTTAGTCAGCTAACGTGAACTCGTAAATACGGGTGCACTGAAGATTTGTATTTTGTGAAAATAAGCCTAGTTGACCAGCATGTCTGACGTGGACATGCGGAAAATGTTTCAGCTGTTGGTCATTCATCTGTTGTGCCATTATGGTCTTTTCCTCAATTTAGTTTCCTGTTGAGTTTAGTTGTTCAGGTGAATACACTCGTGAATATTATAAGATAAAAGAATAACGCTTGTTTGTGATTCGATTTACATAAAATCTTCACCCCGTGGTCTTCACTTGATGGCGTGGACCGTAATGCGTGATTGTTTTTTCTTACAATGTCATAAAAGTGATTGAAATCTGCTGCAAAGTGTTTATTAAAATGTTTTCTGTTTCCTTTAGAGGAGCCAGAGGAGGAGGTGAGTTTTGAAGACCTGGAGGAGAGAGCAAAGTCAGGAGACGCTAAAGCACAAACCAAGGTCAGTGTCAGTGAGCACACTGCAAATACTGTTGACGTTAATGGCCATATGGTGGCCTCAGAACAGATCGGCCGAGTAATAACCAACATTTGAGAATGACTCATTGGCATAAAGGACACATACGTGATTTATGCTTGCCTTGCAAATCTAAAATTATGTGTGGGTGTCCAGATGGGGCCGTTACTTCCTGGTCCTCGCAGAAGAAAGAGACGAGGAGCTGAACAACTGCACAGCGGTCACATGGTTGGTCCAGGCTGCTAAACAAGGCCGCAGGGACGCCGTCAAACTGCTGCAGCAGTGCTTAGCCTCCAGGAAAGGTACAGAAAGTTCCCTCCGCCAACACCCGAAGTCTGGAACTATAATTAGCTATGTAACATAAAATTATTGGTTTGATGTAAAGAAGGTTTTCCTGGAAAGATCTGTCCGCCAACATTCTGCACATTTGCCTTCTCGTCTTTTCAGGCATCACTTTGGAGAACTATGAGGAGATGAAGAAGTTGTGCACGGAGACACGTTTTGAGAGGGGAGTCAGGAAAGCGGCTCTGCTTATGTACTGGAAGTTGAATCCAGAGAAGAAGAAGGCGGTGGCCATTTCTGAGATGCTAGAGAACGTTGAACACGTCCACACAGAGCCAGGTACGAGAGGAGACGTGTTATACGAGACGCTCATTTCAACACACTGACATAATACAGCTTATTATTTAATCTTACCATCGAATACAGAGGTGAAATCTTTGTTTGCTGTCTTAGGCATTTACCATTTCATATGATGTGTTCTCCGTTTACAGGGAAACCAGTCTCCCGTGGTCCACTCAACAGCTCTGCCAAGAAACAGAGGAGAGTCCTGGAGACAATGGTCACCAGTGAGGGTACGTATGGTGTCCTGATTCAACAAACTAAGTCATTATGGTAATTCCCCTGAGGTCATGTCTAAGGCGTCTTAAAGAGAATAAATACATTATTTTAATTTATTCTATCAGATTTAGTCATTGTTTTATTTGCTTGTGAGTTAACATCCACCATGTTTCTTCCTTGTAGCAAATTCCCATGTCGGTCTTGATGATTTTGTTGAGATGACTAAGAAGTACGCTCTGGGTATTTCACCGTCACCAGTCATGGCCACTGCTGGAGGCGATGATGAAGACGATGATGGCGTCGTCGTGAGACATCCAGACGAGTTGCCCCTGCACCAGAAGGTGAGACTGTCTCAGAATCTGAATTATTGCTGTGTTTGCAATCAGGATGTTTGCGATGAGGAATGACAAAGATGTTTGGCTTTTCTGTTTGATATTGATCAGTAGCCCATTCACTTTTTCAACTAATCGAGTCATTGTTTTACCGATGAGCTGTTTCACCCCTGATCTCCTTGTGCATCCCCTCAGCTGCTGAAGTTCCCTCTGTACGCTCTGCTGGAGATCAAGGAGCACCTCATCGACTGGGCGTCCCGCGCTGGCATGCAGTGGCTCAGCGCCCTGATCCCCACCCACCACGTCAACGCACTCATCTTCTTCTTCATTATCTCCAACCTCACGATCGAGTTCTTCATCTTCCTCATCCCTCTTCTGGTTTTCTACCTCTCCTTCTTCTCCATGGTCATCTGTACCCTGCGGGTGTTTCAGGTCGGTGACTCAGGTTATTAATTATTTTTGATCGAGCTCAGTTAGAAGCTGTATTTTTTATTGTAGCCTCATTTAAAATAAATAAACACACGTCTTTTTCTGCAGAATTCAAAAGCCTGGGAGAACTTCCGGGCTCTTACAGACCTGCTGGCTCACTTTGAACCAGGTCTTGATTTGGAGCAGGCCGAGACCAACTTTGGATCGACACACTTGGAGCCATATCTGTATGTTCATCTCTGTTTACCTTCATCCATATGCAAACATGTTCATTCCTTTGCTCACATTTAAGTGTTTATTTGGTTTTGTCTCCAAATTTCAAGTGTAGTTTTGTTCAGGTTTTTCTGGTCTTTATTTTTACGATCGTTATGAAGATACAGTTGCAGAGTTTTTTCAGAGTTGAAGCAAATTTTTTGTAATCGTTTTAATTTCGCTGTATTAAAATAATTATTAGTACTTTTTCACTTCACTTAGTTAAGCTAAAAAAATTCCAAGATTATATTAAAAAGGAGAAAAGGTGTAAAACTCAAGAAGGTGAAGGAAATTCCAAATAAACATATTGTGCTAAGTGCTCGTGCAGCAGAATGAGTTCCTCCTGTCTCTCTGTGTCTTCAGGTACTTCCTCCTCTCAGTCATCTTTGTGGTTTTCTCCTTCCCCGTTGCTGATAAAGCCTGGATTCCCTGCTCAGAGCTGGCCGCCGTCGCTTTCTTCTTCACGGTCACCGCCTTCCTCAGCCTCCACGCCTCGGCTCAGCTCTTTGCTCGTAAAGCCTTCCTCACAGAACTCCTATCTGGTGCCTGCTCCCTCACTCACTTCCTGCCGGACTCCCTCGGGTTCCTCAGGGTCTTTGGGGTGACGATCTTCGCGGTGCCTCTAGGGGACATCTTGGTGTTAAACCTGGGGATGCCGTGCCTGCTATACGGACACCTCTTCTACCTCTTCTTCCGCATGGCCCAGCTGAGAGGCTTCAAGGGCACCTACCTGTGCCTGGTGCCGTACATGGTCTGCTTCACCTGGTGCGAGCTCTGCTTGGTCTTCCTCAATAACGCCTCTGCAATAGGACTCATCCGCACCTGCGTTGGCTACTTGCTCTTCCTGTTCGCTCTCCCTGTTCTCTCACTAGGCCTGGCCGCGATGCTCATCATCCAGTTGCTGCAGTGGTTCTTCGCCCTGGAGCTGACCAAGATGGTGGTCACGTTGACGATCTGCTTTGTGCCGGTCGTGTTGAGGCTTTGGACTCGCTTCAGCCTCAACCCCATCGTGGTTTTTCAGGTCTTTGTCACGGAGCAGCATCGTCAAGCTCATCCTGGTGTGGCTCAGCGCGCTGGTGCTCTTCTGCTGGATGTACGTCTACAGGTCCGAAGGCATGAAGGTGTATAACTCCACCCTGACGTGGCCTGAGTACAGCAACCTCTGCGGCCCTCTGGCCTGGAAAGAGTCCAACATGGCCCAAACTCAGATTCTATGCTCTCACCTGGAGGGACATCACGTCACCTGGGCCGGACGCTTCAAATACGTCCGCGTGACCGACATCGAGAATGGTCCTCATTCAGTTATCAACCTGCTGCCTGTGTTTGTTGGGAACTGGATGCGGATGCCTGTATGGGGAGCCGTATCCTTTGTGCGAGGACGTTAAAAACGCCAACGCTGAGTCCCAGCCTCTGCCCGCCCCGGCCCCTCCCACCGAAGACCCCCTCTGTAAACTAAAAAAACTGGCCAAGCACGAATGCCACATCAAACGCTTTGATCGCTACAAATTCGAAGTCACGATGGGCATGCCGCTGGAGAGGAAGACAAAGAACGGGACGATCATAGAGGACGAGGACGCCACTAAGGACATAGTTCTGAGGGCGAGTAGTGAGTTTAAATCTGTGCTTTTACACCTGAACACAGGAAGCCTGGTGGAGTTCAGTACCGTACTGGAGGGGCGATTAGGCTCCAAATGGCCCGTGTTTGAACTAAAAGCCATCCACTGCCTGTCCTGCGGCGGCGCCAGCGTGCCCAGCCGCAGGCAGTACAAGATCGAACATGACTGGAGGCGCACGACTCAGAACGCCCTGCAGTTTGGTTTTGACTTCTTCTTCAACCCCTTCCTCACGGCACAGCTCGGGCAACCCTTGGAGACAGAGACCGAAACAGAGACTGTGACGCGGGAGACAAAACATCTGGCAGGAACACCTCCGGGAGAAAAATAAAACGGATGCTGGGGCGTGTCATACAATGTGTGCAATGAAAATACTGTCTGCAGTGGAAGAACATTGACGATTATACATCTCTGACAGAATGTGATCGCAATATTGTTGGATAGTTACTGTAGCAGAGTGGAAGGATACTCAGATATTTATCTCATCTGTAAAGAGCGAGTGTGTGTTTGGTTTCTTTTAACTCTTAAGCCAAAATGTGTGAGAATACATATTATAATGACAGTGAAATTAACACAGGGGGGATAGAAACTAATGGGCTTTTGAAGTAAATCACTGCTTAACACTAAAGTAAGAAATCCATGATCCAGACGTCCTCAGGTGGAGGCAGTTGTGTGTTCCTTATTAACATTACATCCCATTAAAAAAAAAAAAGCACATGTGAGTCATTGTGATGGTGTTTGTGTTCTATACAAACACTGTGTCTGCTGCACCTCATTTCATGTATGTTGATCATTTCCTTTGTTGTGTCTGTGACGTGTCCAGTGTGTAATCTGGTACTTGTTGGTACTGGAGATTACTGTTAAGTGCCTCATGAGACCGTCTCAGTTCAACAGTAGTTTGGGAGAGAACAGATTAAATCACGTCTTTAAGCTTCTACATCTCAAGACGTTCACCTGTGTTTGTATTTATTACAGAGCAGTTATTCATGTTTTTCTCTTCCCTCTGTTCTCCTCATCTGTTTGTCTCCATCTCTGCTGTGCAGTGATGACTTGTTTTTAAAGTAGGATGTCACTACTGTTCTCTGTACTGTGACCCATAAATATGATGAAAGTATTTGCCTTTTGTTGCTGTTATTAACATTAATTTAGTTGTATAATAATTAAAATTTTCAAACTTAAGAAGCCATTTTTTGGACTATAAAATACCGTTACTGAGGAAATTGCGGTGGTTTGCTGCTTTCTGCAAAAACCGAAGCTTTGACTTTGTATGAAGAAGTAACATTAAGAGTTGAACATTTAAAAGGAGTATTCTTTGATTCACATTCATATTAATGAACAAGAACTATAATTTTTTCCAATAACTGGGACTATATCAAAATGACAAGGAAATCTATATTTTTGTCTACGAAATCTTTATGTTGTTAGTAACACGTATACTTTTACTACTATGAGTCAAAAGTTTAAAAACTATTAACTACTAAAATATATGTACAAACAGTATTAATATTTAAGATTTATTAAAAAAGCAAAACAATGTGAAGTACAAGATGAACAGACTTAAGACAGAGGGAATAATCCTGCCGTTCATATGCTTAGAAACTATGTCAGTAAAAAACAAAATGACTTCTTTTGTTACTAGATTCCACAATACTAGCTTTTTAAATTGCAAACAGGGCATTTATAACAAGTGTTTAAATCCTGGAATATCTCTATCAACAGATGTAATACGTTTGAGGCCACTAGATGGTGCCTCAGCCCACATTCATTAATATCACATACTGCAATAAGGACCCCTTAATGTTCATTTAAATTAAAGCCATAAAATAATAATGGTTATATGACCATTACTCTGTAATTAAACTGCAATAAAAAAACACAGCTGTACGCTCATTGGATGCAATTTTGTTGAAATCTTTAATCAGAAAAAAACATATTAACATTATTTATAACTGTCCATTTGACAATTTGGTCGACAAAAAACATGAACATAAAAATATGTGAATTGACATTAGTTTGGTCAGGACGTGGAGAAAAACTTACAAGTTTCCAAAAGGAGAATAAATAAAAGAATAAACTGTTCTCTAAAAATAAAAGCTTCTGCACATCAGCAAAGAAATCAGTGAGGAAGGCTGAGGAGATTAAAGTATCATCTCCCTGCTGTAGCTTTGGAAACAATCATCGATACAGAGGATCGAGTCCACAGTCTGTTTAGAGATGTAAAAAAAAAACTAAACCTCATACATGTCAAAAACTGTTGATATATACACACACCATTTAGGCCCTTTTGATTTTTTTCTTTTTAGAGTAATCAAACATTCCTCACTCTTCTCCGCTCTCAGTTTGAGTCGAGTCTGATTCTCATACAAAATGCACATGTAAGTGTATGAACCGAACACTGGTAAACATGCGTCAGTGTCTGAAGACACAAATAAAGGTAGGAGAGCTCGGTCATCTATGGTTGCTCGTGCTGCACGGAGCCACGCGGGCCCCTGAAGCCTTTGTACAGCTGGGTCTAAATGGTTAAGAAGGCAGCCAAGTCAGTCAAGTCAGTCAATTAATAAACACCTAGGCTAAAATCTGTTTGACATGCAGCGTCTTTTTTGCTTCATTGTTTCAATTTTTTTTTTGATTTGAGCTGTACTTAACGGCAAAACAGCACATAACACAGTCCCAGACCAGAATCAGAATCCACCACCAGAGAAGTTGGACGACCTGTTTTTCGGCGGAGGAAACACTGAGGACTGAAAACACACCGTGTGGAGCAGATATGAGTGTGTGTCCTTACATCAGGCAGCGGTGTGATGCTCTGCAGGACTGTAAAGGTTTTACCTCACTGAACACGGTCCAGTCGAGCTCCGAGGCTTCTGGGTGCGCTTGGGTCGAGAGGACGGCCCCCCCCTGAAATTCATCCTTTGCACATCACGCGCCTCGCTTCAAATTGTCGTCATCGTTAGCAGCATTTCACGAATTACACGAACAGAAGTGGGGTCGCTGATCTGAAATCAAACTAAACCGGCAGTTCCGTAAATGCCCCATTTTTCATGAGTGTCGCTGGTAGACAACCATGAAGGGTTTTACACAAAACTGTGGGCAAGGGATAAGAATAGGCCTTTCTCAAGCACACAAATAGAGAGAGGAGGAGGAGGAGGAGGAGGAGGAGGAGGAGGAGGAATAAAGCCTAAAGAAAAAAAAATACAAACATGTAAACATCTCTCTAGTCTGGGGAGGGGGTTATCCCCCTCAGAAGCTGAGCTGTAGCAATCAACACACCATCGAGCACAATCCAGAGGTTTACAATCAACAAATCCACAGTTCGGCCAATTTTTCAATCCATAATCCGTTGTGTAATCCAGCCTCTTCCCTTTCTAGCCCTTTCTAGGTCCTTTCAGTTCTGGCAGGAGGTGAACGAGTGTGGCAGACAAGACATACATGTGAGTGTTTTCTGCTTGTTTGTGTAAGTGTGGCTATGAGTTAGGCATATTCCCGGGTGCGCATGTCTGTTCATGAGTACATTCTGGCATAGTTGTGTGTTCAGACGTGAGGTCATTCATATCTGCCACTGACATCCCTTCGTTAATGCATCTCAGAGTTGAGTTTGTCCTGGAAGATGTACAGGTTGTTGGTGGCGGCGATGGCGATGATGTTCTCGTTGGGGTGCCAGGCCGTGTGGAGGATCTTCTTGGTGAAGTCCAGGCTGTCCACGCTGATGTCGTCCTTCCGCCGCTTCCCCCCGGCGGCGCACACCCTGCGTGGTTTCAGGACGGCTCGGGGTTTGCTGCTCTCTCGCGACGCCTCCAGCGTCACGTCGCGTTTGGTGTTGCGGTCGAACATGCGGAAGAAGTTGTTGTAGGCTCCGGTCATGATCACACTGGACAGAGGAGGAGCAGAAGGGTGAGGGTCCAGTTACAAACTAGAAACACACTCAAACACTCTCATTTTTCTTTTACTAAGGTAGCCATGACTTTCCATTATATCGTTAACTTCAATTCAGTCAAATATCAATTTAGTAACACGCAGTTTCCTCAGTAATAAAGAGTAACTACGATTTTAAGATACTTTTTCTATCCTTATGCCTGTGACATATTTGATCCTCTTTTATTATTAGCTATCTAATCGACCACTCAAAATATGCATAACCTCTACAAGAGTAAAGTAGCTCAATTTAGCTTCACCTCAACCTCATGTCAAATTGAAATGCTGCTTATATGAAATAGAAGTCATATAAAACTCAAACATGACCATTATAGATCAACTAAATCAATAACTAATACCATTAAAGATTTAGTTTAATTTATGTTATGTTTTTTAGAAATGTCTCTCTAAAATCAGCATCGTCTTGTAGATAATTCCACGATAAATGCTGCGTGTTATAAAGATGGCTCCAATGTATTTCGAGTGATGGATATTCCTCTGAGTTTTCTCAAACCCTCAGTACATAAAACGGAAACTATAAACACAGCAAGATACCATCATTTGGAATTAGAAAAGTATATTTTTTTTAGGAAATTGGGTGAAGCCATTTAAAAGCATAAAAACGCACAACACACAGCAGTCTTCCTCTGCTCAACTGAGACATTTGCACAAAAAAAAACAAGAGAGGACAGAGACGGTACCTGTCCGAGCCGTTCCAGGCACACTCAAACTTGTCAAAGATGCAGTCGTTTTCATAAAGGGAACACAACTTGCTGCGGAGGTAATCATGAACCTGGAGGAAGAAACACACACACACATGTACAAGAAGATATGATTAAACATGAGGTCCAGCACACAGCTCTACTCCCTGGACTCTCAAGTCAAACTATAAATAGAAGAGTGAGCAGAAGACACAGACACACACAACACACACACGTACAAATCTCAGCAGAGACAAAATACATTAAATGTGGGCAAGTTGTAATGGAAACCTCCCCGAAGGCAACATTAATGAGACACAACACCAACCCTCAGCAAAACAAGAGCCAGGAGTACATTTTAATCTAAACTCCTTTTCCATATCAGTAAATCCATTAACATCCAGCCCTCTATTATCAAACCCACCAAGGGCATGATAACACTCTCTCTCACACACACACACACACACATTCACTGATTCCCTAATAACTCTTTTCTCTCGTGCTTTCCTTCCACCGCCCTGTGTCAGCGCTGAGTCTGCTCGGTGATGCAAAGGTTTGAAATCGACACCTTGCTCCGGCCGCCCGTGCTCTGCATTAAGCCTCCCCTGCTTTCCCCTTCTGCATAAAGTCAGCACCCAACAGTCGCCCCGCAATCTATAACAGGTCCAGCTGAGGTCGGCTCATGGTTGTACATCAAACCCGGTGACGTTTTTGGTTTTCCCCTGTGGCTCTTTCTGCATGAGGTGAAATGATACACTGTCAGCAGGAGTTGAATATACAGTCCACGTTATCCCTGATTTAGTGTTCAGTATCTCATCCCCCGTGGATCTGTGCATATTTCCTGTGCTCCAGGAGGAATACGAGTGTAGATTTACCAAAAATCAGTTGAGTTATCATTTTTCACCCCCCTCAGTTTACTCCATTCACCCACACACTGCAATCGCTACCTTGCCTCTTCCTCTCATTTACAACCTCTCCCCTCGTTCTTCTCTCCTCCTCTCATCACACCATCCTCACACCACCTCCCAAACCCTCACCACTGTTCTCCCTCACTCCCTCCTCTTCCTCCCTCTCCATGCTGCATTGCAGATCTAGGTGTCGGGAGGTATCCCTCCTTCCCGCTTCACTTTATAAGTGGAGACTTGGCGACCTATAAATAGCTCCAGTGCGTCTTAGCCTCCCACTCATGGCTGCCTCGCGGTCCCTCACACGTCAGGCAGACACACACCACACGCCCGCAGCGGAATACTAAACACTCGCCGGAAAAAGAGTTGATAAATACTTCTGCTGCACACGAATGCATCGGCACAAGTGGGTGTGACTTATAATGTAAACACTTATGAGTGACAATTTGAGTGTGGATGTGTGAAAGATGAATAATAAACAGAAAAAGCTCTTTTTATCGGCTTAGTGTACTAAGTGAAACTTTAAAAAAATAATGTAAGTCCAACTTATTCTCCACCCAAATACATGGTATAATGATAAATTGCTTTTTGTGTTGGTCTCACACACCAACATACACACACATGCATCCAGGGATTATAGCCTGAATTTAAAAACTCAGCAAGGGTGAGGCCTGATGAGAAGAGGTGCATCATCTGGCGCGTAATCAATCCAATTATCCTTAAAAGGTTTTGGAAAAATCTAATCATCACTAAGTACTGTGATTGTGAGAGTCAGCCTTGTTCCCATGATTCATTTCTATCTCCAATTGTGCAAAACTTTCCAGGATGATGATGTCCTCTCTTAGGAACAGGTAGTCACCCTGAAGTCTCTATGACACAACATGTGACAAAAACTTATGAGGTGAAGTGCATTTAATACAGAAAGTTATACAGTTTGATAAAAAAGGTTCTGTTTACAGAATCTGGGAAGCAACAATTCTGCCTGAAGAATGGAGACTCCACAGAACCTGGATAATGTACAGAATTCTGAGCATGGAGGAAGCTGGATCCAATCCCTTCCTGTTTATCACTCAACGCAGAAAGACCCCAGCCGCTCTAAGACTTCAACAATATTCTCAGAAAGATTTTCCCTGACTGACCATCACAATCATTTTCAGATCCATCAACCCAGTTCAATGTCTCCTTGGGTTTTGTACGGCATCTGTCTTTTCTAAGTTTTTTTTTATATTAGTTATTTCACATTTTATTTTAGTGTCGCCATGACAATATCAGCAGGTTCATGAGGAAAGAACTTAGGGGTTATACAGGCTGTGTATAAAGATATTAAAGTAAACTGATGAGCCAAGCAGCCAATGTATGTGCCAGTGATGATGAAGCAAGAATGAAATAGCCAATACACAGTAGTAGCTTTGCCAAGAGTAGTAGAGGGTATATATATATATATATATATATATATATATATATATATATATATATATATATATATATATATCAGTATATAGTGAAGGGAAATTCTAGTTTATACCACACAGCTTAAACTCCATTTGTGATCTTCAATAATCCTGTATCTTTGGGAGCAGGGTGGACTTAAAAGAAAATATGTGAATGCTTCCTCAACCACTGATTAATTCATTTTTCCCTGAGTACATTTGCTCCTTCCCTGCACTAAATTAATGAGAGAAGCCGAGCCTCAGATAAAACACTCAGTGTGTCTCGTTTTTCAGTCACACACCTGGTACGTCTCGAGGGGCTTGCTCTCCATGTTGAGGTCCCAGACTTTGGCGGTCAGGTAGTCCCTGGTGAGCAGGTAGCGGCCGCTGTGGCTGAACTTGACATCAGACACAGAGGAGATGATCTCGGAGAAGAAGGAGCGGGCGCTGGGGTCCTCGGGCTCCTCAAACACTGGAGAGGGTAGGAAAGAAAGAGTGGAGAGGAGGACACAGAAGTAGGTCAGATGCCAGGAACAAACATGATAGTACTGTATGTGTGTCTTTATCTCTAATGGTAACTTATCTCATTAAGTGCCTCAGATGGGACTTTATGTTGAGGGTAGTCTATGATGCTCAAAAACTACACAGATTAGGTTTGTGTTTTTACGGACAGATGTTGCTGTCTGAATGCAACTGTGTATAAACATCTGTATTTTCAAAAGAAAACAATTAAATAGCTTTTCTAAATAACAACACCAAAAAG